>CM010622.1:17729584-18929584 GCA_003430845.1 Xanthoceras sorbifolium | reverse complement strand
GGTAATGAGTGATGAGCTTCACATATAACAAGGTATATCCTTCCCTAATAAGCTTAAAGGCTTTAAGTTAAATATAACGAGGTATATCCTTCCCTAATAAGCTTAAAGAATATATTTTTCATCTTCCCGTAACAAGTGTATGCTCACTTGCAAGGAAAACTATACTGGAAGATGCAGATGCCCCATTTTCAAGTCACAGATAAACCCAGGTAGTATTATGAGGAGCTGGTCACTTGTAGAACTCAGCACCATTACTTCCTAAGAAATGCTCTATTCTAATTTTGCCAAATCATATTCAAATCAAAGTTGATACTATTCCAAAGGTAATAAGATCAACCTTCTTACGAACTCACCATTCAGTGGTAAAGCATTGCAATGCTGTGGCTATCAACATTTACAAGGGAAAAGCAGACACCAGGTTGTAGACTTAGGCAAAATTCAAAATATTGAATAAGCAAATTTCGTTTCTTTTTCCTAAACAGATACAAAATTCAATAATATGTGACGACTTAAGAAAAACATAGCTTCTAAATTCTAGTATAAATAACACATGTTCCTAGCCGCTGAACTTCCTTTACCAAAGCATTTAATTATATTGATGAGAGCATTACTAGGACTAGGAGATTGGAGAGACTGAGCTTGAGAGAAGTAAGTACATTAGTTTGAGTTGTAATTCAAGTGAAATACCTTAGTTGAGTTTTAGTTTTTTTTTAACTAGTTCTTTTCTATTAGGTTTTCAGTATTAGAATTATATTAGGTCTATTTTATTTCCTATTTGCATTGTATTAGAATTTTAGTTACTTAATTCCTATTAAGACTCTATTAGGCTATTTTATTTTTTTTAGTATTAGGACTATTAGCTATAAGTAGCTCATTAGACTTTAGGTTTGTATTCATTCAAGTATCTTTTTCAGATTATCAATAAATTGAGAAATTTTATTTACTTTCGGCTTTTTCTAAAATTTTAGGAGAGCTTGAGCTAGTACAAGCGCTAATAACCCAAGTTCTAGATTTATTCGACTTTCCATGGGATTCGCACTCAAGGATCGCTTGGGCTAGGGTAAGGGCTAAATAACTCAAGTTCTACAGAGTTAGTGAACCCTTAATAAGGAGACCTAACTCACAACTATCGTGCGTGTGTGTCGCTTGCTGCGCAAGTAAGAGAGGTTAGGGTTTGTTGTTGGATTTAGACCTAAATCCTTAACAATTTGATGCTTTTATTCAGAAATATTTGAGATGTCAACTAGCGACAATAATCAGACCCCGACGATTGTTCCAACCTACTGGGCACGCCTAGATGCCTTGGAAGCAGGATAACAAGCCTTGGAAGCCAGACAATGAGCCTTGGAAGCCGGACAACGAGCATTGAAGGTTGAACTAGCGAGAATCTACGAAATGTTGGAACGTCTAGGGGACAGGGTTGAGCGGCGGCTGCTGAATAACAATAATCAGCCGCCGAACGGAGAGGGACAACCGGTCGACAGAGAAGTCATTCAGGAGACAAGGATAACTCATAGGGTAAGGCCATCATCTGTTGAGCCAGGGTATGAGTTGGAAGTTGCGGTTGCCAATGTTGCGGCTGCCAATGCTGAGTTGCAAGCGAAACTGATGGCTGATGAAGCTACTTGGGAAAGCTATAAAGACATGGTGATGAGATTTCCAAATGTTGCTCTTGGGGGCAAGGGCATTCAAGAAGGAAGGGGGAATGAGGATAGCATCACTAGAAGACCGAAAAGGGGAAGAAATCGCAACCAGGATGGCTGTTTGTGGCAGTATGCCACGTGACTTGGTCACACGACCAGGTCGCACGCACCGGGTCTTTTTGTTTCTTTTGTTATTTTCTGTTTTAATCCTTTTTGTTTTCTAGTATTATAATTGCATTAGGTTTCTAGTTCTATTTTATTTCCTATTAGCATTGTATTAGGATTTTAGTTATTTAATTCTTATTAAGACTTTATTAGACTATTTAATTTCTTTTAGTATTAGGACTCTAGTTAGTATAAATAGATTGCTAACATTAGGTTTGTCATCAATCAATTTTTGGAATCATCTATCAAATTTATCCATATAGTTTTGTCTATTGGCTTTTACCAAAGACAATTATTTCGGCTTTTCTTGGGATTCGAACTTGAGGATTACTTGGGTTAGGGTAAGAGCTAATAACCGAGCGCTAGATTTATTTTGGATTTTTCTGGGATTCATACTTGGAAATTGCTTGGGCTTGGGCTAGAGCAAATAACCTGAACTCTAGAGAGTTAGGAATCCTAATAAGGTGATCTAATTCACATCTATCATATGTGTGTGTTGCTAGCTGTGCAAGTTAGAGCTGTTAGGGTTTGTTATTGAATCTGGACCTAGGTCCTCAACAATTTGGTGCTTTCATTGAGAGATATTTGGGATGTCGACCAGCGACAACAATCAGACCTCGACGATTGTTCCAACCTACTGGGCACGTCTAGATGCCTTGGAAGCAGGACAACAAGCCTTGGAAGCTGGACAACGAGCCTTGAAAGCCGGACACCGAGCATCAAAGGCCGAACTGGCAAGAATCTACGAAATGTTGGAACGTCTGGGGGAGAGGGTTGAGCGGCGGTTGCCGAATAACAATAATCAGCTGCCGAACGGAGAGGGACAACCGTTCAAAAGAGAAGTCATTCAGGAGACAAGGCGAACTCATGGGGAAAGGTCATCATCTGTTGAGCCAGGGTATGAGTTGGAAGTTGCGGTTGCAGCTGCGGTTGCTAATATTGAGGCAGCCAATTCTGAGTTGCAAGCGAAACTAATAGCTGATGAAGCTGTTTGGGAAGGCTATGAAGACATGGTGATGAGATTCTAGATTTAGCCCTTGAGGCAGGACATTCTTAAAGGAAAAGGGAATGATGAGAGCATTACTAGGACTAGGAGATTGGAGAGATTGAGGTTGAGAGAAGTACATTATTTTGAGTTGTAATTCAAGTGAAAAACTTTAGTTGAGTTTTAATTCTTTTTTAACTAGTTCTTTTTCTATTAGGTTTTTAGTATTAAAATTGTATTAGGTCGATTTTATTTCCTATTTGGATTGCATTAGGATTTTAGTTATTTAACTCCTATTAGGACTCTATTAGGCTATTTTATTTCTTTTAGTATTAGGACTCCATTATCTATAAATAGCTCATTAGACTTTAGGTTTGTATTCATTCAAGCATCTTTTTCAGATTATCAATAAATTGAGAGATTTTCTCTACTTTCGGCTTTTTCGAAAATTTTAGGAGATCTTAGGCTAGTACAAAGGCTAATAACCCGATTTCTAGATCTATTCGGCTTTCCTTGGGATTCGCACTTGAGGATCGTTTGGGCTAAGGCAAGAGCTAAATAACTCAAGTTCTAGAGAGTTAGTGAACCCTTAATACGGTGACCTAACTCATAACTATCGTGTGTGTGTCGCTTGCTGCACAAGTAAGAGCGGTTAGGATTTATTGTTGGATTTAGACCTAGATCCTCAACATATATCTTCCATCAACCTTACCGTTGTCTTCAACAAAGAATATTGGACAGCACTGTTTTACTTATAAAATTTCATATGCTTGTCAATCATAGGTGCACTCGTGAGTTCAGCATTAACCTTAATCAAATCTACGATGTCAAATCACAATCAGTCATATCTTCCTATTTTATTTTACAGGTCCTTAGCCTGATAAACAACATCTTAACAATGAATTGATTGCAATATATGTAAACTCAACTCAGCTACAACTCTGTCCAACTTAAGATTGCCATGTTTTTTTGTAATCTCATTACAGAGTATTGATTTTCAAACTGTGAATTACTATGCTGGAATATCTATAAAAGAGCAAAAGAATCTTTAATCACATGATAATTAGTTGAAAAGAGGACACAGAACCTTGTAGTTACATACCAAAGATCTCTCTGTGGCAACCATATTTGATTGTGTGCTTCCTCCATCAACCACGCGGTTAGCTGAAAATTGGGGAAATCAAGGTAAGATCATCTCATCAGAAGAAAAAGGAGCATATCCAGATAACATTAATTGCTGGCACCTGAAGATTCACCAACAGAGACTTGCTTCATAATACTAAGAATACCCTCCTGTTGAGAACATGGCAAAAACCAAAGAAATTGTTAATCATAACAAGAATGCATAATGATAAAGATATTTCACTAACTCATACCCTTTGAAGAATATTTGTTTGCAAAACAGAATGCAACATTGGAAAAAGAGAGGAGCCAGAAAGAGTTGTTGACATAGCATCTGATGTTGGTACAGGAATAATAGGATGTTGGGTAAGCACCTACATAACCCATAAATTGCGATGAGATAATTATTAATCTAAATGCACATATCAATTCTTATATCTATGGTGAATCTCATAACTTAAATAAATACCCTAGCATTATAGAATTATCAACTTTGTATCAAATGTCAAATAGAAAATTTCTTGGCAAATTTAAGCACTCATAGGGTTATCAATTTTGTATTATTGGATGTCAGATAAAAAAGTAGAATTCAACTCCAGTAAAAAAGGGATTGTATCTCAATAGATTTTGTTGTCAAATGCAAGATCTGCAACTGTAAAACATCCTCTGTTGAGAAAAGGTTGACATCCACAAAACCTTTTCGAGCAAAATCCAAACAAACACAAAAGAAGGGCTTTGGGTTGGGCATTTTGATCACATTTTGCAGTTGTAAGTTGTGTTTTCTATCTATGCCTAAATCTTGATCCTTAAATTTGCATTCCATAAACTATAACAAATTCAAGGTCCTTCAGACATCAAGTTAATCACAAAAGAAACACAATAACTGCATTCAGACTGCAATTATAAATAGGTTACACAGAGTAGAAAGACAATATGATACATAAACTAAAAGTAAATTTGAAATGACGGTTCCTTGTAAAACAATACAACATAAAGAACATTTATTAACCGCAAAAGAACTTAAAAGAGACTCTCTTTCCTAGAGCCGACCTCAAGAATTAGAGATCAATGAAATTGATTTGCTAAAAAAGAAAAAGAAGGAACCCGCTGCAACATGATCACAAACAAATTGGCACAATATTAAGGTGCTACCGAAACTGTCAGTGTGACAAATAGAAATTATATTCAGTCTAAAAATTCAGACAGTTCACCAATAATGAATAACGATCAGGCCTTCAGGATCTTCACATTGCATTCTCACACATAATAAATTGTGAAATAATTCAATGTGTTCACTTTTCAAATTTTTTGTAATTTTGCTGTTTGGAAAGTATGAATTAACTTCCAGTGATTGCACACCTTAAAAAACCTGTAAATCAAGAATATTGAAATCTGCTGACTGCGCATAATAGCAAACTCAAATATCTCCTGAAAGAGTTCATAAGAAAGAAGTACAAGGAAATACTTTAAAAAGCTATTACCTGCTCTCAAACCTAAGTAGAACTCTGAAAAGAAAAGTTTTGAGAAAAACTACATTTAAAAGAACTGTACAGGGAAAGCTACTCATCCAGATAAGGATATGCTTGGACACAATTGCATGCTTATTTGTGTAATACAGGTCATGCAAAATATAAAAAGGGAGAAATTATGGTAGCAAGAGAATTGCCCTGAAAATTTTCTATGTAAACCTTTTCAAGGACCTTTTTTATCATTTTAGATGAAATCCTAAATCTGTGCCTCCATACTCCTTTTTCTAGATAAGAAGTAGGTCAAAACAATAAAATAAAAGGTAGTTTTACTAATCGGAAGGCACCAAGCTTAAGAAATAGCAATACAAGGTACCTGGAAACAGCTTCCAATAAAACAAAGATTCCAATTAACAGTTAAGCAAGGAGAAATACTTCTTCACTTACTTTAAGAATATTTTTGCTTGATAATAGCAATTGACTAGCATGTCATCCAACAAGTAATTACTAGCAAGTCAGAACTTCTCCACAAGTCCCTAAAAATGTTCTGTGCAGAGACGGAGGAGAAAAAGAGAGCTGACCCACTTATATATTTTTTTCAAAACTTCTCGTAAAGTGCAATTCAACTAACTATTGATGAAGCTCTGGAAAAGCTATATAATTGATAAGCTAAAGGTAAGTCGGCACATATGTGCTAACCTCAGAACTACCAACCTGCATGCTGTGACTCTTTTGCAACATAGGAGATGCGACAACCTGAAAAAGAGAAGATGAATTCATATCCAATCTGAAAAAACCAAAGAATGTCAGGACCAGAATGAAAGTCACCTTTTCCATATACACATTTTCAGATGTAACCTTAAAACGTCCCCTTTGCTGAATAACAGGTGGCTTTGCTTTTTCATCAGGTTCATCACTGTTTGCTGCCACAAAAATACTTAAAATAAATAGAAAAGTAGAAATTTCCTTTAAAGCATATAACTAGAAGTTTTGGATCTTTTCACATGAAAGAAAGTTGAAAAGAATGAAAAAAAAAATGATCATTTGCCTGATGATTTAGACACTTTTGACGGCATTTCGGGAAGTACATCATCTCCTGTAGACGATGCTGCTGCTGCATTGCAACATGAATTGTTTTGAGGCTGATTTGGCAACTTATCGCTGAAAATTCCATAAACATAAGTGCAGACTTTTAACAAGTATACATTGTGACAAATATCATATATGAGAATAAAAAGATTAAATGGAAAAACAAAACGAGGTTAAAATGCAATAGCATGATTTTAGACAATGGTTAACACAATGGCAAGAGGAAGGAAAAGGTAAGGAAAGGAAAGTGTAGAGGGAAGGAAAAGAGAAATAAGGAATGACTCAAGCTTCCATCCATTTAGTTGAATAGAATAGAGGGAAAGGAAAGTAGATGGTTTCACTTTTCACTATTTATTATTCACTTAGGAGAATAGTAAAGAAACCATTATATGTTAAAATGTCTAAGTTGCATCTCTTCATTCATGTTTGTAAATATATTTATAAGACAACAATTGAAATATATATTGATTATATCAACTTAGTAAGCCTCATTTTTTCCATTCCTCTTCTGCTGATTATAGAAAAACAGGATTTCATGAGTTCAAAGATACGCCGTACCTTCCTCTTTTCCTTCCGTGATATCTTTCCAAACAGGTTTCCACTAACCACGTCTATGTCTCAACAAAGATTTACCATTATTTTTACCTTTTAATGTCACCCTCTTCAAAATGTTATGTTTCTATAGAATAGACAATGTAATACTTTAACTTATCTCCGCATCTTTTTCCTAGTTTTTGGTGGAGATTATATTTATTTAGTCAGCCATAAAACTTCTATCATAATAGGTAACAACTACACCTGATTGATCAAGTTATGCATGCACATAACTTTTTGCTAATCTGAATTTTTCTTTCCTAGCAATGATCAAATAACTAACGTAAATAAAACAATTTATGATCCGTTCATTGGAGGTTTCAAATCTATTTTGTCCCTAGAAAGAGAAGAGTGAAATCGGTAAGAGATGAAAATGAGAGATCTGGGGTAAGGCAAGATGGTTGTTCTTGCTATTTTACATGGAGTCTATATTTATTTTATAAAAGATGATAACATCCTAATAGCGTTCTTTAATATTCACATGTTAAAAAGTGAAAATAATGCTTTCTATTTATTGGAAAAAAAAATTTAGAAGTCCTAACAGACAAATTTTTTACAGTTTTCAAAATTTGAAAATAGAACATATGCTTTAAAGGCTTTATCGAACGTGCTCTTAGCTTTCTACTGGATCCTAAGCAATAAAGAGTGACATGATAACCACTAGCCAATTCAAAGACAGTCTCAACATTAAAATAAATATGCAGATTAAGTGGCAAACCTTTCTCTATTAATCTGAGCAATAGCACATTCTGGTAGCATGGTGTCACCCGGTGAATCTCCATTTCTTTGATTTGAAGGAGCAGCAATACCCTCCATAGGTTTGCTACTAATCTCCAGAGAAGGCTTTTCATCCACATTATCTTGATTATGATCAACAGGCCGGGGTGAAGCATTCCGTGAAGCTTGCAACTCACAACAGGGGCTTGAAAGGCTTGAATCATCATCAAATCTGTCTCAAAAATACATCATTTTAATCAGATAACTTAATGAAGTCTTAGCCTTGATAAAGGACTCAATATGGATTATTATATGAAAAGATTCATTTTTAAATTTCTCCAGGCACAAGCATTGTTCTTTTCTATTCTGTTCATCTTCTGTAGGTGAATCAACTATGAGAAAACCTTAAAATACAAACTGGCAATATATTATCACCATAACTGTAAGTTGCCGATCTCGAAAGACATACTTGGTAATACTTATTGTCAATTCACCTAGTGGAGAACGAGCCCGTTTACTCTGCATTAGGTTATTATCTTCCTGTGAAATTTCAGATTGTTAGGAACTATGAAAGACCTATAAAACAGAGTAAACATAATAATGACATAGAAATAAGAAATAAAAAATAAACCCTATCCCCCAGTGCAAAGCCCAAAACAAGAATACTGAAATACCGTATCTGCAACTTGGCAATCGAATTGTTTTTCTTGCATGTCAAGCCCAGACAAAAAGTTTGAACTCCCGCCTTGATTATTATCAGATATAAGGTCCTCATCCTGAATCTGATTGAAAGATCATTACTATTATGAATTCCATAATAATAACATGACAGCGAAACATTTTCTCGAAGGAAAGAAATAAACCATGGCTATATACCAGGGAAGCCTGAGCCTTCACATCTTCAAGGTTGAAGTTCCAACCACTAATCCCTCGTTTATATTCATTCTACATACAATCATAAGAAGGTATTAGAGACAGCTATTTATGACATGTAAAAACAAACAAGTGAGTTTTGATGTAAAAGTGATGCATCCATCAGCAGAAAAATAAACTATTGACTACAATAAAGATGCAGTCAATATAAAAGCAAGATAACCATCCCTAGATGATCTGTATCTCATCAATTACAAGATAATATCATTACACTGAAAACAATAGGTTCTAATTTCCATGTCAGACCTTAACAAGATAACTATAAGAAATAATACAGAGCAATAGCCATAACCCATTTAGTTTTTCTCTTCTTTTGCCTAAGCATATCTACAAAAAAGTCAAGCGAGGACAAGAAGTTAAAAACATAAAGATTCAAGCAACAATAAGTCAGATAAATAAGACTTGATAACTTTAAACGGATAAAGAGCAGCTCGCTGAAATTGAGCAACATAATTTAAACACTTCAGTCAAAAAGAAATCTTAAAAAGAACGAAAAGCTAAAACAAAACATCAAAAGTGATGCAGCTTCTTCCTAAACTCAGAACAACTGCCAAGTAGTGCCTAATTGCTACAGATCAGTGAACAGCAAAAAAAGACTATGGACCAATTTGGTATTGTAGTAGTTTTTGAAATAACCACTATTAGTTGTGTTGAAAGAATAGCCCACTCTGAAGTTAAGAAGTTGGGTGCAGAACTTTTGAGAGGTTCAAAAGAATTGTGCATGGGTTTGAAAAAGTTTGTTGTCAAACTACTATGGCTATATATAATGACCAAATTAGACATAGTAAGAAAATGCCTTCACTTCTTTTTTTATATTCAAGACTAAGTCATATTTAACCAAGATATTTGAATTAAAAATTAAATATATTGTCATGTTTAATATAAAATAAAGTACATATCAAATATCAAACAGTTAAAATTTAATAAAATTAACATGAAAATTAATAAATATATTAGTGAATTCATTTGATTTGTAATCCAAGTTAAACTAATTTCTAGAAATAAAGACTCAAGAACTGCAATAGGGATGGACAAACTATAAACTAAGCTTAAACGAATTCATCCTACAAATCCAGAACTAGGAGAAACAAATTAATTTTAATCAACATTAATATAATAAACACTGAAAAAAAATTTCATACTATATTGACAATAAAGTAATATCATTTATTCACAAGAAACATGAAACAATTTTGTACGATTTTCCCAAGAAAGTGACAGAAAAAGCCTTAAAGTCACTTGGAAAAACAAAATCAAAGAGAAATTAATGTTAAATTAGAAAAGATTTCATGAAATTAGGGCTGAAAGATATCAGATTAGGAAAAATATAAGGATAATATTGTATTTATGTTAAACTAATAAGGGTAATTTAGGTGTTTGGAAAAGTTCATTAAATCTTAAAATTAATTATTCCAAAATTATTAGTGAAAAGTAACGTTTCACTTACTTCTCAAAATCACTGTAAAATCAAAGTAGATTGTAAAATGATTACTTTTGGAAATTTTTACCAAACATCTTCATCTGCCAAAATTTTAAAATAAACTGATTTTAGCTTTCCAAAAATTAATATCGAACTGGCTCTAAAAGCTCATGCTCATATTAACAACTTGAACAACTCTTTCATCAACCCTTGAATCATAGGCTACAATCTCTTTGAAGAAATCTCTAGTTACTTCTTCTCACCCATCCTAATGTTTCTACAGTAAGTTTCCGCACATGTAATATTGCACCCTTCATGCAATCAACAGCCAATGTATCACTTCCTCAATCACCCTAAGATTAAGAGGTCAAAAAATAACACATTTTCAACTGTGGAAAAACACTTCTAAATCTAGTATGTCAAAAACATGCTCATTTTGTTAGACAGGCATTCATCAAAACTCTTATTAGATGATCGATTAAATATTTTCCAAGTAACTTCGCTGCTACTTTTTAACTGAATATATCAGACTCTAGTGATTTTGTAGGAATGCCAAAAAAGAAATGATATCAAGGTAAGCAACAATCCAGATACAGCTCAAGTGTTTTCATTTTGTTTGAAAAAGAGATATCTATAAAACAAGGCCAAAACCAATCAGTTAGGCAGGACATTTCTGCCATATATTTGGCTAGCACTTGCCTTTAGGAATGAACTCAAGTTCAGCTGTTGTCTAATAACCAAAACTCAAAAGGAAAAAAACCTTCATCAGTAAATACACTCAAAACGAAAAACCGTTAATCATTAAATACTCAAGATTTTTTTCTTTCTATTCTCGTCAGATTTCATATTTGCCTCATGTTTGGTGAGTGAGTAAGCTATTGCTGTTGATAAAGTAAAAACATATATGAATGGAAGACTTCGCAAAATCTTAGAATGACTAGTAAGAAGTAATCATATCAAATACTGACTAAATGAAATTACAGCAGAATCACAGAGAAGTACTCATCTGAATTCAGAGACAAAGTGAGGAAAAAAAAATGTCATAACAAGACCATCTTTACAGACAATACGAAAGTTCCAACCTGTGATATTTCCTCCTTTTGCCCATCTGGCATTTTCTTCTGTGCAAGCATATCTTCTTCCTTTCTCTGTGGTTCCCGAAAACACAATATAAGAACATAATACGCATAGAGGTGCAGTAAACGCCCAACTGCTACAAAGAATCGTAGACAGAAAGATAAACATGCTAACCTTCAATGCCTTAATACGATCACCAAGGGCAGGCAACCCCTCTAAAAGTGTTCGTGATATATAATCATTTGACCTTGCTTGCTTGAAAAAGGAATGCTTTAACAACTTCTTTGCAGAAGGCCTTTTAGAAGGATCTTTCACCAAGCAACTAGCAATCATCTGCTTAAAAGACTAAAGAAAGAAAGGAAAATATATATATATATATATATATATATATTAAACAGATTGTGTGACATAATTACACCTAAAGGTAACATTCATGTCAAAATTTTGCAGCATACCTTAGAAAACTTTCTATCTCTTTCATAATCTAGGCCAGGGGGAGCATTTTGCAAGGTCATAAGCAGTACCTAGTAATATTAGATGTGCTTGAGGATTTAAAATCATTGCTCTCTTCAGAGAAAAAAGAAAAATAAGGAAAAGCTAACCATAGCATTGGCATTATAAATATATGCACCTTCATTGGTGGATACTTTGAAAAAGGAGCATGGCCATGGGCAAGCTCTAATGCTGTTATACCAAAGGACCAGATATCAGCCCTGCAAGGAAGTGTTAGACATCAGCATCATGCCATCCTACTCAGTATGAAGAGAATTTAATTTTTTGAGAAAATAATAGACTGACTTGAAGTCATAACCATGTAACTGCTCCATAACCTCAGGTGCCATCCTACAAAACAGAGCAAAAGAACTTTTGATTATTAAATGCAGAGTAATAACAGTACATGATGATCCATCAAGTCCTTGTGAAAATGTTTCTGGTTTTAACAACATACTATCTACCACCATTCCTGATGTTTATAATTTTAGTAAACATGATTTCTACTCAAAATTATATATATATATATATTCCCATGAAGCCCTTACAACTCAATAAATTTCTTTGTTTCTGTTTTCGGCACTGCAAGGATCCCAAAATGTACAACACATAAACACATGTCGACCAAGGAAAAAAAAAGGAACTTGATGGAATGAGTTTGAGCACTCAAATTCTTACCAGCAAGGTGTCCCCACAAATGTATTCCTCATACGTTGCCTATCACCAGAATCGAAAAGGCAAGCAGACACACCAAAATCCCCTAGCTTGATTGCACCACGTGCATCAATCAGAATATTCCCAGCCTATTCGATACATAGGATAAGATAGCAAGACAAATGGCTAAATAATATTACTTATATATAGAACACAAAGTCTAATCTGTCACCAGAATGAAATAGAAACACAGAAAAATCAAAATCCCTCAGCCAAATTACCCCATGTGCATCAATCGTAAGATTTCCAAGACTAAAAGGGACACAGGATAAAATAGCAATAACCGACAGACAAAAGATTACTTACGTGCATATAAAATACAAAAAGTATATAAATATTTCACTTAATTAAGCTTGTGTGCAGACAAGGGCAGTAAGCAATACTGCAATATTCAGAAAATAAATCATTTGTGTATCATACCATTGTTATATTTTCAGACAGCTTACCTGATTACCTCTAAACATAGGAAAAATGATTCTTATCAATTTACCAAGTGCTATGTCTTTCTCCAAAGATTCCAAATTTATTTTGTTAGTAAATAAACCATCGATCCTAGACCTACTCTACCAAAAGAATTTGCAATCCTCCATTGTTTTGCTTTTCAAGGTTTTATGGCTGAGTCTATATGTTAACACATGTCGAGGAAAGTAAACACCTGCAAGAGTTTATTCTCAAGTTGTAGTAGAAAAAGAAAGTACTCACTTTGACATCTCGGTGTATGTGACCATGATGATGAAGATATTCTAAAGCCTTTAATACCTCTCGAAGTATGGTTGCTATAACCACCTCCTCGAAACCGTCAGGATAAGCAGCCTTGAGTATGTGAAGACATGAACCCCCAGACATAAACGGCATCACAACCCACAAATTATGATCACTAACGAAGGAGCAGTGTGATTTTAGCACATTTGGATGGTCCACCAAGATCATTGTCTGTGCTTCACGAGAAATGTTATTCTGTCCACACAACAAACATATCACGGTCATTAACAACAACATGAACCCAAGAATCGTATCTGAGAAACGCTCCATTCAAACACATTTAATTTATATCGTGATTTCATCGTAGAAATGAAATAAAATGAAAAATGAGAAAGAGAATAAAAAAAAAAACCAGATCGCAGTTGTCACGCTCGAAATCAAGAATCTTGACAGCAACAATCTCATTGAAAGGTATACAAAGAGCGCGATGGACAGAGGCGCTGACGCCCTGGCCGACCTCCTCGTAGAGGGTGTAATGGTCGGCTCCGATAGGGAACTTCTTCTTTTCCATTGTTATCGAAAATGGAAGAGGAAGAGACGTACAATGAATGTGGTGGTGTTAGATGGTGGAGTCACATGAGAGAAAAAAGAAAAGAAAATGATTGATGATTCATGATTGATAATTGTTGATGGTCTCCGGTTTCTCGTGAAACAAAAAAAATGAATACGGGACCGAGCCTCTCGGATCGCCGCTCATTTGGGATGCCTCGACGTTTGTATCCAGAAATCCCGCCACTTGTTTTCTTTCATTTTATACTCACTCTATGCGTTCATTTCTTTTTTCTTTTTTTATAAATCTTGTTTTAAATTATATTATGATTAATAAAAAAAAACAATTACCTTCAAATTCATTTGAAAACTCTCATATTTTAACCCAAAACAATTATAAATTCAAAATTTAGTAATTATATATATATATATATATTCAATCTTGAATTTATTTTATTTTTAATAAAAAATATTACTTTTAAAATTTTTGAAACTTTTATATTTATTTTTAATTTTTAATAAATTTTATCATATTTATTTTTTTATTTAATCCTTTTTAAGTTTTTTTTAAAAAAATTAAGTTTTTATAATACATATCAATTTTTTATTGAACCATCTAAATAGATAAAATTATAAAAATATAAAAAGTTAGATGATAAAAGTATTATTTTAATTTAATAATTTAATAAAAAGAGTAAAATGGTCAAATTCTGTCAGATTTATAGAAACTAAATTGATATATTTTAAAAAATTAGAAACCATTAAAGTAAAAAAGTAAAAATAAGATTAAAAAGTAATATTTCTGTCAGATTTATAGAAACTAAATTGATATACATATAAATGCTTTAGTATTTATTAAATTATTTAGTTTTAGTTATTTATATCATAGCAAATAAAAATATATAACAATTAATAGTAATAAGGGTATAAATGTTAAATTATCTGTTTTTAGATATTTTTATTTTTAAAAAATAAACAAGTTGACATCATATTCAGTAGTTTCAAAAATAAAAACAAACATGTCATTCAGGCTTTAAATTTCAGCCACCATTCAATTTTTAGTAAAATTTAGGATTATTCAGTCTTCAAACAAAAAACAAATGCCTCATAAGTAAAAGTACGATTTGTTGCAATATAACTAAATGTTAGAATATTTTATTACAATTTATCCTACATTTTAAAAGTGATAGGATTTTTTAACATATGGCTTCATAAAAAAAAAAAAAAAAAAAACTGTAATCACTTCTCATCCTCAAAGTTTCTTAGAATCGAAATATTGAATTATCTCCGAGCAAACTTTCGGTAGAAATAATCTATTTATTTTTTTATCGAACTACTTATGTTTTTATATAAGTTTATTGTTTGTAATAAAAAATTATGATTTTATTTGTGATGTATACACTAATTCTAGTATCGCAGTAGCAGCAGGTAGATACAAATATATATATATATATATATATATATATATATATATATATTATTGTTTATAATTGTAATTAAATAGAATAATTATCCTACAATTTGAGGCTTTATATATATCTCGATCTCGGCTCTTAAGATAAAAATTATTTTTTAATATAATAATTTATTCTACTTTCATCCTGAATAATATCTTATTAATATATATATATATATATAAATGCTTTAGGATTTATTAAATTATTTAGTTTTAGATATTTATATCATAGCAAATAAAAATATATAATAATTAATAGTAATAAGGGTATAAATGTTAAATTATCTGTTTTTAGATATTTTTATTTTTAAAAAATAAATAAGTTGACATCATATTCAGTGGTTTCAAAAATAAAAACAAACATGTCATTCAAGCTTTAGATTTCAGTCACCATTCAATCTTCAGTAAAATTTAGGATTGTTCAGTCTTCAAACAAAAAACAAATACCTCATAAGTAAAAGTACGATTTGTTGCAATATAACTAGATGTTAGAATATTTTATTACAATTTATCTTACATTTTAAAAGTGATAGGATTTTTTAACACACAACAATATCTCTTTCACCTAATATCACAACCCAAATTGTTTTTATTTTCTTTTATCAAAATTCATGAGTTTTTTTCTTTACAAATCAAAATTTTAGGAAATTCATCTTTATATAAAATAAATGTTGAAATTCACCTGAAAAAGTTTTTTGTTAAGAAGGTTTTCAATAAATTTTAAAAAAACCTCACTCTTTTTAGTTTTAAAATAAATGGAGGACAATTATAGCGTCCTTTTATGAATTTGTAAATAAAAGAAATCAATAGTATTATTTAAATAAGGTAATATGTCTATGGATACACGATTTGTAGGTCAATTGTTAGGTATCTACAAATTATTGTTATAGCAATTTATTTTTACTTTAAATGAAATATAATCTACTGATTAATGTCACTCAAGAAGGTTTTTGAGCAAGGCTCACGTTGGAGGATAGGAATTGGAGATTCTGTCAGGATGTATGGGTACCATTGGATCCCAACCTTTGCTGGTTTTAAAGTCTTTTCCAATTGCAGTCTTGGTCCTGATGCCAGAGTAGTGAGCTGAAAACAAGTTTGGGTAGCTGGAATGAGTGTTTGATCTGCTCACACTGAAAGTTCATATGTTTTTGGGTTGGCTTGTTAGTATGTCAAAACATCTGTTTGCTTGTATCTTGGTTGCATAGTTAGCCCATTTGTGGATTCGCTCGTCAAATGAAGCAACTTTGCAAGCCTCGCCAACTTGTCCAAGGAGTTACACCGCTTGGTAAGATTATATCTTGGCGTGTAGTTCTTGAAAAGACTTGGGCGCACACACAAACAATTTGCATAGCTGCATCCCTACATCGTAATACACAACTTATTGCACACAAATACATTTCTATACATATGTCCCTGCATAGTTGGTCTCATTCGTTGTTTGCAAGTTTAGTTCATATCTTTAGGTTGCTGCTGTCAGTCGCTTTCACAAGTAAAAATAATAATAAACTTTGCAAGTGTACAAATCGTGAAGATAGTATAATAGACAAGCAAGAGTCAATCCCACGGAGAAATATTTACTTACTAAAACTTTGAATTTAAAATAAAATAAACTTCCTAATCTTAAACCTTCTGAAACTCTAACCCTAACTAGACTAGAAAATAAAGACTTTTGAATACAATTAGGATTCCACAAACATTCTAACACTCACTCAGGGGTTTTGGAAGTAATTTGAAACTAAAAATTAACTAAACAATGAATAAAAACGCAGTATAAAATATTTTGATAAAAAATCAATAGAAGAACACTAGTTAGGACCTCCTATCCACTACTAAACAATCCTTCAATCGACAAACAATAATAAAGATTAAATCTCAACAAATATAAGAAGATATTCACAACAAAGCAATGACATCTTACTCAAGTTGTGTTGATTCTCTCTTAAGTCATATGTAAAGCACATAGCATCTATGTTAATACTTGTATCCCTAATTACAACCTAGCATGACATTTACTAGATTTGATAACAAGAACCTATTAAGAACCAAGAGAATATGAATATCCTATGAACCCTAGAACATGACACTTATTCTAAGCATTCAATAATTAATTTTTTTTTAATTATTTTAATAATTTAATGGGAAAAGGATAATTTTGCCCTTGCTACAGTAACTTAACCTTAAAGTTAAGGTTAGTCAACCGTTCGGTCAATGTTTTTCAGGGGATATTTGTGCAATAAAAATAAAAGTTACCTGCGAATGCAATATTACCAATCGTCAGGGTATGTTTGTGCAATTATCCCTTAATTAAATAATCATATTATTTAATTAATTCTCTTAATTAAATTGTGTTACTTTCATAACATAATTAAATAGACTATCCAATTAATTTACCATGAACCTCGTTACCAACAATCATAAGGGCTAGCAAGGGGACCTAATAGACCTGCAGTTTTGAGCTCCAATAATACTTAGAAATATTAATTAAAACTCTTTACTTAATATTACACGATTATTAACATCGGAGTTACTCTACTAAAAAACCGAGTCTAAACTCTCGAAACTGCAGATGTTTTACACAATCTGAAATCTCAGTCTCCATCAATTTAGTTATTTACATATGGTGTGACTTTCCACAAGTATTTCATAATTAAAGTTGGGTTATAAATTCTGTTATACCCCTCTAATTATATATTTTCCTTTAAGCATCATTGATTATCTTATGAACAATAAAATCCTATCTTCCTTACGGAAGAATGAAGCGCTCATAATTGTTCAAGCTTCGAATCAACCCTTAAGGGAACTACTCATCCACTTTATTTAAGAAGAAGTGGATTCCAATATTAGCTTCAGACTTTCCCAGCCACAAATCAAACCGCAACTCAAAGATACAGAGGTATTGATCGAGAAAACTACATTCGATCTCACTTATGGTAAATCAAAAGCCACGATCTAACCTAAAGGAGTCGATAAGACACTTAAAATTAAGATCACCCATAAATAGCCATCATTTGTTGATATATATAAATCTCATCTACTATCGGATCTTGATGAGAGATTCATATAAATCATGGTACAGTTCTATATGATCTCATCATATAAGGTGCCTCCAATCTCATGTCAACTATGACAGGCCCCGAATCTATCTCACGCTAGGCGGCCCGCCGGCACTCCACGGTAGCTTCCCAGTTGAGGCTTGCCTTGCTGAAAGGCTTCCGTGAAGTTAAGCCGTTTCTTAACTTGGAAATCTGAGTAGGAAAATTTATTATTTTTTTTTTTACAAAACTATTTTATTGAAATTTTGGCAGAGTTTCCTCTATTTTTCTGAGATTACCAAATCTTGGAGACTTGCATAAAAACTTTAACACTTCTATAAAATCCCAAATCTCAACTACTGTGGACCTCCGGTCCATCTCATCAAATCACATCTCAAACAGTTTAAATATCAAAATAAATAGTTATCAAAAATATATATAAATCAAATCTTTAAATAAAATACTCATGCACTTAAAACAATATCAAAATATAAACTTTATATAAATATTACAACTGAAACATTAAACTTAATTCTGAACTGTCACAACAATGTTCTGACTGGTCCTACCGGTCCTGCGCGTCCCTGCACTGTCTGCACTTGCACTTGGGAGGTTGGTTTAAAAAAAAACATAAAACTAATATGAGCTGAAAGAGCTCAGTGAGTGCGTTTCTAATTTACTGAGAAACCTTAAATATAATAAGATTAACTTTGAATTTAACTGAAGCTCTTCAAACTTACTACTATTACTGAAAACTGATAAACTGATATACTTTTTAAATACAAGTTGAGAATGTATAAACTATAAAATCTGATGGCCAAGCCTAAATAATTACTTTTAATTTACAACTGAGATACTTAAAATTCTATTATAACTTGGTTACTTTTCTGAAAACTAAAAAGATGAAATAATATACTGTTCTGAAAACTGAAAAACTGGAATAATATATTTTCCTGAAAACTGAAATACTGATATAATATACTTTTCTGAAATCTGATAAACTGAAATAATATATTTTTCTCAGAACTGATAAACTGAAATAATATACTCATATGATAATACTTTTATGATAAAACGTTTTTGATAAATCTTTTCTGATAAAACTTTTCTGATAAATCTTTTCTGATAAAGCCAATGGAAAACCCATATCTGATAACTGATAATCTATAGGGCGACTCAGCTGGCGCCGCACCATATGGAGGGTGTCACCAGGCGACTAATCTGGCGCCGCACTGGTGACTTTGATAATCTGATAAAAGACATTTCACTGGCTATGTGCGGAATGTTGCGTCGCAACATAGAGGGAGACAACACCCCAGTGTGTGGGCGACTGACAGACTCGACTCCTCTGGAGTTAACGGACTGTCCCCCCTTAACTTGCCACACACAAATGGGGTGTACCGGTCGGGTCTACTGCTGATAATCTGATAATAAATGGGTATCCATGGTTTGAAAACTATTTTCCTTACTTTGAAAATTAGCTTTTAGTTATAAAACTTGAAATATGCATAAATATATTTATTTACTAAATTCATACATAAAACTTATTTATTAAATGAATATAAATTCTAAATCTCTGAGATATAAAAATACTTTAGTTAAAACACACTTTGAACATAAATTATGTTTAACTTATAAGACTTAAAAAAATAAACAATTATATACTAAGTCATAAAATACTAATAAAACTTAAAGAAAATATACTAAATGAAATTCAACTGAAAATCTGATTTTGCACTAACTTAAACAAAGATATTAGCTTGCTAAACTTTAAATAAAATATATTACTAAAATAAAATATATTTTACTTTAAAATTATTTTACACTCACTGATTTCTGGTTTTCCTCTAGGCTTGGCGCTCTGGTTCCTTCGTCTGATTGTATTTTTTGCTTTTCCGCATAATTTCATTTCCTCCCATTCTATGGAGATTTCTTCCTAAAGTAATATATTTCCAAATATATCGTTAATATAAATACCATCAACTTATACAAAACTCAATTAACACGTTCTACGCTTTATTCCTCCATTTATACTATTCTAATAAAATCAATTACATTTAATTTGCTAAAAATCATGTCTATATAATTATATATACCTTGAATCATTCAATTTCTCTTAAATTGAACCTCATACATCATAATCCAACATATTCACTTTATTTTCTAAGCATCAATTTATATCACAACCATACAGATACAATTTCTAATAATTAATTACACATAAATCGAATTCTCTACACTATCAACATCGATTTCTACACAATTTCTCATACTAATCTTCATCAATCTAATATAAGTGATTTTCCTTCACTTAACAACATCAAATTCAACTTCATTAAACTCAATTAAACTGATTATAACTTTAATTTCAATTTTAATTTCAAAAATTCCAAAATTAGTGATTCAATTTTACTCTAAACAAGTTCTACAACTCTTATCAACCACCAAACACAACATCACAACAAAACTCATAATATAAGTCACTAATTTGAGAATTATTTTGATTTCTTACACAATAAATTCAATCCATACTATCAATTAACTCAAAAATACTCAAATTACACAAATAACATCTCAATTTAACAATCCAAACTTAAAATCATCAAATCCCCAAATCTTTAACTTACTAATTTCTTGATTTTCATTCTAATCAATTCCAATTAAACTAATTTCAAATAAAAAAAAATCATCAAACTCAATAAATTTCTAAAATCAACAAAACCCATCATCAAAATCATCACCCAAACATCCAAAATAAATTAATTTCATCAAATCACTCACCCAAAATTCTCTTGGTTTTCCTCTTCTAGCTGGACCGAGCCCTTCCTCTTCTTCTTTTCTTTTCTTTTTCTTCTTTTCTTTTCTTTCTTTTCTGGTTTGGCCGGCCCCTGCTTTGTTCCTCTTTTCTTTCTTCTTCTTCTTTCCTCTGCTGGCCGGCTGCTGCTCTGTCCCTTCTCCTTCTTTCCTTCTTTTTTTTTCTGCCGTTGTTCTCTCTCTCCTTCTCCTCTCTCTCCTTTCTTTCTTTTCTTTTTCTTCTCTCTTCTCTCTCAAATTTCTAGGTTCCTCACAGTCTCTGTTTTTTTTTCTTCTGTTTTCTTCCTCCTTCGGTCACAGCAGCTTCTTCATTCTCTTCTGGTCGAGTCTTCCTCTTCTTTCCTTCTCCGGTCGCTACTCACTCTCTTCTCTTCGGCCGGACATGCTTCTTCCCTTCTTCTTCTTCTTCTTTTCTCTTCTTCTTCTTCCGGCCAAAGCTTCTCTCTTTTTCTCTTTTCTCTCTTCTTCTTCGCTCAGCCGAGCTCTCCTCCTCAATTTTTCTGGATTCTTCTCGACCTTTCTCTGTTTCTGTTTTCATTTTGTTTCTTCTTTCTGTTTTCTGATTGTATAATATATATATATATATATATATATATATATATATATATATAAATGTATAAACTTTAATAATTACAACTTACCCTTTAATCTCTCAATTTCATATTGTGACCACAATTTGAAAACTAATCACATGATCTTTGTCAACAATATTTTAATTTACAATTTAATCCATAACAATCCATTAACTCATTTCCACAAAAATCCATTTCAATTTACTTTTCCATCAATTAATTAAATCACAACCTCATATCGTAAAAATATATTTTGACTTCCAATAAATATTCTTAATACTCCAATTTATGGAAATCCTTACTATGTTCTCCAAAACTTATAATTTAAATTTCTTAAATACTTTATAGAACCTTATTAATCATCTGAAACCATTCCAAATATTTTCCAAGTCTCTGATACCCTTTTTTTGAAAATCTTCGGATTCATCCAATAGATTCTATTATAGCACCTTGAATACTTTAAACATTCGATTAATTCATAATAAAGGCTCATTATTTACTTGTGTACTGTACAATAAATTTTGAAAGAATATATTATAATATATGTACATGTACAGTACATACTATTGGGAGGGTGTATTACAATTTCTTCCCCCTTATAAAATTTCGTCCTCGAAATTTACACTAGCTACCTAACACGAATAAGGGCACCTGGAACACGTTATGAATCTTTAATAAATCTGATGGTAGTTCAACTTATACACTACTGGTCTAATACTGTTTATAATTGCATATGGCACCCTACATCGTGCTCAACTTACCACACTTTTCTAACTTTCAATACGTTTAAATCTTTAGTAAAATCTTATCACCAATTTCCAACTTTAGATCTCTACTGCAATTATCCACATAACTCTTTTGTTTATCTCTCGCGGGTTTAAGTTATTTAAATAAAACCTGGGTTTCCTTTTTCATCTGCCTCATTCTAACATATAGGGGTTTTGTACCTGCTACTGTATAATACTTCACATGGGGTTATATCTATGCTAGTCTGATAGCTATTACTATAGGTAAACTCTATTAATAGTAGGTGATATCCTAGCTTTTTCCTGAATTCCATAACGTACATTCAAATTATGTTTTCAAATTTCTCAATAGTCCTCAATCAGAAAGGACTCACAGGCATTGACTTTTCACAATCATATCCATCTTACTAAATCTGAAAATCTATACTCTTTTCATTCTTAGTCTCTTTTTCTTAATTTTTCTATCTGATAATCATACTCATATCCTTCCTCATCAACTTAGTCAGTTCGACTACTATTCTAAATGGCTTTACCTCATCTCTCTATATTTTTTACATATATATATATATATATATATATTATTCGACTAGAATTTGATCGAATTCTCCAACATAGTCTGATAATCTGTACATTCAACAAAATCATCAAACTCCTGGAAAATTTTTGATTTCTGCTACATTAGTCTGCGATTCTCATTAACATTAACATAAATTATTTTAACTGAAAATTCTCAAATATTAGGGAGATCTTAAACAAATCTACTATCACTGCTACTCACTTTTTGAACTTGTGAACTGATAGTACACTACAAAACAATTAAAGAAATAATCTTACAAAGCTTCTTGAATTTCCACTATCATTTTACATCAATTTCCAAATGGAATTTGTCAATCAATAACTGGTTCAAAATCTTCCTATGCCTGATGCTCAAACTATCGCTCTGTTATGATAAACTAATAGTTTCATAAATAGGGAGAGCAATAGCATTAACCTTCACTAAAATAAATCTCCCAAAATAACATCAAAATTCTGAATATCTAACACAGTTATTCACTTAAAACTCTTTACCATCAATTTCTATTATTTTGCTTTTGATTACTCTATCAGCTGACAATGAATCTCCTGTCCTTTTTTTTTTAACTAATAAACTGGAAATAATAGAGTCTAATCTCTTATTCAATAACTTTCTATTTGTATCTTAATCTATTCAACTCATTTGGAGTTATCTCATGGAGAAAATAAGGATTGGCTTAGTTCTCGAAATCAAACTATTACAACTTCTACTTCTCTATCTGTGGAAAGACTGAAATATTACTCGAAATTATATTCAAGAATTCCTTAACTAAATTAAATCTGATTTTCTTCTAATAACTATCTATTGCAACTCAATAGCTAGAAACTCAATCCATCCCCAGTGCATTAATTCAGAAGCTTCTGAATTGGCTTCCTTGGGACAACCTCTGGAACCTCGTCAGGACATTGTGCTGTAACTTTGACAAAAACTAATTTATATAACACTGGTAAAATTTCTTAAATCATATGCATGGAAAACAATTGAAAATTTGCTGGGTTGCTGCCTTAATCATAAACAATGCGAAAACACATCATAAAAATCACATTTAAAACAGACAATCCTACTTTTCAAAACTTTGGCTTTGATACAAACCTGACAGGCCCAGAACCTACTATCTCACGCTAGGCGGTTTGCCGGCACTCCACGGTAGCTTCCCAGTCGAGGCTTGCCTCACTGAAAGGCTTCCGTGAAGCTAAGCCGTTTCTTAACTTGGAAATCTAAGTAGGAATTTTTTTTTTTTTTTTACAAAACTATTTTATTGAAATTTTGGTAGAGTCTCTTCTGTTTTTCTGAGATTACCAAATCTTGGAGACCTGCATAAAAACTTTAACACTTCTATAAAATCTCAAATCTCAACTACTGTGGACCTCCGGTCTATCTCAATAATTCAAACACAACTCAAACAGTTTAAATATTAAAATAAATAGTTACCAAGAATAAATAAATCAAATCCTAAAATAAAATACTTATATACTTAAAAACAATATCAAAATATAAACTTAACAACTAAAACATCCTATATGCTTGTAAAACAGTCACAGTATCCTCTGACTGGTCCCGCTGGTCTTCGGCGTCCCTACAATGTCTGCACCTGTACCTGTACCTGGGAGGTTGATTTAAAAACATAAAACTATAATGAGCTAAACGAGCTCAGTAAGTGTTATTAATTTCTAAATAAACTTTAATTCTTTTTCTATTAACCTCCCTGAAATTTGAAAAGAATATAAATCTGTTTCTAATAAATAAATTTGAGAAGATAACTGTAATCTATTTTCTGAACTTAAGATGTTGGAATTCAATATAATAATTCTTTTACTAATTCTAAAAACTGTACTGAACAATTTACATAGTAATAAAAGTCTTTCTGTCTTCTTGAAAACTGAACTGAAATTTAATTCATAAAAACTATATTGAAAGCTATACTGAAATCTCTTTTATAAAAACTATTGTGAAATTTAATCTCTGAAAACTGAAAGCTAAGAATATATACATATACTTTCACTTTACTAAAAATTGAAAAGCTGAGAATATATAATAACTTTTATTTTTCTGAAAACTGAAAAGCTGATAACATATATATATATATATATATATATATATATATATATATATATATATATATATACGTTTCTTCTGCTGAAAACTAAAAAGATGTACTAATAGAATATATTTTTATTCTTTTCTGAAAATTGAAATACTGAAATAATATATTAAAATCTTTCTCATAAAACTATACTGAAATCTATTTTCTGGAAACTGTTCTGAAATTTATACAGAAAACTATTCTGAAATCAAATTTCTGAAAAACTAAGAATATATACATAAACTTTCACTTTATTAAAATCTGAAAAGCTGAAGTTATATCTTTTCTATTTCTGAAAACTGAAAACTAACCTGATATTCTTTTCTGAAAACTTATTCTGTCAGGATATATCTCCTGAAAATAATGTACTGAAATCAATAATAATCTGCTTTCTGAATACTGTACTGAAATCTGTTTTTCTGAAAATCTAGCCAAGCCTAACATACAAAAGCTCTTAATTTAATATTTTGTATTGATAATCTGAAAATATTTCTGGCTTGGCTTCTGTATCTGAAAACTCCCAATGGACCCCTAAGTTGTACTGAACTGAACTCATAGGTCGACTAACTGCGTCGTACCGTATAAGTGGGTCACAGGGCGACTAACTGCACCGTCCACTGTGACATCTGATATAAGTCACGAGGCGACTAACTGATGCGCTCAACGTGACATTTGATAAAAGACATCTCACTGTCTATGTGCGGAATGCTGCGTCGCATACATATAGCGAGACAACACCCCAATGTGTGGGTGACTGACAGACTCGACAGACTCAAGCCCCCTAGAGTTAGCGGACTGTCCCCCCTTAACTTGCCACACACAATTGGGATGTACCGGCCGGATCTACTGCTGATAACTGATCTAATCTGAATCTGAAGGGTGATCCATGGGTTTGAAAACTAGCTTTTAATCAAAAATCATGGAATATATATATATATATATATATATATATATATATATATATATAAAACATATTTATTAAATGAATATAAAATTTAAATTTCTAAAATATATAATTACTTTAACTAAACACATTTATATCAACAATTATATACGAAATCACAAAATACTAAATCAAATTTAAATAAAATAAACTAAATATAATTCAACTGAAAATCGGATTTTGCACTAACTTGAATGAAAATATTAACTTGCTAAACTTAACATAAAACATATCACTAAAATAAAACTTCTTAAGTAAAATCAAAACTTGATAATATTAATTTATATAAAAAATACTTTAACACTTACTGATTTTTTGTTCTCTCTAGGCTTGGTGCTCTGATTCCTTCGTCTCATTGCATTTCTTGCCTTTCTATAACATTTCTTTTTCTCCTATACTACGGAGATTTCTTTCTAAAGTAATATATTTTCAAACAATCATTAATATAAATACTACAACTAATACAAAAACTCAATTAACACGTTCTACGCTTTATTTTTCAATTTCTTCTATTTTAATAGAATCGATTACGTTTAATTCGCTAAAAATCATGTCTCTATAGTTATATATACCTTGAATCATTCAATTTCTCTTAATTCGAATCTCATACAACACAATCCAATACATTTTCTTGAATTTCTAAACACCAATTTGTATCAATTCATACAAATACAATTTCTAATACTTAATTACCCAATAATTGAAATCTCTACACTATCAACATTCGATTTCTACACAAATTTTCATTCTAATCTTCATCAATTTAACATAAATAAATTTCTTTCACTTAACAACATCAAATTCAACTTCATTAAACTCAATTAAACTAATTATAGCTTCAATTTCGAATTTAATTTCAAAAATTCCAACATTAGTGATTCAATTTTATTCTAAACAATGTCTACAACTCTTATCAACCACTGAACACAACATCACGACAAAACTCATAATACAAGTCACTAATTTGAGAATCATTTTGATTTCTTACACAATAAATTCAATCTATACTATCAATTAACTCAAAAATACTCAAATTACTTAATTAATATATCAATTAACTAATTTAAACTCAAAATTATTAAATCCCCAAATCTTTAACTTTATAATTTTCTTAATTTTCATTTTATTCAATTCAATTCCAACTAATTTCAAACAAAACACCATATAAACTAAATCAAACACTAAAATCAACAAAACCCATAATCTAAATCATTACCCAAACATCCAATTTCACTTTATATTCAACAATCAATTTCAATTACAAATTAAAACGCAATCAATCTCTCAAATTAATTCAATTTCATCAATATTCAAACCAAATCAACTTTATCAAAACTCAAAATCAAATCAACTTTATCAAAACTCAAAATCAAATTAACTTTATAATCACCTACCCAAATTCCTATTTGACTCTTCCTACACTTCTTCCTCTTCTTTCCTTTTCTTTTTCTTTTTCTTCTCTCTTCCTTCTTTCTCTCTCTCGGCTGATAGCTCTCCTTCTTCCTTCTCTCTTCTTTCCCTCTTCTCCTTCAGCCGCTGTTCTCTTTTCTTTCTTCTCTCTTCTTCTTTTCTTTTCTTCTTTTTCCTTCCTTCGGCTGCTGCTTCTTCCTCTCCTCTCTCCTGGCCGGCTGCTGCTTCCTTTCTTCCTCTCCTTTTTATTTTTTTCTTTCTTCACTTGGCCGGTTTGCTCTCTCTCGAATCTTCATCTTCTTTCATTTCATTTCTACTCTTGTCTGACTAACTTTTGGAATTGGGTGGGTTTTACTTTTATATATATATATATATATGTGCCTTTGTTTATTTTGTGAGTGGAATTCCACTTAAGCTCACTTATGTATATCTATGTATCTATTTTTCTTCTTTTCTTTCTTTGCCTATGCACGATTTTGCCTCGCTTTTTGTTCTTGTCTCACGGCTGCCTTTCTTTTATTTGTTTTGTTGTTTGACTTGTTTCATGGATGAGGATTTGCCACTTATCATACCTACATGAGTTCTTGTATTTGCTACTTGCCCTAAATCTTTTAAAATTAAAATGTGACCACAATATAAAATTTAATCACATAAATTTAATCCACAATCTTATAACTTACAAATTAATTCATAATAATCCACTAACTCTTTTCCACAAAAATCTATTTCAATTTAGTTTTCCATCAATTACTTAAATTAAAATCTCATATCGTAAAAATATATTTTAACCTCCAATAAATATTCTGAATATTCCAATTTATGGAAATCCTTACTATGTTCTCTAAAACTTATAATTTAAATTTCTCATATACTTTATAGAACCTTATTAATCATCTGGAACTATTCCAGACATTTTCCGAGTCTCTGATACCCTTTTCGGAAACTTTCGGATCCATTCAATAAATTCCACTATAGTACTGTAAAATCAATTCTGAAAAAATATATTACAATACCTGTACGTGTACAGTACAAACTATCGAGACGGTGTATTACAGGACCGCAACAGTAGATCAACCACAAAGAAAATACTGAGCTTTGTTCGCTCTCTACGGACTTTAGATTGCATGTCTCAAAATGAGTCCTCCTGTATATGACTTTCATATACTTAGATTGAGATTACATTTTACAATCTTGGATGTTACGCGTACATTAGATAAATATATGAACTTGAATAAGCACACTTTTATTTGAATGAATAACAATCATTTTTATTAATGTTCAATCTCATTTACAATTACAAGTCTTTAGGGCATAAACCCTAACAATCCCACACTTGCACTAAAGCAGGTGAGACATGTCTCGTAGAACCAGACCCTCTAGGTGACCTTCAAACACTTTAGCTATTAAGGTCTTCATAAATGGATCACGATCACGTCTCCTCTCTACACTATCTCTCTGATGAGATGATATTTCCTCGCTATATGCTTCCCTCTTTTGTGGCATGTAGATTCCTTGGAATTAGCCACTGTACCACTATTATCACAATAAAGCATCATAGGCTTATGTATGTCTAAAACGACTTCCACATCATTTAAGAACTTGCGGAGCCATACAGCCTCTTTAGCAGCTTCACAAGCTGCTGCATACTCGGCTTCCATAGTGCAATCAGCAATGTAAGATTGCTTGATACTCCTCCACACTATGGCTCCACCACCAAGGTGTTGGGATTTATGCCCTAAAACTTGTAATTTTAAATGGTTAAAGATTTAATAAGAATTATTCAGATTATCATTCAAATTTATAAATGTTTTATATTCAGTAATATATTCGTATTGTGCAAGAACATCCTAGATTGCAAGATGTAATCTCATAATGAATATATGATGGTCATATACAAAGAGGATTCATTTTGAGATACACAATCTAAAGAGTCCGTAGAGAGCGAACAAAGCTGGATACTTTATTTGTGATTGATCTACTGCTGCGGTCCATTCTGTAAAGTACGGTGGTCTTATCCTAGACCGCTTATGTAGTTGACATGAGAATGGAGGCACCTTATATGATGAGATCATATAGGACCGGGCCACGATTTATATGAATCTCTTACCAAGATCCGTTAGTAGATGAGATTCATATATAATCAATAAATGATGGTTATTTATAGGTGATATTAATCCTGAGTGTCTTATTGACTTCTTTAGGTTGGATCGTGGCTTTTGATTTACCATAAGTGAGGTTGATGTGAATCTCGACTAATACATCCGTATCTTGGAGTTGCGATTTGGCTTGTGGCTGGGAAGGAGTGGAATCCACTCATTCTTGATTGAAGTAGATGAGTAGTTCCCTTGAGGGTTGATTCGGGGCTTGAACGATTATGAGCGCTCTCTTTCTTCCGTGAGGAAGACAGGATTTAATTGTTCATTAGAGAATTAATAGTACTTAAAGGAAAAAATATTTCTAGAGGGGTATAACGGACTTTATGACCCAGCTCTAGTTATGAACTATTTGTGGAGGATCACACTATATGCAATTAGCTATATCAATGGACACTAAAACTTCAGATTGTATAAACACGTCTACAGTTTTGAGAGTGTAGCCTCGGGTTTTTAGTGGAATAACTCTGAGATTAATAATAATGAAATATTAATTAAAGAGTTTTAATTAATATTACTAAGTATTATTGGAGCTCAAAACTGTGGGTCTATTAGGTCCCCTTGCTAGCCCTTATGGTTGTTGGTAACGAGGGTCACGGTAGATTAATTGGATGGTCCAATTAATAGTATTACGAAAGTAATATGATTTAAATAAAAGAAAATAATTAAATAATTTGATTATTTAATTAATTAAATATTTAATAAAATAATAGAAATTATTAATTCTATTTATTAAATATGAGGTTATGTGATTAAATAATGACTAGGGCAAAAGAATTAAAAGAATTAGATTATTTTAATAGTTCAAAAGGTCACAGGTTCAAGTCTTTAGAGAGACTAAAAATAAATAGAATTAAGAATCCTATTTTGACTTGGTCACACTAAAACCCTAAAGAGCTATTATATAAGTGTTATATAGCTAGGAAAAAAAACCTAACACATAAGTGAGAAACACAAGAGGGTTCGGCCACCAAAAGAGAGAAGTAAAAAAAAGATTTTTTTTTTTACTCTCTCTTTTCTTGCAGATGCGGCCAGCCATAGGGAGAAAAGGTTCTCTGTTCTTTTTTCACATGATTTTCATCTCTTACCGTGACGTGCCCACACACATGTTATCAGACCACGGGTCATAGCTCGGAAGATCTGGTGGTAGATCGAGGAATCAGAAAAAGAAAAATCAAGAAAAATGTATGTAGTTCATGAAATCTTTTTCTGCGTGTATACAAGAACTCGTTCCTGATTGAAAAATAGTTTTTTCAATTAAAAGAAAATTTTTGAAACCTAATTCCGAATGTTACACGATAATAAAACGTTTTCTAAAACTCCCTTCACAAGGGTGAATACTGACCCAGACGTGGATTTCTTAGAATCCTTGTCTGACTGAAAGTCAGAATCAATAAATCCTAATGGGATCAAATCCTGTGCGGAATATACCAGTATATAGTTTCTCGTTTCTTTGAAGATACTTGAGAATAGTCTTTATAGCAACCCAATGATCCAATTCTGGGTTGGACTAATATCTGCTGGCTACGCTCAATGCGAAGCAGATTTTGGGTCTCAAGCATAGCATATCATACATAAGACTACCTGCTGTTGACGAATAAAGAATACGTCTCATATTCTTAACTTCTTGAGGTGTCTTAGGACATTGTTCCTTAGACAAATAAACTCCATGTCTAGAAGGTAAATTACCTTTATTGGAGTTCTCCATCAAAAATCGCCCAAGTACCTTGTCAATATACGATACCTGAGACAATGCTAACAGTCTGTTCTTACTATTCGTTATTAATTGGATCCCCAGAACATAACTTGTCTCTCCCAAATCTTTAATTTAGAATTGGTTAGAAAGCCAACCCTTTACTTTTGATAACGTTCCTACATCATTCTCAATGAGTAGGATGTCATCAATGTAAAGGGCCAAGAATAATACTTTCTTGCCAAAGATGCACTTGTATACACAAGGCTCATCAATGTTTTGCTCAAAATCATAGGTTTTGATAGCCGTATCAAATCTTATGTTCTAAGATCTAGATGCTTGCTTAAATCTATAAATAGACATTTGCAACTTGTAAACATTTTGCTTTTGATCTTGGGACATGAATCCCTCTGGTTGCATCATATAGATGCTCTCATCAAGATTGTCATTCAATAATGTAGTCTTGACGTCCATTTACCAAATTTCATAATCCAAATAGGCAGCTATGGATAAGAGTATTCTAATAGACTTAAACACAGCTATTGGAGAGAAGGTCTCTTCATAATCGTGTAGGGGTAGAAAATATTGATTTATCATATAAACAATGCAGAATGGGTTTCAAAATTTGTTCTTTTTCTTTGAAAATAGTTTTCAATCAGGAACGAGTTCCTGTATATACGCAAAAAGAGTTTGTTTAACTACAATACCTTTTTCGTTACTTTCGATTCCTTGACTCCTTAATTCACCACTAGATCTTCCGAGCTATGATCCGCGGTCTGCCAACGCGTGTGTGGGCACGTCACGGATAGAGATGGAGAATACAAGAAAAAAGAACGGAGAAGACTTATTCTTCTTCATTGGCCGGCTGAACCCTGCAGGAAAAGAGTCAGAAAAACTTTTTTCTTCTTCTTCTCTCTTTCTCTCTTGTCTTGGCCGAACTTACCTTTCTTTTTCACTTCGGTTAGGTCAAATTTTTTCTAGGAGTATAACACTTATATACCAGGCTCTTAGGGTTTTAATTTGACCAAGTCATATAGGATTCTAAATCCTTTTGTTTTGGTCTCCCTAGAGGCTTGAACCTGTGACTTGTGGGACAATTAAAATAATCAAATTATTTTAATTCGTTTGTCCCTATCATAGTTTGATCCTGTAACCTCTTATTTAATAAATTGAATTTGATAATTCTTAATTATTAATATTCTTTTAATTTATTAAATAGCTAATTAAACAATCACATTATTTAATTATTCTATTTAATTAAATTGTGTTACTTTCGTAACACTATAAATTGGACAATCCAATTAATTTACCATGACCGTCATTACCAACAATCATAAGGGCTAGTAAAGGGACCTAATGGACCTATAATTTTGAGCTCCAATAATACTTAGTCATATTAATTAAACTCTTTAATTAATATTTCATGATTATTAACCTCGGTGTTATTCCACTAAAAACCCGAGACTGCACTCTCAAAACTGTAGACGTGTTTATACAATCTGAAGTCTTAGTGTTCATTGATATAGCTATTTGCATATAGTGTGATCTTCCATAAGTAGTTCATAACTAGAGCTGGGTTATAAAGTCTGTTATACCCCTATAGAAATATTTTTTCCTTTAAGTACCATTGATTCTCTAATGAATAATTAAATCCCGTCTTCCTCACGAAAGAAGGAGAGCGCTCATAATCGTTCAAGCCCCGAATCAACCTTTAAGGGAACTACTCATCTACTTCAATCAATAAGGAGTGAATTCCACGATTCAACCTAAAGAGGTCGATAAGACACTTAGGATTAAGATCACCTATAAATAGCCATTGTTTATTGATATATATGAATCTCATCTACTAACGGATCTTGGTGAGAGATTCATATAAATTGTGGCTCAATCCTATATGATCTCATCATATAAGGTGCCTACATTCTCATGTCAACTACATGAGCGGTCTAGGATAAGACCGCCGTACATTACAGAATGGACCGCAATAGTAGATCAACCATAAACAAAGTACCCAAATTTATTTGCTCTCTACGGACTCTTTAGATTGCATGTCTGAAAATGAATCCTACTGAATATGACTTCCATATACTCATTTTGAAATTACATATTGTAATCTTTGGATGTTATAGCACAATATGAATGTATAAATAAATATAAAACACTTTTAATTCGAAAGATAAACTGTTAATTTTTATTAGTTTACAATTACAAGCTTTAAAGCATAAATTCCAACAAATTGACCCCCTTCTTTTGGGTATAACCCTTTACCACTAGTCTTGCCTTGAAGGTCTTTACCTTCCCGTCTACTCCTCTCTTTCTCTTGTAGATCTACTTACACGCAAGAAACTAAATATCGAAAGATATACTGAAACATCCACCTATATTTCTGTATTTTGGAGGGACCGATCTCGAAATAGACAAATATCCAATATTCTGTGGAATATCCAGACATGTTCGAATTATCTATAAAATTTTCGATATTCCTGAAATATCGTAATGTTTTCGAAATTTTGTGATTTTTTAATCTTAAACACTTAAATTATTGTTAAAATAATATAAATTAAAAATTATTTTTGAAAAAATCATTAAACAATAGTTAATAGTAAAAGTAGACAAAGAGTTAAATAATAAATGGGTAAACTATGTGATACATATTTCAAATCACAACAAAAACATACATGGGAATTTGCAACTATTTACTTTTTTTACTTCTTTATAAAAAACTCTCAATCAATTATGAGATTCTTCATTATTTTTTTGTGTGGAAAACAATATATAAAAAAAATTTTAAGGGTATTTGGATTTTAGTTCTTTCCCAAAGAATCTACATGATAATGTTACCTATTATTTGTTATTCTCAAAATTATTTATGCAAATAATATAAATTAATGCATGCATCTTCACTCTACATTTTCACATGCTCTATTAATTCGGTTTCACTCTCCTTTCTTATCAGTTCTCTCTTTTCAGTTTTCATCAAACACTACATATTACAAATTTACAATCAACATTATTTTCTCTCCATATCTTCATCAAATAATCAGGTATGTAAATGTTCACTTTGATAATTTATTTTAAAAATAATGATATTATAATTGTATGAAAATTGTAGTTGTTGTGTGGCATTGTTTCTAAAGCTCAATTGTCATTTTTATAAGTTGATTGGTACAAAATTAAATTTTGTTTTGACAAGGAATGATATTGCATAAAATATCTGGTATTAAAAGTGATCCAGCATTAGAGTATTGTAAACAAATACCGGGTAACAAAAATGGTACAATATGCATTTTTTGTGGATAGATAATGCAAAGTGGAGGAATAACCTGGTATAAATATCATTAACCAGTGCTGAGGTGTACAAAAACGTAAAACTATGCCCAATTGTGCCACTAGATTTGAAAAAATAAATATCTAAATGGAAAAAAAAGTAAAGAAGGATAATTTATAACCAACCTACGTAAGGTTTCCTTTTTTATAAGCGGAATCAACTTATTGAAAAACTAATAGTTGATGCCTCTACCGTTATTGTTGACCGTTGACCATTTCAAAAGTACAAAAAGATCAAAATACCCCTAGTTAAAAAATTAAAAATTAAAAAACCTGAATAGAAAAAGGATAAATTACAGCCAACCTACCTGTTGTTGAGCTTTTTACAGGCGGAATTAATTTATTGAAAAACTGACAGTTAACTCCCCTACCTTTAGCATTGACCATTAAAAGATGTCCGTTGACCATTTTAAAAGTGTAAAAAGAACCAAAATACCCCCAATTAAAAAAAAATTCAATATAAAAAATTTAAAATTAAGTACAAATTAAAAAAGATAATTAAAAAGAACTTAAGATTGAAAAAAAAATTCCATTAGAGATCCATAGAGATCCTCCGTGGGAGACCACGAAGGGGAGGCTAGACAAGAATCCATTAGAGATCCATGGAGGACCTCCATGGGAGACCACCACGGGGAGGCTAGCCTCCTCTTCGTCATGCGACAAAGGTCATCGCACTTGGGGAGGCGAAAAGCCTCCCCTTCCCTTTGTCGCACTAAGTCAAACTAGGGGAGGCTCTTCGCTTCCTCTAGTTCGCTGATATCCATGGATGAGATCCATGGAGGTTGCTAGATTTTTATTTTTTATTTTTTTTATCTCAACCGTCCATTTGTGATGGACAATGGAGATCTTAAGTTTTTTTTTTTTAAATACATCTCTATCATCTATCTCAAATGAGATGGACGGTGGATATCTTAAAATTTTTTTATTTAAAATATTTTAAAAATAAATTAAAATGACTAAAATGCCCTTGGAATAGTTGATTTTGACTAATGTTAACTAACATTTTATAACAGTTGGCTAACGATGGGGGAGTTAACTATTAGTTTTTCAATAAGTTAATTCCGCTTGAAAAAAAGGTAAACCTCAGATAGGTTGGCTATAATTTATCCTTATTTTTTTATTTCAATTTTTGAATTAGTGGTATTTTGGTCTTTTTGCACTTTTAAAACGGTCAACAGCCATTTTAACAGTCTACATTAATGGCCAGGGAGTTAACTGTTAGTTTTTTAATGAGTTAATTTCACATGTAAAAAGCTAAACCCCATGTAGGTTGGTTGTAATTTATCCATTAAAGAAACATTGAAAAAAACTACAAGGGTGATTGAAGAAGATTATTTAACTATAACTAAGTTCAAGATGTATGCTGCCGTTTGCAGTGCATATCCCTAGAAGGAATATGGTAATAATGAGAAGCTAATCATAGATCTCACCATTTCCATTAGGGTCATGTTTTTCCTTTCCGCAACACCATTCTGCAGTGGTGTTCCTGGAGATGTGAGTTAGGATACTATCCCATGCTCAACCATGTAGTATTTAGACTCTTGGTCAATGTACTCATCTTTACGATCTAATCGTAGAGCTTTGATTGTTTTGCCTAATTGGTTTTTAACTTCAACTCGGAATTCTTGAAACATTTCAAATGTTTCTGACTTACGTTGCATTAGGTAAACATATTTGTATCTTGAGTAATGGTTAATAAATGTGACGTAGTACTCATAACCATCTCTAGCTCTAATACTTATTGGTCCGCAAATGTCTAAGTGTATAAGCTCTAATGGTTGTGTGGCTCTAATCCCTTTTCTAGCAAAATGTCACTTGGTCATTTTGCCTTCTAGATAAGATTCGTAGACATGTAAAATGCCAATTTTTAACTAGTCTATCTATTCTGTTAAGGTTACTACGGCCAACTCTTAGATGCCATATATACGTTTCATTTTCTTGAAAAACTTTATGTCATTTTGTTTTAAGTTTTTCAACCTTAAACATTTCAATGTTAAGCAGTGTTGTATGAAGTCTGACTTCTCCCACTGCTCTTATTGAAACGACATCCCCTGTTCCAACGCGCATTGTGAATGACTCCTCCTCATGCTTTATTAAAGAATCAGTTCAATGTAAAAAAGAACAAACATGGTTAGTGGCCTCTGAATCTACTATCCAAGGTGAAGAATCATCTTCCACTATACAAGATTCAATGACAAGTAAATTTGATTTACTTTACACTTTCTTCTTAGGAGCAGACTTGGATGGAACTAAGTGCAAGATGTATCTTGCCGTTTACAGTGCATATCCCAAGAAGGAATATGATAATGATGAGAAACTAATCATAGATCTTATCATTTCCATTAGGGTCACGTTTTTCCTCTCCGCAACTCTATTCTGCCGTGGTGCTCCTGGAGATGTGAGTTGGGATACTATCCCATACTTAACTATGTAGTCTTTATGCGTTCATTTCTCTTTCTTTTTTCTTTTTTTAAAATATTATAAATTTTCTTTTAAATTATATTATGATTAAAAAAAACAAGCAATTGCCTTTATATTCATATGAAACTCTCACATTTTAACCAAAAAAAAAATTATAAAATTCAAAATTTAGTAATTTTATACATACACAATCTTGAATTTTATTTTATTTTTAATAAATAATATTACTTTTAATATTTTTTAAATTTATTTTAATTTTTAATGAATTTTATCATATTTACTTTTTTATTTAATCCTTTTTAAGTTTTTTTTAAAAAACATTAAGATTTTATAACACATATCAATTTTTTATTGGGTTATTTAAATAAGTAAAATTATAAAAATATAAAAAGTTAGAGGGTAAAAGCGTCATTATAATTTAATAATTCAATAAAAAGAGTAAAATGGTCAAATTCTGTCAGGTTTAACCATTAAAATATTGGTCATAAAAACGAAATTGATGCATTTTGAAAAATTATGAACCATGAAAGTGAAAAAGTAAAAAACAAAAGGGTCAAAAAGTTATATTTCTAAATAAGTTAGAGACTAAATTAATAATTACTCAAAATATTAAGTTGTAGTTTATGTAAAAGTATGGTTTATTGCAGTATGACCAAATATTAGAGTATTTTAATACAATTTATCCTATTTTTAAACTGATAGGACTTTTTAATATGCAACAACATGTTTTTCACCTAATATCACAACACAGATTGTTTTTATTTTTCTTTTATCAAAATTCATGATTTTTTTTCTTTACAAATCAAAATTTTAGAAAATTCATCTTTATATAAAATAAATGTTGAAATTCACCTGAAAAATCTTTTTGTTAAGAAGGTTTTCAATAAATTTTAAAAAACCTTTCACTGTTTTTAGTTTTATAATAAATGGAGGACAATTATAGCGTTCTTTTATGAATTTCTAAATAAAACAAATCAATAGTATTATTTAAAATAAGGTAATATGTCTATGGATACATGATTTGTAGGTCAATTGTCAGGTATCTGAAGGGACTTATAGAAAACATTTGATTATCGTATAACATGCGGAATTTGATTTCAAAAATTTTCTTTTAATTTGAAAAACTATTTTTCAATCAGGAACGAGTTCCTTTATATACGCAGAAAACGATTTTATGAAACTACATACTTTTTTCTTGAATTTCTTTTTCTGATTCCTCGATCTACCACTAGATCTTCCAAGCTATGACCAGCGGTCTGACAACGCGTGTGTGGGCACGTCACGGCAAGAGATGGAGGTCACGTGAAAAGAACGGACGGAGAATCTCTTCTCCCTAGGGGCTGGCCGAATCCTACAAAAGAGGGGAGAGTTAGAAAAAACTTTTTTCTCTTTTCTTCTCTCTTTGGTGCTCGAACGCTCTTTCTTTTCCATTTATGTGCTAGGTCAATTTTTCCTAGCTATATAACTTTTATATAGTAGCTCTTTAGGGTTTTGGTTTGACCAAGTCAAAATAGAATTCCTAATCCTTTTTATTTTTTGGTCTCCTAAAAACTTTAACCTTTGACTTTTAGGACTATTAAAATAATCTAATTATTTTAATTCTTTTATCCTAGTCATTATTTAATTACGTGACCTCATATTTAATAAATGGAATTAATAATTATAAATTTCTTTTATTTTATTAAATATTTAATTAATTAAATAATCACATTATTTAATTATTCTCTTTTATTTAAAACGCATTACTTTCGTAATACTATTAATTGGACCATCCAATTAATCAAATCGTTACTAACAACCATAAGAGCTAGTAAGGGAACCTAATGTACCCACAGTTTTGAGCTTTAATAATACTTAGTAATATTAATTAAAACTCTTTACTTAATATTTCATGATTATTAACTTCGGAGTTATATTCCACTAAAAACCCGAGGCTGCACTCTCGGAACTGTAGACGTGTTTATACAATCTGAAGTCTCAGCGTTCATTGATATAACTATTTGCATATAGTGTAATCCTCTACAATTAGTTCATAACTAGAGATGGGTCATAAAGTCTGTTATACTCCTCTAGAAATATTTTTTCCTTTAAGTACCATTGATTCTCTTATGAATAATTAAATCCCGTCTTCCTCATGAAAGAAGAAGAGCGCTCATAATCGTTCAAGCCCCGAATCAACCTTTAAGGGAACTACTAATCTACTTCAATCAATAAGGAGTGAATTCCACTATTGTGTTCAAAACTTCCCAGCCATAAGCCAAACCGCAACTCCAAGATAGGGAGGTATTGGTCGAGATTCTCATTGACCTCACTCATGGTAAATTAAAAGCCACGATCCAACCTAAAAGAGTCGATAAGACACTCAGGATTAAGATCACCTATAAATAGGCATTGTTTATCGATTATATATGAATCTCATCTTCTAACGGATCTTGGTGAGAAATTCATATAAATCGTGGCCCAGTCCTATATGATCTCATCATATAAGGTGCCTCCATTCTCATGTCAACTACATGAGCAATCTAGGATAAGATCACCATACTTTATAGAATGAACCGCAGTAGTAAATCAATCACAAACAAAGTATCCAGCTTTGTTCGCTTTCTACGGATTCTTTAGATTGCATGTCTCAAAATGAATCCTCTCTGTATATGACCATCATATACTCATTCTGAGATTACATCTTGCAGTCTATGATGTTCTTGTACAATACAAATGTATTACTGAATATATAACATTTATAAACTAGAATGATAATCTGAATAATTCTTATTAAGTCTCTAACCGTTTACAATTACAAGTTTTAAGGCATAAATCCCAACAATCTCCCACTTGCACTAAAGCAGATGGTACAAGTCTCATAATCCTAGACCCTCTAGATGACCTTTAAACATTTTAGCCGTTAAGGTCTTCGTAAATGGATCAGCCAGGTTATCTTGTGACGCAATCTTCGTCACGACCATGTCTCATCGTTGCACTATCTCCCTGATGAGATGATATTTCCTCTCTATATGCTTTTCTCTTTTATGGCTTCTTGGTTCTTTGGAATTGGCCACAACTCTACTATTATCACAATAAATTGTTATGGGCCTATCCATATCTAGAATAACTTTCAGATCACTCAAGAACTTTCGGAGCCAAACAACCTCCTTAGCTGCTTCACAAGCTGCTACATACTCGGCTTCCATGGTGGAATTAGCAATACAAGATTGCTTGATACTCCTCCAAACTATGGCTCCACCACCAAGGGTGAATACTGACCCAGACATGGATTTCCTAGAATCCTTGTCTGACTGAAATTTAGAATTTGTATATCCCAATGGAATCAAATCCGGATGGGAATATACAAGCATATAGTTTCTCGTTCTCCAAATATACTTGAGAATATGCTTAACAACAACCCAATGATCCAATCCTGGGTTGGACTGATATCTATTGGCTACTCCCACTACGAAGCAAATGTCGGGTCTTGTGCATAGAATAACATACATGAGACTACCTACTACGGACACATAGGGAATCCGTCTCATATCCTTAATTTCTTGAGGTGTTAGAGGACATTGTTCCTTAGAGAGATTAATTCCATGCCACGAAGGTAAACTACCTTTCTTGAAATTCTGCATCGAGAATTGCACAAGTATCTTGTCGATATACGATGCCTGAGACGACGCTAATAGTTTGTTCTTGCGATCCCTTATTAATTGGATTCCTAGAACATAACTTGCCTCTCCCAAATCTTTCATTTAGAATTGGTTAGCAAGCCAACCCTTTACTTTTAATAATGTTCCTATGTTATTCCCAATGAGTAGGATATCATCCACATAAAGAACCAGGAAAACTATTTTCTTGTTAATGACAGGCTTGTATACATAAGGCTCATCAACGTTCTGCTTAAAGCCATAGGTCTTGATTGTAGTATCAAACCTAATGTTCCAAGATCTATATGCCTGCTTAAGTCCATAAGTAGACAAACCTTTTGCTGTTGATCTTGGGATACGAATCTCTCTAATTGCATCATGTAGATACTCTCGTCTAGATTGCCATTCAAGAATGTAGTCTTGACATCCATTTGCCAGATTTCATAATTGCAATAGGCAGCTATGGATAAAAGTATCCTAATAGACTTAAACATAGCTACTGGCGAGACGGTTTCATCATAATCGATGCCTTCCTTCTAGTGTAACCCTTAGCCACTAGCCTTGCCTGGAAGGTCTTTACCTTCCTATCTACTTCTCTCTTACGCTTGTAAATCCACTTACAGCATATGGGTTTTATCCCATCTGCTAAGTCTACAAGTTTCTAGATTGAGTTGGAGTATATGGACTCTATCTTGAGATTCATGGCTTTAAGCGATTCCTCTTTGTCAGAATCTTCCATTACATGTCTAAATGTCAATGGATCATCCACACTATCATCATAAACGACACCCTATGCCTCTCCAATGCCTAAGTAGCGATCAGGTTGTCGAACAACCCTCTCACTACGCCTATGCGGTAATGTATCCTGACTAGGAATCATCTGGCTATCAGATGTTTGTGGAATAATAACATCGTAATAGGTTCTAGCTCCTTTAACATAATCTTACTACGAGGTTTATGATTACTTATATAATCCTGCTTAAGAAACGTTATGTTTGTCGATACAAACACCTTGTTTACTTGTAGATTATAAAAGAATTCACCTCGAGTTTCCTTTGGGTACCCTACAAATAGGCATACTTGTAAACGAGGTTCCAACTTTCCCCTTATGTTCTTCAGTACATGTACTGGACACCCTGGTATGCGAAAATGTCATAAACTAGCTTTACAACCATTTCATAGCTTTACGGGAGTCTTAGGAACAAACTTGAATAGAACTACATTCAGTATGTAAGTCGTTGTTTATAATGCATATCCCCAAAAAGAATATGGTAATGATGAGAAACTAATCATAGATCTCACCATTTCCATTAGTGTAATACACCCTCCCAATAATATGTACTGTACACATACAGGTATTGCAATATATTTTTCCAGACTTGATTGTACGGTACAATAGTGGAATTTATTTGATGGATCCGAAAGTTTTCGAAAAGGGTATCAGAGACTCAAAAAATGTCTGGAATAGTTCCAGATGGTTATTAAGGTTCCATAAAGTATATAATAAATTCAATTATAAGTTTTGGAGAACATAGTAAGGATTTCCATAAATTGGAGTATTGAGAATATTTATTGAAAGTCAAAATATATTTTACGATATGAGGTTGTGATTTAATTAATTGATGGAAAAGTAAATTGAAATGGATTGTTATAAATTAAATTGTAAATCAAAAGATTGTTGACCAAGATCATGTAATTAAATTTTATATTGTGGTCACATTATGATTTTAAAATATTAAGGGACAAATTACAATTATTATATATATATATATATTTATTTATATATTAGTGGAACTACCACTAACAAGTGAAGTGAGAAGAAACAGAAGACACAAAACACAGCAGAGGCAGAGAGACCGGCCGAAGGAAGAAGAAGAAAAGAAGAAGAGAAGGCTCGGCCGGAGAGAGAAAGAAAGCAAGAGTGGTGGTCGGCCAAACAAGAAGAAGTGCAGAAACAGTGCAGAAAAATAAAGAAGAAAACAGAGTAGAAGAAGAAGAAAAGAAAAAGAGAAAGGAAGAAGAGGAGAGTTTCGGTCAGTCAAGAAGAAGAAGAAGAGCAAGAGGATCTTGGGTAAGTGATTTATGAAATTGATTTGGTTTGAAATTGATGAAATTAAATTGTGTTGGAGTTTTGATTTTTGAGTATAAAAGGAAATTGAATGGATATTAGAAATTGATTGAGTTTTGATTAGTATTTGAAATTGATTGTTGAATATAAATGAAACTGAATGTTTGGGTGATGATTTTGATGATGGGTTTTGTTAATTTGAGTGTTTGATTTGAGTATTTAGTAGTGTTTTATTTGAAATTAATTTAATTGGAGTTGATTAGAATGAAAATTAAGAAAATTAGTAAGTAAAGAATTGGGGATTTGATGATTGTGAATTTGAATTAGTTAATTGAGATGCTATTTGTGCAATTGGAGTATTTTTTGAATTAATTGATGGTTTGAATTTCGAATTGTTAAGTAAGAAATCAAAATGATTCTCGAAATAGTAACTTGTATTATGAGTTTGTTTGCAATGTTGTGTTTGGAATGAATTTGAAGTTGAATTTGATGTTGTTAAGTGAAAGAAATTCATTTATGTTAAATTGATGAAGATTAGAATGAATATTTGTGTAGAAATCGAATGTTGATAGTGTAGAGAATTTGATTATTGGGTAATTAAGTATTAGAAATTGTAATTGTATGATTTTGATACAAGTTGGTGCTTAAAAATTTAAGAAAGTATATTAGATTGTGTTGAATGAGATTCAATTTAAGAGAAATTGATTTAAGGAATATATAATTTTAGAGATATGATTTTCAACAAATTAAATATAATTGATTTTATGAGAATAGAAGAAATTGAAGAATAAAGTGTTAAATGTGTTAATTGAGTTTTATATTAGTTGTTGTATTTATATTAATGAATTATTTGGGAATATATATTACTTTAGGGAGGAAATGAAATTATGCAGAAAGGCAAGAAATGTATTGAGACGAAGGAACCAGAGCACCAATCCTAGAGAAAATCAGAAACCAGTGAGTGTTAAACTATTTCAAGCAAAAATCATATTTTTAGTTAAAATATACTTTAGTATGTTTCCAAGTTTAATTTAATTATTTGTGATTTTATTTACACATTTATTTACTTATATGTGGTTCATAATTTAAATATAATTTATGCTCCAATATATTTTAATTGAAGTATTTTTACATCTCAGAAATTTAGAATTTATATTCAATTAAAGAAATATGTTTGTTTTTATATATCACATGCTTTTTGATTAAAAGTTAGTTTTCAAAGTAAAGAAAATAATTTTCAAACCATGGATACCCATTTATTATCAGAATTATTAGAACTATCAGAATTATCAGAATTTATCAGAAGTAGACCCGGCCGGTACATCCCAATTGTGTGTGGCATGTTAAGGAGGGATAGTCTGTGGCATGTTAAGGAGGGATAGTCCGCTAACTCCAAGGGGGTTGAGTCTGTCAGTTGCCCACACATTGGGGTGTTGTCTCGCTATATGTTGCGACGCAGCATACTGCACATAGACAGTGAGATGTCTTTTATCAGAATATCAGAAGTCACTAGTGTGGCGCCAGATTAGTCGCCTGGTGACACCCTTCATATGGTACGGCGCCAGTTGGGTCGTCCTATGGAGTATCAGAAGGGTTCCATAAGTTTTATCAGCAAAGTTTTATCAAAAAACGTTTTATCAGAAAAAGTTTTATCAGAAACGTTTTATCAGAAAAAGTTTTATCAGAAAAGTTTTATCAGAAAAGGCTTATCAGAAAGGTTTTATCAGAAAAATATTATTAGAAAAGTATATTGTTTTAGTATTTCAGTTATTAGAAAAATATATTATATTAGTTTATTAGTTTTCAAAAAAGTATATGATATCAGTTTTTAGTTTTAGAAATTAGATTTCAGAATAGTTTTCAGTATAAATTTCAGAATAGTTTCCAAAAAATAGATTTCAGAAATAGTTTATCAGTTCAGTATTTTCAGAAAACAGATTTATATTATTTTCAGATTTCAGGAAGGTTTTTGGAAAAAGGACTAAAGTTTATTTATAAATTAATAACACTCACTTAGTTCGTTTAGCTCATTATAATTTTTATATTTTATAAACCAACCTCCCCAGGTACAGGTACAGGTGTAGACATTGCAGGGACGCCAAAGATTAGTGGGACCAGTTAGAGGATGCTGTGACTGTTTTACAAGCATATATAATATTTTAAATTGTTAAGTTTGTATTTTAATATTGTTTTCAGTGTATAAGTATTTTATTTAAAGATTTGATTTATTTATGTTTAATAATTGTTAATTTTCATATTAAACTATTTGAGTTGTGGTTTGTGGAAATGGACCGGAGGTCCACAGTAGTTGAGATTTAGGATTTTATAGAAGTGTAGTTTTTATGCAGGTCTCCAAGATTTGGTAATCTAAAAAAAAAAGAGGAGATTCTGCTAAAATTTTTATAAAATAGTTTTGTATAAAAAAAAATAAAATTTCCTGCTCAGATTTTTAAGTTAAGAAACGGCTTAGTTTCACGGAAGCCTTTCAGCGAGGCAAGTCTCGACTGGGAAGCTACAGCGGAGTGCTGGCAGACCGCTTAACGTGAGATAGTAGGTTTGAAGCCTGTCAATTAGGGTCCTATTTCTCCTCTCCGCAACACCATTCTGCTGTGGTGTTCTTGGAACTGTGAGTTGGGATACAATCCCATGCTCAACCATGTAGTCTTCAAATTCTTGGTCGAGATACTCATCTCCACGATCTAATCGTAGCGCTTTGATAGTTTTACCTAATTGACTTAACTTCAGTTCGGAATTCTTTTAACCTTTCAAAAGTTTCCGACTTACGTTGCATTAGGTAAACATACCCGTATCTTGAGTAGTCATTAATAAATATGACATAATACTCATAACCATCTCTAGCTCTAACACTCATAGGTCCGCAGACATCTGAATGTATGAGTTCTAGTGGTTGTGTGGCTCTAACATCTTTTCATGTAAAAGGTCTCTTGGTCATCTTACCCTCCAGATAAGATTCACAGACAGGTAAGGTGTCGGTCTCTAATTGACTTAAAGATCCACTTTTTACTAGTCTGTTTATCCTATCAAGGTTTATATGTCCAAGTCTTAGATGCCACAGATACGTGTCATCATCTGCAGAAATCGTTTGTCATTTTGTTTTAGGTTTTTCAACTTTAAACAATTCAGTATTAAGCAGTGATGTATGAATTAACGGTTTTAAAACATACAAATTATTTTCTATCGTACCAGAACAAATATTCATTCGATTTCTTAAAATGATAACTGATTTATCGTTAAAAGAAATCTTATAAAACTTTTTCAAGTAATCTAGATACAAAAATTAAATTCCTTGTAAATCCGGGAATGAACCACATTGTTTAACGAAAGAAAACTACTATTAAATTGTAGTCTAACTACTCCCATTGCTCGTGCTGAAACGACACCCCCTATTCTAATCATTCCAATGTAAATAAGAACAAAATTAGTTAGTGGTTATTGAATCTACTATTTAAGGTAAAGAGTCATCTTCCCCTAATCAAAATTTAATGATAAGTAAATTTAATTTACTTTTCATTTTCCTCTTATTGGAGAGCTTTTCGAGGTAATGTAGACAGTTCCTCTTCCAATGACTAACTTCTTTGCAATGAAAATATTTTTCTTTTGCTTAGTCAGTCGTGGTGATCTTTATCTTGGGCTTAGCCTTTACTTTACCAGTAGACCTCTTCCTCTACTTGAAACCAGAAGAGGATGGCTCAGCAACATTTGATTCGCTAATCTAACCTTTGGTAACTCGTTCTGCGTTGGTTATAGGCTCCGGCGGACATTCCTTCGTAAGTACAGATTTAAGGTCTTTATAAACGATAATTGCGTTCACGTTTTGTTTCCACTTAGTATAGTTATCCCCGATTAATTTTGCGTTTGCACAAAAAATAAAGCAGAAGACATTGCTGATATTTAAAGACATAAATCTAAATTAATATCATTCATTTCATGTTATATGTTCGATATAAAATTAAATATGATGCATGAGCATAATTTTAATGAACTAAAAAACCCTTAAAAAAATAGTTACTATGCCACGATAATCCAACATCTCACAAGTAAGTGCCTAAGTAGGCTAGGTCAAATCCCTGCATGCTAGATCGAGACATTCTCAATCGGATAATACACCAAAATAACTCTTTATTCTTATATTACCCAACCATCACTTTTGTTTAGTCAGGACAATAAATTAACAACTTAATTAAGTCCTTTATGAGTGTGACCCACTGTTTCAGAATTCATGAACTTAACTTGAGAGTGCTTAGGTAGGCTAGGTCAGTCCCAAAATACATTCTGAAAACCTATCCGTTAGGAAGTCAACCTTGGTATTAACTCTTATGGATACCCTCCGTAGGGAAGACGAAAGTAAAGCCGTCACGAGGCGTTACTCGAGTCTCACGGTGTTAAACTAACAATGGAGACTGCGAGATATAATGTCATATATCCCTCTCCCACTCACTATTTATAGTTGGATTTTCGATAATCAAACGTTTTCTAAAACTCCCAATTGGTATCAGAGCCTTTGGTTCTAAGTTTTTGTATATACACAAAAGAAAAAGAAAAACTACATCTTTCTTATTTTTTATTTTTTCTTTGTGATTCTTGATCTATGATATATTGTTGTGTAGGTACAAATCTAGATTCTATGATTTGTTTTATTATTATTGTATAATTATAAAAGCGTAATTGGTTGTTAATTATTTAGTGAATGGGTTATAGGATTGTTTTTGTTTTTTGGGCCAATTGTTTATGGTAAAAGTTTTTTTTTCCTGCTATATTTTTTTTATTGTTGTTATTGTAATCAATCTGCCCTATGAAGAGTCGAAGAAGCAGATGATGTGAAGAAGACACGAAAAAAAAACAGGAATGCATAACCCCAAGCGTAGCAGCGGCCACGTGCACCCTCACGCTGGCTGCCGTGCCCGCTGGAGACCGGGTGCGCTCGCGGGCCGGCGGTTGCGTGCCCCTAACCCTCGCGGACCCAATGCAGCAGCGACAGTGCGCTTGGTGCGAGTGGGCTGCTGCCGCGTTTGCGCTGGGGCTGTTTTTTGAGTTTTTTTGCAGACGATTTTTTCAAAAAAAATATTATCGAATATTTTATGGAAAACGTGTAGAAAATTGGAGCGAAAACCCGTGGGCGTAACAACCCAAGAACACATGCGAAAGAGCGGCTTGCGCGAAAGCCGCGCGCACCTTGCGTACGCGCTTCTATGCTGCTGCAGCTGCACTTTCGCATGCGTTAGGGTTGTTTAGGGTTTCGTCTTGACCTAGGGTACGTGTTAAAGTAACACGTGGACCTCTGGAAAGGATGTTGACGTTTTACAAAAATCAAGTTTGACTATAGGAAAACGAAGACAAGAAGAATTCAACTCGGAGAAGAACTCTTAAAGATTAAGGATTGCCTTGGGAATATAATTATAATTAGAGTTGTTTAAGTTAGATAATCCATGTCACTCGGTGAATTACGTATACTTTATTTATTTTCATGTGATGATTATATGAATGTCAAAGCATTGTCATACATTTCAATGTCATTTAGATTAGGTGTGCCTACATATGCATAAATAATATGTCATGCATAATTGTCATAATATATTATTTTATTTTAATGAGATTAAAATAGGAAATAATTTCATAAATGACAATTGAATAATGGATTTAGTTTTTAGGTGTAAAAACTTAGTAATATCCATTAATTGACTAATCAACCAATTAAAGAGTTTAATTAAAGTGATTAGTTAGATTCTTTGAATTAATTAAGATTAATTAGATTAACTACTTAATTAAAAAGAATCGAATAATGAGATTAGTTTTTAGTAGTAAAAATTTGGTAGATCTCATTAATGATTAATAAATATATTAAAGTGTTTAATTAAAGTGATTAGTTAGATTCTTTGAATTAATTAAGATTAATTAGATTAATTACTTAATTAAAAAGAATCAAATAATGAGATTAGTTTTTAGGAGTAAAAACTTGTTAAATCTCATTATTAACTAATTTATATATTAAAGTGATTAATTAGATTAGTTAGGTCCTTTTAAATGTTAGGTTTTAATTTGATTAAACACCAAAAATATAATTGGACCAAATAATGTAATTTAGTTTTAATAGTTAAAACTTGGTAAATTAACATATAATTTATAGTTTATTTAAATGGTTTATGTAAATTAGAAATTGCATAATAAATTATACTTTAAATGTTAAAATTGAACAATTTATTAAAACTAGTAAAACTTAGATTTTATATTAGCCGTAAAATCTAAGTAAAGACTAGAAACATAGAGTTTTAGAAACTCTTAATTTATAGAAAACCCAACTACAAATAGTGAGTGGGAGAGGGATATATGACATTATATCCCGCAATCTCCATTGTTAGTTTAACACCGTGAGACTCGAATGACACCTTGTGATGGGCTTGCTTTCGTCCTTCCTACGAAGGGTGTCCATAAGAGTCAATGACAGGACCTACCCTGACTCCTCTCCAGAGTCTAAGGGAGTCCTAAGAGGTTCTGAAAACTGTTTAACATTCACAATCTTTTTAAGAAATGCTATATATAAAAATTTAAAACTCAAGAATTTAAGATGTGTTAGATAAAGATTTTGACAGCATTTTCTCTATTTTTGAAACGTTTTCTCCTAAAACATTATTATACACTTCTAAAAATAACAACAATCTTAACTTCAAAACAGGACATCCTGTCCCTTCTTTCTATTCTCAAATCAAATATACTCAATAAACAAGATAAAACTCAAATCATTTTAATAAGTATATTAAAACATGCATATTAAACTCATTGGATTTATAACTAAAATTACTAAACATAATAGTATTTTCTTTTCTTTTAAACAAGTCCTTACAAGGTGTAAAGATAACTCAAAGAAAGATGAAAAATGTACTTTTAAAACAGGCATTACTACTAACTATCTTTACACATACAAACATGCTTACATGATGTAAAATATATGTACATAACATATAAAAACAACAAAATGATCCTCATTCTACATGTCATCGAGTGGCCCACCTCAAGACTGGAGAGTTCACAAGACAGAGAAGCTACCTGGAAAACATTTTAAAGAAAATAAAGGGTGAGCACTAACGCCCAGTGAGTGGATATAATTTTTGTTTTACAAACAAAACATAAAAATATGGGTTTACTCTTTCAAATCCTTATCTCAAATATATATAAATGAGACACTGAAAACAATAACTCTTTATAATTTAACTATAAAATGTATATAACTTTTCTTAAATATAATTTCTACACCAATGTCCGTATCTAGGGAAATTCTCACATACGTGTCGTAGGTTCCATACCACAACGTACACGCAGAGCTTGGGACTTACCTCACATACACCGTGCAAATATATTTCGCTCGTGCAGAGAAATTATTCTCACATACGTACGCAAAGTGGCCTGAAAGCCTTAAATCTTAGTTATAGGGAATGGTACGAAATTAGTGTTCAAAAACTCACAACATTTCTCTCAATCTCTACTCAAAAACTTTATACTTAAATAAATCCTCATTATAATATAATCAGTAAGCATTTCTATTTTTCTCACATATAACAAAAATCTCAATAGCTTAATTCATCAAACATAACCATATCTCTAGTGTCCATATATAATTCAAAATCATACAAAATACTTGGTTTTAAGAATCATATCAAATAAAAGTAGTAAATCTCTAACATCCATACACGAATTAAATTCATATAAAACATAACTTAAACACATCAAAACAATCCACAAATATTATTCAAGCATAGTTTTCAAAAACCTTTACCCAAAAACATAAGATTTCAAAAATTCACATCTACTAATGTCCTACTAGAAAATAGAAGTTTTCAAATTAAGTGTACACCAACCTTCCTAATGCTTGATTTCACCTCTTCAAGCCTCCAATTGCACTTTCAAACCCTCTCCTTCTCTTTTCCTTGGATTTCCTTGTCTAGGGTTTCTCTTAGTTCTACAAAAATGTAAAGTTCATCAATAAAAATAAAACCTAACAATTCTAATACATAATTACTAGTTCTAGTATGCCTAAAATGTAGTTCTAACATTCACAACTCAATTTCCTACTTACTTGAATTTCCTAGCAGCCCACTCACTTGAAATTCTTCAATTTCCTCTTAATCTAAGGCTTGTAAACTTGATGGGTATCACTCTAATTGAAGCTTGGAATTCTTATATGGCATAAGGAGGGAAGATTAAGGTGTTTTCTAGTTAAAGAAGTGAAGAAAATTGAGAGGGAAATGGAAGAGATGCTAGTGCAGAATTTTTTTTTTTTTATCTCACTTCTCGCTTTATATAGTCATGTTTTCATTGCTTAATTTGCCCCTCAACAATTTCCTAAATGCCCAACATATCCTTAGTCCACTTAAATGGCTTTTAATTGGTTAATTATTGAACTAGAAATCAATTTAGTTCAAACTAATCCCACCTAGTTACAAATCAACCAAATTTATGTTACCTTTTTACTTTTATGTTAGCTTGCTCTCAATGGATGATTTCTAATAACATGGATCACCAAATTCTTTATCATCATTTGTCTCTCAAATATATTTTTCCACCAATCAAATCCTCTCATTCATTTCTAAATTTAATTCCTCTCTAGAAAATGCTTCCAAAAATATTATTCCCTTAAAACTTCACAAAAATAAATATCACAATATAATAAATATTTCTAACTTTATTCTTCTCCATTATACTACATGCATTACATACCTCACTTTTACATGCTTGATAATAAGCAAAGAATACTTGTCATATTTAAGAAAAACTAGGGGCGTTACAATTCCACGCCATTCGGGAGTTAGATACTCGGATTCAATCGATCGTTCATCAAGGAGGACGAAGTTTCAAAGGAGACGAAGGCCCAGCTGGACCAAAGCGGAAATTCTTCTCTTTATCACTTCGAATGGGTTGTATTTCATTCAACTCTTCTTCTTTTGCTGTTTCATTGATTGCTATGTGTAGCTAAACTCTCAGTTAGGTGGTCATTGGACCATGATTGGATTTAGGGTTTTTCATTGACTATGTAAATTCTTTTTCTTTTTTTTTATTTCAAGACATTGTTCTTAGAAGATTATTTCTATTGCAATTTTAATTCTTGTTGGTCGCACTACGAAAGTGTGTTGCATGAATCTTGAATAATTGTAAGAAGGATATTGTGGTTTAGTATGAGAAATCATTAGGTCATAATTGTGCATAATTTAATGCTAAGTTCAATGCTAGTTTAATTATGTTATGAAAATACTTAATTAACCTAGTGATTAGAATTAGTATTGGGTTTCCAATTAATTTCACTCTATGACCAATATGTGATTTAATTTGAAATTACAACATCATTACATGACCTATATAATATGGTGTGCCTATACTAGTGATAATCCGTCTTGATAATAAGCACTCAATTATTCAATTAAATTATCCTTGTCCATGATTGAGACCATTTGACCACCTAGCGCTTCCTATCCCTTGGTCTAGTTCCGATTTAGTTTTCGTTTCGTTTATTCTTTTGCAAATCAAAATCTCAAAACAACTAAGTTTTATGTCTTAGTACCATCACTTCCTTGTGGATTCGACCCCGTACTCACGAGAATTTATTACTTCGATACATTTTGCACTTGGGATTTATCCCACGCGTTGTGAACGTGTCACTCACTCATGGTAAATTAAAAGCCACCATCAAACATGAAGGAATCGATAAGACACTCAGGATTAAGATCACCCATAAATAGTCATCATATGTCAATATATATGAATCTCATCTACTAACAGAACTTGGTGAGAGATTCATATAAATCGTGGTCCAATCCTATATGATCTCATCATATAAGGTGCCTCTATTCTCATGTCATTTACATGAGTGGTCAAGGTTAAGACCACTGTACATTACAGAATGGACCGTAGCAGTAGATCAACCACAAACAAAGTATCCAGCTTTGTTTACTATCTACGGACTCTTTACATTTTGCAATCTTGAATGCTACGCGCACATTATATAAATGTATGAACTTGAACGAACACATTTTTATTTGAATGAATAGCAATTACTTTTATTAATGTTTATTCTTATTTACAATTACAAGTCTTTAGGGCATAAATCCCAACTACATCGAAATGCATTTGGTGCGATAAGTTGTGCCTTACGATGCAGGGACACATATATGCAAAATGTTTGTGTGTACACCTAAGTCTCTTCAAAAACTACAAGGCAAGATATAATCTTACCAAACGGTGTAACTCCTTGAACAAGACAGCGAGGGTTGCAAAGTTGCTTCATTTGACGAGCGAATCCACAAAAGGACTAACTATGGAACTAGGATACAAGCAAACAAGTGTTTTGAAATAGGAATAAGCCAACCTCAAAACATATGACCTTTCAGTAGGAGCAGATCAAACACTCATTCCAACTACCCGAACTTGTTTTCAACTCACTTACTCTGGCATCAGTACCAAGACTACAATTGGAAAGGACTTTAAAACCAGAAAAGGTTGGGATCCAACGGTCCCCATACTTCTTGACAGAATCTACAATTCATATCCTCCAATGTGAGCCTTACTCAAAAATTTCTCGAGTGATATTAATCAGTTGATTATATTTCATTTAAAGTAAAAATAAATTTCTATAACAATAATATGTAGATACTGTTGAGATTTATGCCCTAAAACTTCCAACTGTCGAGAGAAATGTTATGAGCTGTTGAACACCAATTTCGTACCATTCCCTATAACTAAGATTTAAGGCTTTCGGGTCACTCTGCGTACGTATGTGAAAATAATTTCTCTACACGGGCGAAATATATTCGCACGGTGTATGCGAGGTAAGTCCCAAGCTCTGCGTGTGTGTTGTGGTATGGAACCTACGACACGTATGTGAGAATTTCCCTAGATACGGACATTGGTGTAGAAATTATATTTAAGAAAAGTTATATACATTTTATAGTTAAATTATAAAGAGTTATTGTTTTCAATGTCTCATTTATATATATTTGAGATAAGGATTTGAAAGAGTAAACACATATTTTTATGTTTTGTTTGTAAAACAAAAATTACATACACTTACTTACTGGGCGTTAGTGTTCACCCTTTATTTTCTTTAAAATGTTTTTCAGATAACTTCACAGTCGTGTGAACTCTCCAGTCTTGAGGTGGGCCACTCGATGACATGTAGAATGAGGATCATTTTGTTGTTTCTACATGTTATGTAAATATATTTTACATCATGTAGGTATGTTTGTATGTGTAAAGATACTTAGCAGTAATGCCTGTTTTAAAAGCACAGTTTTCATCTTTCTTTGAGTTATCTTTATACCTTGTAAGAACTTGTTTAAAAGAAAAGAAAAGACTATTATGTTTAGTAGTCTTAGTTATAAATTCAATGAGTTTAATATGCATGTTTTAATATGCTTATTAAAATGATTTGAGTTTTACCTTATTTATTGAGTATATTTGATTTGAGAATAGAAAGAAGGGACAGGATGTCCTGTTTTGAAGTTAAGATTGTTGTTATTTTTAGAAGTGTATAATAATGTTTAAGGAGAAAATGTTTCAAAAATAGAGGAAATGCGGTCAAAATCTTTAGCTAACACATCTTAAACTCTTGAGTTTTAAATTTTTATATATAGCTTTTCCTAAAAAGATTGAGAATGTTAAACAGTTTTCAGAACCTCACAAGACTTCCTCAGACTCAGGAGAGGAGTCAGGGCGGGTCCTGTCAACTTGGTATCAGAGCAAGTTTTGTGATTCTTTAGGCTATTGCATAATTGCTTGCATTTAGTTTCATGCATTTAAGCATAAATATTGTTTTGTGATAGCATCATGCGTCGAGTTGGTCGCCCACGCACAAGACCGAAAGTGAACCTGAATGTAAATTTTGAACATGGGAGGCAGAGTCACACCCTAAGCCACCTTGTAATACACCCTCCCGATAGTTTGTACTGTACACGTATAGGTATTGTAATATATTTTTCTATAATTGATTGTACGATACTATAATGGAATCTATTGAACGATTAGTAAGTTTTCATAAAGTATATACGAAATTCAATTATAAGTTTCAAAATTTCTAGTAAGGATTTTCCATAAATTGGATGTTAAGTTCCAGATTATTAATAAGGTTCCATAAAGTATATAAGAAATTTAAATTATAAATTTTGGAGAATATAGTGAGATTTCCATAAATTGGAGTATGAAGAATATTTATTGGAAGTTAAAATATATTTTATGATATGAGATTTTAATTTAATTTATTGATAGAAAAGTAAATTGAAATGGATTTTTGTGGAAAAGAGTTAATGAATTGTTATGGATTAAATTGACAATTAAAGTGTTATTGGACAAGTATATGTAATTAGTTTTCAATTCGTGGTTACATTAAGATTTTAAAATGTTAAAGGGACAAATTGCAATTATTATATATATATATATATATATATATATATATATATATATATATATATATATATATATATATGCTTTTAGTGGAGATGCCACTCACCAGAAAAACAAAAGAACAAATTAAAACAAAAAAAGAAAAGTCAAACCGTGAAAATCAAGTAAACAAGAAACAAAAGAGAACAAACTAGAAACAAATTGAAGAGAAGCAAAGTGAAAACAAAAGCAAACTAAATACAAATCCAAATTTAAAGTCGGTGGAGCAAAGAAGATATGAATTTTATATATATATTTATATATTAGTGGAACTTCCACTAACAAGTGAAGTGAGAAGAAACAGAAGACACAAAACACAGCAGAGGCAGAGAGATCGGCCAAAGAAAAAGAAGGAAAGAAAAAAAGAGAAAAAGAGAGACCGGCCGAAGGAAGAAGAAGAAAAGAAGAAGAAGCTGTAGGAGAAGAAGAGAAGATGAGAGCAGCCATAGAAGTCAAGGGAGAGCAGAAATTGTGCAGAAAAAAGAAAGAAGAAAACAGAGCAGAAGAAGAAGAAAAGAAAAGAGAAAGAAAGAAGAGAAGAAATTCGGTCCAGCTGGAGGAAGAAGAAGAAGAAGAGTAAGTGTGATGAAGTTGATTTGGTTTGAATTTGATGAAAGTAAATTGTGTTGGAGTTTTGATTGTTGAGTATAAAATGAAATTGAATTGATTTTAGAAATTGATTGAGTTTGAATTGTGTTTGAAATTTTATTGTTGAATATAAAGTGAAATTGATTGATGGGTTTTGTTAATTTTAGCAATTGATTTGAGTTTTGTGGAGTTTTATTGGAAATTAGTTGGAATTGAGTGGATAAAAATGAAAATTAAGACAACTAGAAAGTTAAAGATTTGGGGATTTGATGATTTTGAGTTTAAATTAGTTAATTGAGATATTAATTGAGTAATTTGAGTGTTTTTGAGTTAATTAATGGTATGAATTTGGAATCATTAAGTATGGAATCAAAATGATTCTCAAATTAGTGACTTGTGTTATGAGTTTTGTTATAATGTTGTGTTTGGAGTGAAATTGAATCACTAATTTTGGAAATTTTTGAATATAAATTGAAATTGAAGTTATAATTAGTTTAATCGTGTTTAATAAAGTTGAATTTGATGTTTGAAATTTGGTTAAGAAGAGGAATCATATGATTGATATGTATCTAATTAAGTTGACATGGTTTTTATTAGATTAAATGTAATCGATTTTATTATAATAGAAGAAATTGAAAGAATAAAGTTTTAAACATGTTAATAGAGTTGTTGTATTAGCTGTAGTATTTATATTAATGATTGTTTGAAAATATATTACTTTAGGGAGAAATCTCCGTAGTATGAGAGAAAAAGAAACGTTATAGAAAGTTAAGGAATGTAATGAGACGAAGGAACCAGAGCACAAAGCTTAGAGAGAACCAGAAACTAGTGAGTGTAAAATTTATTTTTAAAGCAAACTATATTTTATTTTAGTAATATGTTTTATCTAAAGTTTAGCAAGTTAATATTTTTATTTAAGTTAGTGTAAAATCAGATTTTCAGTCGAATTACATTTAGTTTATTTTCTTTAAGTTTGATTTAGTATTTTGTAATTTCGTATATAATTGTTGATTTAAATGTGTTTAGTTAAAGTAATTATATATCTCAGAAATTTAAATTTTATATTCATTAAATAAATATGTTATATATATATATATATATATATTCCATGGTTTTTGATTAAAAGCTAGTTTTCGAAATAAATAAAACAGTTTTCAAACCCATGGATTTCCTATGAATTATCAGCAGATCAGATCAGTTATCAGCAGTTAGACCAGGCCGGTACATTCCAATTGTGTGTGGCAAGTTAAGGGGGGACAGTCCGCTAACTCCAGGGGGGGTTGAGTCTGTCGAGTCTGTCAGTCGCCCACACATTGGGGTGTTGTCTCGCTATATGATGCGACGCAGCATTCCGCACATAGCCAATGAGATTTCTTTTATCAGATGTCACGTTGAGCGCACCAGTTAGTTGCCTCGTGACTTATATCAGATGTCACAGTGGACGGCGCAGTTAGTCGCCCTGTGACCTACTCATATGGTACGGCGCAGTTAGTCGACCTATAAGTTCAGTTCAGCTTAGGGGTCCATTGGGAGTTTTCAGATACAGAAGCCAAATCATAAATATTTTTCAGATTTTCAGTATAGAATATTAAATTAAGAACTTTATTACGATAGGCTTGGCTAGATTTCCAGAAAAACAGATTTCAGTGCAGTATTCAGAAAATAGCCAGAATAAGTTTTCAGAAAAGTTTATTATTAGAAGAGTATTTTATCATAAGAGTATTATTAGAAAATTATATTATTATAAAGTTTTATCAGAAAAACATTATTAGAAAAGTATATTATTTTAGCATTTCAGTTCTTATTTCAGTTATCAGATTTCAGAAAAGTATAATATATTAGTTTAATAATTTTCAGAAACATTGAAACGTTTTCAAAATAGTTTTCAGTATAGCTTTCAGAACAGTTTTCAGAAGTTAGATATCAATATATTTTTAGTATGAATTTCATAATAGTTTTCAGAAAATAGATTTCAGAAATAGTTTATCAGTTTAGTATTTTTAGAAAACAGATATATATTCTTTTCAGATTTCAGGGAGGTTAATAGAAATTAATAGAAAAAGAATTAAAGTTTATTTAGAAATTAACAGCACTCACTCCCCCCCCATTCAGCTCATTATAGTTTTATGTTTTTAAAACCAACCTCCCAGGTACAGGTACTGGTACAGATGCATACATTGCAGGGACGCCGAAGACCAGCAGGACCAGTCAGAGGATGCTGTGACTGTTTTACTAGCATATATAATATTTTAAATTGTTAAGTTTATATTTTAATATTGCTTTAAGTGTATAAGTATTTTATTTAAAGATTTGATTTATTTATCTTTGATAATTGTTAATTTTGATATTTAAACTGTTTGAGTTGTGGTTTGTGGAGATGGACCAAAGATCCACAGTAGTTGAGATTTGAAAAATTATAGAAGTGTTCAAGTTTTTATGCAGGTCTTCAAGATTTGGTAATTTCAGAAAAACAGAGGAGACTTTGCCAAAATTTTTATAAAATAGTTTTATATATAAAAAAAAAATTCCCTACTCAAATTTCCAGATTTAAGAAACGGATTAGCTTCACGGGAGCCTTTCAGCGAGGCAAGCCTCGACTGGGAAGCTACCGTGGAGTGCCGACAGGCTACCTAATAAGAGATAGCAGGTTAGGGGCCTGTCACACCTAGACCTCAACCACGAGCACCAGAGCCTAGAGATGAAACAATAGATAGAATTACTCAACTTCTGACCACTATTGTTCAACATCAGACACATGTTCCAGAAATTACTATTGAGTGTGCACGTAGGGTGGGGGCTACATCTTTTGATGGGTCTGGAGATCCAGATAGTGCTCATGCTTGGTTGAATGATTTAGAGTGGGTATTTGGGGTTATAGGATGCTGAGATGAACATAAATTTTCATTTACTACATTCATATTGAAAGATAGGGTATATGACTGGTGGTTATCTGTACAACGGCAAAATCCCATGGCAATTTCATGGAATGAGTTTAAAAGGTTGTTCAATGCTCATTTTTATCCTAGTTTCTATCAGAATTTGAAGATGAATGAATTCTATAGGTTAGTGCAGGGATCTATGACAGTAGATGCATATGAAAAGAAATTTACTGAACTTTCAAGAGCTGCCCCACATATTATTGAAAATGAGGTTAATAGATGCAGGAAATTTGAAGAGGATCTCAGGCATGAAATAAAAACATATGTTTATGCTGTTGAACATATTGAATATGGGAAATTAGTAGAATATGCATTAAGAGTGTAAAGAAACATCACTGAAGCCCATAGATTTGATCAGTAAAGACAGAAACGTAGCAATCAGAATTGGTCAATGGGAGGTTCTAGTAGTAACATACCTAGAGCAGAGAGTTACTTAAGGCCGACTACTAGTTTTCAACAGAAATATGTGCCTGATTCTAGTCAAGCTTCAGTTAAACAACCAGTAGGTGATAGTCAACAAAGTGGCAGCGTTGGCAGAGTTAGATATCCTCCATGTCAAGAATGTGGTAAAAATCATAATGGACAATGTAATTTGGGCATACCTAGGTGTTATCATTGTGGGCAAATTGAACACTTTAAACGGGATTGTCTTGGGTTAGCTTAGAGAAGTAATGCAAAACAGTTACAAGTCCCTATAAATGCTTCTAGTGGTAGTGTTCTGATGCAGGCACCAAGAGCTTTTCAGAAATGTGGATCCACAGTAGCTAGCAGAACTCAAAATAATGTAACAGAAGCTAGTATTAATCCACAAAGAAATCAATTCGGCAGACCCCAAACTCAAGCTCAAGTTTTTGCTTTGACTCAACAAGACATAAAGGCTACTCCAAATGTTGCTATAGTTATGCTGAATATTTTCGATCATGATGCTCATATTCTTATTGATCCTGGATCTATCCATTCCTTTGTTTCTCATTCTTTAGCGGTATATGCAAATAAGGAATTAAAACCGTTAGATTACAATATGGTAGTAGCTACACCTACTGGGGAGTCTTTGTTAGCAGATGGTGTGTATAAAGATTGTAATGTTAGGGTTGGTAAATATGATTTGCATGTTGATTTGATTCCACTTGATATACGTGACTTTGATGTTATTCTGGGAATGGATTGGCTCGCTACACATCATGCCACTGTAGACTGTTTTAGAAAAGAGGTAAGATTTCAAAAACAAGGAGAGTCGGATATTGTATTCTGTGGTGAACGGCGGATCCTTCCTTCTTGTGTAATATCTGCTATCACTGCCAGAACATTGATCAAGAAACAATGTTCAGCTTACTTGGCTTATGTTGTTGACAGTAGAACCAGTGATGTGAAATTGGAAGATATTCTGATAGTAAGAGAATTTCCAGATGTATTTCCTGAAGATCTTCCAGGATTACCACCAGATAGAGAAATGGAATTTGAGATAGATTTAGTTCCAAGTACAAGTCTGATCTCTATCGCACCTTATAGAATGGCTCCAACGGAATTGAAAGAATTAAAAATCCAGTTAGAAGAACTAGTGAACAAAGGTTTTATTAAACCTAGTATATCACCATGGGGAGCGCCAGTGTTATTTGTAAAAAAGAAGGATGGAACAATGAGATTATGTATTGATTACTGACAGTTAAATAAGGTAACAGTGTGTAATAAGTATCCTCTTCCTCGCATCGATGATTTATTTGATCCACTTCAAGGTGCAAAAGTGTTTTCCAAGATAGACTTACGTTCAGGTTATCACCAGCTTAAGGTTAGAGGATGTGATGTTCCCAAAACTGCTTTTAGAACTCGATATGGGCACTATGAATTTCTTGTAATGCCATTTGGGTTGACTAATGCTCCAGTGGCTTTCATGGATTTGATGAATAGGGTGTTTCATCCTTACTTAGACAGATTTTTCATTGTGTTCATTGACGATATTTTGATATACTCTAGAAGTGAGGAGGAACATTCAGAACATTTGAAGATTATTCTACAAACTTTGTGAGATAAAAAACTTTATGCCAAGTTCAGCAAATGTCAATTCTGGCTAGATAGAGTCACATTTTTGGGGTCATGTAATTTCAGGTGATGGGATTTATGTGGATTCTCAAAAAATTGAAGCTATTATGAATTGGGATCAACCAACTATTATGACAGAGATTAGAGGGATTTTCAAGATTAGCTGCCCCATTGACGAAACTAACTCAGAAAGATGTGAAGTTTATGTGGTCAGAAGCTTGCGAGCAAAGTTTTCAAAAGCTCAAGAAAAGATTAACTTCTGCTCCAATACTTACACTTCCATCTGGTACTGATGGGTTTGTTGTGTATAGTGATGCTTTTAGACATGGTTTGGGTTGTGTGTTAATGCAACATGGTAAGGTGATAGCTTATGCTTCCAAACAACTTAAGAAGCATGAACTCAATTACCCAACACATGATTTAGAGCTTGCTGCAATTGTGTTTGCTTTAAAGATATGGAGACATTACTTATATGGGGTTACTTGTCAAATTTTTACTGATCATAAAAGCTTACAGTATCTTTTCACACAGAAAGAATTAAATTTGAGACAGAGAAGATGGATTGAACCAATCAAAGATTATGATTGCACTATCGAATATCATCCTGGAAAAGCTAATGTGGTGGCAGATGCACTTAGTAGAAAACCGTCAAGCTCCATAGCACATTTAAAGATGATGCATTCTCCTTTGCTAACTAAATTGAGAACTTTAAGAGTTGGATTAACAACAGATAATTTTGGAGCATTACTGGCTACTTTTCAAGTTAGGCTTATTTTAATTGATCAGATACGAGAATTACAAGCTCAAGATTCTTATTTGGTTAGATTGAAAGAAGAAGTGAAGGACAAACTACGAACTGACTTCGTGTTGAGAGATGATAGTGCATTAGTATTAGGTAATAGACTTTGTGTACCTAATATTAAAGAACTGAAGAAAGAAATTCTAGAAGACGCTCACTCTTCTGCATATGCAATGTATCCAGGATGCACGAAATTGTATCGTACTTTGAAAGAGTATTATTGGTGGCAAGGAATGAAAAGAGATATAGCAGAATTTGTAGCTAGATGCTTGATTTGCCAACAAGTCAAGGCAGAGCATCAAAAACCTGCAGGACTTTCACAACCACTTCCTATTCCTGAATGGAAATAGGAACATATTACTATGGATTTTGTGGTAAGACTTCCTCACACTCAGAGGGACCATGATAGCATATGGGTCATTTTGGATCGGTTAACAAAATCTGCACATTTTCTGCCTATCAACAATACTTATATCCTGGACAAGTTGGCTAGAATTTATGTTGATGATATAATACGTCTTCATGAAGCACCCGTATCAATTGTTTCCGACAGAGATTCTAGATTTACATCCATATTCTAGCCTAGTTTGCAGAAAGCCATGGGTACTAAATTGCATTTTAGTACTGCTTTTCATCCATAAACTGATGGTCAATCAGAGCGTACTATCCAAACTTTAGAGGATATGCTTCGAGCTTGTGTGATGGAATTCAAAGGCAGTTGGGATACTTATCTATCACTGATTGAATTTGCTTACAACAACAGTTATCAAGCTAGTATTGGAATGGCACCATATGCAGCACTCTATGGAAGAAAATGCAGAACACCGATATGTTAGGATGAGATAGATGAAGCCAAGTTATTGGGTCCAGAGCTTGTTCAACTTACAACAAAAAGATCGAGGTTATCAGAGATAGATTAAAGATAGCTCGAGATAGACAAAAACGTTATACAGATAAACGCATGAGAGATCTTGAATTCCCAGTTGTTGATTGGGTGTTCTTATGAATTTGACCATGGAAAGGTGTACTTAGGTTTGGGAAACGGGGGAAGTTAAGTCCAAGATATTTGGTCCATATGAGATCATTGGTAGGGTAGGAACAGTTGCTTATCGTTTGGCTTTACCTTCAGAACTATGTAGAATTCATGATATGTTCCATGTTTCAATGCTTCGCGAATATATACATGATCCTTCACATATTTTAACAAAGCAACCTCTGAAATTGAAAGAAGATTTGACTTATGAAGAGGAGCCAGTCGAGATTCTTGATAAAAGAGCAAAGGTATTACGTACTAAAGTAATTCCTTTAGTAAAAATTTTATGGAGAAATTATGGAATAGAAGAAGCAACTTGGGAACAAGAAGATCAGATGCAGATTCAATATCCTCAATTATTTCAATCAAGTAAGTGAATTCCGAGGACGAAATTTTTTAAGTTGGGGAGATTTTGTGAGACCCAATTATGGAAAACAAAACAAATTAATTATGTTCATATTGTAAGATTCGGATATGGAGAAAAATTGGGATAGTTTCGTAAGGCCCGACATAGAAAACGAAATTACATTCGAGATGCCCACTTGTCACAAATTAAACCCACTTTCTTTAGGCCCATTCAAGCCCAAAATGATGCCAATATACATCCAAAAACACTGCTGGAAATGGAAGGGACAGCAGCTACTTCCTTTGTTAAAAACTACAGCAGGTGGTGGCAACTTGAGAAGAGAACATTTAGCTATCAACCATACTTTTACAGCAATAAACCTTGCTGCCAGGCAGCAGCATGCAAGCTGCTGTTTGGCCTGTTTTTAGCACATTAAAATGTGAGTTAGTGACTAGGAACAAGGTGGAGTATAAGGTAGTTGAAGTAGGTGACAAAACAGAAAGTTTGGTGAGTAAAATTGTGAGAAAAACTGCTGGGACAACAAGTAAAAGGGTGAAGAAAACTACTGGGACAGCAAAGAAGTGAAGAAAAAATATTGGCAAAAATACTTGCAAAGCTTTGGAGTATTCTTAGGACTTCAATTCTAAATTCTTTTATAGTACTTTCATTATGATATCTTATAGATTCTAATCAAGTTTTTGGTGATTTTTAGGGGACAAAGAGATACAAAGGGAATCTAACCTTCTTGAACCCAACTAGAATTCCCTACAAGTTGTGAGTGGATTTTTATTTGATTTCCATAAAGAAATTATTGGTATTTTTAAAATGGATTGATATATATTTTGTGTTGAGATTGATATATTATATTGTGTTATATAAAATTGATTGGTTAGAGATTATGAAAGTTTGTTGATTTATGAAAACATACATAGCTGCCCTAATGTGGTATATGGTGTAAATGTGAATATTTTTAATGCTTTAATCCATATTTGATGTTATTGGATTGTATGTTGAATAAGTTATAAAGTAGTTTGACAATTTGAAGGGAAAGATAGGAATTGGAATCGTTTTGGCCGAATATGTGTAGAGTGGAATAATGTTGTTTTCTTTAATGTTAAATTGAGCTAAAAATTGATAAATGACTCTCTTCGACATTAGAGATGCAATGCTTTGATTTAAGATGAAAACTATAAGCATGGCAAGTGTATAGATATGGTTATATTTGGTGGGAGTTTAGTTAATAAATAGAAATGTGAAGATATATATATATATATATATATATATATATATATATATGCTATGTTGTATTGAAATTATAATGGCCCTAGTAAACTTGAACATTGATAGGTGGGGATTAGATATTGGCATGCCAATAGGGTTATTATTGCAGTATTGCACTGGAAATACCATTGCGATGATTATTACTTTATGGATCATGAGAGGCATTGAGTGTTCGGTCCTAGAATTGAAAAATATATGCAAAACAATATGGGAGGGAGGCACCGAGTGTCTGATGTCGAAAAACCCGCATTCCAATCCATGGTATCATGTTAATGTTTACTAAGGGCATTGATATATATATATATATATATATATATATATATATATAATGAAATTATGGGTAAGGAGATTTGTGTGATAGCATATGGAGAATGTATGGAAATGTATAATGCAAGTTTACCACTTGCTTGGTTATAATTGAGTAATGTATGTTAGTACCTTATATAGTTATCTTTGATTCATTGGAAACTCTGCCGTTTATAAATTTTATTATATAATATTTATAATCCAAACTGAGGATTCAAATTAGTGTATACCCACTAAGCAAATGTGCTTAGCGTGCTGAATTTATCACGCGTAGGTGGTTGGACTTACGGGGTAGATAAAGACAGAAGAGCGGACATCTGCAGGGAACAGACCGAGTCACATCCATCCTTATTTTTGGGTAGTCATTATTTATCTCATACTTATGTATTTATTAAAGAATGCATGTAACAAAAGTGTTGTAAATATTTGTAATGACTAAATCATGTAAATATCGACTAATGGTTTCTATTGTATAAAAATATGTAACTTTATTGCTATTGTATTGTTATTTATTCTCATGATGAAATGATAAGGTAAATTTGTGTCGGGATCTGCCCCAGAATCCTCTACTGTAAACACCAGCGGCCCCGCCGGGCACTTCAATGGAAGTCTCCCAGAATCTAACTGACAAAACTAGGAGATTCCATGAAGCAAACCCTTTACATCTTTTCTAATTCTATATCGATCTGAGAGAAAGGTTGTGGATTTTTTGTTTTATACAAAAACTATTTTATTAAAATTTTGGCAGAGTCTTCCCTGTTTTTCTAATATTTACCAAAATCAGGAGACCTGCATAAGAAACTGTACACTTCTATAATAATTCAAATCTCAACTACTACAGGACCTCAGGTCCGTCTCAAATCAACCACAACTCAGACAGTTTAAATATCAAAATAGAAAACTATCAAAAATATGAATTCACTATAATATTTACTTACAATCATGAAATTGATTTTTGGATGAAACATGTACTCATATGCACATGTTTACACCAAAAATCATGCGATTACTTAAATACCAAAAACATATTTATACGAAACTTGATTATTATATTTACATGACCAAAAGTACTGAATAACTGATAATATAAAACTAAAGTAAATGCATTCGTTGTCCTGGGCCCACCTAATATGTTGTAGGAGACCTAGTTGTGTGAGCACCACTCATACCTGTACCTGGATGGGGTTTAAAAACATAAAATACAAAAGAAAAAAGTGAGCTAAAGGAGCTCAGTGAGTGCATTTCTAATTTACTGAGAAACCTTTAATATAATAAGATTAACTTTAAAATTTAATTGAAACTTTTCAAACTTTCTACTATTACTGAAAACTAATAAACTGAATCTCTTTTCAAACATTCTTCTATTACTGAAAACTAATAAACTGAATTTTTTTTCAAATACAAGCTGAGAATTTATAAACTATAAAATCTGATGGTCAAGCCTAAAAAAATTACTTTTAAATTAATCACTGAAATAATAAAAATTCTATTATAACTTTTGACTTGGCCACTTTTCTGAAAACTGAAAAACTGAAATGATATACTGTTCTAAAAACTAAAAAGCTGAAATCATATGCTTTACTGAAAACTAAAAAGCTGAAATAATATACTGATATGAAAACTGAACTGCTGAGATAAAATATTTTTCTGAAAACTGAAAAACTGATATAATATACTTTTCTGAAATCTGATAAACTGAAATAATATATTTTTCTCATAATTGATAAACTGAAATAATATACTCATCTGATAATACTTTTCTGATTAAGCTTTTCTGATAAATCTTTTCTGCTAATACACTTTTCTGATAATACTTTTATGATAAAATACGTTTTTGATAATGCCAATTGGAAAATCCATATCTAATAACTGATACTCCATAGGACGACTCAACTAGCGCTGTACCATTGGAGGGTGTCACCAGGCGTTAATTTGGCACCGCACTGGTGACTCTGATAATCTGATAAAAGACATTTCACTGTCTATAAGGCAGAATTCTGCATCGCCTGCATATAGCGAGATAACACCCCAGTGTGTGGATGACTGACAGACTCAACTCCCCTGGAGTTAGCGGATTGTTCCCCCCTTAACTTGCCCTACAGAAATAGGGTGTGCTGGCCGGGTCTACTACTGATAAATTCTGATAATTCTGATAATAAATGGGTATTCTATTGGCCTGAAAAATATTTATTTATTTTTTTCTAAAAGCTTGAAATATAACTAAAATATATTTCATTAACTAAATTCCATGAATAAATATTTTCATCGAGTGAAAATAAACTCAAAAATTCTGAAATATAAAAATACTTTAGTTGAAATATATCTGAGGAAATCAAATCTATTTTCATTATAAAACGTCATAAATAATCAAATTAAACTGGGAAACATACTAGAGTATATTTTAACTAAAAACATAATTTTGCACTCACGGTTCCGTATTCCTTGACAGCGAAACTCCTTCCTACTATTTTTCTTCTCCTCCAACACTTAATTTACCTCCACCTGATTTCGAATTCACCAACTGAGGATCAAAGATTTTTTCTTACTTTTCCTCTTCTCCCTCTTGCTATGGCCGAGAGTCCTCTTCTTCCTTTTCTTTCTTTTATTTCTTCTTCTTCTTTTTCTTTGCTTCTCTCGACTGCTGCCCCTTTCTTTCTTTCTCCCTCTTCTCTTTATTTTCTTCTCACCGTCTCACTGCTCTGTTTTCTCTCTTGGCCGATGCTCTCTATTTTTTCTCTCCTGGCCGGCTTGCTTCTTCTTCTTTTCTCCTTCTTTCCTTCTCCGACCGCCACTCGCTTCTCCTTTCTCTTCTTCTTTCTTTTTTTTGTTTCTTCTTTTCTTTCTTTCTCTCTTGGCCCGATCTCTCTCTGCCTCTGTTTCTATTTTGTTTTCTTTATTTCCTGGTTTGCTTCACTTTGCAATTTATTTTGTTTCATTTCGTTGACTTTCATTTTAGTGGAAATCTCCATCGACTTGCTCTATTTGTTTTTGTTCTCTATTTGTTTCCGCTGCTGTGTGTTTTGCTTCTTTTGATTTCATTTGTTGACTTTGAAATTTTGAGTGGATTCTCCACTACTTGTATATATAAATATATATTATATATCTCTAATTGCAACATGCCCCTTGACATTTACAATTCATAAAATGACAACAAATTGAGAATTAATCACATGTGATTTACCAATCATCTATTAATTATCAATCTAATCCATTAATTCTTGACTTGGGATTTCATGATTGGTTCATTTATTTCACATAGATTGTGCTTCTTTAGGAGAAAATTTTCCATAAATATACTCATGTCATTCTCATGAAATTAAATTCCAAAAATATTTCACACTTATCCAATTACCAAATTGCCTTCATCAATATTCAATTGGACATATTATTCTCCAAATATACCATGAAAATAATATTTCTAATAGGGGTTAAATCAATTAAAATTTCAATTCGTTTTTACACTATATACCGAATATATATTCTATCGAAATTACGAATCGGGTTTTACAAGTTGTGCCAAAAATGGAGGGGCATGCATAATGGTTGGACAAATTTGAAGTGTGGAATTTGTAAAAGATTGTGATTTTCTTGTAATTAAGTTGGAAATGTTCAAAATTCAGGGAAAACTCTGAAATTTTTTTTTTCATGGAAAAATGGACTTGACCATTTTCAAAATATAAATACATTAAAATTTTTATTTCTTTTAATGGTTTAAAGTTTGGTTATTTACAAACCTAAAAATCGTTTTTGTATATAAATAAGTAGAATGAATGGAAGAAAAGTAGCGCGCTCCTTAATTCGATCCTAGTGGCTCGAGTAAAGGAGTGTTATAGGAATGGTGTTTGAGTGGTGCTTGGGTGATGAAAAGTGGCCTAGGGAACCTCTGTACGTAGCTTGGGAGAGCCAAGGACGAACTAGGATCGAATCCCTTTTCTTTTTTTTTTCCTATTTTCCTTTTATAGGTCGCAGAATTTAGGGTTTCGCGTTGCTGTCATGACCATGGGTCGTGAATCCCAGTTGCAACGCTTTGGTTGCGGTACTCACTGCCAAAAATTGATGTTCCATGCGACCGTTGTATCGCGACTCCGGGTCGCGCCACTTACTGGTCAAAATTGGCAGGATTGCGCACTGTTACGAAAATGAACATAACTTCCTCTAAAAACCTCCAAATCACGAATCGTAAAATTCATTGGAAAGTAGACATTTAGATATTTCTAGACATATAAGGCTTGCAACCCAGTTCACCTTATGAAATTTATGACAGTCTCCGAAACTTGACCGGTCTGCACTAGGAAATCTTCAATTCTTCCAACTTTGCCATATCTTCCCTAATATTCACCTAAGGCCTGCACAAGCTCAAAATACACATTAAACCTACCAAAGTACTTGAAAACAAGGTCAAAAGACACAGTCTAATGGGTGTAAAAATATAACATATATAATCCGATCAAATACCCCCAAACTTATCTTTTGCTTGTCCTCAAGCAAATTGACACACATCACAACCAAAAGAAAACAAAACAAAAACTCAACAAACGAAAACAACAAAACTATATCCATTTTCGTAGGATGACACAATGACACTTAGCATGTGCCACAGACCTTTAAACCCCTAGGCAGCCTTAGTGGATAAGTTATAGTCTCATGAGGGTTTACCAGCTATGGTACCCAGAAACCTCCTAAACTAACCACGAACATGACATAATGTCAAATCAAACATATGCACAAATACAAAGGCATGTGACAACACAAAATAAGAAACCAAAACATTTCCAATTAGACTAATGCACCTTACATCATACAAGATTCTGACATCCAACACATTTATAACGGTTAAATCTTCCTTAATTAGTAAATCACTGATGTTATTCGCCTCGACTCTATTCTCACCAATTTTCACTCAATGACACTTATAACCTAGGTTTTCACACTTTCAATGACATATGACTGGAGATTATGAGCACAAAAACTTTAAAATATGTCATATGTACTAATAATTAGAAAGAACGCACATGTTTAACAAATAGATCTCATGAACGATTTTGGACATTAAGAACACAAAAATCAATGCAACTTATGTCAAATAATACAATCAAGTTTCCTAAGGAGATCAGCAGGTATTTTCATGGTTATAATGGGGCTTTAGGGTGATTGGCTTCAGAAATAAAGGAAATGGAATCAAACTCACTTGGAAACTTATTGAGAGATCTCATACATTATTTTTCAATTTTTCTGCTTTCTTCTCACATGAATACCAAGTTTGCTCAACTTGTATTCCCAATCTTTTCTACACCTTTCTCCCTCAACCTCTTCTTCAACCTTTATTTTTTTTTATTTGTGCATCATCACTCATTTTCTTATCTAGCCAGCTATTCATTATTTCACAATTTTTTTTTTAGTTGGCTACTATTTGATTTTTTCTGCACATATCCCACACCTTTTTCATCTTTTAATAAGTAACTTTTTTTCACTCAACACCAACACTTCCTCTCTTTTATTTTCTTTAGTTCCCAAGCTTTAAAGGTAAGGCCTTACATTTTTTGGCTTGGGATTTGGACAATTGAGATCATACAATAAAAAATAAAAAAAATTTAAAGTGTGAGTGTTTGCCCGCGAGTGGGTTAGGAAGCACACAATCAAAGGACAGGGAAATAAAGCTTTTTAGGAATTTACACTCAATGCCTAAATCACATATCTCTATTCTACTCAATTGATCATTCAACACATGCATACAAGATTTTTAAAAGGCAGATCATTAACATGCAATGCAAACCTAAAGAGATCAATCTAATAGCAATAAGCACGAGAAAGTGTCTAAGAGTAGAAACGAAAATTCCCTCAGAACAAATACACTTGAAGCTCAAATCTCACTAAGGGTAGTCTCCACTATTAATTAGGGTAACTAATTGACAGGCCCCTAACCTACTATCGCCCATTAGATAACCTGCTGGAACTCCACGATAGCTTCCCAGTCGAGGCTTGCCCCGCTGAAAGGCTTCCGTGAAGCTAAACCGTTTCTTTTTACTGGAAATCTGAGTAGGAAATTTGTTTTTTTTAAAACAAAACTACTTTATTAAAATTTTTGGCAGAGTCTCCTCTGTTTTTATGAGATACCAAATTTTGGAGACCTGTATAAAAACTTTAAAACTTCTATAAAATCTCAAATCTCAACTACTGTGGACCTCCGGTCCATCTGATCAAATCACATCTCAAACAGTTTAAATATCAAAATAAATAGTTATCAAAGATAAATAAATCAAATCTTTAAATAAAATATTCATGCACTTAAATCCCTATCAAATACAAACTTTACATAATTATTATAACTGAAACATTAAACTTAATTCTGAACTGTCACAGCAATATTCTGGCTGGTCCTGTCGGTCCTGGGCGTCCCTGCACTGTCTGCACCTGCACTTGCACCTGGGAGGTTGGTTTAAAAACATAAAACTATAATGAGCTAAAGGAGCTTAGTGAGTGTGAATGGGTTTCTAAACAATTTAATCTTTCTAATTAAACCTCCGTGAAAAATGTTCTGAATAGAATAGTAATCTATTTTATGAAATTTAGATTGAAATAACTAATAATCTATTTTCAGAAAATTATACTGAAATGCATAATAATAAAATTTTTCCCATTTCCTGAAATATATTGAAATAATTAATAATAATACTCTTTCTATTTTCTGAAACAACTGTACTGACATCTATTAAGAGTCTCCCCTCCCAATAGTTGTACTGTACACGTACATGTATTATAATATATTTTTTCAGAATTGATTGTACGGTACTATAATGGAGTACGATTTCGTAAAGTATATACAAAATCCAATTATATGTGTCAAAAATTCTAGTGAGCATTTTCCATAAATTAGATATTAAAAGTATTAAGGGTATCAAAGACTCGGAAAATATCTGGAATGGTTTCAGATAATTAATAAGGTTCCATAAAGTATATAAGAAATTTAATTATAAGTTTTGGAGAATATAATAAGGATTTCCATAAATTGGAGTATGAATAATATTTATTGGAAGATAAAATATATTTTTTACGATATGAGGTTGTGATTAAATTAATTGATAGAAAAGTAAATTGAAATGGATTTTTGTGGAAAAGAGTTTATGGATTGTTATGGATTAAATTGTAAATCAAAAGATTGTCAACCAAAATTATATAATTAACTTTCATATTTTGTGGTCACATTATGATATTGATGAGTCAAGGGGACACGTTACAAATATTATTGAGATATTTATGTGTGAATTTGAGTGGAGATTCCACTCACTTATAAACCAAATCAGAAATGTGTGAGAGACAAAGTGAGAAAACAAAACAAAACAAAGGTTGTCATGCAACATCAAAACAAGAGAAGAATAGAAAATTCTAGAGAAATTGAAAGAAGAAAAGAATAAATTATTAGCATATATATATATATATATATAAGTTGGTGGAATTTTTCCTCTCAAAATCCAACTTTGCAAGTCAAACCAGCAACAAATCAGAAAACAAAACAAAAAAGAACAGGGGCGGTGAAACTAAAAGAAAAACAGAAGAGAAGAGAAAAAAAGGGAGAGAGAGAGAGAGGAAGAGAGAGACTTCAGCCGAACGAGAGAAAGAAGAGGAAAGGAAGAGAAGGAGAAGAAGTCAGCAGCGGGAGAACAAGAAGAAGTGCAGAAACAGTGCAGAAAAAGAAAGAAGAAAACAGAGCAGAAGAAGAAGAAAAGAAAAAGAAGAAAAAGAAAAGAAAAGAGAAAGAAAGAAGAGAAGAAATTCGGTTCAGCTGGAAGAAGAAGAAGAGGATTTGGGTAAAAATTTGATGAAATTAATTTGTTTTGGAGGTTTGGGTGATGATGTTGATGATGGATTTTGTTGATTTAGAAATTGATTGAGTTTGAATTTCGTTTGAAATTTTATTGTTGAATATAAAGTGAAGTTGATTGATGGGTTTTGTGATTTTAGTGTTTGATTTGAGTATTTGGTAGTGTTTTATTTGAAATTAATTTAATTGGAGTTGATTAGAATGAAAATTAAGAAAATTAGTAAGTAAAGAATTGGGGATTTGATGATTTTGAGTTTGAATTGTTAAATTGAGTTATTAATTGAGTAAATTGAGTGTTTTTGAGTTAATTGATGGCTTGAATTTAGAATCGTTAAGTAAGAAATCAAAATGATGGCTTGAATTTTGAGTTAATTGAGGATTTTTGAAATTAAATTCGCAATTGAAACTCAAATTGGTTTAATCGAGTTTAATGAAGTTGAATTTGATGTTGTTAAGTGAAAGAAATTCATTTATGTTAAATTGATGAAGATTAGAATGAATATTTGTGTAGAAATTGAATGTTGATAGTATAGAAAATTTGATTATGGGTAATTAAGTATTAGAAATTGTAATTGTATGATTTTGATACAAATTGGTGCTTAGAAATTTAAGAAAGTATGTTAGATTGTGTTGAATGAGATTCGATTTAAGAGAAATTGATTGATTCAAGAAATCAAGTTGAATTTGAATGTTTGAAATTCAATCAAGTAGAGGAATCGTATGATTGCCATGATTTATATTAAATTAAATGTAATTGATTTTATTAGAATAGAAGAAATTGAAAAAAAAAAGAAGTATTAAAGGTGCTAATTGAGTTTTGTATTAGTTGTTGTATTTATATTAATGTATTGAGAGAAACGTTATTGTATTAGTTGTTGTATTAAAAATCAAGTTGTTGTATTAGTTGTATTAGTATGGGAGAAAAAGACACGTTATGGAAAGTCAAGAAATGTATTGAGACGAAGGAACCAGAACACCAAGCCTGGAGAAAACCAGAAACCAGTGAGTAGTAAAATATTTTAAGTAAAATCATATTTTTAGTTGAAATATATTTTACTATGTTTCCAAGGTTAATTTAATTATTTGTGATTTTATTTACTCATTTATTTATTTATATGTGGTTCATAATTTAAATAGAATTTATGGTCCAATATATTTTAATTGAAGTATTTTTTATATCTCAGAAATTTAGAATTTATATGCACTTTAAGAAATATGTTTTATGTATATCCCATGCTTTTTGATTAAAAGCTAGTTTTCAAAAGTAAAGAAAATAGTTTTCAAACCATGGATACCCATTTATTATCAGAATTTATCAGAATTATCAGAATGTATTAGAATTATCAGAATTTATCAGAAGTAGACCCGGCCGGTACATCCCAATTGTGTGTGGCAAGTTTAGGAGGGACAGTCCGCTAACTCCAGGGGGGTTGAGTCTGTCGAGTCTGTCAGTCGCCCACACATTGGGGTGTTGTCTCGCTATATGTTGCGATGTAACATACCGCACATAGACAGTGAGATGTCTTTTATCAGAATATCAGAAGTCACCAGTGCGGTGCCAGATTAGTCGCCTGGTGACACCCTCCATATGGTACGACGCCAGTTGGGTCGTCCTATAGTGATATGAGCCACGTCGATTGTAACAAGATTGATACCAAAGTTCGTTCTAACCTCTGGTTCGGATGGAAACCGCGACCCAACACCTATATCGAGATGTGAACCTTGGTATAAAGGAGGACGCCACAATCAAGGATGAAATACTCGATTGATAAGTCAGGGAGGAACGCCACAGAGAATTCTGATAAGTTCCAGTTAGTTCTTAAAGAACAAAGAGAAAACTCTCTCTATTTTCATTCAAAATCGAAAAAAAGTGTCATTCTAACATCCATTAATATCCTTATATAATGAAACCCTAAAACAAAGGAAACAAGCTAGCCATTAAGGCCTTACAAATAGAAAACTAGAATGGCCATAATTGTCTTACAAATGGACTAAAACTAAAACAAACAACTATTAAATCAAGCCCAAATCGAAATTATGCCAAGCTTTCTCTTATTCGGCCCACTCAATTGCCTTGATGATGTTAATCAAGCCTTGGTCTTCATGTGGGTTCATCTTGGGTTTAATAATTCAGAATCAGCCCATGTGTCTTGAATTAGGCCATTGAGTGCTTTTTTGAATCTCTTAGCCCTTGCCCTTGTTATTGGCCCAACCGGAACACGCAATGGATCCCTTGGTGCAGCTCCCTTATTCTCATCATATAGAGTATCAAAAATCAGAAGGGTTCCATGGGTTTTATTAGAAAAGTATTTATCAGAAAAAGATTTATTAGAAAAGTTTTATCGTAAAAGTTTTATCAGAAAAGCAATATCAGAAAAGTATTTTCAGAAAGGTTTATTAGAAAGGTTTTATCAAAATAAGTTTTCAGAAAAGTTTATTATCAGAAAAACATTTTATCTGAAAAGTATTTTATCAGAAAAGCATTATTAGAAAGATTTATCATAAAGGTTTTATCAGAATAAGTTTTTAGAAAAGTTTATTATCAGAAAAACATTTTATCAGAAAAATATTTTATTAGAAGAGTATTATCAGAAAACTATATTATTAGAAAAGTTTAATCAGAGAAGTTTCATCAGAAAAGTATTTTAGTAAAGTATATTCTATTAGCTTTTCAGTTTCCAGAAAAATGAGAGAATATTAAATCAGTTTTCCAGTTTTCAGAAATTAGATTTCAGAATAGTTTTCAGTATAGATTTCAGAACAGTTTCCAGAAAATAGATTTCAGTTATCTTCTCAAATTAATTTATTAGAAACAGATTTAGATTATTTTCAGAATTCAGGGAGGTTAATAGAAAAAGAATTAAAGTTTATTTAGAAACTAATAACACTCACTGAGCTCCTTTAGCTCATTCTAATTTTATGTTTTTAAACCAACCTCCCCAGGTACAGGTACATGTGCAGACATTGCAGAGACGCCGAAGACCAGAGGGACCAGTCAGAGGATGCTGTGGCTGTTTTACAAGCATATATAATATTTTAAATTGTTAAGTTTGTATTTTAATATTGTTTAAAGTGTTTATTTATTTGATAACTATTTATTTTGATAGTTAAACTGTTTGTGGTTTGTGAAGATGGACCAGAGGTCCACAATAGTTGAGATTTGAAAAATTATAGAAGTGTTCAAGTTTTTATGCAGGTCTCCAAGATTTGGTAGACTCAGAAAACAGAGGAGATTCTGCTAAAATTTTTATAAAATAGTTTTGTATAAGAAATTTAAAAAAAAAAAAAATTTCCTACTCAAAATTTTTCATAATAAAGAAACGGCTTAGCTTCACAGAAGCCTTTCAGCGGGGTAAGCCTCGACTGGAAAGCTACCGTGGAGTGCCGGCAGGCTGCCTAACGTGAGATAGTAGGTTTGGGGCCTGTAAAAAACTATATTAAATTCTGTGCTGAAAACTGTACTGAAATCTGTATTGAAAACTATTCTGGAATCTAAATTTTGAAAACTGGAAAACTAAGCATATATACATATATTTTCACTTTACTAAAAACTGAAAAGCTGAAACTATATCTTTTCTGAAATTTGATAAGCTGAAATAATATTCCTTTATATTTCTGAAACTGAAAAACTAATATGATATTCTTTTCTGAAAACTGAAAAGCTAAAACAATATACTTTTCTGAAAACTGGAAAGCTAAAAAAATATATTTTACTGAAAATACTTTTTTTATAAAGTTCTCTGATATAACTTTTCTAATAATAATATAGTTTTATGATAATACTCTCTGATAAACTATTTTTCTGATCAAATGCTTTTCTGATAATAAACTTTATGAAAACTTATTCTGTCAGGATCTATCTCCTGAAAATAATGTACTGAAATCAATAAAAATCCGCTTTCTAAATACTATACTGAAATCTGTTTTTCTGAAAATCTAGTCAAACCTAACGTACAAAAGCTCTTAATTTAATATTCTGTATTGAAAATCTGAAAAATATTTCTGGTGTAACACCTCCTGACCCGACCCTTCTGGATCGACCCAGGAAGTGCTACCGGGTTTTCAAAACTTTTCTTAATTCTGTTTATAATTTGAAAACCAAATAATTTATAATTTAAAATCTTTTCTATAGTGAGCCCATCAAAATCAGTTTTAAAAACTTCGGCAGAGTTTCCTCTGTTTTTCAGATTTCCCAAAAATCCTGTTTCAAATAAAAACTCAAATAATATAAAAATCAACACTTCAATTCTCTTTCTCAATCAAATGCGCACTCTGCCGTTAAGTGCGACTTCCCAAACATATTCAAATAAAACAATTCATAATTTAATATTTACAAACCTTTGAAAATGAAAACATAAACCATAAAACAATTATTTATCAATATATATATATATATATATATATATATATATATATATAACACAATTACACATTTCTGTATATGCATGCATATCTGACTATATTATACAAAAATATATATATCTACCCAAAAGTATGGTGACTCTGTTCCTCCGTCTGCAGTTATCTCTTCAATCTTTTCCTTCCTCGGTATATCTGTTAGCTACGCGTGATAAAAAATCAACGCGCTAAGCATATCGCTTAGTGGGTGTACACTAAAATAAATTTCAATGTAATATAAAACAATAAAACTAAATTTCAAAAATAATATAAAGCAACAATTTAAATATCCAATACTGAAATTTACTTATGTTCAAATGTTTCTGGGTTTCAATTTCAATAACATTTCTTCATTTTCACAACATTTTCTAACAGTCAATTCTTAATTGAGCATCTGATACACATAACAGGGTTTACAAGACTGGATTACGGGTTTTACAGTCAGGTTTCCCATCTCAAAATGAAATGGTATCCCTATATACACAGTCGGTTTCCCATTTCAGAAAGAAATGGTATCCGTATTTTTCACAGTCGGTTTCCCATTTCAGAATGAAATAGTATCCGTATTTCACAGTGGGTTTCCCATTTCAAATGAAATGGTATCCGTAGAATCATCATTATAATCATCAGGAATATCGGTGCAATACTGCTTAATGTACCCAATTGACATGTCAATTTCCTATATCCATATTTCCCCCCGTACATATATCAGAGCCATAAAATCAAAATTCAGAGTTCATAGATATTGCAAATTATTCAATTTTCAGATAAATTTCATATAACCAAAAATTCTCTCAATCAATCCGAAATCAATATTCATCAATATTTGTAAAACAAGATATTCAAAAACATATCAAATAACAGAAAACGGAATGTAATCATAATATAAGTCATAAATTAAAATCATTAAACTCAGCAAAAATTACATTTCTGGAATTTAAAAATCAATTTCTAGAATTATTCACAATAGATTCAATCAAAACTATTTGTGTGTACACCAACCTGGATACCCGTTTTACGATCTTTTCTTTCCTCGATTTCCTTTTTCCTTTCTCTTTCTCCCTCCTCTTTTCCTTTTCTTTCTTCCTTTCTTCTTCTTCCTTTTCTCTTCTTCTTCTTCTCTTCTTCTTCTTCTTCTTCTTCTTCTTCTTCTTCTTCTTCTTCTTCTTCTTCTTTCTCTCTCTCCCTTTCTCTCTCCCCTTCTTTGTTTTCTTTTTCTTTCTTTCTCTTTTCTCTTCTCCCGGTCTCTCTCTTTTTTTTTCCTGGCTTGCTTCTTCATGAAGCTTCACCGCCTCTTATTTTTTTTTATAAAAATTTAGTCATCGCGACCTGTGGTCGTGCCACCTAGTCGCGTTGCTCACTGGAATGGTTTCACTGCTTTCATCGCGATCAACCATCGCGGTGTCTGGTCGCGATGTTGGTCGCGTTGCTCACTGCCCAAATTCAACATTTTCATCGCGAGCTAGTCAGCGCGATCCCTGATTGCGGTGACTGGTCACGGTGCTCACTGCCTAAAAATCACCATTTTTTCACCGTGAGCGACTCATTGCAATCCCTGGTCGCGGTACTCACTGCCAACTTTTTCCTTCTCTTTCATGCATTATTTCTGGACCGCTTCATCTGGTCCACCTGGAAACCTTAAAAATTATATTCACATACTCAAAATTAATTCAACCATACTTTTCATATTTATTTGAAATTAGGGATGTTATATCTGGCTTGGCTTCTGTATCTGAAAACTCTCAATAGACCCCTAAGCTGAACTGAACTCATAGGTCGACTAACTGGCATCGTACCATATGAGTGGGTCACAGGGCGACTAACTGGCGCCGTCCACTGTGACATCTGATATAAGTCACGAGGCGACTAACTGATGCGCTTAACGTGACATTTGATAAAAAACATCACACTGTCTATGTGCAGAATACTGCGTCGCATACATATAGCGAGACAACACCTCAATGTGTGGGCGACTGACAGCCTCGACAGACTCGACCCCCCTGGAGTTAGCGGACTGTCCCCCCTTAACTAGCCACACACAATTAGGATGTACCGGCCGGGTCTAACTGCTGATAACTGATCTGATAATCTGATAATCCATAGGGCAATCCATGGGTTTAAAAACTATTTTCTTTATTTTGAAAACTAGCTTTTAATAAAAACCATGGAATATACATAAAACATATTTATTAAATGAGTATAATTTCTAAATCTCTGAGATATAAAAATACTTTAATTAAAATACACTTGAGCATAAATTCTATTTAAATTATAAAACATATATACAAGTAAATGCACGTATATATAAAGTTATAAACAATTAAAATAAACTGGAAAACATACTAAAGTATATTTTAACTAAAGATATGATGTTTCACCAACTTGAATAAAAATATTAACTGGCTAAACTTTAGATAAAACATATTACTAAAATAAAATATACTTTGCTTTGAAATAATTTTACACTCACTGGTTTCTGGTTTTCCTCTAAGCTTGGCGCTCTGGTTCCTTCGTCTCCATACCTTTCTTGTCTTTCCATAATATTTCTTTTTCTCCCCTACTACGAAGATTTCTCCCTAAATTAATATATTTCCAAATACATCATTAACATAAATACAACAACTAATACAAAAACTCACTTAACACATTATTCTTCAATTTCTTTTATTCTAATAAAATCAATTATATTAAATTTGCTAAAAATCATGTCTATACAATTATGTATTCCTTGATTCGTTCAATTTTTCTTAAATTGAATCTCATACAACACAATCCAACATACTTTCTTGGATTTCTAAGCACCAATTTGTATCACAATCATACAAATACAATTTCTAGTATCTTAAGTATACACAAATTGAAATCTCTACACTATCAACTTCAATTTGTACACAATTTCTCATTCTAATCTTCATCAATTTAACATAAGTGAATTTCCTTCACTTAACAACATCAAATTCAATTTCATTAAACTCGATTAAACTAATTATAACTTTAATTTCGAAAATTCTCAAAACTAATGATTCAATTTTATTCCAAACACAATATTACAAAAACTTATAATACAAATTTACTAATTTGATAATCATTTTGATTCCATACTTAACAATTCCAAATTCATACCATCAATTAACTCATAAACATTCCAATTACACAATTAATATCTCAATTTAATAATCTAAACTCAAAATTATCAAATCCCCAAACCTTTAACTTACTAATTTTCTAAATTTTCATTTCAATCAATTCTAATCCAACTAATTTCAATTAAAACTCTACAAAAACTCAAATCAAATACTAAATCAACAAAACCCATAATTTTCTTTACTTCGATCAATCAATTTTCACCTTATATTCCACAATCAAAATTTTAACACAATTCAATTTCACCAACACTTACCCAAAGTCCACTTGACTCTTCCTACTCTTCTTCCTCTTCCTCTTGCTGGACCGATCCTTCTCCTTCTTCTTTTCTTTCCTTTTTCTTTTCTTCTTCCTTCCCTTTTTCTCTCGGTTCTGCTGTCTTCTTCTTCCTTCTCCTTCAGCTACTGCCTCTTCTTATTCTTTCTCTCTTCTTTCTTCCTTTTTCCTCTCTTCTCTCAGCTGGACAACTCTCTCTTCTCTTCTCTCTTCTTCCTCTTCTTTCTTTCTTTCTTCTTTCCTCTTCTGCCGGGCTATCTCCTTCCTTCTTCTTTCTCTTTTTCTTCTTCTACTGGTCGGCTTCCTCTCTCTTTCCTGCCCAGCTGCTTCGCTCTTCCTTTCTTCTTCTTTGTCTCCTTCGGCCGAAGCCTCTTCCTTTCTTTCTTCTCTTCTTTTTCTTCTTTTCTTCTTTTCTTTTCTCCACCGCCTCTCCTCTGTTTTTCTCTTCCAATTTTTCTGATTTGTGTCTTTGTTTGACTTAGTCCACTAACACATATATATTTATATTATATATATATATATATATCTAATTGTAATTTGCCCGTTTTCATTTGAAAATTATAATATGACCACTAATATACAATTTAATCACATGAATTTGACCAAAACCTTTTAACTTACAAATTAATCCATAACAATCCATTTACTCTTTTCCACAAAAATCCATTTCAATTTACTTTTCCATCAATTAATTAAATCACATTCTCATATCGTTAAAAAAAAAAAATATTTTGACTTCCAATAAATATTCTTAATACTCCAATTTATGGAAATACTTATTATGTTCTACATATAATTGAATTTCTTATATACTTTATGGGACCTTATTAATCATCTGAAACCATTCCAAATATTTTTCAAGTCTCTGATACCCTTTTTCGAAAATCTCCGGATCCATCCAATAGATTCCATTATAGCACCCTTAATACTTTAAACATTCGATTTACTCATAATAAAGGCTCATTTATTTACTTGTGTACTGTATAATAAATTCTGAAAGAATAGATTACCATATCTGTACATGTACAGTACATACTATTGGGAGGGTGTATTACACTAATTGGAAGAATTCACATGTTGCAATACAAAGATGTCAAACCTATATGATTATATGCAAAAGGCTTATATTGGCAACATCCTAGTTAACAATTTTGTATACATCAAATGACCTAAGCATTTACATAATGATAATTATCCATTTAGCATGTACATGTGATTTGCTATCCTAATAAAAACAACGAAAACTAACGAAAAGACTCAAAAACTTGATGTACGTGGCATTGTTATACCTAAGTCTTCCAAACGCTCAATGCGTGTAAGGAAAGTCTAGATTTCCAGCCTACATACACCAAACAAGACATAAAAACAAAACTAAAAACAAAAACAAAAATCACCCCCAAACCTAAGATAAACATTGTCCCCAATATTTTAAATCCTAGATTCAAAGGAAAAACAAAGCAAAACAAAACAAAGCAAGACACAAACACAAAAAAGAAAAGCAATTCTAATATCCACAACTAAGCAGTCCTAATATCCACAACTAAATACTTCATCCAACCTTCACTTCCCCCAAACTTCGTATATTCAACACAAGACACAACACTTCAAAGCTAAAGCAAAAAATTGAAGAAATGGACATAACAAACAACAAAAAACAATAAATTAATTGAAACAAAGGGTTACCTTCCTCCTACTGCTTTATTTAACGTCTAGACAAGACGTCGTACTCGAGCTAAGCCTCAGTGCACATCTAAGACACCGTCTGCTGCATGGCCTATAATCTGCTCATGCCTGCTCAACTCTAAAAAGAAAAAAAAAACAAAGAAAAATTAAAATAATATAGAACTAAATAAAAAAAAATCAAAAATAAAAGAAAAATCTAAGAAAGAAAAAGAAAATCTCTAATTTTTAAACTTAGCAACCGAAACCACTTCCCTGGCAACGACGCCAAAAACTTGACACGCTCACAACACGTGGGATAAATCCTAAGTGCAGGATGTATCGAAGTAATAAATTTTCGTGAGTACGGGGTTAAATCCACAAGGAAGTGATGATACTAAGACTTAAAACCAAAGATGTTAACTAAAACATAAAAGTAAATCAAGTCGTTTTGAGATTGTGATTTGCAAAAGAATTTATGAAACGAAAACAAAATTGGAACTAGACCAAGGGATAGGAAGCGCTAGGTGGTCAAACGGTCCCAATCATGGACAAGGATAATTTAATTGACTAATTGAAGCGATTATTATCAAGACTAGATTATCACTAGTGTAGGCACACCATATTATATGAGTCTTGCAATGGTGTTGTAATTTCAATTTAAATCACCTATTGGTCCTAGAGTGAAAGTAATTGAAAACCCAATACTAATTCTAATTCCTAGGTTAATTAAGTATTTTCATAACATAATTAAACTAGCATTGAACTTAGCATTAAATTATGCACAATTATGACCTAATGATTTCTCATACTAAGCCATAATATCCTTATTACAATTATTCAAGATTCATGCAATGCACTTTCGTAGTACAACCAACGAGAATTAAAATTGCAATAGAAATAATCTTCTAAGAACAATGTTTTGAAATAAAAAAAAAAAAAAAAGAATTTACATAGTCAATGAAAAACCCTAAATCCAATCATGGTCCAATGACCACCTAACTGAAAGTTTAGCTACACATAGCAATCAATGAAACAACAAAACAAGAAGAGTTGAATGAAATACAACCCATTCGAAGTGATAAAGAGAAGAATTTTCGCTTTGGTCCAGCTGGGCCTTCGTCTCCTTTGAAACTTCGTCCTCCTTGATGAACGATCGATTGAATCCGAGTATCTAACTCCTGAATGGCGTGGAATAGTGTTTGAGTGGTTCTTTGGTGATGAAAAGTGGCCTAAGGAACCTCTGTGCGCTGTCGTGACCCACGACTCCCGGTCGCAATGCTGTGGTCATGGTACTCAGTGCCAAAAATTGATGTTCCATTGCGACCGTTTTATCGTGACTTCGAGTCACGCCACTCACTGGTCAAAATTGGCAAGACTGTGCACTCTTACGAAAATGAGCATAACTTCCTTTAGAAAACTCCAAATCACGAACCGTAAAATTCATTGGAAATTAGACATCTACATCTTTCTAGAAATATAAGCCTCGCAATCCACTTCATCCTATGGAATTTATGAAAGCCTCCGAAACATGACCGGTCTACACTGAGAAATCTTCAATTCTTCTAACTTTGCCATGTCTTCCCTAATATTCACCTAAGGCCTGCACAAGCTCAAAAAACATATTAAACCTACCAAATTACTTGAAAACAAGGTCAAAAGACACGGTCTAATAGGTGTAAAAATATAACATATACAATTCGATCAGTGAGATCGAATGTAGTTTTCTCGATCAATACCTCCTTATCTTGAAGTTACGGTTTGACTTGTGGCCGGGAAGGTCTGAACACAATATCGGAATCCACTCCTTCTTAATTGAAGTAGATGAGTAGTTCCCTTAAAGATTGATTCGGGGCTTGAACAATTATGAGCGCTCTTTTTCATCCGTAAGAAAGATAAGATTTAATTATTCATTAGATAATCAACAGTGCTTAAAGGAGACGATATAATTAGTGGGGTATAACGGACTTTATGACCCAGCTTTAATTATGAACTACTTGTAGAGGGTCACACACCATATGTAAATAGCTATATCGATGGACGCTGAGATTTCAAACTGTGTAAAACATCTGAAGTTTCGAGAGTTTAGCCTTGGGTTGTTAGTGAAATAGCTCCGAGGTTAATAATCATGGAATATTAATTAAATAGTTTTAATTAATATTTCTAAGTATTATTGGAGCTCAAAACTATAGGCCTATTATGTCCCCTTGCTAGCCCTTATGGTTGTTGGTAATGAGGTTCATGGTAAATTAATTGGATTGTCTAATTAATTATGTTGCGAAAGTGACACGATTTAATTAAGAGAATTAATTAAATAATATGATTATTTAATTAATGATTCAATAATTAAATAAATATTAATAATTTAGAATTATTAATTTATTTATTAAATGAGAGGTTATGAGATCGAACCTTGACAAAGAAAAAATTAAATAATTAGATTATTTAAAAGTCCCTTGAGGTCAAGAATTCAAATCCCTCTAGGTGACCGAATAAAATAGAATTAAGAATTTTATTTGACTTGGTCAAACCCTAGAGAGACAAAAGAATATATAAGTGTTATATTCTTATAACAAACAAGTGGATCATACAATTCAAGCAAGAAAAGAAAAATACAAACCTTAGGCACATTAGGGTTCGGCCAAACCAAAAGGAAAGAAAAAATAAAAGATTATTTTTTCTCCCTAACTTGTGCGGCCGACCATCGGAAGAGAAGGAGTTGTCTTCTCCTTCGCTTGTAGTTCTCATTAATCTCTGTATCCGTGACGTACCCATATACGCGTTGTTAGACCGCATGTCATAGCTCGGCAAATTTGGTGGTAATAAAAGGGATCAAATCAATCAGGAAAGAATACAAAGGTAATATATTGTTCAATTCGCATATGTACAAAAATCGGTTCTTGAAAAGAGTTTTCAAAGTAAAAAGAAAAATTTTAAAACCCGTAAAACCTGTAATACACCCTCCCGATAGTTTGTACTGTATATATGTGTATTATAATATATTTTCTTAGAATTTATTGTACGGTACACATGTGAATAAATATGCCCTTATTATGAGTAAATTGAATGTTAAAAGTATTAACGGTGCTATAATGAAATTTATTGGACGGATCCGGAGATTTTTGGAAAGGAGTTCGGAGACATGGAAAAGTTACAAAATGTGTTCAGACGGGTATTAAAGGCCCAGAAAATGTTGGGAACGGTTTCAGATGGTTAGTAAGGCTCCGTAAAGTGTATACGAAATTCAATTAAGTTTCGAAGGTCCTAGGAAGGATTTCTCATAAATTTGGAGTATTAAGGGTATTTTTGGAAAGTAAATAATAAATTTTATGGACACATGAGGTGGTGTAATTTGATTGGTTGATGGAAAAGTAATTTAGGTGTTGTAATTTAATTGGTGTTTTAAATGTGGTGGAAAGGTAGTTTAAGTGGATTAAATATGTGGTGGACTAGTGGATTAAATTAGGGTTAGCCATATGGACAAATAAAATTCAAGAGTTAGTTGATTTTTATGGAATTTTTATGAACTTGGTTGAAATCCAACTAACCATTAGAGATTAACCAATCAAATTTCATCATTCCTAACCAATGACACTCTTGTAAATTTCAAGATAGTTTAAGGGCAAAAGTTAAGGAAAATTAAAGGCTATATAAAGATTAAGTCATGAAAGAAATCAAGAAAGAAAAGAAGAGAGGAAAGTCGGCCAAGAGAGGAAAAGAAGGAGAGAGGTTCGGCCATGGGAGAGAATAAGGGGAAGAGATCCAAGGCACTTTCCAAGCCATTCTCAAGGGTTCTCAAGGCCATACAAGCCTCCTTTACAAGCCTAGAAGCAAGATTCAACCATATCAAGTGAAATCAAGTGGTAAATGCACTAATTTTGTGAATTGTGAAATAAACTCTTGGTTCTTTTGATTCTTGGTGTTTGGGTGATGATTTTGATGCATGAATTTAGGGAGTAAGGCATCAAACAAGTATCCAAGCCAAGCAAGAGGATTTAATTTCATAAGGTCTAAGGTGAGTTACTAGTTTGTTGGGAAGTTTTGAATTAAACTTAAATTGAATGTTATAATTAGTTTAAATCAAGTTGGATGATGTTGAATCTGAGGTTACTAAGCAAAGGAAAGTCATGTATGTTAAATTGATAAAGATTAGTGTGAGATCAAGCTAGGGTTTGGTGTGATTTTTGCTTGAAAATTTCAATCTATGCATGCTAAGACACTAGTATAGAAATTGATGTAATTTTTAAGCAATTTATGTTAAGAAATTGAAATAAAATTTTTGGTGAGTGCATGATGAAGTTATGGGCAGCCATGTGTGTGATGGTTGAGTTATATGTTTCTTCATATAAATGTGTAGTAATGGTCATTCAAGTGTGGTTAAGTGGGAGGAAGTGATAGAAATTGAAAAGAGAAGAAGAAAGTGTTAAGTGTTGAAAGAAATTGATGACATGGGTTGTTGTGACGGGCTAAAATGATATGTGATGTAATTGGATTAATTTTATGCCTAGAAATGTGCCTAAACATCACACTTAAATGTAGGAATTTGAAGGAAAAGAATCAGAAATATAATAGTCAAGTTATGGCCAAAACAATGCCGTAAGAATTAGGGAATTGTTTAAGTGATTTGGATGATTTTAATTGCTCTCATGCAAGTGATTGTGTGAATGAGTTTGAGTATGACATTTTCTAAAAAGGAGAATGTGAAAATGTGTAGGAAAATCCGAGTGGTGCTCGGAAATTAGTAACGAAAAAGGTGAGTGTAAAATTATTTTATGAAATGTGCATTTGATGTTCATACTATGTTTTATGTAAATTCATAGTAAGTTATCATTTTACTCAAGTGAGTGTTTAAAGTAAGTTTATGTAAAGTATATTTGTAACACCCCCTGACCCGACCCGACTGGATCGACCCAAGGAGTGCTACCGGGTTTTCAAAACTTTACTTAATTCACTTTATAAATTACAAACCAGTGAAAATCATATAAATTGTATTTTAAAAATGTGTTTCTAGTGAGCCCATCAAACTTTATTTTCAAAAATTTCGGCAGAGTTTTTTCTATTTTTCTGATTTCCCAAAACTTGTTTTCAACAAAACAAATCTAGCATATATAACAACTTCAACACTTCTAAATCAATTTTCAAACCAACGCGCACTCTGCCGTTTAGTGCGACTTTCCAAACAGTTTAAAAAAAAACATATATAATTAATATTTACAAACATTTGAAAAGAAATATAAATCATAAAGCACTTATTTACAATATATATATATATATATATATATATATATAAATGTCGAATTACAGATTTCTGTATATGCATGCTTAACTGACTATCATATATATATATACAAAACTGTATAACTACCAAATAAGTATAGTGACTCTGGATCTTCAATCTGCAGTTACTTCCTCTCTATTCTTTTCCTTTTCTCTGCGTCTCTGATACATACGCGTGATGAAATCAATGCGCTAAGCAATAATGCTTAGTGGGTGTACACTAAATTCAATTAACAAAACCATAAAATAAATTTCACAATAAAATATCATAATACTGTCGTATAAAAAAAACATGTCATTAATCAATGGGATATTATTAAAATCCCCCTGTAGTTTAATGTATTCGTCAAAATCCCCCCTCTAGTTTCATTAATGGCCAAAATCCCCCCTGTAGTTTGGTTTATTCGTCAAAATCCCCCCTGCCGTCAGTTTTAATTACTAAAATGCCATTAACCGTTAACTTTTCAGTTAGGAATATTATTAAAATACCCTTCTAATTTGATATATTAGTCAAAAGTTTCCCATAGTTTCATTTATGATCAAAATCACCCACATAATTTCATTTTATAGTCAATTTTTCCCTTACCTCAGTTTTAATTGTAAAAATACTTTTAACTATTAATTTTATATTAAAAATTTTAGGGCATCAAGGATATAAAGATAAATATCTGTATAAATTAAATTAAAATATTTTAATTTATAATATTAATGAATCTCTAAGGTCCATAATATGATGACATAAGAGATCAAATATAAAAATTTAAAAATTTAAAAAACGTTGGATCTTCACAGTCTATAACACAATTTTTTTTAAAAAAAAATTCCAAAAAATTTAAAATAATTAAAAATAAAAAGATGAATCTCCATCGTCCATTTCCATATTATCATGGATATTAGAGATCAAATTTACAATATTAAAAATTTAAAAAAATTAGATCTCCACCGTGCATAGATGAACGGTGCATATCACAAATACAATTTCTTTAAAAAAATTACCAATTTTTTTAAAAAAAAATTTAAAAAGTTAAAAATAAAAATATTAATCTCTATGTTACGATGGACATTAGAGATCAAATCTAAAACATTAAAAAATTTAAAATTTATAAAATAAAAAAGTTGGATCTCCATCGTCCATCAAAATTAAAAAATTAAAAAAGTTGGATCTCCACCGTCCATAGATGAGCGGTGGAGACGGTGGAGAAATTTTTATTAAAAAATTACAAAAAAATTAAAAATAAAAAGATGGATTTCCATTATCCTCGATATTATAATGGACATTAGAGATCAAATTTTAAAAACTTAAAAATTTAAAAATTTTAAAAAAATTGAATCTCCACCGTCTATAGATGGACGATGGATTATCATAAATACAAAATTTTTAAAAAACAATTACCAAATTTTTAAAAAAAACTTTAAAAAAACGACGGATTTCCACTGTCCATCTCCATAGATGGATAGTAGAAAATATAAACACAAAATATTTTTTTAAAAGATAAAAATTATAAAAAATTAAAAATTAAAAATTAGACCTCTACGTCCATCTCCATAGATTTTAAATTTTAAAATTATTAATATTTTATATTTGATCTCTAATGTCATCATATGATGGACCGTAGAGATTTATTAATATTATACATTAAAATATTTTAATTTAATCTATATAAATATTTACCTTTATACCCTTGGTGCTCTAAAATTTTTAACGTAAAGTTAATGGTTAAACATATTTTGGTAATTAAAATTGATGGTAGGAGAAAAATTGACTATAAAATAAAATTATGGGGGTGATTTTGATTATAAATGAAACTATGAGAAACTTTGATTAATATATTAAATCAGAAGGGTATTTTAATAATATTACTAACTGAAAAGTTAACGGTCAATGGCATTTTAGTAATTAAAACTAACGGCAGGGGGGATTTTGACGAATAAACCAAACTATAGGGGGGATTTTGGCCATTAATGAAACTAGAGGGGGGATTTTGACGAATACATCAAACTACAGGGGGGATTTTAATAATATCCCTTAATCAATTCAATCACTGAAATCCATCATATGAGATCAATTTAATAAAAGCAACTAAATTAAATTAAATCATTAATTCATACAAAATCACATTCTCAATTCTGTTATAAGCATTCCATTCAATTCATTCTCAATTCTGGCGTTATAGTATACTCATCTTACTTTTATGGACTAATATCTGTAACATCAGTGTGATGTTCACCTCCAGGATGCGCCTAAACTGGACTATACCAGGTTTGCCCCGCGAAATGCAACAATCATGGATATAGTGCAATATCTATCTCCGGGATTCGCCTAAACTAGACTTGTCAGGTTTGCCCCGCGAGATGCAACAGTTATGAATAACGATGCACTGTTTATCTCCAGGATTCGCCTAAACTGGACTTGCCAGGTTTGCCCCGCGAGATGCAGTAGTCATCAATATCAGTACAATATTTATCTGCGGGATTCGCCTAAACTAGACTATACCAGGTTTGCCCCGCGAGATGCAATAGTCATAAACTCATTAAATTCTTTTTTTTTTCCAATTAATCAACAGTTTCAAATAATATTCATAATACATCATTCATAAATTTCATATCAAAACTTTCCAAACAATAATCATAATTTATACGATATTCTCAAACACTTTTCCTTTCATATAATCATTCGAAATCGAAAATCGAATCACGAGTAAAACATAACAGTCAATTTAATAAACAATAAACATATTTGTATATATCAAAATATTCAAAAATTGGAAAGTTCATATTGAAATTCATACTGAAACCGTAAAATTTCCAGAAATAAGTGTACACCAACCTGGATACCCTTTTTACGCATTTTTCCTTCTGAATTTTCCCTTTTTAGTTTCTCTTTCCCTTTTCTCTTTTCTTTTCCTTTCTCCTTTTCTTCTTCTTCCTCTTCTCTTCTTCTCTTCCTCTTCTTCTTCTTCTTCTTCTTCTTCTTCTTCTTCTTCTTCTTCTTCTTCTTCTTCTTCTTCTTTTCTTTCTCTCTCAGTCTCTCTTTCTCTTTTGGTCTCTCCTTCTGTTTTTCTAGAGAAGTCTCACGCCTCTTATTTTTTTATAAACTTTCGGTCGTCGCGACCGTCATCGCAACCTGTGGTCGCACTACCAGGTCGCGTTGCTCACTGGAGCAATTCCACCGCCTTCATCGTGATCACCCATCGCGGTACCATGGTCGCGCTGGTGGTCGCGTTGCTCACTGCTCGAATTTGACATTTTCACCGCGAGCTAGTCATTGCGATCTCTGGTCGCGGTGCTCACTGCCAAAAATCACCATTTTTCATCGCGAGCGACTCATCGCGATCTCTGGTCGAGGTGAGTGGTCGCGATACTCACTGCCAATCATAAATTTCACATTCCCATTCTCTATATTAATTAAACTACATTTTCATATTTTATGCGAAATTGGGGATGTTATAATTCTTCCCTTCTTAAGAAATTTCGTCCTCGAAATTTACCGTATTCAGACAACTGTAGAGATTACTGTCTTAAGCTCTTCATTTTCCTATGTAACGTATCTCACATTAAGGTTCCTCTAGATAATCTTTACCAATGGTACTGTTTTAGGTCGGAGTTCCTTGATCTCTCTGTCCAGAATTTCCACTGGTTCTTCATTAACTATATATATATATATATATATATATATTTCATAATTTCAGTCTGAACTCTATGAGAGGAATCATATCTGTATTTCCTCAACATAGGTACATGACATATATTATGTATCTTTTCTAATTCCAATGGTAAAGCTAGTCTATAAGCTACCGGTTTCATACGCTCAAACATTTCGTTCTTACCAATACACCTAAGACTTAACTTCCCTTTCTTTCCGAATCTCATTACTTTCTTTCATGGAAATATTTTCAAAATTTACTGTATCTGTATTACTGACCTCATATGTAATGTATTTTCTTTTCAAATCTACATATGACTTTCTGATGTTCAGATGCAGTTTTCAGTCTTTCCTTTATGATCTTTACCTTTTCTTCAGTCTGCCTAATCAAATTAAGCCATATAAACTTGTCTTTATTCAACTCTGTTAGTTCCATCCTGTACGGAATAATCAATACTCGAATGGCACTTGGTATCACATCAATCACAATTTCCATTTCTGTCTCTCTGATAGTACTTTAGAGAGTTCTTTCGGAAACACGTCCAGAAAATCACATACAGTGGGTGTATTCTGCAACTAGAATCAATTCTCCGTAAATCAACCACATATGCCAGATATGTTTCACAACCTTTTTTGATCAATGTCTGAGCAACAGTGGCTAAAATAACATTGGAGAGATCATTCTTCATATTACTCACAAAATCATTATCATACTTTAGTTTCCCTTAGCTTATCCTCGATCGTAAATTTATTCAGTTATCCATAGTCTGCACATAATTTGAACGATCCATTCTTACGCAACAATCAATTCTAATTCGTTATCTCACTCATCTACAGTTATACCTCACTTCATTTCAAATTCTCATAATTATAATTGCCATCAACTCATTTGACAATTCATATTCCTAAATCTTAATTAGACAATCTTTATATATATATATATATATATATATATATATATATATATATATATACACTCTATTTACAATCATATTGTAATAAAAAACATGACTAACTACTATTCATATTCAGTTGGTTCAACTTCAAAAGATAAATAGGACCAATGTATTAATACCGATATGTCTCAATACAATAACATTAATCTCAAAAATAAACATCATACAAGTTATCGCGTCAGGTACATCCTTGTCTTCCTAAGTGCTAATACCATAGGCTCGTGCAGGAGCTCAATTATCTGATTTTGCCATTGATTTTGACACCCCTCTATGGCTACCTCCTTCAGTTCCTGTTTGACTTGGCCTCCTACCTCTGGAAGTTGTAGGAGCTGGTCTCTCTGATTGCTGAACAGGAATCGGTTTAACCTGTGGGCATTCTTTCTGAAAATGATCATGGGATCCATATTTAAAATAGGCTCCTGTGATCCTTCGGCATTCTCCAGGATGTCTTCTTCCACATTGTTCACACAATGCTGAGGCTGATCCCCTAGCTGTACTCCCAGGGGTACTAACTATTGAGGTTGCAGACTGTCCCGGCTTAGTTGCGGGTATGAGCCTCTGTACCTGTGTCGAACCACTAGACTAGGGTTCCTTAAATTTCTTACTCTGTGGCTGAAATGAATTTGATGGCCCTGCTCCCGTTCTCTGTTGACCTCTGTCTCGTCTGGCCTGTTCTTCTTTCTTAATTCTTTCTACATTCAGAGCTGCAGAGACAAGTCTGGTGAAATCTTCAAACTCAAATGCAGCAACCTGTAGGCGGATATAGCCATTCAATCCATCTTCAAATCTTCTACACTTGTCCGCCTCGGTAGCCACCATATCTCTAGAATATTTACTTAACCTGACAAATTCTCTTTCATATTCAGTCACTGTCATGTGTCTCTGCTTCAGGTTGGTAAATTCCCTCTTCATATTGTCCAAATATATGCGACCAACATACTTCCTTTGAAATTCCTTCTGAAACAATTCCCAAGTCCTATCTTCTGGTCGCACTGACTGTATAACGGAGGTCCACCATTGGTAGGCATCCTCCTGTAATAAGGGTACTGCACACTCCAATCTTTCTTTAGGTGTACAGTGCATCTGTTCTAAGATTCTGTCAGTTCTCTCAAACCAGTATTCCGCTGCAGATGCATCCTCATCTTTTCTGCCATGGAAATCAGTAGGTCTGTATCTAACCAGTCGTTCTATGGCTAATCTTTGTGGCGCTGCTCTGGCCACATTCTGAAAGAACTCAGCCATTTGCTGCATAAATACTGGCTGACCTTGAACTTCTGGTCCAGCCGCTCTAGGACTTACTGATTCTCTAGATACTCCCTCAGCCACGCTGGCGGGACTTTCAAGTCTATCTCCGCTTCCTTTCATTTCTTTTTATCCTATATATGACAGAATAGAGGTCTGCAGATTAGAGTCACACATTTCTATGGGTACCTTTATACAATGCATGCATATACAGATTCTTTTGGTCCAGAAACGCCTAAACCGCGCTCTGATACCACTAAATGTAACACCCCCTGACCCGACCCGACTGGATCGACCCAGAGAACGCAACCGGGTTTTCAAAACTTTACTTAATTCACTTTATAAATTACAAACCAGTGAAAATCATATAAATTGTATTTTAAAAATGTGTTTCTAGTGAGCCCATCGAACTTTATTTTCAAAAATTCGGCAGAGTTTCCTCTATTTTTTTGATTTTCCAAAACCTGTTTTCAACAAAACAAATCTAGCATATATAACAACTTCAACACTTCTAAATCAATTTTCAAACCAACGCACACTCGGCCGTTTAGTACGACTTTCCAAACAGTTTCAAATAAAACATATATAATTAATATTTACAAACATTTGAAAAGAAATATAAATCATAAAGCTCTTATTTACAAAATATATATATAAATGTCGAATTACAGATTTCTGTATATGCATGCTTAACTAAATATCATATATATATATACAAAACTGTATAACTACCAAATAAGTATAGTGACTCTGGATCTTCAATCTGTAGCTACTTCCTCTCTATTATTTTCCTTTTCTCTGTGTCTTTGATACCTACGCGTGATGAAATCAACGCGCTAAGAAATAATGCTTAGTGGGTGTACACTAAATTCAATTATCAAAACCATAAAATAAATTTCACAATAAAATATCATAATACTGTCGTATAAAAAAAAACATGTCATTAATCAATTCAATCACAGAAATCCATCATATGAGATCAATTTAATAAAAGCAACTAAATTAAATTAAATCATTAATTCATACAAAATCACATTCTCAATTCTGTTATAAGCATTCCATTCAATTCATTCTCAATTCTGGCCTGATAGTATACTCATCTTACTTTTTTGGACTAATATCTGTAACATCAGTGTGATGTTCACCTCCGGGATGCGCCTAAACTGGACTATACCAGGTTTGCCCCGCGAAATGCAACAATCATGGATACAGTGCAATATCTATCTTCGGGATTCGCCTAAACTGGACTTGCCAGGTTTGCCTCGTGAGATGCAATAGTCATGAATAACGGTGCATTGTTTATCTCTGGGATTCGCCTAAACTGGACTTGCCAGGTTTGCCCTGCGAGATGCAGTAGTCATCAATATCAGTACAATATTTATCTGCGGGATTCGCCTAAACTAGACTATACCAGGTTTGCCCCGCGAGATGCAATAGTCATAAACTCATTAAATTCTTTTTTTTTTTCCAATTAATCAACAGTTTCAAACAATATTCATAATACATCATTCATAAATTTCAAATCAAAACTTTCCAAACAATAATAATAATTTATACGATATTCTCAAACACTTTCCTTTTATATAATCATTCGAAATCGAAAATCGAATCACGAGTAAAACATAACAGTCAATTTAATAAACAATAAACATATTTGTATATATCAAAATATTCAAAAATTGGAAAGTTCATATTGAAATGCATACTGAAACTGTAAAATTTTCAGAAATAAGTGTACACCAACCTGGATACCCTTTTTACGCATTTTTCCTTTCTCTTTCCCTTTTCTCTTTTCTTTTCCTTTCTCCTTTTCTTCTTCTTCCTCTTCTCTTCTTCTCTTCCTCTTCTTCTTCTTCTTCTTCTTCTCCTTCTTCTTCTTTTCCTTATTTTCTTTCTCTCTCGGTCTCTCTTTCTCTCTTGGTCTCTCCTTCTGTTTTTCTGGAGAATTCTCACGCCTCTTATTTTTTATAAACTTTCGGTCGTCGCGACCGTTGTCGCGACTATCGTCGCGACTGTCGTCGCGACCGTCATACATTTAATTACGTTTTCCACCCCTCAAATCATAAATTTCACATTCCTATTCTCCATATTAATTAAACTACATTTTCATATTTTATGTGAAATTGGGGATGTTACAATATTTTATGAAAGTTATGATTTTATTCAAGCGACTGTTAAAATTATTTTGAAAAGTGCATTTATTTTGATAATATGTTTTATGTAAATTTATGCAAAGTTATAATTTTATTCTCTAAATATAGCCATGATTTTTGGAAATGAAAATAAACTAAAGATTTCAAGATTTTTTTTGGCCTATAATGAATCCCTAGTATTCAGTATTCAAGATTAACCGATCAGAGATATCCTGGACGTGCATGGCAGGTTTGGTTTGGGTATTATGCTGACCATAAATATTGCCAAGGAGGCAATTGGGCTTAGTGTGTCATGTCAGTGTGTCGCCCTTTGCACGTTCGGGGTATATATTGAGTTAGCGCGCTAACTTTTACGTGGCGATATAGGAATTCCGCTACGTAAATTGGTTTATCTATTGAGTGGGCTTGGCCGAGGCCGGGTGACGAGTCAGGCTGGGCCAAGGCCCAGGCCTCCACTCTATAGTACTAGTACGATGCGAACCAAGGTTCCTCGTACTTTATCTAAGGTATTCTTAGGAAAAAGGCCATCAATGGTTGGTGATTTTCAGTAGTAATAGTTTTGATGATTTTATAACCACCACTGAGTACAGTTTTCAAGAAAACAGAAAACGTTTTATTATTATGCTATGTATTTCAGTACTGTTTTCAGAAAGCAGAAAAAGTTTCATTATTATGGATTTTAGTATATTGCTTTCAGGAAATAAATTTCAGTACAGATTTTAGTATAGTTTTCATGTAATAGATTTTAGTACAGTTTTCAGGAAATAGATTTTAGTACATTGTTTCAGAAAATAGAAAAAGTATTATTATTACTTATTTCAGTATATTTCAGGAAACATGAAAAAGTCTTATGATTATTCATTTCAGTACAGTTTTCATGAAAACAGGAAAGGTTTTATTATTATGCATTTCAATATGGTTTTCAGAAAATCAGGAAGGTTTTAATTAGAAAAATTAAATAGTTTAGAAACTAATAACAATCACTGAGCTCGTTTAGCTCATTATATTTTTATGTTTTATAAATCAACCTCCCCAGGTATAGGTGCAGATGTTGCAGAGACTCCCAGGACTAGCAAGACTAGTCAGACATTGCTGTGACTGTTTTAGAAATATGTATTATGTTTATTTGTAACACTCGTGTAAAATTATGTTTTGAAAAATACCTTAAGTAAGTATTGTTTGTTTAGGACACAAATATTTTATTTAAAATTGGATTTGCCCACTTTCGCTTACTTTGAAATTGTGACTGAGTTGTGTTGTATTTTTATGATGGACCTGAAGTCTTAAAGATAGTAGAGAAAGTATTTAATATTTAGAAGTGTTTTTAATTTATTTTACAGATAATGGAAATTGTCCAAAATGCAGTTGTCATGCTGCCAAAATTTTAATAAAGTAGTTTTATATATAAAAAAAAAACCTTTTACTCAGATTTATAGGAAAAGTAACGGTTTAGCTTCATGGAAGCCTTTCAGCAGCGCAAGTCTTGACTAGGAAGCTATCGTGGGGTTGCCGGCAGGCCGCCTAGCGTAAGATAGTAGGTTAGGGGCCTGTCAAAACCTCTGCTGCGTGTTTTCTTTTTCCCTACAATTGGTATCAGAGCCATGTTCTTGATTTTGTAGATATGCGAAAAAGAACATAATCTTTGTTGTTTCTTGATATATAATCTTTTTTATATTTGATTATTTGATATGTTCTAACATGTATAGGCACAATATAAATATTGTATGATATATATATATATATATATATATATATATATATTCAAGTGTTAATATATAAACATGGATGGTCGTAAAGTTTTAAGGTGGATTGGGTTTATTAATCAATATTTTTGACCTAGCCGAATGTATTAGGCTACTATTTTGTAATATTTTTTTGTGTATCGATCTGTATGGCACAAAGGGGTTCGTGAATATTGAAAACAAAAAAAGACAGCAAGAGGAGACAGCCTCTACACGCTCTGGGGGCTGTTCCGGTGATTTTTTCGTGAGCAATTTTGCTGCGTATTTTTTAGAAAATATTGGTGAAAATCGAAGTGAAAAATTGTTCGAAAAACTGCCTAAACCGCGCCTTGCGCGGCTACGCGCACCATGTGTAGGCCTGACTATCGCTACTGGCAGCTGCCTCTTCGAGTGCGTTAGGGTTATTTTGGGCCTTGTTTAGACCTTGCATACGTGTTAGGGTAACTCATGGGCATTGGTACAAAGGTTGGCAGTCCAAAGAAAGTAATGTAGATGGCCTTAATGAGTCCAAGATCGCTACACTTAATTTTTTCGTGTAAGCGGACCTGAGACTTGCAAGTGGGTAGTCTGATGGGCTTCATGGACAACCATACATTACTGATTTTAAGTGATGGGCCTCAGGGCCCAGTCCATGAGATGGGTCACTTAAAATTAAATCAAATTGGATTTGATGGAAGCCCAATACGAAAGATGGTGGACTTGAAGATGAAGATTTACAAGAAGAACAATGAATGCCTTGGATAAATTTTGTAATTAGATTTATTTAAGTTAGATAACCCAATTTACCCGATCATCCATGTATGCTTTATATATGTGATGAATGATTAAGCATGTTCATATATTAATATGCCATTTAGATTAGGTATGCTTACACGTGCATTATAACATGTCATACATAATTGTCATATATTATGTGTTTAATTTTAATAATGATTAAAATGATAAACAGTCGAATAATTGGCAATCAATAATGAATTTAGGTTTTAGGAGTAAAAACTTGATAATACTCATTAAAATACTAATAGTTTTAACTAAATCGTTTAATTAATTAAATTAGTTCGGCCCAATAACTTATTAGGTTTAATTAGATTAAGGCCTAAATAATAAACTGGATCAAATAATATGTTAGTTTTAATAGGTTAAAAAAACTTGGTAAACTCATATTAATTTCTAATCTTGTAAAATGTTTACATAGATTAGAAATCAAATAATAAATTGGTCTTTAATAGTTAAAGATTAGTAATTTATTAAATGTTAATAGGATTATATTCTACTAACAGAATAAAGAATCTAGTAACTTAGATTTTACATTAGCCGTTAAGCCTAAGTTAAATACTAGAGATATAGAGTTTAAAAACTTGACCTCATTTAGAAAACCCTAAATAATAAATATGAGTGGGAGAGGGATATATGTAGGGATGGCCGCGATTTTAGATCCGGCGGTTCCAAAATCGGAGGATACCGGTTCCGGTTTCGGAACCAAAGAGAAACCGTCGGTTGCGGTTCCTCCTACCAGAACCAGCTTCCCTTTTTTAAAAATAATTTAAGAAAATAAAAATGTAAAAAAAAATTAAAAGTGGGCACTGGGTTGCAATAAAATAACGATAAAATTGAAATAAAATTACAATAATATTATAAAACTATAAAATTAAAAAGAAATTTAAATAAATAAATAAGAAATTAGGGCTTGCACTTAATTTTATCTCAATTAAGCTGCCTACATATTCTCTAGGAGGAATCAAAGCCCACGTAGTTCTTTTACCTTTTATGTTCCGAGTGTGATCAATCATCGCTTGTACCTTCGATGGCCGTTGTATTGTCGTTGGTGTCGAAGAAGTCGTGGTCTTCGGACATTCCATCCATTTCTTGTTGCTGGTATGACGCCTTGGTCCACTCGTCAACATAGATCTGGATCTAAATTGAGTCTGGACTGAGCAATGATCGTCTCTCGTTCAGAATGTTACAACCTGCACTAAATTCCTGTTCGACTGCCATGGTCAAGACAGGGGTTCCAAAATTTTATTTGGCAATAATGGCCAAAATTGGAAAGTTAGTTTGGTGATCTCTCCACCAATGTAGAATGTTAAAGTCATCGTTGTCCACAAACTCAAATAAGGTGTTTAGGTAAACATCAATCTCTGAACAAAGGCTAATGTAGACGAACTCCCCGTTTTCTTTGTTTTTTTTTTTTTGGACAACACACTTGATCCTAATTTCCTTAATTGGAAGGGAATACGAAAATGAGGATGAGAAGTACCGCTTCTGCTTGAATCCAGTTGCTAAACAACAATGTTCAGCGAGGGATCGTATATAGAACGATATTTATCATACAAGGCAAAAAATAAATTCCTAACATTATTGTATATAATATTAATATCTATATCAGCTATACCTAAAGATTGATTATAAAGAGTATAATATTCATATAAACTATCAAATTTACACCTAGGGTCAAAAATTGATGCAATTATATAAATCATAAAAATCTCCCTATAATAATTTAACCATTTCTATTTCATTGCACTAACATATTCAATAAATTCCGGTAGTTGTGCACACTCATTAAGTGCACCTACAATATTAATGGCTTCTACAATAAATAAATGTGAGGTTGGATAATATATACTAGATAAAGTATTTGTTGCATCATTAAAAACTTTTAATAACATATAAATTTTTGTACAAACATCCCAATACTGAGGATACAAATTACTGCTACTAATATTATATTGCATAAATCTAATTAATAATTCTTTATATTCATAACTTTCACAAAGCAATTTATACGTGGAGTTCTAACGAGTTGGAACATCACGGGAAAACCTAATTGGATGCTTCCCGCAAGATTTGCAATACCTTGTCCATTGTTTCACGGTGCTAAGATGTTTCCACAAATAATAGAGAGCATCCCTAATTGGTGTAATAAGTTCTTGTAGTGTTTGCAAACCATTTTGTACACATATATTTAAAACATGACAAACACATCTTTGATGGAAAAATCTGCCACCAAAATAGGGGTTACACAATTGAAATAATTGTGCAACGACGACAGTATTGTTTACTGCATTATCAAAACCAATTAACAAAAATTTTGTTTTCAATAGAATATCCTTCAAAAATAATTTTCATCAATTTATATATATTATCAGCAGTATGGGAGTCATCAAAAACTCTAAATACAAGAATTCTTTTTTACAACTTCCATGTTTCATCAATATAATGGCAAGTAAGTCCTAAATATGAATATTTTTGCCAATGATCACTCCAGATATCGGCACAAACAGACACACAATCCACATAATTTTTAAAATATTTAACTAATACTTTTTTTTTATAAATTTCACACATAGTACGTTTCAAAGTGGTCCTAGGTACCCTACATGCAGCGGGATTTAAGGCCTTATGACAATATTTTAGAAATTCAGTTTTTTCACTAAAACTAAAAGGTAGATGTTCGGTCGCTACCATTCTTACTAACTCTTCCATATTATTTTCATCACTATATCTAAATAATTGATGATTAGGAGATGTGTACCTGGCAATTTGTTGTTGTCCGCACGCTCGATGTGCTTCGACTGGATGACTGTTGTTGATATGTTTCTGGTACATCCCGTATCCTCTGGATTTGCTCCACTTAAATTCCTTGGAACAATAGTTGCAAGTCACTACCAGATTCCCCGATTCCTTCTCCACCCTCTTCATGTGAACTTTAAAAAGTTTAGATTTGTACTTGTTCAAATCCGGCGACGGCATTTGTACGGTTTTGCTGGCTAGGTTTTGAGAGAATTGAGAAGAGGAACCGGGTTGATAAAATTGAGGAGGAGTTTGATTACCGAATATTTCCTCCTTAAATTCTCTCTGTTGTAGGTAATCACCAAAATTTGCTTCGTTGAAATGTACATCTCTGTGACCCTGCTCTTCTTGAACCGGTAGATCTGGCACCGACTCATTGTCTCTGTTGAAAACAGACTTTCTAGAAACAGAACTTCTGGAACTTGATGCCATTGTAATTTTATCGTTTGAAAAAAACTATTTAATTTAAATAAATAATTGAAATTGAAGTATTGAACAAATTGAGAGAGAGAGAGAGAGAGAGAGAGATTGAGAGAATTGTTGAGAGAGAAAGAGATTGAGAAATGAGAATTGTGGTGTGAAGAAAAATGAAGAGAGGAAGAGTTTATATAGTTTTATGGGTAGGGGAAAAAATAAAATTTTAAGAAATTTAAGGGGCCTTGCTGTAATTTTACAAGGCCTATTATTGAAATTTTACAGAGCAAGTAGCCGTTGGCACTTGGCAGAAGCCAACAGCTACCTGTCTATGGCAATGGCAGGCTGACACTGGCACTTCCATATATGGCCGTTGGCCCTATTGCCTTTTTTTCAATTTTTTTTAAAAGGAACCGTGGAACCAAGAGGAACCTGCAGTTCCAGTTCCATTTTTTGGAAAACCGAAATCGGGATCGTAGGTCCCAGTTCAGTCTTCGTTCAGAATCGCCGGTTCGAATCAAATCGCCCGATTCGAATTGAACCGGGGCCAACCCTAGATATATGACATTATATCCCGCAGTCTCCATCGTTGGTTCAACACCGTGAGACTCGAATGGGGCCTCATGACGGCTTTACTTTCATCCTCCCTTATGGAAGGTGTGACGACAGGCAATACCAAGGTTGACTTCCTAATATATAGGATTTCTGAATGTATTTTAGGATTGACCTAACCTACTTAGGCAACTCTCAAGTTAAGCTCGTGAAATCTGAAGCGATGAGTTGCACTTACTTGGATTTGAATTAAACAAGTTAATTAAAATCCCGACTATACGAAGATTGAATGATAAAAGAATAAAGAGTTATTATGGTATATTATTCGATTGAGAATGTCTCGATCTAACATACAAATATTTAACCTAACTTGCTTAGGTACTTGTTTGCGGTATGTTGGATTGTCGTGGCATAATAACTCTTTTAGGGAAATTTCTAGTTCATTAGGCATGCATCATGTTTAATTTTATGTCGAATTCAAGCACAAAGTATGAATGTATGAATTGAAAGTTTTTAATTTTATTTATATTTATTTCAGCAACGTCTTCTGCATTAATATCAATTCTCGCAAATGAGAAATTAACTAGGATAACTACAGTAAATGGAAATTATAAATGCGATCATGGTCTGCAAAAACCTTAAATTTGTGCTTTCAGAGGAATGTCCTCCAGAGCCTACTGCCAACGCGGCACAAGCTATCAAAGGTAATATCGGCAAGGCAAATGTTGTTGAGCCATCCTTTTCTGGTTTCAATAAGAGGAAGAGGTCTACTGGTAAAGCAAAGGCTAAGCCTAAGATAAAGAGCACCAAGATTGACAAGTAAAAAGAAAAATGTTTCTATTGCGACAAGATTGGTCATTGGAAAAGAAACGGTCCAAAGTACCTCGAGCAGCTCGCAACCAAGAAGAAAGTGGAAGGTAAATCATATTTACTTTTCATAGAATCTTGTTTAGTGGAAGATGATTCTTCACATTGGATAATAGATTCAGGGGCAACTAACCATGTTTGTTCTTCTTTACATTGGATTGATTCTTGGACAGAGGTAAAGGAGGGGTTATTCAATATGCGTTATGGAACAGGGGATGTAATTAGAAGGGTATAATGAACATTATGACATAACTATAATAATTAACTACTTGTGGAGGATTATTGCTTGCTAATCCTAAGTGCAGGAGTCGCGTAGCAGTATAACTCGGAGTAACGAGTGTCGTACCACGAAGAGCAGTAAGAAAGATCGCAAAATTACAATTGATAAAACAATTCAATTGTGTTTAATTGAGAGTAAAACTTATGAATGAGAAATACTAAGGCTTCGGGGTTCCACCTTTAATTATTTATGCAATATTATTGATTCAATTATATTCTTAAAACTTACATAAGAATAGACATAGAAAAGATGAATTCGGTTGATGGTGTTTACACATAAGCACAACTAATTTTTTATAGGAAAAATCTCAAGCATAGCCTGTACCTACAGCAACAATCTATCAAGAAATAATTCCAATCGAAATTCTAAATAATCTATTGGCTCACCAAAATTATAAAAGCATGGATGTTTTTACTAAACAATAGGAAAAGCATGACTGAACCTATGAATAAGATTATATAACACCCATCAATCATTAAAAGAAGCTAAACCAAATATTAAATTGAACAAACCAAAAACCAAATTTATATTGAAATACTTGTCTAAATTGAATCAACAATACACATAAATAATCTTAGGTTTCTCCCCTCACCTTAGTTAGGAGATTAGTTCTCCATGAAAAGAAATACAAAAATAGATAAAAATGAAGGAAGGAAAGGTAGTAGCTTCTCTTCTCCTCTATTCTCTCTCTCCTTTCTCTCTTTCTTCGATTCCTTCTTAAATGAAGGAAATGGGGTATTTATAAGAAAATTCTTGGTACTGTTCATCGTGGGTCATAGCTCAGAAGACTAGGTGGTGAATCAAAGTCTGAAAAGAAAACAATCAGGTAATTTTTCCCTTCAATACCAACCAAAGCCATCTACTTAGGAAGTTATATTCCAATGGAAAAATCATATAGAAGATTCTTAGATCACATCCGAAGAGATTCTGACCAAAGGTGACCACTATAGAAGAAGCAAGAGATGTGGACAACATGAGGCTTGATGAGCTCATCGATTCACTACAAACTTATGCAGCTTGTCTTGAGCTAACCAAGAAGCAAAAGAGCATAGCTCTTAAGACGGTTAAGGCAAAGGTTGATGAAGATGATAGCTCGGATAGAGAGCTAGCCCTCATGGTGAAGAAGTTCAAGAAATTATTGAAAAAAGAGAAAATAGATGAATCTTCTAGAGGGAATGAAGTGAAGAACAATTTTCCCTCAAAGACATTTTAGCCAAATGAAGAAAGGCTCAAGAAGGTTGATCCCAACCAAAGAAAAACAAAGAAGAATGAGATTTAATGCTTCGAATGCCCATTGAGTGACACTGACACGTGTAAAGAAGAAGAAGAAAGCTCTTCCGGCTCCGAAGAGTTTGCAACTGACTTCACCATCCTTGCCGCATCATATAATGAAGAAGATGAAGAAAATGAAGCATCTTTTAATACTTCCACTAATAATAAAGACGGTGACTTTCTTGAAGAAGCCTTGGGGAAGTTCTTCGAAGAAAATTTCAAGTTGAAGAAGAAGAAGAACTTGAAATTGAAAGACAAGATAACTTCTCTTAAAGTTGAGAAGAAAGTTGATCCATCCTTCATCGAGAAGCTAAAAGAGATCATAATGTCTCTTAGTCAGGAAAATGATGAGAGCAAAGAGGCAAAAGAAAAGGAAAATGCTTTATTCCTTGCTCAACAGAAGCCACTGGAGCTTGTAAATATACAAGACTTCATAAAGGGATTGAACATCGGGGTCAAGAAGGTTGACAACATTATAAGCTTCACCAAGAAGCATTGGGATAAGAATGAAGAGTCAACTTCTTCCTCAAGCAAGTCAACACTTGTCAAATGGTCAACATCAAAGGCTAAACCAACCCCTTTCATTAGCAAGACTACACTAGTCAAGGGGTCAACTCCAAAAGTTCATTCGACCCGACAAGTTAAGTCTCAAGTGCCGCCAAATCCAAAGTCTCATCAATCAAGGCAAGCTTAACCCTTGATGCAAGCTTCGATGCCAAATCTAAAAAGACAACCGCGATAAGCTCAACCTTCCATGACACAACGAGGAATAGGTAAACAACCTTCACAAGTGCTTTAGAAAGGAACAATTTTTGACTTTGCTCCTATTTGTCATTTCTGTGGTATGATTAGACACATTAGACTAATATGCATTAAATTTATGAAGAAATGCAAGCATGATAGGATGGTAGCAAAAAGTTTGACCCATAGGAAAAATAAAGTGACTTAAAGACTCAAAAAGGTCTCTCCTTCTAGGGAACCTAGAAATGTAATATGAAGAAAATGAGGGTAAGGAAGGATGAACATGTTTGCTATGATGTTCATCTTTCCAAGAGGTCACTTGATATGTGATAGGAAATCCCTTTTGGGGAAACTCAAGCAAGAGGACATTTACATGTTTTTAGTTTGCAAGAAACTTGATATTTTGACTATTCTTTTGTTGTTGCTTGAGTTTCAAGATTTTTATCTAAATTGAAAATTTTATTTTCAAACCTTGCACCGTTGCTTTGCATATTTTGCATGTTTTAATATAGCTCAAGCTTGTTTATTATGGATTATTGATTGTCTAGACGAAAGTACTTTAGAATGACCTATAATTGAAATCCATGTGATAATTTGATGATATTTTAATCTTGAGCTCCTACATGGCAAACGGGCTGCAGTTGCCATATGTACAGCCCCCCAAAAGTAAGAAAGGGCTATTGTGGCAATGTTGAGTGAAAGCTACCCCATGTAGGTTGTGCATGAAAAACAAAAAACATGCACCCTTATCTGATAGTCGCAAAAACAAAAAATATGCAAAATGAACAAAATGTGTAAAAAAAATCAAATAAAAAAAATTAATAAAAGCAAAATTTGATGAAATAAGGTGGATCACAAAAACTTTGTGTGAAAAGTGATATCACATGCACACATCATGCTTCTATGAATTTTATATCCTCTTATATTGTCATTTTGGATTAAATTGGTTTGAATTCTTTTGGAAATCTTCTAATGTCTTTATGCTATAAGCAACATTCACACACACATTTAAAGATAAAGGTCTTGTAACCCTAGTTTTTTTGCTTGTGTTGCATATGAATATGTCTCTTTCTGTAGAAAATTTCATGCATTTGTTCCTTCAATCCCATTCATTGGGGAACTCCTTTGTCTATCTCATGCCAAAAAATGGGAGAAGAGTTAGAGGGAGTTTTGGGAGTAAGAGGGAGTATTTGCATTATGGGTGTTATGCAGCTTGCATTGACTTTTTGCTGCATTTTTAAATCTTACTGCACTTGCACTTGCTATTTGGGAAAGTTTCTTTTGCTTTTCTCTCACAAATGTTATTGATTACAAAAGATTGAAGATGAAGCTTTCAAGAATAGTTTAGGAATTTCTGTGTAAGCAGAGAATAAGTGCAAATGTACTTCAATAATGTTTTCCTGTATTTTTGTGAGATTTGGGGTTTTGACTCGAAATAGCCAAAGAGGGAGATTGAAAGGTCATATGTTCTTAGGTTGGCTTGTTCTTATGTCAAAACACATGTTTGCTTGTATCCTAGTTGCATAGTTAGTCCATTTGTGGATTTGCTCGTCAAGTGAAGCAACTTTGTAAGCCTCGCTGTCTCATTCAAGGAGTTACACCGCTTGGTAAGATTATATCTTAGCTTGTAGTTCTTGAAGAGACTTAGGCGCACACACACAAAATTTGCATATTTGTGTCTCTACATCCTAGTACACAACTTATTGCACACAAATACATACATGTGTCCCTGCATAGTTGGTCATATTCGTCGTATGCAAGTTTAGTTCATATCTTTAGGTTGCATATCGATTTGGTTAAATCGTATTCCAAGTCGGAAACAACCTTGCTTGAGCATACAACTTTTGTGTCTGTTTAGAATGGTTTCAGCCTGAGAAATCGAGTTGTTGTACATACGCGAATTGAAACTTTAGACTACAATTACATTTGATGCATTTCTTGAATCTTTGACATCTTATTCACCACCAAACCTTCCGAACTATAACCGACGGTCTGAAAACGTGTGTGTGGGCACGTCACGGATGAAGAGATGGAGATTGTAGAAAAGAGGAAAAGACAACACTTTGTCCTTGTCCCTAGGTCGGCCGCACCCTACATGACAAAAGGAGTCAGGAAAAAAACAAAACTGTAGGTTAATTGACAAAAGAAGAGAACGCCCTTTTCTTTGACTTCTTTTCTTCTCTCTTTTGGTGTAACCGCACTCTCCTTTTCTTTTAGGTTAATTGCATTCGTTTTATTTTTATTTAATTATTAAATCTTTAATTAAATAATCATATTATTTTATTAATTATCTTTAATTCATTCGTGTCACTTTCGTAACAATAAATTGGATCATCCAATTAATTTACCGTAACCTTCGTTACCTTTAACCATAACTGCTAGCAATGAGACCTAATGGACCCACAGAGCTCCAATAATACTTAGTAATATTAATTAAACTCTTTAATTAATATTCCATGATTATTAACCTCGGAGTTATTCCACTAAAAATTCGAGACTAAAATCTCAGAACTATAGACGTTTTATATAATCTGAAGTCTCAATGTCCATTGATATAGCTATTTCATACAGTATGATCCTCCACAAGTAGTTCATAGCTAGAGTTAGATCATAATGTCCGTTATACCCCACAAGTTATATCTTTTCCTTTAAGTACCGTTGATTCTATAATGAACAATTAAATCCTTTCTTCCTTTCTAGAAGAAGGAGAGCACAGGGAACTACTCATCGACTTCAGTCAAGAAGGAGTGAATTTCACTATTGTGTTCAAACCTTCCCAGCCATAAGCCAAATTGTAACTCCAAGATATGGAGGTATAACATATGGAGAATATAACATCGACCTCACTCATGGTATGTCAAAAGCCACTATCCAACCTGAAGGAGTCGATAAGACACTCGAGATTAAGATCACCTATATACAACCATCGTTTGTCGATATATATATATATATATATATATATATGAATCTCATCTACTAACCGATCTTGGTGAGAGATTCATATAAATCGTGGCCCAGTCTTATATGATCTCATCATATAAGGTGTCTTCATTCTCATATCAACTACATGAGCAGTCTAGGATAAGACCATCCTACATTACAGAATGGACCGCATCAGTAGATCAACTGTAATAAACCCTCCCGATAATTTGTATTGTACACGTATATGTATTGTAATAAATTTTTTCAGAATTGATTGTACGGTACTATAATGGAGTTTATTGGATGATTAGTACGATTTTGTAAAGTATATACGAAATCCAATTATACGTTTCGAAATTTCTAGTGAGTATTTTTCATAAATTAGATGTTAAAAGTATTAAGGGTATCAGAGACTCAGAAAATATCTGGAATGGTTTCAGATGATTAATAAGGTTCCACAAGGTAGATGAGAAATTTAAATTATAAGTTTTGGAAAATATAGTGAGATTTTCATAAATTGGAGTATGAAGAATATTTATTGGAAGTTAAAATATATTTTATGATATGAGATTTTAATTTAATTTATTGATGGAAAAGTAAATTGAAATGGATTTTTGTGGAAAAGAGTTAGTGGATTATTATGGATTAAATTATAAGTTAAAAGCTTGTTGACCAATATTATGTGATTAAATTTTATGTTGTGGTCACATTTTGATTTTAAAATGAAATGGGGCAAATTGTAATTAGAGATAAGTAATATAGAATAATATAATATATATATATATATATATATATATATATATATATATGAAATCAGAAATGAAGAAGGGAGAAGAAAACAGAAAATGAAACAGAGGAAGAGAGAGGCGGTGGAGAAAGAAAAGAAAGAAGAAAAAGAAGAAGAAGAAGAAGAGAAGGGCCGGCCGAAGGAGAAGACAGCGAAGGAGAAGAAGAAGAAGGGAGGAAGCAGTCCGGTCGAAGAGAAGAGAGCTGACAGCAGGGGAAGAAGAAAGAAAGAAGAAGGAGAAGAGAAAGAGAGAGAGAGAGAGCTGTCAGCAGCCGAAGAGAAGAAGAAAGGAGAGAGAAGAAGGAAAAGAGAAAAAAGAAAGAAGAAGGAAGAAGAAAGAAAGAAGAGCAGACCGGACAGCAGCTGGAAGAAGAAGAAGCTGCAGAAAAATAAAGAAGAAAACAGAGCAGAAGAAGAAGAAAAGAAAAGAAAGAAAAAAAAGAGAAAGAAAGGGAAGAAGGGATTCGGTCCAGAAGAAGATTGCGTAAGCTTGGTAAGTTGATTTGGTTTGATAATTGGTGAAATTGAATTGATTTTAGAAAGTGATTGAGTTTTGATTTGTTATTGAAATTGATTGTTGAGAATATAAGTGAAATTGAATGTTTGGGTGATGATTTTGATAATGGGTTTTGTTAATTTGAGTATTTGATTTGGGTTTTTGTGGTGTTTGGTTGGAAATTAGTTGGAATTGAATTGATTGAAATGAAAATTTAGAAAATTAGTAAGTTAAAGAATTGGAGATTTGATGATTCCAAGTTTAAATTAGTTAATTGATATATTAATTGAGTAATTTGAGTGTTTTTGAGTTAATTGGTGGTATAAATTTAGAATCGTTAAGTAAGAAATCAAAATGATTCTCAAATTAGTGACTTACATTATGAGTTTTGTTATAATGTTGTGTTTGGAGTGAAATTAAATCACTAATTTTGGGAATTTTTGAATAGAAATTGAAATTGAAGCTATAATTAATTTAATTGAGTTTAATGAAGTTGAATTTGATGTTGTTAAGTGAAATAAGTTTATTTATGTGAAATTAATGAAGATTAGAATGAGCATTTGTGTAGAAATCAAATGTTACTAGTGTAGAGATTTCAATTGATGAGTTATTAAGTATTAGACATTGTATTTGTATGAATTGATACAAATTGGTGTTTAGAAATCCAAGAAAATGTATTGGATTGTGTTGTATGAGATTCGAATTAAGAGAAATTGATTTATTGAAGGAATATACAATCGTAGAGATATGATTTTCAGTAAATTAAATGTAATTAATTTTATGAGAATAGAAGAAATTGTAAAATAAAGTGTTAAACGTGTTAATAGAGTTGTTATATTAGTTGTTGCATTTATATTAATAATTTATTTGGAAATATATTACTTTAGGGAGAAATCTCCGTAGTATGGGAGAAAAAGAAACGTTATGGAAAGTCAAGAAATGTTTTGAGACAAAGGAACCGGAGCTCAAAGCTTAGAGAAAACCAGAAATCGGTGAGTGTAAATTTATTTTAAGCAAAACATATTTTATTTTAGTAATATGTTTTATCTAAAGTTTAGCAAGTTAATATTATCAAATTTTCAGTTGAATTACATTTAGTTTATTTTCTTTAAGTTCGATTGAGTATTTGTGATTTCGTATATAATTGTTATTTAAATGAGTTTTAATTAAAGTATTTTATATTTTAGAAATTCAGAATTTATATTCATTTAATAAATATATTTTATATATATTCTATGGTTTTTAAATCAAAAATTAGTTTTCAAAAGTAAAGAAAATAGTTACCATGGTTATTATCAGAATTACTAGAATTTATCAGAATTATCAAAACTTATCAGAATTATCAGAATGTATCAGAAGTAGACCCGGTCGGTACATCCCAATTGTGTGTGGCAAGTTTAGGGGGGACAGTCCGTTAACTCCAGGGGGTTGAGTCTGTCAGAGTCTGTCAGTCGCTCACACATTGGGGTGTTGTCTCGCTATATGTTGCGATGCAGTATACCCCACATAGACAGTGAGATGTCTTTTATCAGAATATCAGAAGTCACCAGTGTGGCACCAGATTAGCCGCCTGGTGACACCCTCCATATGGTACGGCGTCAGTTGGGTCGTCCTATGGAGTATCAAAAATCAGAAGGGTTCCATGGGTTTTATCAAAAAAGTATTTATCAGAAAAAGCAATATCAGAAAAGTTTTATCAGAAAAGCAATATCAGAAAAGTTTTATCAGAAAAGCAGTATCAGAAAGGTTTATCAGAATAAGTTTAGAAAGTATTATTAGAAAAGTTTATTATCAGAAAAGTATTTTATCAGAAAAGTATTTTATCAGAAGAGTATTATCAGAAAACTATATTATTAGAAAACTTTAAATCAGAGAAGTTTCTTCAGAAAAGTATTTTTAGTAAAGTATATTGTTTTAACTTTTCAGTTTTCAGAAAAGTACATTATCTCAGTATTTCAGTTTTCAGAAAAGTATATTATCTCAGTATCTCAGTTTTAAGAACAATATATTATCTCAGAATTTCAGTTTTCAGAAAAGAATATCATATTAGCTTTTCAATTTCCAGAAAAATAAGAGTATTAAATCAGTTTCCTAGTTTTCAGAAATTTGATTTCAAAAAAAGAATTAAAGTTTATTTAGAAACTAATAACACTCACTGAGCTTCTTTAGCTCATTATAGTGTTTATGTTTTATAAACCAACCTCCCCAGGTACAGGTACAGGTGCAGATATTGCAGGGACGACGAAGACTAGTAGGACCGGTTAGAGGATGTTGTGACTGTTTTACAAGCATATATGATGTTTTAAATTGTTAAGTTTATATTTTAATATTGCTTTAAGTGCATAAGTATTTTATTTAAAGATTTGATTTATTTATCTTTGATAATTGTTAATTTTGATATTTAAACTGTTTGAGTTGTGGTTTGTGGAGATGGACCAGAGGTCCACAGTAGTTGAGATTTGAAAAATTATAGAAGTGTTCAAGTTTTTATGCAGGTCTCCAAGATTTGGTAATCTTAGAAAAACAGAAGAGACTCTGTCAAAATTTTTATAAAATAGTTTTGTAAAAAAAAAAAATTTCTTACTCAGAATTTCAGAATAAAGAAATGGCTTAGCTTCACGGAAGCCTTTCAGCGGGGCAAGCTTCGACTGGGAAGCTACCGTGGAGTGCCGGCAGGCCGCCTAACGTGAGATAGTAGGTTTGGGGCCTGTCATCAACCACAAACAAAGTACCAAGCTTTGTTTGCTCTCTATGGACTCTTTAGATTGTATGTCTCAAAATGAATCTTTCTGTATTTGACATTCATATACTCATTTCGAGATTATATATTGCAGTCTTGGATATTACACACGTAATATATAAATGTATGAACAAATAAAAACACTTTTTATTCGAATGATAAATGTTTAACTCTTATTTATGTCTAATTACATTTACAATTAAAAGCTTTAGGGCACAAATCCAAATAGTATATTGTTTACAATTCACGCTGATTAAATGTCAATGAGCATGAATTGTAAACAATATATTAACTAGTAAAATCCATGTGTGGTGTGCTAAGTGGTCTACAAGTTGGTCCCGTAGTTTTTTCCCGTTGGGGTTTTCCACTAAAAAACATCTACTTACCCGCAGACCTTTTACTAGTGAACCTTGTCGATGTTGCTCATAGACTCCCCATGCTGCACGATGATCACATTATTTTTATACATGTTTTAGGCTATATTTTCTATTTTGTTTGTGATATTTTCGAGTAAAATTGGTTATTAATGTATTTTGTGAGCATTTTGTAGGCTATAATCCCTAAATAAGGAATTAAGCTTAATGGAAGAGTTTTGGAGTTAAAATGATCAAAATTGAAGAATTGGAAGATTTGTTGTGCATTCCACATGATGAACTAGGTTGTGAGCTAATATTTCAGGAAAGCTCTAGATGTCTAGTTTTTGAAAAATTTTAAGGTTCGTGATTCCGAGTTTTCTAGAGGAAGTTATACTTATTTTCGTATCAATATGCAGTCTACCGATGTATGATGCAACAACCAGGTCGCAAGAACCAAAAATCAGCTAAAAAACTAGCGTGCCGCATGACCAAAACTGCACGCGACCACCAAGGGAATAAAGTAGAAAAATTCATAACGATCTCCTTGTCTAAAGTAATAATCTTCTGATGTATAACCTTGATGTTGACGGCATAATTCTGATGAGAAAGACATCACTTTCTCTGGAATTCTGAGATGAGCGGACGACTAATCGAGAAGTGCACCCCTTGCAATTGGTGAAAGTCTTCTATATATAGGCTGTCATTTTAGTCTCCCGATGAATCTCAAATTCGTCCTTTTTCATGCTTGCACTCACGCGAGCCTAGTCACGCGATTTGTTGTTTTCTGATTAAATGTAGATTTTCGCGAATCTATGTAATATATGCTTAAAATAAAATATTAACAATAATATAGTCTAAGAGCAATGGTGTATAATGTTTTGTAAGCTTTTTCACATTTAATGTTTAATGTAGTCTAAAGCTTCATGTAATATACACCGACTAATGCAATCAACATTCAACTTGTAAATCTCTCATACCAAATTTTGTAATTTTTAATGCTAATGAGATGCAATAACACTGGAATAAATGCATGTTGTGAGAACAAAACAAAAATAAGACAAGTTGAATGGAGACGTAACTATTCTAATCAACCTTTGTTCTTTTCAAGACACGTCTCATGGTTGGTTGATCAAGAGAGTTTGTCTCAACAAGCTCCTTCTTTGCCTTGATGGAAGTCCATGAGATGGGTCACTTAAAATTAAATCAAGTTGGACTTAATGGAAGTCTCATATGAAAGGTGGTGAACTTGAAGATGAAGATTTACAAGAAGAAAAATGAATGCCTTGGATAAAATTTGTAATTAAATTTGTTTAAGTTAGATAGTCCAATTCACTCGGTCATCCATGTATGCTTTATATTTATGTGATGAATGATTATCATGTTCCTACATTAATATGCCATTTAGATTAGGTATGTTTACACGTGCATTATAACATATCATACATGATTGTCATATATTATGTGTTTAATTTTAATAGTGATTAAAATGATAAACAATTGAATAATTGGTAATCAATAAAGAGTTTAGTTTTTAGGAGTAAAAACTTGGTAATACTCATTAAAATACTAATCATTTTAATTAAATCGTTTAATTAATTAGATTAGTTAGGCCCAATAACTTTTTAGGTTTAATTAGATTAAAGTCTCAATAATAAATTGGACCAAATAATATGTGTTAGTTTTAATAGGTTAAAACTTGGTAAACTCACATTAATTTCTAATCTTATAAAATGTTTACATAGATTAGAAATCAAATAATAAATTAGGCTTTAATAGTTAACGATTAGTCATTTATTAAATATTAATAGGATTAGAGTTAATGTTGCTGAGTCATCTTCTTCTGGTTTTAAGAAGAGAAAGAGGTCTAATGGGAAAGCCAAGGCAAAGCCGAAGCAAAAGCCCATGCAAAAGAAGAAGCGAAGCACCAAGACTGACAAGTCAAAGGGAAAGTGTTTTCATTGCGACAAGGTTAGTCATTGGAAGAGGAACTGTCCAAAGTACCTCGAGGAGCTCGCAACCAAGAAGAAAGTGAAAAGTAAATTAGATTTACTTGTCATAGAATCTTGTTTAGTGGAAGATAATTCTTCACCTTGCATAGTAGATTTAGAGACCACTAACCATGTTTGCTCTTCTTTATAGTGGACTGACGACTGGACAGAGCTGGAGGAAGGGTCCTTCACTACACGCGTTAGAACAGGGGATGTCGTTTCAGCACGAGCAGTGGGAAGTAGTTAGACTACGGATTAATAATAGTTTTCTTTTATTGAACAATATTCATTTCATTTCTGAATTTACAAGGAATTAGATTTCTATTTCCAGATTACTTGAACAGTTTTATAAGGTTTCTTTTAATGATAAATTAATTATTATTTCAAGAAATGGAATAAATATTTGTTCTGGAATAAATGAAAATAATTTGTATGTTTTAAGACCATTAACTCATACAACACTACTTAACACTGAAATGTTTAAGGTTGAAAAAGTTAAAACAAAATGACAAAAAGTTTCTCAAGAAAATGAAATGTATATATAGCATCTAAGACTTGGTCATATTAACCTTAACAGAATAGACAAACTAGTAAACGACGGACCTTTAAGTAATTTAAAGATCGACATTTTACCTGTCTGCGAATTTTGTCTAGAAGGTAAAATGACCAAGAGACCTTTTACTGGAAAAGGGATGAGAGCCACACAACCACTAGAGCTTATACACTCAGATGTCTACAGACTAATGAGTGTTAGAGCTAGAGGTGGTTATAAGTACTACGTCACATTTATTAACAATTACTCAAGATATGGATATGTTTACCTAATGCAACGTAAGTCAGAAACATTTGAAATGTTCAAAGAATTCCAAGCTGAAGTTGAAAATCAAATAAGCAAAATAATCAAAGTTGTACGATTAGATCGTGGAGGTAAGTATCTTGACCAAAAGTTTGAAGACTACATGGATGAGCATGGGATAATATCCTAACTCACATCTCCAGGAACACTACAGCAGAATGGTGTTGCGGAGAGGAGAAATGATCGGTCATTTATTGTTATATATTTACGACCCTTGGATCGTTTCTTTTGATTGTATTTTTGAGTATTTTTGGTACGTTTGATGTATTTTGTGAGTATGTACAGCTATAAGGTGAGCCTCGTGAATAAATGTGAATACACGATAAGTCGAGGCAAAATCGGCTATAAATAGTACCGTATACGTGAACAGTACTGTACACGTAAATAGTGTATTATGAACAGTACCAACACAAGATTAGTTTTACGATTCTTCACTCTCCAAATCACAAAGCATCATCACCAAACACCAATATAAGATTAGTATTACGAATTATATCGATTGTTCATTAAGAGAAGACGAAGATTTGCGGAAGAGAAGTCTCAGTCGAACCAAAGCAGATTTCGACTCTACACGTCTCCGAATGGGTTATATCACATCCCTTTTCCTATCTTCTTGTTATTTCGATTATATGAGTAGCTAGTTTTGTTGTTAGGTGGTTTTCGGAACCATGAACGAATTTGGATTTTATTAATTATGAATATATTTTGTATATTATTTCATGATATTAATTTTAAGCGTATTTTATATTATTATTTTGTGTTCAATTCTTGTATTTTGCGATTACGAAAGTAGATTGCATGCGCTTTGATGAGAACCGATTTGATATTTATTGTAATACATGATATTGATTTTGAGCGTATCTTATATTATTACTTTGTGTTCAATTCTTGTGTTTTACGATTGCGAAAGTAGATTGCATGCTCTTTGATGAGAACCGATTTAACATTTATTGTAATAATATATGAGAAATTATTGAAATTGCAATAGAGCTTAATTGACTCAAGAATCAATACTACGTTAGTTTCGATAAGAAATTACTTAATTAACCTTTGTATTAGATTAACTATGGTTTTCAATTAAATTGCACTCTAGGACCAATAAGTGTATTTGATTGAATTCACATACCATACCATTGCGGGAGCAATACAATGTGGTGTGTCCTTAGTTGAAGAAGTCTTATCATGTTAATAACGTGCTTCATAATAGTCAATATATTTCCTTATTCGGAATTAGAACCGTGTGACCACCTAACATTATCTTTCACTTAATCCGTCTCGCTTTATTTTATTGTTTTAGTTAGTTAATTTAGTTTATAATACAAAAACCCAAAACAACTTGATTTATTTTACCGCTTTAGTATAATCTCTAGTTTTAGAATTAGTACCGCCACTTCCTTGTGGATTCGACTCCGTACTCACGGAAATTTTATTACTTCGACACATCCTACACTTGGGATTTATTCTCACACGTTTGAGCGTGTCAAGAAACAGGACCCTGATGGAAATGGTGAGATCTATGATTAGTTTATCATCATTATCATATTCCTTATGGGGATATCAATTGCAAACGACAGCATATATCTTGAACTTAGTTCCATCCAAATCTGTTCCCAAGACTCCTCAAGAGTTGTAGAATAGTCGTAAAGTCAGTTTAATACATTTTTTCATTTGGGGATGTCCAGTACATGTACTGAAAAATAGAAGTGGAAAACTAGAACCTCGTTCATATGTATGCTTGTTTATAGGATACCCTCGGAAACTAGAGGTGAATACTTTTATAATCCTCAAGAAAATAAAGTGTTTGCATTGATAAAACAACATTTCTTGAAGATGATTATATGAGTAATCATGAACCTCAATCGAAGATCGTATTAAAGAGCTAGAACCTGGTTTGACCAGGGCTCAGTTAATAAAAGTTGTTGACAAGGTTATTGTTCCACCTATGACTACCCATGTCTAATAGTCAAACGATTCCTAGTCAAGATACACTACCACCTAGACGTAGTTGGAGGGTTGTATGACAACCTAAACGCTATTTAGGTATTGGAAAGGCATAGGGTGTCGTTTCGGATGATAGTGTGGATGATCCATTGTCATTTAGACATGCAATAGAGGATTCTGATAAAGAAGAATGGCTAAAAGCCATGAATCTCGAGACGGAATCCATGTACTCCAACTCTGTCTGGGAACTTGTAGACTTACCTGATAGGATAAAACCCATAGGGTGTAATGTTGGGATTTATGCTCTAAAATTTGTAATTATAAACGGTTAAAGATTTAATAAGAATTATTCAGATTATCATTCCAGTTTATAAATGTATTATAATGTATTATATTCAGTAATACATTCGTATTGTGCAAGAACATCCTAGATTACAAGATGTAATCTCAGAATGAGTGTATGATGGTCATATACAAAGAGGATCCATTTTAAGACATGCAATCTAAAGAGTTCATAGAAAGCGAACAAAGCTGAGTACTTTGTTTGTGATTGATCTACTATTGTGGTCCATTCTATAAAGTACGGTGGTCTTATCCTAGACCACTCATGTAGTTAACATGAGAATAGAGTCACCTTATATGATGAGAACATATAGGACTGGGCCACAATTTATATGAATCTCTCATCAAGATCTGTTAGTAGATGAGATTCATTTATAATCGATAAACAATGGCTATTTATAGGTGATCTTAATCCTGAGTGTCTTATCGACGCCTTTGGGTTGGATCGTGACTTTTGATTTACCATGAGTGAGCTCGATGTGAATCTCGACTAATACCTTCGTATCTTGGAGTTGCAGTTTAGCTTGTGGCTGTGAAGATATGAACACAATAGTGGAATTCACTCCTTCTTGATTGAAGTAGATAAGTATTTCCCTTAAGGGTAGATTCGGGGCTTGAACGATTATGAGTGCTTTCCTTCTTCCATGAGGAAGACATAATTGTTCATTAGAAAATCAATGGTACTTAAAGGAAAAGATATTTCTAGAGGGGTATAATGGACTTTATGACCCAGCTCTAGTTATGAACTACTTGTGAATGATCACACTATATGCAAATAGTTATATCGATGGACGTTAAGACTTCAAATTGTATAAACACGTCTACAGTTCTGAGAGTCCAGCCTCGGGTTTTTAGTGGAATAACACCGAGGTTAATAATCGTGAAATATTAATTAAAGAGTTTTACTTAATATTACTAAGTATTATTGGAACTCAAAATTATGGGTCCATTAGATCCCCTTGCTAGCCCTTATGGTTGTTGGTAACGAAACTCACGGTAGATTAATTGGATGGTCCAATTGATAGTGTTACGAAAGTAATGCAATTTAATTAAAAAAGAACAATTAAATAATATGATTATTTAATTAATTAAATATTTAATAAATAATAGAAATTATTAATTCTATTTATTAATAAGAGGTTACGGAATCAAACTATGACATGAATAAAAGAATTAAAATAATAGGATTATTTTAATAGTTCTAAAGGTCACACGTTCAAGTCTTTAAGGAGACCAAAATAAATAGGATTTACAATCTTATTTGACCGGTCAAACTAAAACCCTAAAGAGCTAGTATATAAGAGTTATATAGCTAGAAAAATTGACCTAATCACAAGTGAGAAACACAGAGGCAATTCGGCCACCAAAGAGAGAAGAAAAGAAAAAAAAAATTTCTGACTCTCCCTTTCTTTGCAAGTGCGGCCGACCATAGGGAGAAAGAATTCTCCATTCGTTTTTCACATGACCTCCATCTCTTGCCATGATGTGCCCACACGTGTTGTTAGACTACGGGTCATAGCTCTGAAGATCTGGTAATAGATTGAAGATTCAGAATAAGAAAATCAAGAAAACGGTAATGTAGTTTCATGATATCTTTTTCTGCGTATATACAGGAACTCTTTCTCCTTATGAAAAATAGTTTTTCAATTAAAAGAAATTTTTTGAAACCTAATTCCGCATGTTATACGATAATTAAACGTTTTTTAAAACTTCCTTCGGTAATTGGATCTACAAGAGAAAAAGAGTAGTAGACGGGAAGGTAGATACCTTCTAGGCAAGATTAGTGGCAAAGAATTATACCCAAAAAGAGGGGGGTCGATTATGAATAGACTTTCTCGCTAGTAGCTATGTTTTAGTTTATTAGGATACTCTTATTCATAGCTGTCTATTTCGATTACGAAATTTGAAAAATGGACGTCAAGACTGCAGTCTTGAATGGCAATCTTGATAAGTGTCTACATGATGCAGCCAGAGGGATTCATATCCTAAGATCAAGAGCAAAAGGTTTACAAATTGCAAATGTCCATTTATGGACTTAAGAAAGCATCTAGATCTCGGAATATTAGATTTGATACTGCTATCAAAACCTATGGTTTTGAGAATAATGTTGATTAGCCTTGTGTACACAAGTGCATCGTTGGCAAGAAAGTAATATTCCTGGTTCTTTACGTTGATGACATCCTACTCATTAGGAACGACGTAGGAACATTATCAGAAGTAAAGGGTTGGCTTGCTAACCAATTCTAAATGAAAGTTTTGGGAGAGGCAAGTTATGTTCTGAGGATCCAATTAATAAGGGATCGCAAGAACAAACTGTTAGCATTATCTTAATCATCGTATATGGACAAGATACTTCAGCGATTTTCGATGGAGAACTTCAAGAAAGGTAATTTACCTTCCAAGCATGGAGTTTATTTTTCTAAGGAACAGTGTCCTAAGACACCTCAAGAAATCGAGGATATGAGATGTATTCCCTATGCATCGACAGTAGGTAGTCTTATGTATGCTATGTTATGCATGAGATCTGACATATGCTTCGCAGTGGAAGTAGCTAGCAGATAGCAGTCCAACCAAGGATTAGATCATTGGATTGCAGTAAAGACTATTCTCAAGTATCTTCAAAGAACGAGAAACTATATGTTAGTATATTCCGCTTAGAATTTGATCCCATTAGAATATATGGATTCTGATTTTCAGTCAGAAAAGGATTCTATGAAATCCACGTCTGGATTAGTATTAACCCTTGGTTGTGGAGCTATAGTGTGGAGGAGTATCAAGCAATCTTGCATTACTGATTCTACCATGGAAGCCGAGTATTTAGCGGCTTGTGAAGCTACTAATGAGACTGTATGGCTCCGCAAGTTCTTAAATGATCTGGAAGTGTTTCCATATCTGGATAAGCCTACGACACTTTATTGCGATAATAGTGGCGTAGTGACTAATTCCAAGGAATCAAAAAGCCACAAAAGAGGGAAGCATATAAAGAGGAAATATCATCTCATCAGACAGATAATGCAGAGAGGAGACGTGACCGTGACGAAGATCGTGCTGCAGAACAACCTATTAATCTATTTACAAAGACCTTAACGGCTAAAGTGTTTGAAGTTCACCTAAAGAGTCTAGCTCTACGAGACATATCTCACCTGCTTTTGTGAGAGATTACTGGGGTTTATGCCCTAAAGACTTGTAATTGTAAATGAGAATAAACATATAAAAAATGATTGCTATTCATTCCAATAAAAGTGTGTTTATTCAAGTTCATACGTTTGTGTAATGTGCCTAAAACATCCAAGATTATAAAATGTAATCTCATTCTAAGTATATAAAAGTCATATACAAGAGGATTTATTTTGAGACTTGCAATCTAAAGAGTCCGTAGATAGCAAACAAAGCTGTGTACTTTGTTTGGGGTTGATCTACTGCCACAGTCCATTATGTAATGTACAGTGGTCTTATCCTAGACCACTTGTGTAGTTAACATGAGAATGGAAGCACCTTATATGATGATCATATGCTTGTATACACAGGAGAACGAGAGATCATATGCTTGTATACTTAGGATAACGAGAGATCATATTCTTGTATACTCAGGAGGGGATTTAATTCCCGTTGGGTATCCAAATTTTGATTTCCAATTGGACTCTGACTCTAGAAGATCCACATTAGGATCTATGTTTACTATTGGAGGAGGAGCAGTCATATGGAGGAGTATCAAGCAATATTGTATTGTTAATTCCACCGTGGAAGCTAAGCATGTAGCCACATGCGAAGCTGCTAAAGAGGTTGTCTGGCTCCGCCAATTCTTGATTGACTTAGAAATGGTTCCTAGTGTGAATAAGCAGATCATTATCTACTGTGACAATAATGATGCAGTGGCTAATTTGAAAGAACCAAAAAGTCATAAGAGAGGTAAACACATTGAAAGGAAGTATCATCTTCTAAGGGAGATTGTGTAGAGGGGTGACGTGACCATTACCAAGATCGCGTCAGCAGAAAATCTAGCAAATCCTTTAGATAGAGACATTCTCAATCGGATAATAGACCAGAATAACTCTTTATTCTTATATTACCAAACCATCGCTTTTGTTTAGTCAGAACAATAAATTAATAACTTAACTAAATCCCTTATGAGTGTGACCCATTGTTTCAGAATTCATGAACTTAACTTGAGAGTGCCTAGGTAGGCTAAGTCAGTCCCAAAATACATTTTGAAAACCTATCCGTTAGGAAGTTAACCTTGGTAATGACTCTTATGGACACCCTCCGTAGGGAGGACAAAAGCAAAGCCGTCACAAGGCGCCGCTCGATTCTATCGGCGTTGAACTAACAATGAAGACTACGAGATATAATGTTATATATCTCTCTCCCACTCAGTATTTGTAGTTGGGTTTTCTATAAACTAAGAGTTCTAAAATTATATGTTTCTAGTCTTTATTTACATTCTACGGCTAATATAAAATCTAAGTTTTACTACTTATAATAAATTATTCAATTTTTAACACTTAAAAATTAATTTATTATGATTTCTAATTTACATAAACCATTTAAATAAGGACTAATTGCAATAAAGTACCATGACGTTTAGTCATATTGCAATGAAATCGTGAGTTTAGCCTTAATTACACATTAGTACCCTCCTTTAGTTGACTTGGTCAAAAATAAAAATTTGACCAAATTTTTTACCTAAAATGACAAAAATATCCCTAGTTAAAAAATAAAAAATAATAATAATTATTAAAATTAAAAAATGAAATAATTTAAATATATTCATCCATTTTAAAAAATTTAAATTTTTTAAATTTTTAGTTTTATAATTTTAATAATTAATATTATTTATTTTAACTAGCGGTATTTTGGTCATTTTAGGTAAACATTTTGGTCAAACTTTTATTTTTGACTAAGTCAACTAAATGAGGGTACTAATGTGTAATTAAGACTAAGCTCACGATTTCATTGCAATATGACCAAACGTTAGGGTACTCCATTGTATTCGCCCTTTAAATAAACTAGAAATTATATGTGAATTTACCAAATTTTAACTATTAAAACTAAATCACATTATTTGGTCCAATTATATCTTTGGTGTTTAATCAATTTAAAACCTAACATTTAAAAGGACCTAAATAATCTAATTAAACACTTTAATATATACATTAGTCAATAATGAGATTTACCAAGTTTTTACTACTAAAAACTAATCTCATTATTTGATTCTTTTTAATTAAGTAATTAATCTTAATTAATTCAAAGAATCTAACTAATCACTTTAATTAAACACTTTAATATATAGATTAGTCAATTATGAGATTTACCAAGTTTTTACTCCTACAAACTATTTTCATTATTCAATTCTTTTTAATTAAGTAATTAATCTAATTAATCTTAATTAAAACAAAGAATCTAACTAATCACTTTAATTAAACACTTTAATATATAGATAAGTCATTAATGAGATTTACCAAGTTTTTACTCCTAAAAACTAATCTCATTATTTGATTCTTTTTAATTAAGTAATTAATCTAATTAATCATAATAAATTTAAAGAATCTAACTAATCACTTTAATTACACTCTTTAATTGGTTAATTAGTCAATTAATGGAAAGTTTTTACACCTAAAAACTAAATCCATTATTCAATTGACATTTATGAAATTATTTCCTATTTTAATCTCATTAAAATAAAACAATATATTATGACAATTATGCTTGATATATTATTTATGCATGTGTAGGCACGCCTAATCTAGATGACATTCAAATGTATGACAATGCTTTGACATCCATATAATTATCACATGAAAATAAATAAAGCATATGTAATTGACCAAGTGACATAGGTTCTCTAACTTAAACAACTCTAATTACAATTGTATTCCCAAAGCATTCATTGGTCTTCAAGAGTTCTTCTCCTAGTTGAATTCTTCTTGTCTTCGTTTTCCTATCAAGTCAAACTTGATTTTTGTATAAAGTCAACATCTTTTCTAGAGGTGCACGTGTTATCTTAACATGCACCCTAGGTCAAGACGAAACCTTAAACAACTCTAATGCATGCGAAAGTGCGACTGCCAGCGGCGTACGTGCACGCGTCCCTCGCGCGAGCCGCGCTTTCGCATTCGTTTGTGGGTTGTCTCGCCCACGGTTTTTTCGCTCCAATTTTCTCTACTTTTTTCAGAAAAAAAAACTCTATAATATTTTTCGGGCAAAATCAGCAGAAAAGCGTCCGCAAAAAACAAGAAAAAACAACCCTAACGCAAACACAGCAGCAACCCGCGCGCAGCCGCTGCTGCCTTGGGGCTGTGCAGTCCCTTTTTTTTCCATTTCTTCTTCGCATCATCCGCTTCTTCAACCCTTCGTACGGAAGATCGATTACAAGAAAAACAATAAAAAAAATATTGTAGGAAAAAAAAAACTTTGCCATAAACAGTTGGCCTAAAACAAAAACAATTCTATAACCATTCACCATATAATTAACAACCAATTACGCTTTTAAAATTGTACAATCAAATTATATAACAACTAAAACAAATCATACAAACTAGATTCGTGCCTACACAATAATATATCATAGATCAAGAATCAAAAAAAGAAAAATAATAGATAAGAAAGATATAGTTTTTCTTTTTCTTTCGTGTATATACATAAACTTAGAACCTAGATCTGATACCAATTTAAAGGAGTTTTAGAAAACGTTTGATTATCGTATAATATGCGGAATTAGGTTTCAAAAATTTTCTTTTGATTGAAAAACTATTTTTCAATCGGGAACAAGTTCTTGTATATATGCAGAAAAAGATTCCATGAAACTACATACCTTTTTCTTTATTTTCTTTTTCTGAATCTTCGATCTACCAGCAAATCTTCCGAGCTATGATCCGCGGTTTGACAATGCGTGTGTGGGCACGTCACGGCAAGAGATGGAGGTCACATGAAAAACAAACGAAGAACTCTTTCTCCCTATGGCCGGCCGCACCTACAAAGAAAGGGAGAGTCAGAAAAAAAAATTTCTTTTCTTCTCTTTTTGCTAGCCGAATTGCCTCTGTATTTCTCACTTGTGATTAGGTCAATATTTCTAGATATATAACTCTTATATACTAGCTCTTTATATTTTTAGTTTGACCAGGTCAAATAAGATTCTAAATCCTATTTATTTTGGTCTCCCTAAAGACTTGAACCTGTGACCTTTAGGATTATTAAAATAATCCTATTATTTCAATTCTTTTTTCCCTATCACAATTTGATTCCGTAACCTCCTATTTAATAAATAGAATTCATAATTCATAATTATTAATTTCTATTATTTTATTAAATATTTAATTAATTAAATAATCACATTAATAATTCTCTAATTAACAATTAAATCATGTTTTCCTCACGGAAGAAGGAGAGCACTCATAATCGTTCAAGCCCCGAATCAACCCTTAAGAGAACTACTCATCTACTTCAATCAAGAAGAAGTGAATTCCACTATTGTGTTCAAACCTTCTCAATCACAAGCCAAACCGCAACTCCAAGATATGGAGGTATAGGTCGAGATTCACATCGACCTCACTCATGGTAAATCAAAAGCAATGATCCAACCTGAAGGAGTTGATAAGGCACTCAAGATTAAGATCACCTATAAATAGCCATCGTTTATTGATTATATATGAATCTCATCTACTAACGGATCTTGGTAAGAGATTCATATAAATCGTGGCCCAGTCCTATATGATCTCATCATATAAGGTGCCTCCATTCTCATGTCAACTTCATGAGCGGTCTAGGATAAGACCACCGTACTTTACAGAATGTACCGCAGTAGTAGATCAATCATAAACAAAATACTGATAATGTCATATTTTGCATGATTTTACGACCCCATTATATATCATTTTTGCTCGATTCTTGAGGAAAATTAGATGTTTTGATGTGCTTCCTTAGTGTGCAGGTGATATTTGATGATCGATGATGTTTTGAATTATTTCAGATCAATAGACCGTGAAATCGAGTTGAAGAGTGAGTCTAGGCGAACCGCTACCAAGCATACACTACCTTAGGTAGAACTCTTAGGTAGCACCAATTTGAATGACGAAGAACTTCGTCAACACACATTACCAACAAGCACTACCTCAGGTAACGCTCTTAGGTAGCGCTTTTCTGCTCGTAGCGTTTCCCATCAGGTGGCACTACCAAGAAGCGCTACCTCAGGTAGCACTTTTATGCTCGTATCGTTTCCCATCAGGTGGCGCTACCTAGCACTTTTTTGGCACGATTTCATGTCATTTATTCCTTCTCAAACTCTCATTAAGGAAAGCTATAAATAAAGACGTATCCAACAAAAAGAGGTGGTCAAAAATTCTAGGGTTTTGAGGAGTAAGAAGCAACCATATCCGCATCGCATCGCATCACTTTCGTCATCAATTCTGCATCACCTCGGAAGACAATCGATTGGGAATGAAAGAAGTTTTCTAAGATTTCTTCTCCCTTACTTTTCCGTTGTAATTAGTCATGCTAGGAATTGAGAATATTATTGTTTTGTTCTTATATTTAAGCATGAACTAATTTCATATAGTTAGGATTGATGATGGATCTTGGTATTTTATTGATTAAATACAATTAAGTTTTTCTATTAGATTTGTTATTGATGTGTTGAATAGATATTATTGTGTTTATTGCTTTCTAATGTGCTTGGCCAATGCTTAGAATCATCATAGGTTGTTGAGTTATGAACCGAGAGGAGACGCTCGCCACGTGCTCGTAATAATGTCTATCACATACTAGTTTACATAGAGATATAGTAAATTGGTTTGTGTTGCCTATTTTGTGTTTATTTAATCTTAATGTGCTCCCGCACACTCAATAGTTATCGAGAGATAGGGTATTGGTGTGAGGGAATAATTCCGGTAATACTCGAGAGAGATTATTGGTTAATCTATTTTAAATACGCATTCAATCATCGGTAATAAAATCTAATTAGTAACTCAGGAGTATTTGATAATAATAACCAAGTGAAATAAGATATCCTAACTCTTCAATTCCCTTGAATTCAAAACCTTGTTTCTATTACTTTAGATTAATTAGCAAGTTTAAAATCGTTATTAGTTCAAATAGAATTAGGTTAAGTTAATTTTGGTAATTGATATTCATTGTCCTCGTGAGAACGATACTCTACTCACTCTTTATTACTTGTGTTGATCCCGTACACTTGCGAGTTGCATAAAATCCGCATCAAGTACCCAGCTTTGTTCGCTCTCTACGAACTCATTTTGAGATTATATCTTGCAATCTATGATGTTCTTGCACAATACGAATGACAGGCCCCTAACCTACTATCTCTCATTAGGTAGCCTGTTGGCACTCCACGGTAGCTTCCCAGCCGAGGCTTGCCCCGCTGAAAGGTTTCCGTGAAGCTAAGCCGTTTCTTTATTCTGAAAATCTGAGTAGGAAATTTTTTTTTATACAAACTATTTTATAACAATTTTGGAAGAGTATACTCTGTTTTTCTAAAATTACTAAATCTTAGAGACCTGCATAAAAACTTTAACACTTCTATAAAATCCCAAATCTCAACTACTATGGACCTCCGGTCTATCTCATCAAATCACATCTCAAACAGTTGAAATATCCAAAATAAATAGTTATAAAAAATATATAAATCAAATCTTTAAATAAAATACTTATGCATTTAAAACAATATCAAAATACAAATTTAACAACTAAAACATTATATATGCTTATAAAACAGTCACAACATCGTCAACTGGTCCCGCTGGTCTTCGGCATCCCTGCAATATCTGCACCGGTACTTGGGAGGTTGATTTAAAAACATAAAAATATAATGAGCTAAACGAGCGCAATGAGTGTTTCTAATTTACTGAGAAACCTTAAATATAATAAGATTAACTTTGAATTTAACTGAAACTCTTCAAACTTACTACTATTACTGAAAACTGATAAACTGAAAACTCTCTGCTATTGCTGAAAACTGATATCATATACTTTTCTGAAAACTAATAAACTAATATAATATACTTTTCTGAAAACCGATAAACTGAAATAATATATTTTTCTAATAACTGATAAACTGAAATATTATATTTTTCTAAAAATTTCCTGAAAGCTATTCTGAAATCTAAACAGAAAACTATTCTGAAATCTAATCTCTAAAAACTGAAAGCTAAGAATACATATATATATATATATATATATATATATATATATATATATATATATATATATACTTTCACTTTACTAAAAATTGAAAAGCTGAGAAGATATAATAACTTTTATCTTTTTTTAATTTTTTTTTTGAAAACTGAAAAGCCGATAACATATATATACGTTTCTTCTGCTGAAAACTAAAAAAAAACATACTTTACTGAAAATGCTTTTCTACTAAAACTTCTATGATAAAACTTTTCTAAAAATGCCAATAGAAAACCCATATCTGATAATTGATAATCCATAGGGCGACTCAGCTGGCGTCGCACCATATGGAGGGTGTCACCAGGCAACTAATCTGGCGTCGCACTGGTGACTCTGATAATCTGATAAACGACATCCCACTGTCTATGTGCGGAATGCTGCGTGGCATACATAGAGTGAGACAACACCCCAATGTGTGGGTGACTGACAGACTCAACCCCCCTGGAGTTAGCGGACTGTCCCCCCTTAACTTGCCACACACAATTAGGATGTACCGGCCGGGTCTAACTGCTGATAACTAATAACTGATCTGATAATCTAATAATCCATAAGGTAATTGATAATGTCATATTTTGCATGATTTTGCGACCCTATTATTTATCATTTTTGCTCGATTCTTGAGGGAAATTGGACGTTTTGATGTGTTTATTTAGTGTGCAGGTGATATTCGATGATCAATGATGTTTTGGATGATTTCGGATCAATAGACCATAAAATCAAGTTGAAGAGCAAGTCTAGGAGGCGCTACCTCAACTAGCGCCCTCAGCTAGCGCTTTTTGGCACAAAGTCATGTGATCGTTTCCTTGTCAAATTCTTTATTATGGAAAGTTATATCCTTCTCAAATTCTTCATTAGGGCAAGCTATAAATAGAGACTCAATCAATTAGAAGAGAGGCCGAAAATTCTAAGGTTTGGGAGCAACATCTTCGTTCCGCATCACATTCGTCATTAATTTCACATCACCTCGGAAAGCAATCGATTGGGAATCAACAAAATTTTCTAAGATTTCTTCTCCTTTACTTTTCCGTTGTAATTAGCCATGCTAGGATTTAAGAATATTATTGCTTTATTCTTTTACTCAAGCATGAACTAATTTTCCATAGTTAGGAATGATGATGGATCTTGGTTTATTAATTATTGAATACAATTGAGGTTTTCTATTTAGATTTGTTATTGATGTGTTGAGTAGATATTATTGAGTTTATTGCTTTCTATTGTGTCTAATCATCACTTAAAATCATCATAGGTGGTTGGGTTATGAACCGAGAGGAGACGCCCGCCATGTGCTCGTATTAATGTCTATCACATACTAAATTATATAGAGATATAGTAATTGGTTTGCGTTGCTTGTTTTGTGTTTATTTATTCTTAATGTGTTCTCGTGCACTCAGTAGTCATCGAGAGATAGGGTATTGGTGTGCGATGGAATAATTCTGGTAATACTCGAGAGAGATTATTGGTTAATCTAGCTTAAGCACGCATTCAACCATTAGTAATAAAATCTATATAGTAACTCATGAATGTTTAATAATAATAACTAAGTGAAATCGGATATCCTAACGCCTCAATTCCCTTGAATTCGAATCGTTGTTTTTTTTATTGTTTTTAATTAATTTACAATTTCTAAAACATTGTTATTCTAAATAGAATTATGTTGAGTTAATTTTGGTAATTGATATTCATTGTCCTCGTGGGAACGATGCTCTACTCACTCTTTATTACTTGTGTTAATCTCGTACACTTGCGAGTTGCATAAAATCACGCATCAAGTTTTTGGCGCCATTGCCGGGGACAATTGAATGTCAATATCAATACCGATTTAGCCTTTTGCTACTTTGGAATTTTTTTTTTATTTGTGTATTTTTTTTATTTTTTGTATTTTTGTATTTTTATTATTATTTTTTTAATATTTTTTTTTGTATAGGTTATGTACTCGTGGTATGAGGCGTATGATCCTATTGAAAAAGTGGCAACTAATGATTATCAATGGTCATATGAAAGGGCAACACCTGAAAGGTTAGTTGGAACACCATTGGGTTGTTTCTTATGTGGGGGGCCGCATGTGAGCATCGATTGTCAGGTGGGCAATCCGTTTGCTGATGGCAGTTATGAACAAATAAATTATGTGTAAAATTATAACTATCAACATAACAACCCCTACCCGAGCATATACAATCCTAGGTGGAGCAACCATGCTGATTTTTTATGGAGCAACCAACAAAAAGAGAAGTCCTCTGTCGAAGACTTGATTTCTGCATTCATGTGGAAGCAAGATGCAATAATGTCAAAGATGGACATACGGATGGATGTGCAAGAAAGTTCTTTAAAGCAACTTGGCCAAGCGGTACAACAATCTCAAGTAGCCATCCAAAACTTGGAGGTTCAAATCAGCCAATTAGCAAAAGAGATCCAAGGGGAAGCACAAGAAGCATTGCAAAACAACATAGAGACATATCCGATGGAGCAATGCAAGGAGATTACCTTGGAAATCAAAAAGCTAGTTGAACATCTGGTGGGGATTGATCAAGTAGAGATGGAAGTGAGCAAAAACGTGTCACATGGAGATAAGGCAGCCACATCTCAAGAGCCACTTGATTTATTTTTTGTCCATACCATTGAAAAGGATGATAGCCAAAAGGTTGCAGATGATGCACTTTGGTTAGATTCTTCGCTTCCGCCCTCGTATAGGAGTACATTTTATTTTAAAGAGCTTGGAGAAGGAAAGCCCAAATCGCCTCCACCCTTTGAGCAACCGCCACACTTGGGCCCTAAAAAGATACCTTCTTATTTAAGGTATGCATGGCTAGGAGAGTTATCTTCTCTTCCTGTCACTTGGGTAGGATGGTATGGTAGGTTGATGAGAAGATATCAATTATGGGGCAGATGGGCGAAAGCAAGAGACAACCTGGTAAAATTTATTTTTGTTTCATTTTTTGTTAATAATCTTAGTTTTTGGGATTGCTTGTTTAAACTTTGGAATTGTTAGGATTGTTGATAGTTTTTTTTTCAGTTTTTTTTCTGTTAATTTTAGTATGTTTGCTTTTGATTGTAAGTTCTGACAACTTTGTTACATTATTAGTCTGTTGTGTTTGTTGTAAATTCTCACCAATGTATTTTATTGAGTTTCAAATTCCCTATTATCTGTTTTTTGTTCTTTTATTGACTAACATTGAGGACAATGTTAGATTTAAGTTTGGGGGTAGGAATTCGAACTTTCGTGCGTTGTTAGTTGAATTTGTTGAAATATGATGCTTATACATATGATTGTAAGACCATTATGCAAGCAGTGTCAATAATCTTTTATGAAAGTAAGGTCTTAGTGAATTTTATATCGATCGGTATTTAATTAGCCATGTTCTTGATATTATAATGGAGAAACAATATATTTGGATGACCATGATTAATAGTGGAGACTACCCTTGTAAGTTTTTGAGCTGTTATCGTTTTATTTTGAGAGGGTTTTATTGTTTCTACTCCTATACACTCTCCGTGATAATTTTAAAATAGATTGATCTCTATAGGTTTTGCTTTGGATGCTAATGAACTCTATTTTAAATAAATTCACATGTGTGCTATGCTTTTGAGTTGGTTGAATCTTGAGAAGTGATGTAGGCTATGTGTGTTTTTAAACCGAGTTAAAGGCCATAATTCCTAACCTTTGTGTGTGCTCCATTACCCCCTTTGAAGCCAAACACATGAACCATTTTCTTTCATCTCCCACAAAATCTGTATCCAAGCCTTTGTATTGTTAGCCTTACCCTTTTAGCTTGGGATCATTTGAAGATGAATCATAGAAAATAGAAGAGAATTTTCAAGAAAAGTTGTAAAGGAAAGAAAAGAAAATAAGGAAATCAAAAGTGTTCAAGTCAATTCAAGTCGGGTTTCTATGGAAAAAAAAATGAGAAAAGGAAAGTGTTAAGCTTGATGGCTTGAAGGCTTGAATTCAAAAAAGAAAAAAAAAAATTGTGCTTGAAAAGCAATGTAGAGGTTTGTCGAAGTTCGAATAAATCTCTGTGTTTGTGATCCTAAGTTCTTTTTGAAATCCGATTTCCATTCTATTTCTTAACCTCCACCATTGGCCCCATTACAACCGAGAAAAAGACCTACTGATCTTTTGATGATTCCAATTTAAGAGTGTGTGTGTGTGCATTGTGATTTATTTCATTCTTAGTGTCTGAATCTGTTCATGAAATCTTTTGCATAATCTGAGCGTCTTTCTGTTTACATACTCATATGCGAAAAAAAATTTGATTTTTATTGTGCATAAACTCCAATTCGCATATATTTGAATGAGTGTATAAGCCTAGGTTCTAAGAGCTATAATGAGAGATTCCATGCGAGATGTAGAGTCGAGGCGAATTATATCAATGGCATTCTAATGTGTGTTGTTTTGAGATTATGATAACTCAAGTGTTGGTTAGTTAGATATTGTTTGATGTTTAATTCCATAGACCAAGCTTGAGTTATTGATTATTGGTATGTCATGCATGAATGAGTCTTCAACAGTATGTTTTAAGTAAGTGTTTCAATAAGTTTAGCACGCAGGAATTACGTTTGTGGGTGTCGTAGCCGTAAACCCTCAGGAGACACAACTCCCCCTACTAGGGACACCTAGGGGTTTAAAGGCTTATGGCACATACTAAGTGCCATCGTGTTTACCTATGAAAGTGGATTAGATAGTTTTCTTTAGTTGTTTATTTTTATTTTTGTTTTTATTTCGTTCCGATGTTGCTCGAGGACGAGCAAAAGGTAGGTTTGGGGGTATTGATAATGTCATATTTTACATGATTTTATGACCCCAATATTTATCATTTTTGCTCGATTCTTGAGGGAAATTGGACATTTTGATGTGTTTATTTAGTGTGCAGGTGATATTCGATGATCGATGATGTTTTGGATGATTTCGGATCAATAGACCATAAAATCAAGTTGAAGAGCAAGTCTAGGAGATGCTACCAAGAGGTGCTACCTCAGGTAGCGCTCTTAGGTAGCACCTTTTGGTAGAGAATTCGCCCATCAGGTGGCGCTACCAAGAGGTGCTACCTCAACTAGTGCCCTCAGCTAGCGCTTTTCTTCTCCATCAGGTGGCGCTACCTCAGCTAGCGCTTTTCTTCTCCATCAAGTAGCGCTACCAAGAGACGCTACCTCAGCTGGCGCCCTCAAATTCTTCATTAGGGAAAGCTATATCCTTCTTAAATTCTTCATTAGGGCAAGCTATAAATAGAGACTCAATCAATTAGAAGAGAGGCCGAAAATTCTAGGGTTTGGGAGCAACATCTTCGTTCCGCATCGCATTCGTCATCAATTTCGCATCACCTCAGAAAGCAATCGATTAAGAATTAACGAAATTTTCTAAGATTTCTTCTCCTTTACTTTTCCGTTGTAATTAGCCATGCTAGGATTTAAGAATATTATTGCTTTATTCTTTTACTCAAGCATGAACTAATTTTCCATAGTTAGGATTGATGATGGATCTTGGTTTATTAATTATTGAATACAATTGAGGTTTTCTATTTAGATTTGTTATTGATGTGTTGAATAGATATTATTGAGTTTATTGATTTCTATTGTGTCTGATCATCACTTAGAATCATCATAGGTGGTTGGGTTATGAACCGAGAGGAGATGCCCGCCACGTGCTCGTATTAATGTCTATCACATACTAAATTACATAGAGATATAGTAATTGGTTTGCGTTGCTTGTTTTGTGTTTATTTATTCTTAACGTGTTCTCGCGCTGACAGGCCTCTAACCTACTATCTCACGTTAGGCGACCTGCCGGCACTCTACGGTAGCTTCCCAGTCGAGGCTTGCCTCGCTGAAAGGCTTCCGTGATGCTAAACCGTTTCTTTATTCTAAAAATCTAAGTAGAATTTTTTTTTATACAAAACTATTTTATAAAAATTTTGGCAGAGTCTCCTCTGTTTTTCTAAAATTACCAAATCTTGGAGACCTGCATAAAAACTTGAACACTTCTATAATTTTTCAAATCTCAACTACTATGGACCTCCGGTCCATCTCACCAATCACAACTCAAGCAGTTGAAATATTAGAATAAATAGTTATCAAGAATAAATAAATCCAATCTTTAAATAAAATACTTATACACTTAAAACAATAGTAAAATACAAACTTAACAATTAAAACATTATAGATGCTTGTAAAACAGTCACAGCATCCTCTGACTGATCCCGCTGGTCTTCGGTGTCCCTGCAATGTCTGCAACTGTACTTGTACATGGGAGGTTGATTTAAAAACATAAAACTATAATGAGCTAAACGAGCTCAGTGAGTGTTATCAGTTCCTAAATAAACTTTAATTCTTTTTCTAATAACTTCCCTGAAATCTGAAAAGAATATAAATCTGTTTCTAATAAATTATTTTGAGAAGATAACTGAAATCTATTTTATAAAAACTATTCTGAAATATATATATCAAAATCTTTCTCATAAAAACTATACTGAAATTTACTTTCTGAAAATCTTACTGAAGTTGATTTCCTGAAAATTGTTCTGAAATCTAATCAAATCTCTGAAAACTGAAAGCTAAGAATATATACATATACTTTTACTTTACTAGAAATTGAAAAGCTGAGACTATATAATAACTTTTATTTTTCTGAAAACTGAAAAGCTGATAACATATATATATAAATATATATATATATATATATATATATATATATATACATTTCTTATGCTGAAAACTAAAAAGCTGTACTAATGGAATATATTTTTAATCTTTTCTGATAACTGAACAGCTGAGAAATAATATACTATTCTAATAATTAAAAAGCTGAAATAATATATACTTTACTGAAAATACTTTTCTGATAAAACTTATCTAAAATTTTTTTTTCTAATAATATAGTTCTTTAATAATACTCTTCTGATAAAATACTTTTCTGATAAATTGTTTTTCTGATAAAATACTTTTCTGAAAACTCATTCTGTCTATTTTCTGAATACTGTACTGAAATCTGTTTTTCTGAAAATCTAGCCAAGCCTAACGTACAAAAGCTCTTAATTTATTATTTTGTATTGAAAATCTGAAAATCATATCTGGCTTGGCTTCTGTATCTGAAAACTCCCAATGGACCCCTAAGCTGAGCTGAACTCATAGGTCGACTAACTGCGCCGTACCATATGAGTGGGTCACAGGGCGACTAACTGCGCCGTCCCCTGTGACATCTGATATAAGTCACGAGGCGACTAACTGATGCGCTCAACGTGACATCTGATAAAAGACATCTCACTATCTATGCGCGGAATGCTGCGTCGCAACATATAGCGAGACAACACTCCAATGTGTGGGCAACTGACAAACTCGACAGACTCAACCCCCCTGGAGTTAGCGGACTGTCCCCCCTTAACTTGCCACACACAATTGGAATGTATCGGCCGGGTCTAACTGCTGATAACTGATCTGATAATCCATAGGAAATCTATGGGTTTGAAAACTGTTTTCTTTACTTTGAAAACTAGCTTTTAATCAAAAGCCATGGAATACATATATATAACATATTTAGTTAATGAATATAAAATTTAAATTTCTGAGATATATAATTACTAAATCAAACTTAAAGAAAATAAATTAAATATAATTCAACTGAAAATCTGATTTTGCACTAACTTGAATGAAAATATTAACTTGCTAAACTTAACATAAAACATATCACTAAAATAAAACTTCTTAAATAAAATCAAAACTTGATAACATTCATTTATATAAAAATACTTTAACACTCACAGATTTCTGGTTTTCTCTAAACTTGATACTCTGGTTCCTTCGTCTCACTATATTCTTTGTCTTTCCATAATGTTTCTTTTTCGCCCATACAACGGAACTTTCTCCCTAAAGTAATATATTTCCAAATAAATCGTTAATATAAATATCATTAACTTATACAAAACTCAATTATCACATTCTACGCTTTATTCTTTAATTTCTTCTATTCTCATAAAATCAATTACATTTAATTTACTAAAAATCATGTCTCTATAATTATATATTCCTTGAAACATTCAATTTTTCTTAAATTGAATCTCATACGACACAATCCAACGCATTTACTTTATTTTCTAAGTATCAATTTACATCACAATCATACAAATACAATTTCTAATACTTAATTACCTATAAATTGAATTCTGTATGCTATCAATTTCAATTTCTACACAATTTCTCATACTAATCTTCGTCAATTTAACATAAGTGAATTTCTTTCACTTAACAACATCAAATTCAACTTCATTAAACTCGATTAAATTAAGTATAACTTCAATTTCAAATTTAATTCAAAATTAATGATTCAATTTCATTTCAAACACAACATCATACAAATTCATACTACAAATTCATTAATTTGATAATCATTTTGATTTCTTACTTAACGATTCCAAACTCATACCACCAATTAATTTAAAAACACTCAAATTACTAAATTAATATCTCAATTTAACTAATTTGAACTTGAAATCATCAAATCTCCAATTCTTTAACTCACTAGTTTTCTTGATTTTCATTATAATCAACTCCAATTAAACTAATTTCAATTAAAACACTACAAAAACTCAAATCAAATACTAAATCAACAAAACCCATCATGAGAATCATTTTGATTTCTTACTTAACGATTCCAAATTCATACCATCAATTAATTTAAAAACACTCAAATTACTAAATTAATATCTCAATTTAACTAATTTAAACTTGAAATCATCAAATCTCCAATTATTTAACTCACTAGTTTTCTTGATTTTCATTATAATCAACTCCAATTAAACTAATTTCAATTAAAACTCAAATCAAATACTAAATCAACAAAACCCATCATCAAAATCATCACCCAAACATCCAATTGCACTCTATATTCAACAATCAATTTCAATCACAAATTAAAACTCAATTAATCTCTCAAATTAATTCAATTTCATTTATATTCAACAATCAACACTCCAACACAATTTAATTTCATCAAATTCGAACCAATTGAACTTCATACATCACTTACTTCAAATCCTCTTCTTCGTCTTCTTGCTGGACCAAGACTTTCTTCCCCTTCTTTCTCTTTCTTCTTCTTTTTCTTCTTTTCTTTCTCCATCTCTGCTCTGTTTCTTCCTTCACCAGCTGCTCTCTCTCTCTCTTTATTTTTGGTATCATAGCCATAAGAATGATTCAGAAATAGGTAAAAGATGCAGGAATTTGTAAAAAATACAAAAACAAAAATAGATTTTAGAACATAGCTGGAAACCAGTACCTTGATTCTTGTGATCAGACCTCTGGTATAACAATGCCATATAAACTTATAAGAAGTTTTTCATGGATATATTTAGTCAGGTTCTGGCTAAGGAAAGACTTGGTCTCTAATTTGTCCATTGTGACTCACCACTCTTTCCTGGGAACCAAACTGATATACAACCATGAAAGATATTCTTTAAAACGATACTATTCCAAATAAACTATTCATTTTACTGTTCAAAAATAAATATAAATGGCAGAAATAAAATTTAAAGAACTCAAAGATGGAGAATTAAAAATAGAAAAAGATTTAATAGAAATACAAAAGACAATATCATCCACATAAACAAATATAAAATCATAGGATTTAAAAATATTATCCATTTTTCTTTGAAATATTTGGGGCGCATTCTTTAATCCAAATGACATGACTAACCATTCATATTGACCTTGTGGGGTAGAGAATGCTGTATATGCTATACTGTCAGGGTGCATCTTAATTTGCCAAAATCCACTTTTACAATCAAATTTAGAAAATATTTTCTTATTTCTGGTTTCATTTATTAAACTTTCTTTATGGGGTAAAAAATATCCATCAAGTATAGTATTATTGTTTAATCTTTTATAATTTATCACCATTCTAGCTTTTCCTCTGACTATCTCAGCATGTTTTCTTACAATAAATGCTGGTGAGCTATGTGCTGATATACTTGGTCTAATAAATTTTAACTTTAGAAGTTCATCTATTTATTGATTAAATTCTTTTTTATCTTCTGGATTATATCTCATAGGTCTTTCTCTAATTATTTTATCTTTATCAGTCATTTCTAATTTAGCCATAATCTGTTTTTTCTCCCAAAATTCTAATGGATTATCAGTAAAACAGTGTTTTAATCTAGTTTTTATACATTCTATATCCATATCTAATGTTTTTAATTGTAATTGAAATTTTATTAATGGGTTTCCTTTAGAAAAAATTGGTTTTTCTTTTATTTCCTTTATTTTGAAAACTAGCTTTTAATAAAAACCATGGAATATACATAAAACATATTTATTAAATGAATATAATTTCTAAATCTCTGAGATATAAAAATACTTTAATTAAAATACACTTCAGCATAAATTCTATTTAAATTATAAAACATATATAAAAGTAAATGCACGTATATATAAAGTTATAAACAATTAAAATAAACTGAAAAACATACTAAGGTATCTTTTAACTAAAGATATGATGTTTCACCAACTTGAATAAAAATATTAACTGGCTAAACTTTCGATATAACATATTACTAAAATAAAATATACTTTCCTTCAAAATAATTTTACACTCACTGGTTTCTGATTTTCCTCTAAGCTTGGCGCTCCGGTTCCTTCGTCTCAATACCTTTCTTGTCTTTCCATAACATTTCTTTTTCTCCCCTACTTCGGAGATTTCTTCCTAAAGTAATGTATTTCCAATTAAATCGTTAATATAAATACCATCAACTTATACAAAACTCAATTAACACATTTAACACTTTATTCTTCAATTTCTTCTATTCTCATAAAATCAATTACATTTAATTTGCTAAAAATCATGTCTCTACAATTATATATTCCTTAAAACATTCAATTTTTCTTAAATTGAATCTCATACAACACAATCCAACGCATTTACTTTATTTTTTAAGCATCAATTTATATCACAACCATACATATACAATTTCTAATATCTTAAGTACATTGAAATCTCTACACTATCAACTTCAATTTATACACAATTTCTCATTCTAATCTTCATCAATTTAACATAAGTGAATTTCCTTTACTTAACAACATCAAATTCAATTTCATTAAACTCGATTAAATTAATTATAACTTCAATTTCGAATTTAATTTCAAAAACTCCCAAAATAGGTTTTTTATTATTTCTTTTATATGTAGGTTTTGGAGTTTTCTTCCAAATATATCTTCAGGTCTATATGTTCTTCTGCTTCTTAAAGGAGGATCTCTACTTGAATTAGGAATATCTGTAATATTAGGGTTTAATTCCTGTTTCATATCTGGTTTAATGTTTATAAAATTATGATTATAAGTTTCAGAGATATTCCATATTAATTATCCAAAATTTGGGATATTACATTCAGCTAGTAGCATTTGCCATCTAATTAATCTTTTTACTTCTGGTCTACTTGGTAACAGATTTTTTATAAATGCTTTTACTTGTGTATTATCAGTTCTTAGTAAAAATCTTTTAGGTAATAAAAAGTAATAAAATTTTTTACAACTTTTTACTACAGCTAATAATTCTTTTTCATTAATATGATATCTAAATTCTGTATCAGAAAATGTTCCAGAACAATATTTCCAAATTATTTCTCCTATCTTTTCATGGTTTTCATTAAAATCTTCTTTCTTTAATACTCCACTCCAATATCTTTCCGATGCATCAGTTTCTAAAATAAGATTATCATTTTCCTTAGGTAATTGTAATTTTGGTAATGCTTTACACATTTCTTTTATCTGTTTTACTTGTTGTTCTAAATAATCATTAAAGTGAAACACTTTTCCTTTCTTTATCAATTCTTGAAAGGGTTTTCTTAAACTAGCCAAATTTTCTATGAAATCTGAAGCATAATTTAAGATTCCTAAAAAACTTTGAACTTATTTTTTATCGGTTAATTTATCTGGAAAACTATTAACTTTTTCCAATATATGCTTTTGTAATTGTATTCCTTTATTATCTATATACATTCCTAAAAATTCAATCTGATTTTGACATATCTTAGATTTCTTCTCGGATAAGGCTAATCCATTTTTTAAACATAGATTTATAATAATTTAAGATTCCTAAAAAACTTTGAACTTATTTTTTATCGGTTAATTTATCTGGAAAACTATTAACTTTTTCCAATATATGCTTTTGTAATTGTATTCCTTTATTATCTATATGCATTCCAAAAAATTCAATCTGATTTTGACATATCTTAGATTTCTTCTCGGATAAGGCTAATCCATTTTTTAAACATAGATTTATAAAGATATCTAAATGTTTTAGATTTACATACTGTTTCTCCTATTTTTTCATCATTTTCATTAAAATCTTCTTTCTTTAATACTCCACTCCAATATCTTTCAGAAGCATCAGTTTCTAATATTAAATTATCATTCTCAGTTGGTAATTGTAATTTTGGTAATGATTTACATATTTCTTTTATCTGTTTAACTTGCTGTTCTAAGAAATTATCAAAATTAAAAACTTTATCTTTTCTTATTAAATCTTGAAAAGGTTTTCTTAAACTTGCTAGGTTTGCTATGAAATCTGAAGCATAGGTTAAAATTCCTAAAAAACTTTGAACTTGTTTTTTATCAATTAGTTTATTTGGAAAACTGTTAACTTTTTCTAATATATGTTTCTGTAATTGTATGCCTTTACTATCTATATGCATTCCTAAAAATTCAATCTGATGTTGACATATCTTGGATTTTTTCTCAGATAAGGCTAATCCATTTTGTAAGCAGAGATTAATAAAAATATCTAAATGTTTCAGATGTGTACTCATATTATCAGATAAAACCCATTTTGTGTGTCTGGGGTGAGCTGTACTCAGCAAGAGACAGAAATTTTGTTGTTTAGACAGAAATTTTGAAGATTTAAAACAACAAGGTTTCTGTTACCTATCTATCTCGATTTCATCATAATTATATAACAAATATTCAAATCTTTCTTTTAATTTTTCTAATATTCTTATTATGTTATTCATTAATATCAGTTTAATCTTACAATCTAATGGCTTAAAATCCATATTATTTTCATTTTCAGCAAGAATCTGATTTCTAATTTCTTCAATTAATAGAATGATATTATCACACATTTCTTTTATCTGTTTTACTTGTTGTTCTAAATAATCATTAAAGTGAAACACTTTTCCTTTCTTTATCAATTCTTGAAAGGGTTTTCTTAAACTAGCCAAATTTTCTATGAAATCTGAAGCATAATTTAAGATTCCTAAAAAACTTTGAACTTATTTTTTATCGGTTAATTTATCTGGAAAACTATTAACTTTTTCCAATATATGCTTTTGTAATTGTATTCCTTTATTATCTACATGCATTCCTAAAAATTCAATCTGATTTTGACATATCTTAGATTTCTTCTCGGATAAGGCTAATCCATTTTTTAAACATAGATTTATAAAGATATCTAAATGTTTTAGATGAGAAGTCATATCATCAGATAAAACTAAGATATCATCCACATAAACAAATATAAAATCATAGGATTTAAAAGTATTATCCATTTTCCTTTGAAATATTTGGGGTGCATTTTTTAGTCCAAATGGCATGACTAACCATTCATATTGACCTTGTGGGGTAGAGAATGCTGTATATGCTATACTGTCAGGGTGCATCCTAATCTGCCAAAATCCACTTTTACAATCAAATTTAGAAAATATTTTTTTATTTCTGGTTTCATTAATTAGACTTTCTTTATGGGGTAAAAAATATCCATCAAATATAGTATTATTGTTTAATCTTTTATAATTTATTACCATTCTAGCTTTTCCTCTAACTATCTCAGCATGTTTTCTTACAATGAATGCTGGTGAACTATGTGCTGACAAACTTGGTCTAATAAATTTTAATTTTAGACGTTCATCTATTTGTTGATTAAATTCTTTTTTATCTTCTGGATTATATCTCATAGGTCTTTCTCTAATTATTTTATCTTTATCAATCATTTCTAATTTAGCCATAATCTGATTTTTATCCCAAAATTCTAATGGATTATCGGTAAAACATTGTTTTAATTTTGTTTTGATACATTCTATATCCATATCTAATGTTTAATTTGTAATTGAAATTTTATTAATGGGTTTCCTTTAGAAAAAATTGGTTTTTCTTTATATCCAATATCACCACGCTGGGCTGTGCGAGGTATGAAGGAAATGGGCAATGGTTTAGCATAAGCAGTTTTAAGTCTTTTAAATGTGATAATATGATGACATGGAGTCTTAAATAATCATATCTTTCTTTTAATTTTTCTAAAATTTTTATTATTTGTATCATTAATATCATTTTAAGTTTATAATCTAATGGTTTAAATTTCATATTGTTTTCATTTTCAGCATTAATTTGATTTTTTATTTCTTCAATTAATAATATAATATTATCTTTTTCAGATAAATCTAACATAACTAAACTATCTCCAAATTTTTCTATCATTTCCATTTGATGTTTTAGTTTTTATCTTTATCAATCATTTCTAATTTAGCCATAATCTGATTTTTCACCCAAAATTCTAATGGATTATCAGTAAAACAGTGTTTTAATCTAGTTTTTATACATTCTATATCCATATCTAATATTTTTAATTGTAATTGAAATTTTATTAATGGGTTTCCTTTATAAAAAATTGGTTTTTCTTTTATTTCCTTTATTTTGAAAACTAGCTTTTAATAAAAACCATGGAATATACATAAAACATATTTATTAAATGAATATAATTTCTAAATCTCTGAGATATAAAAATACTTTAATTAAAATACACTTCAGCATAAATTCTATTTAAATTATAAAACATATATAAAAGTAAATGCACGTATATATAAAGTTATAAACAATTAAAATAAACTGAAAAACATACTAAGGTATCTTTTAACTAAAGATATGATGTTTCACCGACTTGAATAAAAATATTAACTGGCTAAACTTTCGATATAACATATTACTAAAATAAAATATACTTTCCTTCAAAATAATTTTACACTCACTGGTTTTTTATTTTCCTCTAAGCTTGGCGCTCCGGTTCCTTCGTCTCAATACCTTTCTTGTCTTTCCATAACATTTCTTTTTCTCCCCTACTTCGGAGATTTCTTCCTAAAGTAATGTATTTCCAATTAAATCGTTAATATAAATACCATCAACTTATACAAAACTCAATTAACACATTTAACACTTTATTCTTCAATTTCTTCTATTCTCATAAAATCAATTACATTTAATTTGCTAAAAATCATGTCTCTACAATTACATTTATAAAATAGTTTGTATAAAAAAAAAAAATTTCTACTTAGAATTTCAGTTATAAGAAACGGCTTAACTTCACGGAAGCCTTTCAGCGAGGCGAGCCTTGACTGGGAAGCTACCGTGGAGTGCTGACAGGCTACCTAATGAGAGATAGCAGGTATGGGGCCTGTCAAGAATTTCGGCCAAGAAGGAAGAAAGAAAGAAGAGAGGAGAGGAGAGAAAGCAGAGCGGAAGAAGAGAAGAAAAACGAGAAAAAGGAAGAAAAAGAAGAAGAAATTCGGTCAATCAAGAGGAGTCTAGGAATGTAATTGTAGAGACATGATTTTTAACAAATTAAATGTAATTGATTTTATGATAATAGAAGAAATTGAAGAATAAAGTCAATTAACACATTTAACACTTTATTCTTCAATTTCTTCTATTCTCATAAAATCAATTACATTTAATTTGCTAAAAATCATGTCTCTACAATTACATTCCTAGACTCCTCTTGATTGACCGAATTTCTTCTTCTTTTTCTTACTTTTTCTCTTTTTTCTTCTCTTCTTCCGCTGCTGCTTTCTCTCCTCTCCTCTCTTCTTTCTTTCTTCCTTCTTGGCCGAAATTCTTGACAGGCCCCATACCTGCTATCTCTCATTAGGTAGCCTGTCAGCACTCCACGGTAGCTTCCCAGTCGAGGCTCGCCTCGCTGAAAGGTTTCCGTGAAGTTAAGCCGTTTCTTATAACTGAAATTCTAAGTAGAAATTTTTTTTTTTTATATACAAACTATTTTATAAAAATTTTGGCAGAGTCTCCTCTATTTTTCTGAAATTACCAAATCTTGAAAACCTGCATAAAAACTTGAACACTTCTATAACCTTTCAAATCTCAACTACTATGGACCTCTGGTAGATCTCAATACCACAACTCAAACAGTTTAAATATCAAAATAAATAATTATCAAAAATAAATAAATCAAATCTTTAAATAAAATACATATACACTTAAAACAATATGAAAATACAAACTTAACAATTTAAAATATTATATATGCTTGTAAAACAATCACAGCATCCTCTGACTGGTCCCGCTGGTCTTCAGAGTCCCTACGATGTCTGTATCTGTACCTGGGAGGTTGGTTTAAAAACATAAAGAGAAACTAGAGTGAGCTAAAAGAACTCAGTGAGTGCGTTTCTAATTTACTGAAAGATCTTAAATATAATAAAATTAACTTTGAATTTAACTGAAACTCTTCAAACTTATTACTATTACTGAAAACTCTATGCTATTGCTGAAAACTGATAAACTGATATTCTTTTTAAATACAAGCTAAGAATGTTTAATCGATAAAATCTGATGGCCAAGCCTAAATAATTACTTTTAATTTACAATTGAAATACTTAAAATTCTATTATAACTATTTACTTGGCCACTTTTCTGAAAACTAAAAAGCTGAAATAATATACTGATCTGAAAACTGGAAAGCTGGAATAATATATTTTCCTGAAAACTGAAATGCTGAGATAATATATTTTTCTGAAAACTGAAAACTTATATCATATACTTTTCTGAAAACTAATAAACTGATATAATATACTTTTCTGAAAACTAATAAACTAATATAATATACTTTTCTGAAATTTGATAAACTGAAATAATATTCCTTTATATTTCTGAAACTGAAAAGCTAATATAATATTCTTTTCTGAAAACTGAAATACTGATATAATATATTTCTCTAAAAACTATACTGAAATCTATTTTCTGGAAACTGTTCTAAAATTTATACTGAAAACTATCCTGAAATCGAATTTCTGAAAACTTAAAAACTACTGAAAACAATGTATCTGTAATCATCTGTTTTATGAATACTGTACTGAAATCTGTTTTTCTGAAAATCTAGCCAAGCCTAACGTATAAAACTCTTAATTTAATATTCTGTATTGATAATCTGAAAATATTTTTGGTTTGGCTTCTGTATCTAAAAACTCCCAATGGACCCCTAAGCTGAGCTGAACTCATAGGTCGACTAACTGCGCCGTACCATATGAGTGGGTCACAGGGCAACTAACTGCGCCGTCCACTGTGACATCTGATATAAGTCATGAGGCGACTAACTGATGCGCTCAACGTGACATCTGATAAAAGACATCTCACTGTCTATGAGCGGAATGCTGCGTCGCAACATATAGCGAGACAACACCCCAATGTGTGGGCGACTGACAGACTCGACAGACTCAACCCCCCTGGAGTTAGCGGACTGTCCCCCCTTAACTTGCCACACACAATTGGGATGTACCGGCCGGGTCTAACTGCTGATAACTGATAATCTGATAATCCATAGGAAATCTATGGGTTTGAAAACTATTTTCTTTATTTTGAAAACTAGCTTTTAATAAAAACCATGGAATATACATAAAACTTATTTATTAAATGAATATAATTTCTTAATCTCTGAGATATAAAAATATTTTAATTAAAATACACTTGAACATAAATTATATTTAATTTATAAAACTCATATAAATAAATAAATGTATATAAAATTACCAACACTTCAATCTAACTTGAAAACGTATTGAAGAACATTAAATCAAAACATAATCTTGCTCTTACTTAAATAAAACCATAACTTGCTATAAATGCTCATAAAACATATTATAGAAATAAAATATACTTTACTTAAAAATAATTTTACACTCACAGGTTTCTGGTTTTCCTCTAAGCTTGGCGCTCTGGTTCCTTCGTCTCATTGCATTTCTTGTCTTTCCATAACGTTTCTTTTTCTCCCATACTACGGAGATTTCTCCCTAAAGTAATATATTTTCAAATAAATCATTCATATAAATGCAACAACTAATACAACAACTCTATTAACACGTTTAACACTTTATTTTTCAATTTCTTCTATTCTAATAGAATCGATTACGTTTAATTCGCTAAAAAATCATGTCTCTAACATTATATATTTCTTAAATAAGTCACTTTCTCTTAAATTGAATCTCATTCAACACAATCTAACATACTTTCTTAAATTTCTAAGCACCAATTTGTATCAAAATCATACAAATACAATTTCTAATACTTCATTGCCCATCAATTGAAATCTCTACACTATTAACATTCAATTTCTACACAAATGCTCATTCTAATCTTCATTAATTTAATATAAATGAATTTCTTACACTTAACAACATCAAATTCAACTTCATTAAACTCGATTAAATTGATTATAACTTCAATTTCGAATTTAATTTCCAAAATTCTCAAAATTAATGATTCAATTTCATTCCAAACACAACATCATACAAATTTCATACTACGAATTCACTAATTTGAGAATCATTTTGATTCCTTACTTAATGATTCTAAATTCAAGCCTTCAATTAACTCAAAAACACTCAAATTACTCAATTAATAACTCAATTCAACAATTTAAACTCAAAATCATCAAATCCCCAATTCTTTACTTACTAATTTTCTTGATTTTCATTCTAATCAACTCCAATTAAATTAATTTCAAATAAAACACTACCAAATACTCAAATCAAACACTAAAATCACAAAACCCATCAATCAACTTCACTTTATATTCAACAATAAAATTTCAAACGAAATTCAAATTCAATCAATTTCTAAATCAACAAAATCCATCATCAACAACATTCAATTTCACTTATATTCTCAACAATCAATTTCAATCACAAATTAAAACTCAATCAATCTCTCAATTTAATTCAATTTCATTTTATACTCAAAAATCAAAATTCCAACACAATTTAATTTCCTCAAATTCAAACCAAATCAACTTCATAAATCAATTACCCAAAGTCCACTTTGACTCTTCCTACTAGGTTGACCGAATTTCTTCTTCTTTTTCTTCCTTTTTTTCTTTTTCTTTTCTTCTTCTCACGGCTTCTGCAGCTTTTCTTCTCCATTTTTCTGCACAACTTATGCTCTGTTTTCACTTTTCTTCTCTCTGTTTCTTTCTTCTTTTTTTTTTTTTTTTTAAATTTGTTTCCTGGTTCCTTTCTTTCCTTGATCCACCAATGGAATTTCACCACTTGTCATGCATACATAAGTTCTTATATTTGCTACTTACCCCTTAAGCTTTTAATTTCATAATGTGACCGCAATATACAATTTAATCACATAAATTTAATCCACAATCTTATAACTTACAAATTAATCCATAACAATCTATTAACTCTTTTCCATAAAAATCCATTCCAATTTACTTTTCCATCAATTAATTAAATCATAACCTCATATCGTAAAAATATATTTTAACTTCCAATAAATAATCTTAATACTCCAATTTATGGAAATCCTTACTATGTTCTCCAAAACTTATAATTGGATTTCGTATGTACCTTATGGAACCTTAATAATCGTCTGAAACTATTCCATATATTTTCCAAGTCTCTGATACCCTTTTTCGGAAACTTTCGAATCCATCCAATAAATTTCATTATAGCATCGTTAGTGTTTTTGACATTCAATTTACCCATAATAAGGGTATATTTATTCACAAGTGTACCGTACAATAAATTCTAGAAATTATATTATAATACCTACATATATAGTACAACTATCGGGAGGGTGTATTACAATTCTGCCCTCTCTCACTTCACATGGCTGCTTCTTCTTCTTTTCTCCTTCCTTTCTTCTTCTTTCTTCCTTTCATTCTCTTCTTTTTCCGCTGCTCACTTTCTCTTTTTCTTTCTCTCTTCCCTGCTCTATTTTCTGGTGTGTTCTTCTCCATTTTTCTGCACAAATTCTGTTCTCCCTCTCTTCCATGGCCGCCTGCACTCTCTCTTTCTCTCTCTCTTCCTCGGCTGCACCTTCTTCTTCTTCTTTTCTTTCCGGCCGAAGCTTCTCTCTTTCTCTCTTTTCTTCTTTCTTTTCTTCCTCCACCGCCTCTCTCTTCCTCTGTTTTCTTCTTCTCATTTTGCTGATTCATTTGTATATATATATATATATTATATTATTTTATTTTATATTACTTATCTCTAATTGAAATTTGCCCCTTTTCATTTTAAAAATTATAATGTAACCACAAATTGAAAACTAATTACATATACTTGTCCAATAACACTTTAATTGTCAATTTAATCCATAACAATCCCTTAACTCTTTTCCACAAAAATCCATTTCGATTTACTTTTCCATCAATTGATTAAATCACAATCTCATATCATAAAAATATATTTTAACTTCCAATAAATATTCTTCATACTCCAATTTATGGTAATCCTTACTATGTTCTCCACAACTTATAATTTAAATTTCTTATATACTTTATGGAACCTTATTAATCATCTGAAACCATTTCGGATATTTTCCAAGTCTCTGATACCCTTTTTCGGAAACTTTCGGATCCAACCAATAAATTCCACTATAGCATCATTAATACCTCTAACATCTAATTTACTCATAATAAAGGCTTATCTATTTACTTGTGTACTGTACAATCAATTGTGGAAAAATATATTACAATACCTGTACGTGTACAGTACATACTATTGGGAGGGTGTATTACAATTTCTTCCCCCTTTATAAAATTTCGTCCTCAAAATTTATACAAACTACCTAACACGAATAAGTGCACCTGGAACACATTATGAATTTTTACTAACTCTGATGGTAATTCAACTTATACACTACTGGTCTAATAGTGTTTATAATTGCATATGGCACCCTACATCAAGCTCAACTTACTACACCTTTCTAGCTTTCATTACGTTTAAATTTTTAGAAATGCCTTATCACCAATTTCCAACTTTAGATCTTTACTGCAATGATCTACTTAACTCTTTTGTCTATCTGTAATACACCCTCCCAATAGATTGTACTGTACACATACAGATATTGTAATATATTTTATAGAATTGATTGTACGGTACTATAATAGAGTTTATTGGACGATTAGTACGATTTTGTAAAGTATATACGAAATCCAATTATACGTTTCGAAATTTCTAGTGAGTATTTTCCATAAATTGTTAAAAGTATTAAAGGTATCAGAGACTCGAAAAATATTTGGAATAGTTCCAGATGGTTATTAAGGTTCCATAAAGTATATAAGAAATTTAACTTATAAATTTTGGAGAACATGGTAAGGATTTCTATAAATTGGAGTATTGAGAATATTTATTGGAAGTTAAAATATATTTTTACGATATGAGGTTGTGATTTAATTAATTGATGGAAAAGTAAATTGAAATGGATTTTTGTGGAAAATAGTTAATGGATTTTTATGGATTAAATTGTAAATCAAAATATTGTTGACCAAAATTATGTGATTAAAGTTATGGTTGTGGTCATATTATAAATTTAAAATGAAATGGGGCAAATTGTAATTAGAGATAAGTAATATGAAATAATATAATATATAATATATATATATATATATATATATATATATATATATGTGTGTGTGTGTGTGTGAAATTAGAAATGAAGAAGGAAGAAGAAATCAGAAACGAAAACAGAGGAAGAGAGAGGCAGTGGAGAGAAGAAAGAAAAGAAAGAGAGGAGAGAAGAGAGAGTAGCGGCCGAAGAGAAGAAGAAGAGAAGAGAGAAGAAGAAGAAGGAAGGACTTCGGCCGGAGAAGGAAGAAGAAGAAGGTGAGCAGTGACCAGAGATGGGAGGAAGAGGAAGAAAATAGGTGCAGAAAACAGAGCAGTAACCGAAGAAGAGAGCTGCTGTCCAGCTGAGAGAAGAGAGGAAGAAGAGAGAAAAAGAAGAAGGAAAGTGAGAAAGAAGAAGAAGAGGCAGCAGCGGGAAGAAACAGAAGAGCAGAAACTTTGCAGAAAAATAGAGAAGAAGAGCTGCAGAAACCGTGAGAAGAAGAAGGAAAAAAAAAGAAGAAACAGAGAAAAATAAAAGAGAAAAGGAGAGAAGAAATTCGGTCAACCAAGAGGAGTCTAGGAACTTTGGGTAAGTGATTATAAAGTTGATTTGGTTTTGAGTTTTGATAAAGTTGATTTGGTTTGAGTATTGATGAAATTGAATTAATTTGAGAGATTGATTGAGTTTTAATTTGTGATTAAAATTGATTGTTGAATATATAGTGAAATTGGATGTTTGGGTGATGATTTTGATGATGGATTTTGTTGATTTAGAAATTGATTGAGTTTGAATTTCATTTGAAATTTTATTGTTGAATATAAAGTGAAATTGATTGATGGGTTTTGTGATTTCAGTGTTTGATTTGAGTATTTGGTAATGTTTTATTTGAAATTTATTTAATTGGAATTCATTGGAATGAAAATTAAGAAATTAGTAAGTTAAATAATTGGGGATTTGATGATTTTGAGTTTAAATTAGTTAATTGAGATGTTATTTGTGTAATTGGAGTATTTTTGAATTAATTGATGGTTTGAATTTAGAATCGTTAAGTAAGAAATCAAAATGATTCTCGAAATAGTAACTTGTATTATGAGTTTGTTTGTGATGTTGTGTTTGGAATGATTTTGAAGTTGAATTTGATGTTGTTAAGTGAAAGAAATTCATTTATGTTAAATTGATGAAAATTAGAATGAGAAATTCTGTAGAAATTGAAATTGATAGTATACAGAATTCGATTTATGGGTAATTAAGTATTATAAATTGTATTTGTATGAATTGATACAAATTGGTGTTTAGAAATTCCAGAAAATGTATTAGATTGTGTTGTATGAGATTTGAATTAAGAGAAATTGAATGATTCTAGAAATCATGTCGAATTTGAATGTTTGAAATTCGATCAAGTAGAGGAATCCTATGATTGACATGATTTATATTAAATTAAATGCAATTGATTTTATTATAATAGAAGAAATTGAAAGAATAAAGTGTTAAAGGTGCTAATTGAGTTTTGTATTAGTTGTTATATTTATATTAATGATTTGTTTGGAAATATATTACTTTAGTGAGAAATCTCCGTAGTATGGGAGAAAAAGAATCGTTATGGAAAGTCAAGAAATGTATTGAGACGAAGGAACCAGAACACCAAGCATAGAGAAAACCAGAAACCAGTGAGTGTTAAACTATTTTAAGCAAAATTATATTTTTAGTTGAAATATACTTTAGTGTACTTGGATTTAATTTAATTATTTATGACTTAATATATACGTTGTTTATTTATATGTGTTTTATATTCAAAATAGAATTGATTGCTTCAGTGATATATTTAAATTAAGGTGTTTTCTATTTTAGAATTTTTGAGTTTGTATTCAGCTGAGAAAATATTTATGTATGAAATTTAGTTAAAGAAATATATTTTTATGTATATATTTCAAGTTTTTAGATTAAAAACTAATTTTCAAAAGTAAAGAAAATACTTTTCAAACCATGGATACCCATTTATTATCAGAATTACCAGAATTATCAGAATTATCAGAATTTATGAGAATTAGACCCGGCCGGTACATCCCAATTGTGTGTGGCAAGTTAAGGGGGGACAGTCCGCTAACTCCGGGGGGTTGTAACACCCCCTGACCCAAATCCGCTCGGACCGAATCAGGGAGCGCTACTATATACTAAAATCTAACTTTTATAAACCATAATTGAAAACTATATTAAAAACATTTGAAAATGGTCCAAAGACTTTTCGAAACTCTTGCCAGAGTTTCCTCTATTTTTTCTGACTTTCCAAAACCTGTTTGCAATTAAAATTCATAAATATCAACTTCCAAATTCTCAAATCAATTTTGCACACCCTTCCAAATATAGTGCGACTTACCAACCAAGTATCATAATATCATTTATAAAGATTCAAATAATATAAACATATAATAAAATATTTACATAGCGGAAGCTTCTTAAATATTTACAACAGTTTCTGTATATGCATGTAGTATCAAAATTATATAGACTTATTACAAATGAACTACCAAAATATATGCAGGAAAGATATGATTCCGGACTCTGGTTCTGCAGTCTCTACTCTTCTTTATCTTTATCGCCTTTGGAACCTCTGTTTCCTGCGTGCGAGAATACTCAACACGCTAAGCATATTGCTTAGTGGATGTACACAAAATTGTATAGACAAATTTACTCTGTCAAATATGTATATCTATTCTTAATCAAAATATAAATCACATATAAGTAAATCATTTATGGGGCTCAGATCAAATCAAATATTCAAAATCAATCAACAGACAGATTTGTCATAATTTCTCAAACGTTTTCATATAACAAATCAGTTTTCAGATTGGCTCATGACATACAAAACATAAGTTATCGGACTGGATTACGGGTTGTTCGGCTTCGAACTCACGCCGAACATCAGATCAGAATGGAACACCAACGGAATCACCCGCTGTAAATGTCCCATGACAGAACCCTAAGAAGGGTGGTACAAACAGAATATATCGGCACAGTACTGTTCAGACAGAAACCCAATTGACATGTCAACCTCCTATATCCATATCTATGTTCATACACATCAGAGCCAAAATATTTTCTCCAAACCAATGTCAACATATCTCATTTCTTTTCGAATCATTGAATTCAATTTTCAACGTAGTCAATGTCAATACATATCGATATATTTATATTTCCGAAATACAAAATTCATCAAATATAATATCACAGAAATATACGAATGTAAATCAATAATCATATGAAATCCATCCAAAATATTCCGTTTCGAATCAAATTGCCCCAAAATCATTTTCCAATACATTTCACAATATAATATAATTTAAGTCACTTTCAACCATATATTTCCTTAACAATATATTTCCAGAACACTATTAAAACCAAATCGTATTCAAATCATTCCGAAATCAGTTTCAAACTATCAATTCTACTCAATAGAATTCACATAATTCAAAAACGATAAACTTCGAGAATTTCAAAAATTTCTGGAAAACTTGAAAAATTCGAAAACTCGTATATATCGAACCTGAACTATATTCGATAATCAATATAATACAAATAACGCAAATTTAATCAATTTCAATCAATCTGAAATATTCCGAAAATTTCTGGAAAACTGAAAAAAATTCCAAAACACGTATATAGCAAATTTAAACTATAATCTATAATCCATATAATTCTAATAACTCAAAAACTCGAAAATTGGACAATTCCGAAAATTTCTTGAAAACTGGAAATTCGAAAAATACGTGTACACCAAACCTGAAAGCTTCCTCCTTCTCCTTTCCTTCTTCTCTTTCTCTTTTCTTCTTCTTCTTCTTCTTCTTCTTCTTTTTCTTCTTCTTTTTCTTCTTTCTCTCTCCTCTCCTCTCTCGTTCTAATTCTGTTTCTGTGTTGATTTGCTTCAATTTAGTTGATGAAGCTTCAACGCTTCATCATGCGGTGCTATATATTTTTTTTAAAATTTTTGAGCGACCGGTATCGCGACTGGTGGTCGCGCCGCTTCGGTCGCGATGCTCACTGGTCGAAATGTGCCACTTTCATCGCGAGCTGGTCATCGCGATCTGTGGTCGCGATGACTGGTCGCGATACTCACTGCCCCAAATCATCCTTTTCATCGCGATCCAGTCATCGCGATCTGTGGTCGCGATGACCTGATCGCGGTGCTCACTGCCAAAAATCACCATTCTTCATCGCAAGCAGCTCATCGCGATCTGTGGTCGCGATGGCCAGGTCGCGATACTCACTGTCTCAGTTTTTCACTCTTCTCTTCGTGCATCGTTTTTGACCGTTCAATTTGGTCCACTATGAAACCTAAAAATATACATACATTTAATTACAATTTCCACCCATCAAATCATAAAAATCATATGCACATATTCACAATGAATTCAATCATACTTTTCATATGTATTCGAAATTAGGGATGTTACAGGGGTTGAGTCTGTTGAATCTGTCAGTTGCCCACACATTGGGGTGTTGTCTCGCTATATGTTGCGACGCAGCATACCGTACATAGACAGTGAGATGTCTTTTATCAGAATATCAGAAGTCACCAGTGTAGCGTCAGAGTAGTCGCCTGGTGACACCCTCCATATGGTACGACGCCAGTTGGGTCGTCCTATGAAGTATCAGAAATCAGAAGGGTTCCATGGGTTTTATCAGAAAAGTATTTATCAGAAAAAAATTTATTAGAAAAGTTTTATCAGAAAAGTTTTATCAGAAAAACATTATCAGAAAAGTTTTATCAGAGAGATTTTATCAGAATAAGTTTTAGAAAAGTATTATTATAAAAGTTTATTATCAGAAAAGTATTTTATCAGAAGAGTATTATCAGAAAACTTTAAATCAGAAAAGTACATTATCTTAGTATCTCAGTTTTCAGAACAATATATTATCTCAGAATTTCAGTTTTCAGAAAAGAATATCATATTAGCTTTTCAGTTTCAAGAAAAATAAGAGTATTAAATCAGTTTCCCAGTTTTCAGAAATTTTATCCGAAAAGTTTTATCAGAAAAGCAATATCAGAAAAGTTTTATCAGAAAAGCATTATCAGAAAAGTTTTATCAGAAAAGCAGCATCAGAAAGGTTTATCAGAATAAGTTTTAGAAAAGTATTATTAGAAAAGTTTATTATCAGAAAAGTATTTTATCAGAAGAGTATTATCAGAAAACTATATTATTAGAAAACTTTAAATCAGAAAAGTATTTTTAGTAAAGTATATTCTTTTAACTTTTCAGTTTTCAGAAAAGTACATTATCTTAGTATCTCAGTTTTCAGAACAATATATTATCTCAGAATTTTAGTTTTCAAAAAAGAATATCATATTAGCTTTTCAGTTTCTAGAAAAATAAGAGTATTAAATCAGTTTCCCAGTTTTCAGAAATTAGATTTCAGAATAGTTTTCAGTATAGCTTTCAGAACAGTTTTCAGAAGTTAGATATCAATATAATTTTAGTATGAATTTCAGTTTAGTATTTTCAGAAAACAGATTTATATTCTTTTCAGATTTCAGGGAGGTTATTAGAAAAAGAATTAAAATTTATTTAGAAATTAATAACACTCACTTAGTTCCTTTAGCTCATTATAGTTTTATGTTTTTAAATCAACCTCCCCAGGTACAGGTACATGTGCAGACATTAAAGGGATGTCGATGACCAGCGGGACCAGTCAGAGGATGCTGTGACTGTTTTACAAGCATATATGATGTTTTAAATTGTTAAGTTTATATTTTAATATTGTTTTAAGTGTATAAGTATTTTATTTAAAGATTTGATTTATTTATTTTTGATAATTATTTGTTTTGATATTTGAATTGTGATTGCGGTTTGTGGAAATGGACCGGAGGTCCACAGTAGTTGAGATTTGAAAACAAATTTAGAAGTGTTCAAGTTGTTTTATGCAGGTCTCCAAGATTTGGTACACTCAGAAAAACAGAAGAGGCTTTACCAAAATTTTTATAAAATAATTTTGTATATAAAAAAAAAAATTTCCTACTTAGAATTTCAGAATAAAGAAACGGCTTAGCTTCACGGAAGCCTTTCAGCGGGGTAAGCCTCGACTGGGAAGCTACTGTGGAGTGCCGGCAAGTCGCCTAACGTGAGATAGTAGGTTTGGGGCCTATCACTATCTCTCGCTGATTTGAGTTTATTTCGAATAATTCTGATCTTATCTGAAGTAATCTAACCTAATTCAGGGTCTGATAATTTCTTTTCATTATCATGTCTATCATCTCTGATATGATAATCTGTACTCTGTTTCATTCTCAGTGTCTTTCTTAACTTTTCTATCTGATAATCATGCTTATATCCTTCCTTATCAATTTAGTCAATAGGACTACTATTCTACATGGACTTCATCTCTTCTCTCTGTATTTTCTATATATATATATTATTCAACTAGAATTGATCGATTTCTCCAACATAGCCTGATAATCTGTATATTCAACAAAATCATCAAACACATGGAAAATTTCTGATTTCTACTACATTAGTCTGCGATTTCCAGTTCTTAATAACCTCTACTTTTATTATTCAACTTTACTATTCTCATTAATATTAACATAAATTATCTTATCTGAAAATTCTCAAATAGTAGGGAGAACCTTAAACAAATCTACTATCACTACTACTAACTCTTTTAACTTGTAAACTGATAATACACTGCAAAACAATTAGAGAAAGCATCTTACAAAGCTTCTTGAATTTTCATTCTTCTTTACTTAGAAAAAGAACTCTTTTTAATATCCAGCTAATTCTTATTTAACTTACAACTACGCATATTTCATCAAATACTACTATCATTTTACATTAATCTCCAAATGGAATTTATCAATCAATAACTGATCAAAATCTTCCTACGCTTGATACTCAAACTATCTCTCTGTTCTGATAAACTAACAATCTCATAATTAATTATTAAATATGCTTCCTCTTCTAGTAAGTCCTCATAAGAACTCTTTATTAATTTTCTCAACTTGTTTCAAACTTCTCTAGGCGATTTAATAGATTAAATTTCATAAATAGGGAGATCAATAGCATTAGCCCTTTTTTTAAAAATAAATCTCCTAAGATAACAACAAAATTCTGAATATCTGACTCACCTATTCACTCAAAACTCTTTACCATCAATTTCTATTATCTTGCTCCTGATTACTCTATCAACTGACAATTAATCTCCTGTCATTCTTAATTAATAAACTGAAAATAATGAAGTCTAATAAAACTCTTATTCAATAACTTTCTAATTGTATCTTAATTTATTCAACTCAATTGGAGTTATCTCATGGAGAAATTAAGGATTTGCTTAGTTCTCGAAATTAAATCTATTACTGACAGGCCCCTAACCTACTATCTCACGCTAGGCGGCCTGCTGGCACTCCACGATAACTTCCCAGTCAAGGCTTGCCTCACTAAAAGACTTCCGTGAAGCTTAGCCGTTTTTTAACTTGGAAATCTAAGTAGAAATTTTTTTTTTTCAAAACTATTTTATTAAAATTTTGGCAGAGTCTCCACTGTTTTTCTGAGATTACCAAATCTTGGAAACCTGCATAAAAACTTTAACACTTCAATAAAATCCCAAATCTCAACTACTGTGGACCTCCGGTCTATCTCATCAAATCACATCTCAAACAGTTTAAATATCAAAATAAAGAGTTATCAAATCTTTTAATAAAATACTCATGTACTTAAAACAATACTAAAATACAAACGTAACAACTAAAACATTATATATGCTAGTAAAACAGTCACAACATCCTCTGATTGGTCCCACTGGTCTTCGTCGTCCCTGCAATGTCTGCACCGGTACCTGGGAGGTTGGTTTAAAAAAAACATAAAACTAATATGAGCTAAACGAGCTCAGTGAGTGTTTCTAATTTACTGAGAAACCTTAAATATAATAAGATTAACTTTGAATTAAACTGAAACTCTTCAAACTTACTACTATTACTGAAAACTGAAAACTGATAAATGGAAATAATATATTTTTCTGATAACTGATAAACTGAAATAATATATTTTTCTAAAAACTGAAATGCTAAAATAATATACTTTTCTGATAATGTTTTTCCGATAAAACCTTTCTGATAAAACCTTTCTGATAAACCTTTTCTGATAACACTTTTCTGATACTGAGTAAAAATATATTTTCTGATAATGCTTTTCTGATAAAACTTTTCTGATAAAACTTTATGATAAAACTTTTCTGATAATGAACTTTTCTGAAAATTGAAAAACTGCGAAAATATATTTTTCTGATAATGCCAATGGAAAACCCATATCTGATAACTGATAATCCATAGGGCGACTCAGCTGGCGCCGCACCATATAGAGGGCGTCACCAGGCGACTAATCTAGCGCCGCACTGGTGACTTTGATAATCTGATAAAAGACATCTTACTGTCTATGTGCGGAATGCTGCGTCGCATACATAGAATGAGACAACACCTCAATGTGTTGGCGACTGACAGACTCGACAGACTCAACCCCCCTGGAGTTAGCGGAATATCCCCCCTTAACTTGCTGACAGGCCCCAAACCTACTATCTTATGTTAGGCAGCCTGCCGGCACTCCACGGTAGCTTCCAAGTCAAGGCTTGCCTCATTGAAAGGTTTCTGTGAAGCTAAGCCATTTTTTTATTCTGAAAATCTGAGTAAAATTTTTTTTTTTTTTTTTAATATATACAAAACTATTTTATAAAAATTTTGGCAGAGTCTCCTCTCTTTTTCTGAAATTACCAAATCTTGGAGACCTGCATAAAACAACTTGAGCACTTCTATATTTGTTTTCAAATCTTAACTACTGTGGACCTCCGGTCCATTTCCACAAACCGCAATCACAATTCAAACAATTCAAATATCAAAACAAGTAATTATCAAAAATAAATAAATCAAATCTTTAAATAAAATACTTATACACTTAAAACAATACTAAAATACAAACTTAACAATTTAAAATATTATATATGCTTGTAAAACAGTCACAGCATCCTCTGACTGGTGCCACTTGTCTTCGGCGTCCCTGCAATGTCTGCACCTGGGGAGGTTGGTTTAAAAACATAAAAACCATAATGAGCTAAAGGAGCTCAGTGAGTGTTATTAGTTTCTAAATAAACTTTAATTCTTTTTCTGAAATCTAATTTCTAAAAAACTGGGAAATTGATTTAATACTCTTATTTTTCTGGAAACTGAAAAACTAATATGATATTCTTTTTTGAAAACTGAAATTCTAAGGTAATATATTATTCTGAAAACTGAAATAATATATTTTTCTGAAAACTGAAATACTGAGATAATGTACTTTTCTGAAAACTGAAAAGTTAAAAGAATATACTTTACTACAAATACTTTTCTGATGAAACTTCTCTGATTTAAAGTTTTCTAATAATATAGTTTTCTGATAATACTCTTCTAATAAAATACTTTTCTAATTAAATGCTTTTATGATAATAAACTTTTCTAATAATACTTTTCTAAAAACTTATTCTGATAAAATCTTTCTGATAAACCTTTCTGATACTGCTTTTCCGATAAAACTTTTCTGATAAAACTTTTCTGATAATGAACTTTTCTGAAAATTGAAAAACTGCGAAAATATATTTTTCTGATAATGCCAATGGAAAACCTATATCTGATAACTGATAATCCATAGGGCGACTCAGCTGGCGCCGCACCATATAGAGGGTGTCACCAGGCGACTAATCTAGCGCCGCACTGGTGACTTTGATAATCTGATAAAAGACATCTTACTGTCTATGTGCGGAATGCTGCGTCGCATACATAGAGTGAGACAACACCTCAATGTGTGGGCGACTGATAGACTCGACAGACTCAACCCCCCTGGAGTTAGCGGAATATCCCCCCTTAACTTGCTGACAGGCCCCAAACCTACTATCTTATGTTAGGCAGCCTGTCGGTACTCCACGGTAGCTTCCCAGTCAAGGCTTGCCTCATTGAAAGGTTTCTGTGAAGCTAAGCCATTTTTTTATTCTGAAAATTTGAGTAAATTTTTTTTTTTTTTTTAATATATACAAAACTATTTTATAAAAATTTTAGCAGAGTCTCCTCTCTTTTTCTGAAATTACCAAATCTTGGAGACCTGCATAAAACAACTTGAGCACTTCTATATTTGTTTTCAAATCTTAACTACTGTGGACCTCCGGTCCATTTCCACAAACCGCAATCACAATTCAAACAATTCAAATATCAAAACAAATAATTATCAAAAATAAATAAATCAAATCTTTAAATAAAATACTTATACACTTAAAACAATACTAAAATACAAACTTAACAATTTAAAATATTATATATGCTTGTAAAACAGTCACAGCATCCTCTGACTGGTCCCACTTGTCTTCGGCGTCCCTGCAATGTCTGCACCTGGGGAGGTTGGTTTAAAAACATAAAAACTATAATGAGCTAAAGGAGCTCAGTGAGTGTTATTAGTTTCTAAATAAACTTTAATTCTTTTTCTGAAATCTAATTTCTAAAAAACTGGAAAACTGATTTAATACTCTTATTTTTCTGGAAACTGAAAAACTAATATGATATTCTTTTTTGAAAACTGAAATTCTAAGATAATATATTGTTCTGAAAACTGAAATCATATATTTTTCTGAAAACTGAAATACTGAGATAATGTACTTTTCTGAAAACTGAAAAGTTAAAAGAATATACTTTACTACAAATACTTTTCTGATGAAACTTCTCTGATTTAAAGTTTTCTAATAATATAGTTTTATGATAATACTCTTCTGATAAAATACTTTTCTAATCAAATGCTTTTATGATAATAAACTTTTCTAATAATACTTTTCTAAAAACTTATTCTGATAAAATCTTTCTGATAAACCTTTCTGATACTGCTTTTCCGATAAAACTTTTCTGATAATGCTTTTCTGATAAAACTTTTATAATAAAACTTTTCTGATATTGCTTTTCTAATAAAATATTCTGCTAATAAACTTTTCTGAAAACTTATTATCTCTCCTGAAAATAATGTACTGAAATCTGTAATCATCTGTTTTCTGAATACTGTACTGAAATCTATTTTTCTAAACATCTAGCCAAGCCTAACGTATAAAAGCTCTTAATTTAATATTTTGTACTGAAAATTTGAAAATATTTCTAGCTTGGCTTCTGTATCTGAAAACTCCCAATAGGCCCCTAAGCTGAGCTGAACTCATAGGTTGACTAACTGCGCCGTACCATATGGGTGGGTCACAGGGCAACTAACTGCGCCGTCCACTGTGATATCTGATATAAGTCACGATGCGACTAACTGATGCGCTCAACGTGACATCTGATAAAAGACATCTCACTGTCTATGTGCGGAATGCTGCGTCGCATCATATAGCGAGACAACACCCCAATGTGTGGGCGACTGACAGACTCAACCCCCCTGGAGTTAGCGGACTGTCCCCCCTTAACTTGCCACACACAATTGGGATGTACCGACCGGGTCTAACTGCTGATAACTGATAATCTGATAATCCATAGGAAATCCATATGTTTGAAAACTGTTTTCTTTACTTTGAAAACTAACTTTTAATAACAAAAATAATATAAAATATACATCAACCATATTTCTTTATTGAATATAAATTCTAGATTTCTGAGATATAAAAAAAATACTTCAATTAAAATATAATGGAGCATAAATTCTATTTAAATGATGAACCACATATAAATAAATAAATGTGTATATAAAATCACAAATAATTAAATTAACCTTGGAAACATAGTAAAATATATTTCAACTAAAAATATGATTTTGCTTAAAATATTTTAACACTCACAGATTTCTAGTTTTCTCAAAGCTTGGTGCTCCGGTTCCTTTGTCTCAATACATTTCTTGCATTTCCATAACGTTTCTTTTTCTACTATACTACAGAGATTTCTCCCTAAAGTAATATATTTCCAAATAGATTATTAATATAAATACAACCACTAATATAAAACTCTATTCACATGTTTAACACTTTATTCTACAATTTCTTCTATTCTCATAAAATCATTTACATTTAATTTACTGAAAATCATGTCTAATACTTAATTGCTCATCAATTGAAATCTCTACACTAGTAATATTCGATTTCTACACAAATGCTCATTCTAATATTTATTAATTTCACATAAATAAACTTCTTTAACTTAACAACATCAAATTCAACTTCATTAAACACAATTAAACTAATTATCGCTTCAATTTCAAATTCTATTCAAAAATTTCCAAAATTAGTGATTCAATTTCACTCCAAACACAACATTATAACAAAACTCATAATATAAGTCACTAATTTGAGAATTATTTTGCTTTCTTCCTTAACGATTCTAAATTCAAACCATCAATTAATTTAAAAATACTCTAATTACACAACTAACATCTCAATTAACTCATTTAAATTCAAAATCATAAAATCCTCAATTCTTTAACTTATTAATTTTCTTGATTTTCATTTTATTCAATTCAATTCCAACTAATTTCCAATCAAACACCACAAAAACTCAAATCAAATACTCAAATTAACAAAATCCATCATCAAAATCATCACCCAAACTTTCAATTTCATTTTATACTCAACAATAACATTTCAAACATAACTCAAACTCAATTAATCTCTAAAATCAATTCAATTTCATCAATATTTAACAATCAATTTCATCAAATTCTTACCCAAATTTCTCTTGGTTTTCCTCTTCTTCCTATTGCTGGACTGTGACTCTCTTCTTCTTCCTTTCTTTCCTTTTTCTTCTTTTATTTTCTTTCCTCCTTTCTTCTTCTCTTCTCACGGTCACTGTTTCTTTTTCTTCCTTCCTCTTCTTCGGCTGTTGCAAGCTTCTCTCTCTCCTCCTCCTTTCTTCCTTGCTTGACCGGCCACTTCACTCTTCTTCCCTTCCTCTCTTCTTTTTCTTTCTTCTTCTCTTCTGCCGGTCCCATGCTCTGTTTTTCTTCTCCCTTTTTCTGCAGCTTCTTCTTCTCCATTTCCCGCTGCTGCCTCTTCCTTGGCCGGCCTTCTTCTCCTCTTTCCCTTGGTCGGCTCTCTCTCATCTTCTCTTCTTTCTCTCCTTCGGCCAAACCTTCCTTCTCCCTCTCTCTTCTCGAATTTTCTGGTTGCTTCTCTCGTCTCTCTCTCTCTTTTCTGTTTTCATTTTTCTGGTTTCTTTTCATTTTGTTTTCTCTTTCAATTTCTGATTTCTAACACACACACACACACACACACATAAATATATATATATATATATATATATATATATATATATATAATAATTCTAGCTTGCCCCAATACACTTTAAAATTACAATATGACCACAACCATAAATTAATCACATAAATTTGATCCAAAATCTTATAACTTACAAATTAATCCATAACAATCCACTCACTCTTTTCCACAAAAATCTATTTCAATTTACTTTTCCATCAAGTAATTAAATCACAACCTCATATCGTAAAAATATATTTTGACTTCCAATAAATATTCTCAATACTCCAATTTATGGAAATTCTTACAATATTCTCAAAAACTTATCATTTAAATTTCTTATAAACTTTATAGAACTTTATTAATCATCTGAAACCATTCCAGTTATTTTCCAAGTCTCTGATACCCTTTTTCAAAAATCTTCGGATTCATCCAATAAATTCCACTATAGTACTATACAATCAATTCTGGAAAAAAAATATATTACAATACATGTACGTGTACAGTACAAATTATCGGAAGGGTGTATTACCACACACAAATGGGGTGTACCGGCCGGGTCTACTGCTGATAATCTGATAACTGATAGCTGCTGATAATCTGATAAGCTGCTGATAATATGATAATAAATGGGTATCCATGGTTTGAAAATTATTTTCTTTACTTTGAAAACTAACTTTTAATCAAAAAGTATGGGATATACATATAACATATTTCTTTAAATGAATATAAATTCTAAATTTTTGAGATATATAAAAATACTTCAATTAAAATATATTTGAGCATAAATTCTATTTAACTTACAAAACTCATAAAAATAAATAAATGTATATAATATCACAAATACTTCAATCAAACTTAAAACATATTAAAGAACATTTCAATCAAAACATAATCTTACTCTCGCTTGAATAAAATCATAACTTGATATAATTCACTTTAAACTCACTTAAAACAATTTATGAAAAAAAATATACTTTACTTTAAAATAAATTTACACTCACTGATTTTTGGTTTTCTCTAGGCTTGGTACTCTGGTTCCTTCGTCTCACTACATTTCTTGTCTTTCCATAACATTTCTTTTTCTCCTATACAACAGAGATTTCTCCCAAGTAATATATTTTAAAATAAATCATTAATATAAATGCAACAACTAATATAAATTTCTATTCTAATGGAATCGATTACGTTTAATTCGCTAAAAATCATGTCTCTATAATTATATATACTTTGAATCATTCAATTTCTCTTAATTCGAATCTCATACAACACAAATACTATTTCTAATATCTTAATTATACATAAATTGAAATCTCTACACTATCAACTGCAATTTCTACACAATTCTCATTCTAATCTTCATCAATTTAACATAAGTGAATTTCCTTCACTTAACAACATCAAATTCAACTTCATTAAACGCGATTAAACTAATTATAACTTCAATTTCGAACTTAATTTTAAAAATTCCCAAAACTAGTGATTCAATTTCATTCCAAACAATTTCTACAACTCTTATCAATCACCAAACACAATATTACCCAAAAACTTATAATACAAGTTTACTAATTTGAGAATCATTTTGATTTCTTACACAATAAATTCAATCCATACTATCAATTAACTCAAAAATACTCCAATTACACAAATAACATCTCAATTTAACAATCCAAGCTCAAAATCATAAAATCCACAAATCTTTAACTTACTAATTTTCTAAATTTTCATTTCAATCAATTCCAATTCAACTAATTTCAATTAAAACTCTACAAAAACTCAAATCAATTACTAAAATCACAAAACCCATAATTTTCTTTACTTCCATCAATCCAATTTTCACTTTATACTTAACAATCAACTTCAAACACAAATCAACACTCAATCAATCTCTAAAATCAATTCAGTTTCATCAACACTTACCCAAAGTTCCTCTTCTTCTTCTTCTTCTTGCTGGACCGATACCTCTTTCAATTTCTTTCCTTATCTCTCTCTTTTCTTCTTTCTCTCGGCCGGGCAGCTCTCTTCTTTCTCTCCCTTTTTTTTTCTCTTTTCTTCTCGATTTGCTGGTCTTCTCCTCTGTTTCTGTTTTCATTCTTTGTTTTCTTTATTTTTGTTACCCGATTGACTTGTATACTTAGATTTGTGAGTGGAGTTTGGTGAGTGGAGTCTCCACTCACTTTTATATATATATATATATATTGTACTTTTTTTTTCCACAGACTTTGCAAATCTTTTCTGGTTTGTTTTTATGACAATTTTCATTTAGATTTTCATTTCATTTGCTTTACTTTCATTTTCATTTCATTTGCATTTCCTACTCACACTCACCGCCTCTCCTCTGTTCTCTTTTCTTTTGTTTTGTTTGCGGATTGAATTTGCAATTTGTTTGGTTTTGATGAGTGAAATTCTCCACTATCTTTATATATATATATATATATATATATATATATATATATATACATCTTAATTGCAACATGCCCCATAAACCTTTTTAAAATCATAACACGACCACCAAAATACAATTTAATCACATGAACTTAATCCAAAACCTTTTGATTTACAATTTAATCCATAACAATCCATTAACTCTTTTCCACAAAAATCCATTTCAATTTACTTTTCCATCAATTAATTAAATCACAACCTCATATCGTAAAAAAATATATTTTGACTTCCAATAAATATTCTCAATACTCCAATTTATGAAAATTCTTACTATATTCTCCAAAACTTATAATCGGATTTCGTATATACTTTACGAAATCTTACTAATCGTCCAATAAATTCCATTACCGTACCATATAATCAATTCTGGAAAAATATATTACAATACATGTACGTGTACAGTACAATCTATCGGGAGGATATATTACAATTACAACTTCTACTTCTCTATTTGGGAAAAGGTTGACATATTTCTCGAAATTACATTCGGGAATTCTTTAACTAAATCAAATATGATTTTCTTATTATAATAGTCTACTGTAGTTCAATAACTAGACAATCAACCTATCCCCCGTGCATCACGTACGGAAGCTTTTGGATTGGCTTCCTTGGGACAACCTCTGGGACCTCGTCAGGACATTATGCTGTGACTTTAACAAAAACTAAATTATATATATCTTGTAAAATTTCTTAAATCATATGCTTGGAAAATAATTGGAAATTTTCTGGGTTGCCTCAACCATAACAATACAAAAACACTTCATAAAAATCACATGTAAAACAGACAACCATACTTTTCAAAAACTTTCGCTCTGATACCAACCTGACAGGTCCCTAACCTACTATCTCTCATTAGGTAGCCTGCTGGCACTACACGGTAGCTTCCCAGTCGAGGCTCGCCCCGCTGAAAGGCTTCCGTGAAGCTAAGCCTTTTCTTTATTCTGAAAATCTGAGTAGGAAATTTTTTTTTTATACAAACTATTTTATAAAAATTTTGGCAGAGTCTCCTCTGTTTTTCTGAAATTACCAAATCTTGGAGACCTGCAAAAAAACTTTAACACTTCTATAAAATCCCAAATCTCAACTACTGTGGACCTTCGGTCCATCTCATCAAATTACATCTCAAACAGTTGAAATATCCAAAATAAATAGTTATAAAAAATATATAAATCAAATCTTTAAATAAAATACTTATATACTTAAAACAATATCAAAATAAAAATTTAACAACTAAAACATTATATATGATTGTAAAACAGTCACAACATCGTCTGACTGGTTCCGCTGGTCTTCAGCGTCCCTGCAATGTCTGCACCGATACATGTTGATTTAAAAACATAAAAATATAATGAGCAAAACGAGCTCAGTGAGTATTTCTAATTTACTGAAAAACCTTAAATATAATAAGATTAACTTTGAATTTAACTGAAACTTTTTAAACTTACTACTATTACTGAAAACTGATCAACTGAAAACTCTCTGCTATTGCTGAAAACTGATATCATATATTTTTCTGAAAACTAATAAACTAATATAATATACTTTTCTGAAAATTGATAAACTGAAATAATATATTTTTTTGATAACTGATAAACACAGAAAACTATTATGAAATATAATCTCTGAAAACTGAAAGCTAAGAATATATACATATACTTTCACTTTACTAAAAATTGAAAAGCTGAGAAGATATAATAACTTTTATCTTATTTTATTTTATTTATTTATTTATTTTTTTGAAAACTGAAAAGTTGATAACATATATATACGTTTCTTCTGCTGAAAACTAAAAAAAAAAACATACTTTACTGAAAATGCTTTTCTACTAAAACTTCTCTGATAAAACTTTTCTGAAAATGCCAATAGAGAACCCATATCTGATAATCCATAGGGCGACTCAGCTGGCGCTGCACCATATGGAGGGTGTCACCAGGCGACTAATCTGGCGTCGCACTGGTGACTCTGATAATCTGATAAAAGTCATCTCACTGTCTATGTGCGGAATGCTGCGTGGCATACATAGAGTGAGACAACACCCCAATGTGTGGGCGACTAACAGACTCAATAGACTCAACCCCCCTAGAGTTAGCAGACTGTCCCCCCTTAACTTGCCACACACAATTGGGATGTACTGGCCGGGTCTAACTACTGATAACTGATAACTGATATGATAATCTAATAATCCATAGGGTAATCCATGGATTTGAAAATTATTTCCTTTATTTTGAAAACTAGCTTTTAATAAAAACCATGGAATATACATAAAACATATTTATTAAATGAATATAATTTCTAAATCTCTGAGATATAAAAATACTTTAATTAAAATACACTTGAGCATAAATTCTATTTAAATTATAAAACATATAAACAAGTCAATGCACGTATATATAAAGTTATAAACAATTAAAATAAACTGGAAAACATACTAAGATATATTTTAACTAAAGATATGATGTTTCACCAACTTGAATAAAAATATTAACTGGCTAAACTTTCGATATAACATATTACTCAAATAAAATATACTTTGCTTTAAAATAATTTTACACTTACTAGTTTCTGGTTTTCCTTTAAGCTTGGCGCTCCGGTTCCTTCGTCTCAATACCTTTCTTGTCTTTCCATAACATTTCTTTCTCTCCCCTACTACGGAGATTTCTTCCTAAAGTAATATATTTCCAATTAAATCGTTAATATAAACACCATCAACTTATACAAAACTCAATTAACAAATTTAACACTTTGTTATTCAATTTCTTCTATTCTCATAAAATCAATTACATTTAATTTAATAAAAATCATGTCTCTACAATTATATATTCCTTGAAACATTCAATTTTTCTTAAATTGAATCTCAGACAACACAATCCAATGCATTTACTTTATTTTCTAAGCATTAATTTATATCACAACCATACAGATACAATTTCTAATATCTTAAGTACACATAAATTGAAATCTCTACACTATCAACTTCAATTTATACACAATTTCTCATTTTAATCTTCAACAATTTAACATAAGTGAATTTCCTTTACTTAATAACATCAAATTCAATTTTATTAAACTCGATTAAACTAATTATAACTTCAATTTCGAATTTAATTTCAAAAACTCCCAAAATTAGTGATTCAGTTTCATTCCAACAACAATATCACAAAGACTTCATAATACAAATTCACTAATTTGAGAATCATTTTGATTTCTTACTTAACGATTCTAAATTCGCACTATCAATTAACTCATAAACACTCCAATTACATAAATAACATCTCAATTAATTAATTTAAACTCAAAATCATCAAATCCTGAAATCTTTAACTTGCTAATTTTCTAAATTTTCATTTTTATCAACTCAATTCCAACTAATTTCTAATAAAACTCCACAAAACTCAAATCAATTGCTAAAATTAACAAAACCCATCAATCAATTTCACTTTATATTCAACAATAAAATTTCAAACACAATTCAAACTCAATCAATCTCTAAAATCAATTCAATTTCATCAATATTCAAACCAAATCAACTTCATCAAAACTCAAAATCACATCAACTTCATAAATCACTTACCCAAAGTTAGACTCCTCTTGGTTGACCGAATTTCTTCTTCTTTTTCTTCCTTTTTCTCTCTTTTCTTCTCTTCTTCCGCTGCTGCTTTCTCTCCTCTCCTCTCTTCTTTCTTTCTTCCTTCTTGGCCGAAATTCTGCTCTCTCTCACTTCACATGGCTGCTTCTTCTTCTTTTCTCCTTACTTTCTTCTTCTTTCTTCCTTTCATTCCCTTCTTTTTCCGCTGCTCACTTTCTCTTTTTCTTTCTCTCTTCCCTGCTCTGTTTTCTGGTGTGTTCTTCTCCATTTTTCTGCACAAATTCTGTTCTCCCTCTCTTCCATGGCCGCCTGCACTCTCTCTCTCTCTCTCTCTCTCTTCCTCGGCTGCACCTTCTTCTTCTTCTTTTCTTTCCGGCCGAAGCTTCTCTCTTTCTCTCTTTTCTTCTTTCTTTTCTTCCTCCACCGCCTCTCTCTTCCTCTGTTTTCATTTCTGTTTTCTTCTTCTCATTTTGCTGATTCATTTGTGTATATATATATATATATATATATATATATATATATATATATATATATATATATATATAAAATATTATTTTATTTTATATTACTTATCTCTAATTAAAATTTGCCCCTTTTCATTTTAAAAATTATAATGTAACCACAAATTGAAAACTAATTACATATACTTGTCCAATAACACTTTAATTATCAATTTAATCCATAACAATTCCTTCACTCTTTTCCACAAAAATCCATCTCGATTTACTTTTCCAACAATTAATTAAATCACAATCTCATATCATAAAAATATATTTTAACTTCCAATAAATATTCTTCATACTTCAATTTATGGTAATCCTTACTATGTTCTCCAAAACTTATAATTTAAATTTCTTATATACTTTATGGAACCTTATTAATCATCTGAATCCATTCTAGATATTTCCCGAGTCTCTGATGATACCCTTTTTCGAAAACTTTCGGATCCATCCAATAAATTCCACTATAGCATCATTAATACCTCTAACATTTAATTTACTTATAATAAAGGCTTATCTATTTACTTGTGTACTGTGCAATCAATTTTGGAAAAATATATTACAATACCTGTACGTGTACAGTACATACTATTGGGAGGGTGTATTACAACGAATGTATTACTGAATACAAAACATTTATAAACTAAAATGATAATTTGAATAATTCTTATTAAGTCTTTAACCGTTTACAATTACAAGCTTTAGGGCATAAATCCCAACATCATATGGATCTTTTAAGGTATTGGATATTAAATCTTAACGTTAAGTTTTCAATAGTGTCTATTAAAACATGGCTTCTGGACAAATCAAAATATCCAAGTTCAAAATATGGTCATATGATTATAAATGGTAACTAGGAGAACTATAGGCGGTATATGAGCTTTTAGCGATTACTGGTATTCTTTAGGATGATACACTATCTCCAATAAGATTGTCTAGGGTACAAATGAGAAACACTATCTTATTCTATCTTTATTTTAGAGTTTAATTTTGGTTATTTAGTGGAATGAAATGAAATTAATAGATTGAACCTACATGAATCATTTGTTGATTGTGATTAGGTTGTGTCTATTGAAACTTAAATTTAAATAGCCTACCAAGATCCTTAATCCACAGGAACGTGCATGAGTCACTTAATATATTCTACCGGACCAATTACTGGGTTCATCTAGAATTGTTTTTCAGTTTGGAATCCAAAATTTTTGAAGTGGTGTGGTCATGTGTGAACAAGACACGCAGTAACTCTTCAGATACCTGGAATAGGCAGCCAAGATTGTGGAAAGTCTTGGGCATAATGCGGTGCAATTAGCATTCCATTAATACATTAAAAATATAATTGCACATTTTTAATTAAATGGGCTGCTCAATTATATTAATGTATTAATTAAGGCATGTGAACTTGTTTCTTTTTTAGTAAAAATGGTCTAGTTCATATGTGGACTTTTTATTAAAGTCTAATAGATTTAATAAAATGGAAAAACAAAATATAGCACATGGTTAAAGGCTTGGGAGGCAAGGGCTAAATATATTGGCCTAATATTTTGTGTAACGCCCCTAATTTTTCCGTAATTATAAAAAGTATTAGTATTAATTATTATTAAGTATGCGACAATTAAGTATGCGATTTAAATTGGTAGAATGTAAAATCTCACTTTTTAAAATCTATTTTTTTATTTATTACTAAGGGCGTATGTGAAATATTTTTAAAACTTTTGACGAATTTGTGAGGACTTAAAAGATATATTTTAAAAGTTATCCATTAAAATTGTAATTTACAAAAGTTGAGGGACATAATGGTAATTTAACGGATCTATACATAGTCTTCTTCTTCCCCGAGAGTATCACTCTCTCTCTCTTTCCACCATTTTCTCTTATTTTTCTTCCAACTTCAACTTCAATTTCTGGCCAACTCAGACCTCCGTTTCAGTCGATCTTGGTATCAATAGAAAGCTCTTGTGACATAGAATCTATTGATACCAACTTTGAAGATTTTCATGACCGTTTGAGTCTCCGATTTGGTGGAGAAAGTGAGGAATTTTTCAATTCGGAAATCCTCCGGTTCCGGCGATTCTAGCCATTTTCCACTCCGGCCACGGTTATAAACATTGATGAGGGAGACGAGGCAAACAAAACTCGATCATTTTTGGAGGTCGCCGGAAAGTTTCTAGAAAGTCGCTGCCGGCCGCCACGTACGGCAGGGGTAAGTTTCCGACCTCCTGAACTTAGAATTTTATTTCGAACCCGTTTACGGACTCGGTTTAAGTGTAGGATATTATTTTGAGGTTAATTGTATTATATGTCCGCCGTATATAAATTAAATAATTATATTCTCGTGTAGATTTTATCGATCGGGAGAAGGAAGAGGATAGAGAAGGTTTTAGGAAAATCCCAGGTTCGGTGTACACTAGTTTTTGAATTTTCAGATTTTCCAGAATATTTCCGAATAGTTATATGATATTATTTTTAGTTTATTTGAGTTATATTGATTATGATTTATTGTTTGAAATTGATTTTGTGATGATTTGGATTACGTTTATTTGAAATATAATTTGGATCCGTAATATTGTTTATGAAAAATATTCTGAATTGATTTTTGATTATAGTATTATTACGGAAAATATGGTTAAAAGCGATTTGGTATATATTGTTTTTGCAATTTGTATCGAACAGAGATTTCGGGGCATTTGGATTTTCTATGGATTTATGAGTTATATTTGCATGTGGTTTTTAAATGAATTTGATGCGATTTTTGGATTCAGAAATATACTCGGAAATGATTTTGTATAATGAATATTGTTGCGATTCGGATTCTGGAAATACGTTTATATATATGGATATGATTTGGATTTAATTCGATAATTCTGAACGGAATAAATTGTATTGTTTTCGAAAAGTGATTTGGCTCTAATATATATGAACATAGTTATGGATATAGGAGATTGACATGTCAATTGGGTTCACTTAGCAGTACTGCATTGAAATTTCTGAGATTTTGATGATTATGATACCACTCTTTGGATTATGTGTAGCCACCATTGTGGACGATCCTAGAGTGAAGACATTTCCGTCAGGCAGTCCCCGTAGGGTCCGATGTCGGAAATGATGCCTGTATAGGGATACCATTTTATGCTAAAATGGGAAACCCAACTGTATATAATTCAGCGAGCAGTCCCTGTTGGGTTCCAGTGCTGAATAACCCGTAATCTAGTCCTGAAATTATGTTATGTATGTCAGGAGCCCGATATGAAAATAGAAATAAGATTTGAATTGAAATGTGAAATAATTTGAAAAGTGATTTTGAGATTATTAGTGAAATTATGAAATTGATATGTTATTTAAAAGTATTTGACTTGATTTGAGCCCCATAGTTGGATATTTATTTGTTATTTATAATTCTGATAAATTGATAGAAATTGTTATAGTATTTGTAAATTCAATTATGTGTACACCCACTAAGCAATATGCTTAGCGTGTTGAGTTTTCTCACACGTAGGTATAAGAGGTTCCAGAGGAGACAAAGACAGAGAAGAATAGAGACTGCAGGAGCAAAGTCTGGAGTCACATCGATTCTATATATTTGGTAGTCCTTTTGTTTTACTAGAGCATACATATACAGAAAATGTTTGTATATATTTAAAAAATTTCCGTTGTGTAAATATTTTATTATATGTTTATGTAATTTGAATCATGATAAATTATATTGTGGTGAATTGTTTTGAGAAGTCGCACTAAATTTGGAAGGGTGCGCAAAAGTGATTTGAGACTTTAGAAGTGTGAATTTTTATGAATTTTAAATTGTAAACAGATTTGGAAAGTCAGAAAAACAGAAGAAACTCTGGCAAAATTTTCAGAAATTTAATTGGGTCATTATTAAAGTTTACGTTTTAATTTTAAGTTGTGGTTTTATAAAAGTAAAGCAATAGATTTCAGTATATGGTAGCGCTCCCTAATTCGGTCTGAGCAGATTGGGTTAGGGGGTGTTACATTTTGTTTTATTTTATTAATTAATTAAATGAAAATTAATTAATTAATTAATTGTTTAAATAAAAATCAAAATATTTTTCAACTAGGAGAAGGTCTCTTAGTGTCATACTTTTCTTGAAAGTATGATAAGTATCATGACTTTATTTGATAAGTAGATAAATATATATTTTATTTATCTAGTCAAATTATGAAGTTTTTGATAAGTCACAATTAATATTCCTATTTGGGATTGGATTAATAATTTAATTTAATTACCATAAAAGGAATTTTAATAAGAGTCAATATGTAACATCCCAATTTTTGAATAATTACTTTTGAAAATGAGGATGTAAAAAGTTATGATTAGAGGGGTATAAAATGTAATTAAATGTAACGGTCCAGAAATGATGAATGAAGAAAAAGGAGTGAAAAACTGGGGCAGTATGTACCGCGACCCCTCACCGCGACCACAGATCGCGATGAGCTGCTCGTGACGAAAAATGGCATTTTCGGGCAGTGAGTAACGCGACCTGGTCACCGCGACCACAAATTGCACTGACTGGCTCGCGATGAAAAAAGTGAAATTCTAGCAGTGAGCGTGGCGACCACTAGCGCGACCAGAGCGCCGCGATGTGTGATCGCGATGAAGGCGATGGAGTTGCTCCAGTGAGCAACGCGACCTGGTGGCATGACCACAGGTTGCGACGACCGAAAGATTATAAAAAAAATAAGTTGTTGCTGAAGTCTTTGGAAAAACAGAACAGAAAAGAGAAAGGGAGGAAAAGAGAGACCGAGAGAGTGCGAGAGAGAAGAAGAAAAGGAAGAAGAAGAAGAGAAGAAGAGAAGAAGAAAAGGAAGAAGAAGAAGAGAAGAAGAGGAAGAAGAAGAAGAGAAGAGGAGGGAAAGAGAGAAGGAAAGAAAAGAAAAAGGTGAAAGAGAAAGAGAAAGGGAAAGGAAAAAGAAAACCTAGAAACGCGATTATCAAGAGGAAAACGGTATCCAGGTTGGTGTACATCCGTTTTCGAAATTTTTACAAAACGTATTAAGTATTGTTAGTTTGAATCTGCGATTTAGTTGAAGATTTTCATTATTATGTGTTTATATTATTTTCCTTGGAATGATTTTATTTTTGATCGTATTTTGATTATTACGATTTTGTTGAAATTACTTGATTTAGACTTTTGTATGAATATTGCTCATTTTCCATGAAAACTTATGTATATTTGAAGAATATTGTTTGAATTGTATATTTCTTGAGTGATCGTTGATTTGTAACTTACAGTGAATATTTGACAATGTTTTGGAAAAAGGGCCCTAGGATACTTAGACATAGAAATGGATATAGGAGGTTGGTATACCAGCTGGGTTAGTTTAGCAGTACTGCACCGTTATTATTAGTGATTGTTGTTGCGGGGCAATCTCGGACAATCACAACGATTCTAGTGATTGTTGTTGCGGGGCAATCTCAGACAATCACATAGATCTCAGTGACTGTTGTTGCGGGGCAACCCTGGACGTCACATTGAAACTACAGTGATTAGACCCATATTCCAGTCCTGAAAAATTATGTTGGGTATTCTAGAGGGCCAGAATTGAAGTGATTTGAATAATATGTTTATAAGTGAATTTCGGAGTTGATTTTATACGTTTATGCTTATAAACTAGTTTATGATTTGGTTTTATATGGATTATATATTGTAATAAGTGTTCCTTTGAGTTGATTTCATCCATTTTTATTTGTGTAAATGATTTGAATTGTAATATGTTTATATCTGATTATATTGTGCTATTTTGTTTTATTATGAAAAAGTTATTTATGATTTTAATACTTGAGTTTAGTGTACACCCACTAAGCTATATACTTAGCGCGTCGGTTTTTATCGCGCGCAGGTCACAGGGATACCGAGGCAGATAAGGAGTAGAGACGAGGTATCTGCAGCTTGGAGTTCAGAGTCACTGCATTTATTGGGTAGTGATATAGTTTTGTATATTATATTTTGTAAGCATGCATATACAAAAGTCTGTAAATTCAATGATTTTATATATGTTTTGTAAATAATTTATGATTTCTGTTTATTTTTATTTTAAAAAGGTTTGTAACTACTGAATTCTGAATTATTTTATTTTAAAAACTGTTGGAAAGTCGCACTAAACGGCAGAGTGCGCGTTTGGATGAAATGATATTTGAAGTGTTGTGGAATTTATTTGAATTGAGTTTTATTTGAAACAGGTTTTGGGAAATTAGAAAAACAGAGGGAACTCTGTCGAAATTTTTAAAAAACCGTATTTTTAATGGGCTCACTAGAAAAATGTTTTTAAATTACAAATTGATATGATTTTCAATGGTTTGAAATGTATAAAGTGAATTTAGAAAGTATTTGAAAATCCGGTAACGCTCCCTGGGTCGATTCAGTCGGGTCGGGTCAGGGAGTGTTACACAATAACTAGAAATTGACTACACACTTATGAGCTGGAAACTAATTAAACTCCTAAGTTGATAGGAATTTTGGTGAAGCACAAATCCTTCCTAACGAAGAATTCGGCCATCACTAATACCCATATCAAGGGAGTTCGGCCATACTAGCTTTTGGGTTGAGAATTTTTTAGGTTGGTTTTGCTTAAGAAAAATTTGCCCAACTCAGAGAAAACGTGTGTGAGGAATTCGGCCAAGAGAGAAAAGAAAAGAGTGTTTAGTTACGATAGTATACTACTAGCTTTTACATCAAAAGGTTTTGTGTACAACATCGAATTAGGTTCATGCGAATTTCGATTGAAGGATTGATAATTCAAAAGTGATCAAGCGCTCTTAGATTCTTTTTAAGGGTTGTTGTGAGTAATGAAAAGAAAAAGTTTTGTTTTCTCCATCCTCAGGTATTACAATTCAAAGAAAGGGAGCTCATACTCCAAGGTAATTCACGTTCATAATTAGATTGAAAGATCTTGTAGAAATCAACTAGACGCAACAGCAATCATCACGTTAAAATGATACGATACCTTTTTATTTATATGTTAATTAATCAAGGGTTAATGTTCTTTTTAAAGGAAAATTTTTGAAACCATACCAATAAACTTGTAACTTTTGCTGTGTACTTTCAAACCGTTTTTTCTACAATATGATACTAATAAAATAAGCTAATGCAATTAACCTAGAAAAAATAAAAGAGAAGCTACACCGAAAAGAGAGATGAAAAAAGAAAGTTTTTTTTTTTACCCAGCGTTTGTGCAGGGTACGGCCTGACGGGACCCGGCCCAGAATCCTTTACTGTAGACTCCAGCGGCCTAGCCGGGCACTCCAATGGAAATCTCCCAGAATCTAACTGACGAAACTAGAAGATTTCATGAAGCGAACCCTTTTTATAATTGTAATACACCCTCCCAATAGTATGTACTGTACATGTACAGATATTGTAATATATTCTTTAAGAATTTATTTTACAGTACAAAAGTAAATAAATGAGCCTTTAGTATGAGTAAATCGAATGTTTAAAGTATTAAGGGTGCTATAATGGAGTTTATTGGACGATTAGTACGATTTCGTAAAGTATATACGAAATCCAATTATACGTTTCGAAATTTCTAGTGAGTATTTTCCATAAATTAGATATTAAAGTATTAAGGGTATCAGAGACTCGGAAAATGTTTGGAATAGTTCCAGACGATTATTAACGTTCCATAAGGTATATACGAAATCCAATTATAAGTTTTGGAGAATATAGTAAGATTTTCATAAATTGGAGTATAAGAATATATTCTTGGAAGTTAAAATATATTTTTACGATATGAGGTTGTGATTTAATTAATTGATGGAAAAATAAATTTGAATGGATTTTTGTGGAAAAGAGTTAATAAATTGTTATGAATTAAATTGACAATTAAAGTGTTATTGCACAAGTATATGTAATTAGTTTTCAATTCGTGGTTACATTAGGATTTGAAAATGAAAAGGGGCAAATTGTAATTATAGAGAAGCAATATAACATATATATATAAGAATCAGAAATTGAGAGAGGAAGAAGAAAAACAGAAACGAAAGCAGAGGAAGAGAGAGGCGGTGGAGGAAGAAAAGAAAGAAAAGAAAAAGAAGAAGAAGAAGAGAAGGGAGATCGGCCGAAGGGAGAAAGAGGAAGAAAGAAGAAAGAGGAAGTAGCAACCAAGAGAAGGAAGAAAAAAAAACTGTGCAGAAAAAAAAAAACAGAGCAGAAAATGTGCAGGGAGAAAAGAAGAAAAAGAGAAAAAGAAAAGAGAAAGGGAGAAGAGGAAGTTTTCGGTTCAGCTAGAGGAAGAAGAAGAAGTGGATTTGGGTAAGTGTGATGAAGTTAAATTGTTTGAATTTTAATGAGATTAAAATTGTGTTGTAGAGTTAGTAGTTAACAATTGATGAGATTGAATGTTTGGATGATGAAATTGAATGATGGGTTTTATTAATTGAGTATTTGATTTGAGTTTTTGAAGTGTTTTAATGGAAATTAGTTGGAATTGAATTGATTAAAATGAAAATTTAGAAAATTAGAAAGTTAGAGATTTAGAGATTTGATGATTTTGAGTTTAAATGAGTTAATTGAGATGTTATTTGTGTAATTGGAGTATTTTTGAATTAATTGATGGTTTGAATTTAGAATCGTTAATTAAGAAATCAAAATGATTCTCGAAATAGTAACTTGTATTATGAGTTTGTTTGTGATGTTGTGTTTGGAATGATTTTGAAGTTGAATTTGATGTTGTTAAGTGAAAGAAATTTATCTATGTTAAATTGATAAAGATTAGAATGAAAATTTGTGTAGAAATCGAATATTACTAGTGTACAGATTTCAATTTGTGTATAATTAAGATACTAGAAATTGTAATTGTATGATTTTGATACAAATTGGTGCTTAGAAATTTAATTAAGAAAGTATGTTAGATTGTGTTGAATGAGATTTAATTTAAGAAAAATTGAATGTTTCAAGGAATATATAATCGTAGAGGCACGATGTTTAGCAAATTAAATGTAATTGATTTTATGAGAATAGAAGAAATTGAAGAATAGAGCGTTAAATGTGTTAATTGAGTTTTGTATAAGTTGATGGTGTTTATATTAATGATTTAATTGAAAATATATTACTTTAAGGAGAAATCTCTGTAGTATGGGAGAAAAAGAATTGTTATGAAAAGATAAGAAAGGTATTGAGACGAAGGAGCCGGAGCACCAAGCTTAGGGAATTCCAAAAACAAGTGAGTGTTAAACTATTTTAATGCAAAATTATATTTTTAATTAAAATATACTTTAGTGTACTTGGATTTAATTTAATTATTTATGACTTAATATATATGTTGTTTATTTATATATGCTTTATATTCAAAATAGAATTGATTGCTTCAGTGATATATTTAAATCGAGGTGTTTTATATTTCAGAATTTTTGAGTTTGTATTTAGCTGAGAAAATATTTATGCATGAAATTTTGTTAAAGAAATATAATTTTTATGTATATATTTTAAGTTTTTAGATTAAAAGCTAATTTTCAAAAGTAAAGAAAATAGTTTTCAAACCATGGATACCCATTTATTATCAGAATATCAGAATTATCAGAATTTATCAGAATTATCAGAACTTATCAGAATGTATCAGAAGTAGACCCACCCGGTACATCCCAATTGTGTGTGGCAAGTTAAGGGGGGACAGTCTGCTAAATCCAGGGGGGTTGAGTCTGTCGAGTTTATCAGTCGCCCACACATTGGGGTGTTGTCTCGCTATATGTTGCGACGCAGTATACCGCACATAGACAGTGAGATGTCTTTTATCGGAATATCAGAAGTCACCAGTGTAGCGCCAGATTAGCCACCTGGTGACACCCTCCATATGGTACGGCGCCAGTTGGGTCGTTCTATGGAGTATCAGAAATCAGAAGGGTTTCATGGGTTCTATCAGAAAAGTATTTATTAGAAAAAGAATTATTAGAAAAGTTTTATCAGAAAAGTATTTATTAGAAAAAGAATTATCAGAAAAGTTTTATCAAAAAAGTTTTGTCAGAAAAGTGTGATCAGAAAGGTTTTATCAGAAAAGATTTATTAGAAAAGTTTTATCAGAAAGGTTTTATCAGAAAAGTTTTATCAGAAAAATATTATTAGAAAAGTATATTATTTTAGCATTTCAGTTATTAGAAAAATATATTATTTTAGTTTATCAGATTTCAGAAAAGTATAATATATTAGTTTATTGATTTTCGGAAATATTGAAAGGTTTTCAGAACAGTTTTCAGAAATTAGATTTCAGAATAGTTTTCAGTATAGCTTTCAGAACAGTTTTCAGAAGTTAGATATTAATATATTTTTAGTATGAATTTCAGAATAGTTTTCAGAAAATAGATTTCAGAAATAGTTTATCAGTTTAGTATTTTTAGAAAACAGATTTATATTCTTTTCAGATTTCAGGGAGGTTAATAGAAATTAATAGAAAAAGAATTAAAGTTTATTTAGAAATTTAACAGCACTCACTGAGCTCGTTTAGCTCATTAAAGTTTTATGCTTTAAAACCAACCTCCCCAGGTACAGGTACAGGTACAGGTACGAGTGCATACATTGCAGGGACGTCGAAGACCAGCGGGATTAGTCAGAGGATGCTGTGACTGTTTTACAAGCATATAAATGTTTTTGTTATTAAGTTTGTATTTTAGTATTGTTTTTAGTGTATAAGTATTTTATTTAAAGATTTGATTTATTTATTTTTTATAATTATTTGTTTTGATATTTGAATTGTTTAAATTGTGATTGCAGTTTGTGGAAATGGACCGGAGGTCCACAGTAGTTGAGATTTGAAAAATTATAGAAGTGTTCAAGTTGTTTTATGCAGGTCTCCAAGATTTGGTAATCTTAGAAAAACAGAGGAGACTATGCCAAAATGTTTATAAAATAATTGTGTATAAAAAAAAAATTTCCTACTCAGAATTTTAGAATAAAGAAACGGCTTAGCTTCACGGAAGCCTTTTAGCGAGGCAAGCCTCGACTGGGAAACTACCGTGGAGTGCCGGCAGGCCGCCTAATATGAGATAGTAGGTTTGGGGCCTGTCAATAATTTCTAATTCTTTATCATTTTGGCGGAAAAAGGTTGAGGATTTTTTTTTTAAATTTCGGCAGAGTCTCCGCTATTTTTCTAAAATTTACCAAAATGAGGAGACATGCATAAGAAACTGTACACTACAAAATTTTATTTTCTCAATTACCACGGGACCTTTGATCCATCTCAAATCAACCACAACCATGTAGTATCGTTTTCAAATACAACTAAAAATATTTGTAATTCAATTATAAAATACTGAACTTTAACGATATATATTTTACACAAGTGTTACAATAAACATAATACATATTTTTAAAACTGTCACAGCAATGCTTGACTAGTCTTACTAGTCCTGGAAGTCCCTGTAATGCCTGCACCTGTACCTGGGAGGTTGGTTTATGAAACAAAAAAATATAATGAGCTAAACGAGCTCAGTGAGTGTTATAGTTTCTAAACAATTTAACTGACAATATACTAATCTGAATGTTGTTTTCCTGAAATCTGTATTGGATTGCATAATAACAAATCTTTTTCTATTTCCTGAAAATACTAAAATGAATAATAATAATAAGATTTCTCTATTTTCTGAAAATATTGTACTGAATTGAATACTGTTTCCTGAAAATTGAAATGAAATCTGTTTCTTGTTTTCTAAAAACAAACTCACTTAAATAAATAATAAGAACAACTTTCCTGAAAATGTATTGAAATAAATAATAATAGAACTTGTCCTATTTTCTGAAAACTATACTGAAATGTATATGAAAACTGTACTGAAATGCATATGAAAACTATATTGAAATGAAAATTATAAAATATTTTCCGTTTCTCAAATTATACTAACATAAATAATAATAAAACTTTTTCTGCTTTCTGAAAACAATATTGAGATTCATAACAAAATAGATAAACTTTTATGTTTACTGAAAACTGTGCTGAAATCTGTTTCATAGGAACTATACTGAAATCTTTTTCCTAAAAGCAATATACTAAAATCCATAATAATGAAACTTTTCAAACTTTCTGCTATTGCTGAAAACTGATAAATTGAAGTAATATACTTTTTAAATACAAGCTGAGAATTTATAAACTATAAAATCTTATGGCCAAGCCTAAAATAATTACTTTTAATTTAACACTGAAATAATTAAAATTTTATTATAAATTTTAACTTGGCCACTTTTCTGATAATGCCAATTGGAAACCCATATCTGATAATCCATAGGGCGACTCAACTGGCGCCGCACCATATAGATTGTGTCACTAGGCGACTAATCTGGTGCTGCTATGTGTGACTCTGATAAAATCTGATAAGAGACATCTCATTGTCTGTGAGACGGAATGATATATCGCCTACACATAACGAGATAACACCCCATAAGTGTGTGGGCGACTGACTGACTTGACAGACACAACCCCCCTGAAGTTAGTGACTTGTCCCCTCTTAACTTGCCCTACACAAATGGAGTGTACTAGCCGGGTCTTACTACTGATAAATCTGATAATTCTGATAATATATGGGTATCCTATTGGCCTGAAAAATATTTATTATTGTTTAACTAGTTTAATATTAAAATGTTCATAGAACATAAATCATAAAATCCAAATGTAATAAACTTTTAATCTAAAAGCTTGAAGTATAAATAAAACATATTTCTTTAACTAATTCTCATGCATAAACATTTTCTTGAGTGAATATAAATTCAAAATTTCTGAAATATAAAAATACCTCAACTGAAATACGTTTGGGGCATCAATTTCTGTTTACTAATCAAAATGCATATAAATAAATAAAGGTATGTAATTCAATTAAATTGAAAACATACTAAAATACATATCAATCAAAAACATAATTTTGCATTAAGTGGTTTAACACTCGCATAAAACATGTTACTAAAATAAAATATACTTTGCTTAAAAATAGTTTTACACTCACCAATTCCGAGCTCCTCAATAGCAAAGCTCCTTTCTAATATTTTTCCTCTCCTCCCACACTTGCTTTACCTCCACCTACAAACCATATATCATAATAAAATACACCTCAATTAATTCACTTAAAACTCAAGCCACTATTACTCAATTATAGGCAAACTAATGCACTAATATATATGTTCTTCGTTCTCCATTCACAAATCCTTGCCCATTAATCATTTAAGGCCATCAAAAGCACTTAAATTCAACCATAAGCATACTAAAGCAACATGCCCTTCACAAGTCAAACTCATAAAAACACAACTAACTACGTTTAATTTCTTCTTCAAATTCTTTTTTTTTTTTCAATTTCTTCTTATACAACACAACCAATTACATTTAATTTACCATAAACCATGTCAATTTTATTGAACACATCAATCATACAATTCCTCTTCTTGACCAAATTTCAAGCATCCACAATCAACATGATTTCTTGAATTTTTAAGCACCAATTAGCATCACAAACACACATACACCAATTCTAATACCTTATCATACTTTAATTGAAATCTCTACACTAAAATCAACTTCAAACACTAACTTTTACTTACTAATATTCTTGGTTTCTAGTATACAATATATAACAGTTTCCTTAAATTATTACCACCAAACACAACATCACAAAATCCATAATGCAAGTTCACTAATTTGAAAGCTATTTTGATTCTTTACTTAATAATTTCAATTCATGCTATCAATTAACTCAAAAACACTCCAATTACTCAAATAATATCTCAATTTAAAAATCCAAACTTAAAATCATAAAACCCCCAAAACCTTACCTTACTAGTTTGGATAGAAATCTCAATGGATGATTCCTTTGATTTATCCACTTGATTTTCACTTGAATCAACCTAAATCTAATTAATTTCAAGCAAAAACACCACAAGAACTCAATCAATTTACATAAGGAAAATATAGTATTAACACAAATCTAAAACAACTCAACTTCATCAACACTTACCCAAAGTCCTCCTTGACTCTTCTTGCTCTTCTTCTTCTTCTTCTTTCCCTCTTGCATGGCCGACTCTCCTTCCCTTCTTCTTTTTCTTTCTTTTTTTTTTCTTCTTCTTTCTTCTCTCTCTGCTTCTTCTCTCTTTGCTGCACAGTTTTTGCTCTCTTCCTTTTTTTTCTTTCTTTTTCTTTTTCTTCTTTCTTCCTTCTTCGACTGGCTACTGTCTTTTTCCTTCTTCTTCCTTCTTCGGCCGAACTCTCTTCTTCTTCTCTCCTCTCTTTTTCTTTTCTTGGCCGGCTGCTGCTCTGTTTGTGTTTTGCTTCTCAAAATCTCCCAAAGGCATGCTTTTATATGTCTTAATAATTGCAACATGCCCCTTGACCTTTTAAAATCATAATGTGACCACAATATAAAATTTAATCACATGAATTTGTTCAACAATTTTTTAATTTACAAACTAATCCACCAATCACATTTCATCTCATTAATTATTTCATTCACTAATTGTTGACTTGGCATGTCATGATTGATTCATTTTTATTTCACATGGATTGTGTTTCTTTAGGGAAAATTTTTCATATACTAACTCACATCATTCCCATGAAATTAAATTCCAAAAATATTCCACACTTGTTAATCCACACAAAAATTGACTTCTAATTAGTGGTAAATTAATAATTCTTATAACTCCTTTAATACTGATATCCGAATTTTAGATTTTAAAATAAATCCTGGGAATCGGGTTTTACACGGCCAACCTAGGAGAGAGACAAAGTGTTGTCTTCTCCATTTTTCTACAATCGCCATCTCTTCATCCATGATATACCTCGCACATACGTTGTCAGACCCCGGATCAAAGATTCAAGAACGCATCAAAGGTAATTATAGAATAAAATTTCAATTCGCGTATATACATAAAATTGATCTTTGTGAAAATAGTTTTTAAGAAAAGAAAAATTTTGAAAACCAATTCCACTACCGTTATTTGATAATACAAATGTTTCTCCCATCAATTGGTAACAGAGCCTTTGCTTATGAAGTTTTAGCATATACACGAAAAAGAATTTTTTTTGTGTTCTTGATTTTCTTGATTCTTGATATATGACATTTGTAGGCACAATCTAGGGTTTATATAATTTGTTCATATATGATTTTAATCGTATATATTACAAGCATGAATGGTCGTTAATTATATTGTAATACACCCTCCCAATAGTATGTACTGTACATGTACAGCTATTGTAATATATTCTTTCAGAAATTATTGTACAATACACAAGTAAATAAATGAGCCTTTAGTATGAGTAAATTGAATGTTTAAAGTATTAAGGGTGCTATAATGGAATCTATTGAATTGATCCGAAAGTTTCCGAAAAAGGGTATTAGAGACATGAAAAATATCTGGAATGGTTTCAGATGATTAATAAGGTTCCATTAAGTATATACGAAATTTAAATTATACATTTTGGAGAATATAGTAAGAATTTCCATAAATTGGAGTATTAAGAATATTTATTGGAAATTAAATATATTTTTATGATATGAGATTCTAATTTAATTAATTGATGGAAAAGAAAATTGAAATGGATTTTTGTGGAAAAGAGTTAATGGATTGTTATGGATTAAATTGTAAATGAAAAGATTGCTGACCAAATTAGTGTGATTAAATTTTATATGGTGGTCACTTTATGAAATTAAATGATCACAGGGCAAGTTGTGTGTGTATATATATATATATATATGTTTTAGTGTTATGAATCAAAAAAATAAAACATATACAAATGAAAAAAAATATAGAAAACAAAATAAATTGCAAAGTCGGTGGAGATTTCCACTAAAATAAAAGTCAATGAGTGAAACCAAAATAAAAATCAAAACCAGGAAACAATGAAACAAAAACAGAGCACAGAGGCGTGGAAAGAAAAGAAGAAAAAGAAGAGAGAAGGAAGAAGAAAGAGATTCGGCCGAAGGAGGAAGAGGAAGGAAAAGAGAGCAGCGGCCGAAGGAGAAGAGAAGAAGAAGAAGAAGAAGAAGAAGAAGAAGAAGAAGAAGAAGAAGAAGAAAGAAAGAAAGAAGGAGAAGAGAGAGAGTAGCTTGCAGCAGCTGAAGAAGAGGAAGAAAGAAGAAAAAGCTGCAGAAACTGTGAGGGAGAAGAAGAAGAAAAGAGAAAGAAAGAAGGAGAAGAGAGAGAGTAGCTTGCAGCAGCTGAAGAAGAGGAAGAAAGAAGAAAAAGCTGCAGAAACTGTGAGGGAGAAGAAGAGAAGATGGGTGTCGGTCAAGCTAAGGAGAAGGGGAAGAGGAGTCTAGGAACCTTGGGTAAGTGATTAGTGAAGTTAAATTGTTTTGAATTGTGTTGGATTATTGATGATATTATAATTTTAGTATTTGATTGAGTATTGAATTGTGTTGAAATTGATTGTTGAATATAAGTGAAATTGAATGTTTGGGTGATTATTTTGATGATGAGTTTTGTTGATTTTAGAAATTTATTGAATTTGATGATATTTTTATTTGAAATTAGTTGAATTGGAATTGATTTGAATGAAAATTAAGAAAATTAGTAAGTTAAAGATTTGGGGCTTTGATGATTTTGAGTTTAAGTTAGTTAATTGAGATGTTATTTATGTAATTGGAGTGTTATTAAGTTAATTGGTGGTATGAATTTGGTATCGTTAAGTAATAAATCAAAATGATTCTCAAATTAGTGAATTTGTATTATGAAGTATTTGTAATATTGTAGTTGGAATGAAATTGAATCATTAGTTTTGAGAATTTTTGAAATTAAATTCGAAATTGAAGTTATAATCAGTTTAATCGAGTTTAATGAAATTGAATTTAATGTTGTTAAGTGAAGGAAATTCACTTATGTTAAATTGATGAAAATTAGAATGAGAATTTGTGTAGAAATTGAAGTTGAAAGTGTAGAGATTTCAATTTGTGTATACTTAAGATACTAGAAATTGTTTTTGTATGATTGCGATACAAATTGGTGCTTAGATAGTAAAGTAAATATGTTGAGTTGTGATGTATGAGATTCGATTTAAGAGCAATTCAATGATTCAAGGAATATATAGTTATAGTAATGTAATTTTTAGTAGACATAAATGTAATTGATTGTATTAAATATGAAGAAATTGAAAAAAAAAAAAAGGAAATCAAAAACTTGAATGTTGGCATTTTATAATTTAAATGCCCTATGTATGTTAATTGAGCTTTTAAGTGAACTGTAATATTTATATTTAATGATTTTTTTGAAAATATATTACTTTAGGGAGAAATCTCCGTAGTATGGGAGAAAAAGAAACGTTATGGAAAGGCAAGGAATATAGTGAGATAAAGGAACCGGAGCACCAAGCTTAGGGAAGTCCAGAAACAAGTGAGTATTAAACTATTTTAAGCAAAATTATATTTTTAGTTGAAATATACTTTAGTATGTTTCCAAGTTTAATTTAAGTATTTATGATTTTATATACATGTATATTTATTTATACGTGTTTTATAATTATAATAGAATTGATTGCCTCAGATATATTTTAATTAAGATATTTTTATATCTCAGAATTTTTGAGTTTGTTTTCACTAAATGAAAATATTTACGCATGGAATTTAGTTAAAGAAATATTTTTTAGTTATATTTCAAGTTTTTAAATTAAAAGTTAGTTTTCAAAGTACAGAAAATAGTTTTCAAACCATGGATACCCATTTATTATCAGATTATCAGCAGCTTATCATATTATCAGCAGCTATCAGTTATCAGATTATCAGCAGTAGACCCGGCCGGTACACCCCATTTGTGTGTTGCAAGTTAAGGGGGGGACAGTCCGCTAACTCTAGGGGGGTTGAGTTTGTCGAGTCTGTCAGTCGCCCACACATTATGTTGTTGTCTCACTCTATGTATGCGACGCAGCATTCCGCACATAGACAGTGAGATGTCTTTTATTAGATTATCAGAGTCACCAGTGCAACGCCAGATTAGTCACCTGGTGACACCCTCCATATGGTGCTGCGCCAGCTGAGTCGCCCTATGGATTATCAGTTATCAGATATGGGTTTTCTATTGGCATTTTCATAAAAGTTTTATCAGAAAAAGTATTATCATAAAAGTATTTTAATAGAAAAGTATTATCAGAAAAGTTTTATCAGAAAAGGTTTATCAGAAAGGTCTTATCAGAAAGATTTTATCAAAAAAACATTATCAGAAAAGTATATTAGTTTAGCATTTCAGTTTTTAGAAAAATATACTATTTCAGTTTATTAGTTATTAGAAAAATATATTATTTCAGTTTATCAGTTTTCATAAAAGTATATTATATTAGTTTATTAGTTTTCAGAAAAGTATATGATATCAGTTTTCAGTAATAGCAGAGAGTTTTCAATTTATCAGTTTTCAGTAATAAGTTTGAAGAGTTTCAGTTAAATTCAAAGTTAATTTTTTATATTTAAGGTTTTTCAGTAAATTAGAAACACTAACTGAGCTCGTTTAGCTCATTATAGTTTTATGTTTTTAAACCAACCTCCCAGGTGCAGGTGCAGACAGTGCAGGGACGCCCAGGACCGACAGGACTAGTTAGAACATTGCTGTGACAGTTCAGAATTAAGTTTAATGTTTCAATTGTAATAATTATATAAAGTTTATATTTTGATATTGTTTGAAGTGCATGAGTATTTTATTTTAAGATTTGATTTATATATTTTTTATAACTATTTATTTTGATATTTAAACTGTTTGAGATGTGGTTTGATGAGATGGACCAGAGGTCCACAGTAGTTGAGATTTGGGATTTTATAGAAGTGTTAAAGTTTTTATGCAAGTCTCCAAGATTTGGTAATTTCAGAAAACCAGAGGAGACTCTGCCAAAATTTTAATAAAGTATTGTTTTTTTAAAAAACAAAATTTCCTACTCAGATTTTCAGTTAAAAGAAACGGCTTAACTTTACGGAAGCCTTTCAGCGGGCCAAGCCTAGACTAGAAAACTACCGTGGAGTGCCGGCAGGCTACCTAATGTGCTATAGTAGGTTAGGGGCCTGTCAGGTTGGTATTAGAGCCAAAGTTTTGAAAAGTAGGGTTGTCTGTTTTAAATGTGATTTTTATAATGTGTTTTTGCATTGTTTATGGTTAAGGCAACCCAAGAGAATTTCAATTGTTTTTCATGCTTATGATATAAGAAATCTTATCAGTGTTATATAAATTAGTTTTTGTCAAAAAGTCACAGCACAATGTCCTGACAAGGTTCCCGAGGTCGTCCCAAGGAAGCCAAATCAGAAGCTTCCGTACATGATGCACAGGGGATGGATTGATTTTCCAGTTATTGAGTTGCAATAGACAGCCATAAGAAGAAAACCATATTTGAGTTAGTTAAGGAATTCCATAATGTAATTTCGAGTAATATTTCAGCCTTCCTTTAGATTGAGAAGTAGAAGATGTAATAAATTTGATTTCGAGAATTAAGCCAATCCTTATTTTCTCTATGAGATGGATCCCATTGAGTTGAATAGATTAAGATACAATTAGAAAATTGTTGAATAAGAACTTTATTAGACTCCCATATCTCTAGTTTATTAGTTAAAAAGGACAAGAGATTCATTGTTAGATGATAGAGTAATCAGGACCAAGATGGTAGAAATTGATGGTAAAGAGTTTTGAGTGAATAGTTGAGTTAGATATTCAGAATTTTGATGTTATCTTGGGAAATTTATTTTAGTGAAGGTAAATACTATTGCTCTCCCTATTTATGAGATCCAATCCATTAAGTTGCCTAGAAAAGTTTGTAACAAGTTTGAGACAATTAATAGGGAGTTTTTATGAGGGCTTACTAGTATAGGAAGCATATTCATTTGATTTATTATGAAACTATTAGTTTATCAGAACAGAGAGATAGTTTGAGTATCAGGCACATGAAGATTTTGATCAGTTATTGATTGACAAATTCCATTTGGAGATCAATGTAAAATGATACAGTATTTATCAGTTTACAAGTTAAAAAAGTAAATAGTAGTGATAGTAGATTTATTTGGGATCTTTCTAATAGTTGAGAGTTTTCAGTCCAGATAAATCATGTTAATATTAATGAGAATAGTAAAGTTGAATAATGAAAGTAGAGGTTATTAGGACCTGGAAATTATAGACTAATGTAACAGAAATTAGAAAAATTTTCAGGTGTTTGATGATTTTGTTGAATGTACAAGTTATCAGGCTATGTTGGAGAATTCAATGAAATTCTAGTAGAAAATACAGAGAGATGAGGTGAAGCCCATTTAGAATAGTAGTCCTATTGACTAAGTTGATGAGGAAGGATATAGGCATGATTATCAGATAGAAAAGTTAAGAAAAGAAACTGAGAATGAAATAGAATGCAGATTTTCAGATTTAGAAAGATGGACATGATAATGAAAAGTCAGTATATGTGAGTCTTTTCCGACTGACGACTAGTGAGAAAGTTGAAAACATATTTTGAGCATATATTGTGGAATTCAGGGAAAGCTGGGATATCATCTATTAGTAATAGAGTTTACTTATAGTAATAGTTATCAAATCAGCATAGATATAACTCCATATGAAGGATTATACAGTAGAAAGTACAGAACCCCTATATGTTAGAATGAGGTAGATGAAAGGAAACCTAGGTCTTATTTAAAATAAATTCAAACCAACGAGAGATAGACAAAAGAGTTATGTGGATAATTGCAGTAGAGATCTAAAGTTGGAAATTGGTGATAAGGTATTACTAAAAATGTAAACGTATTAAAAGTTAGAAAGTTGTAGTAAGTTGAGCTTGATGTAGGGTGCCATATGCAATTATAAATAGTATTAGATCAGTAGTGTATAAGTTGAATTACCATAAGAGTTAGTAAAGATTCATAATGTGTTCCAGGTGCCTTTATTCGTGATAGGGTAGTTTATATGAATTTCGAGGACGAAATTTTATAAGGGGGGAAGAAATTGTAATACACCCTCCCAATAGTATGTACTGTACATGTACAGATATTGTAATATATTCATTCAGAAATTATTATACAGTACACAAGTAAATAAATGAGCCTTTAGTATGAGTAAATTGAATGTTTAAGGTATTAAGGGTGCTATAATGAAATCTATTGGATGGATCCGAAAGTTTCCGAAAAAGGATATCAGAGACATGGAAAATATCTGGAATGGTTTCAGATGATTAATAAGGTTCCATTAAGTATATACGAAATTTAAATTATACATTTTGGAGAATATAGTAAGGATTTCCATAAATTGGAGTATTAAGAATATTTATTGGAAATTAAAATATATTTTTATGGTATGAGATTGTAATTTAATTAATTGATGGAAAAGAAAATTGAAATGGATTTTTGTGGAAAAGAGTTAATGGATTGTTATGGATTAAATTGTAAATGAAAAGATTGCTGACCAAATTAGTGTGATTAAATTTTATATGGTGGTCACTTTATGAAATTAAATGATCAAAGGGCAAGTTGTAAATATATATATATATATATATATGTAATACACCCATCCGATAGTTGTACTGTACACTTAGGTATTATAATATAATTTTCAGAATTTATTGTACGGTACACTTGTAAATAAATATACTCTTATTATGGGTAAATTGAATGTCAAAAGCACTGACGATGCTATAATGGAATTTATTGGATGGATCCGAAAGTTTTCAAAAAAGGGTATTAGAGACTTGGAAAATATCTGGAATAGTTTCAGACGATTATTAAGGTTCCATAAGGTATATACGAAATCCAATTATAAGTTTTGGAGAATATAGTAAGATTTTCATAAATTGGAGTATAAGAATATATTATTGGAAGTTAAAATATATTTTTACGATATGAGGTTGTGATTTAATTAATTGATGGAAAAGTAAATTGGAATGGATTTTTGTGGAAAAGAGTTAATAAATTTTTATGGATTAATTTGTAAGTTATGAGATTGTGGATCCAATTCATATGATTAAATTGATGGTTGTGGTTACATTATAGTTTTAAAATGAAATGGCGCAAGGTGTAAATATCAAAGTATATATTTATATATATAATATACAATCAGAAAAAAAAAATAAAGAACCAGTAAAATGAAACGGAGAGGAGACGAGAGAGGACCAGAATTTTCGAGAAGAAGAAGAGAAAAGAGAGAGGAGAAAAGAGAGAGAGGGAGGAGAGAGCAGGTCGGCCGGAGAAGGAAGAGAAGAGGAAGAAGAGAGGAAGGAGAAGAAGCCGACCAGCAAAAGAAAGAAGAGAGGAAGAAGAAGGTGCTGCCAGCAGAAGAGAATGAAGAAGAAGAAGGGGCAGCAGCGGGAAAAGAAGAAAAAGGAGCAAACCCATGAGGAAGAAAGGAAGAAGAAGAAAGAAAGAAGAAGAAGAGGGAGAGAGGGCTGTCAGCAGTGTGAGAAGAGGAAGAGAACAGAAATTTTGCAGAAGAAGGGAGAAAGATAAACAAAGCAGAGAGAAAGAGGAAAAAAGAAAGAAGAAAAGAAAAGAGAAAGAAGAAGGAGAAGGATGGGTCCAGCAAGAATAGAAGAAATTAAATGTAATCGATTTTATTAGAATAGAAGAAATTGAAAAAAAATAAAGTGTTAAAGGTGCTAATTGAGTTTTGTATTAGTTGTTATATTTATATTAATAATTCATTTGGAAATATATTACTTTAGGGAGAAATTTCCGTAGTATGGGAGAAAAAGAAACGTTATGGAAAATCAAGAAATGTTTTGAGACAAAGGAACCGGAGCTCAAAGCTTAGAGAGAACCAGAAATCTGTGAGTGTAAAATTATTTTAAAGCAAAGTTTATTTTATTTTAGTAATGTGTTTATATAAAGTTTAGCCAGTTAATATTTTTATTCAAGTTGGTGAAATATCATATCTTTAGTTAAAATATACTTTAGTATGTTTTCGAGTTTATGTTAATTGTTTATAACATTATATATACGTGCATTTACCTGTATATATATTTTATAATTTAAATAGAATTTATGCTCAAGTGTATTTTAATTAAAGTATTATTATATATCTCAGAAATTTAAATTTTATATTCATTTAATAAATATTATATATATATATATATATATTCCATGATTTTTGATTAAAAGCTAGTTTTCAAAATAAAGAAAACAGTTTTCAAACCCATGGATTACCCTTCAGATTCAGATCAGATCAGTTATCAGCAGTTAGATCCGGCCGGTACATCCCAATTGTGTGTGGCAAGTTAAGGGGGCGACAGTCCGCTAACTCCAGGGGGGTTGAGTGTCGAGTCTGTCAGTCGCCCATACATTGGGGTGTTGTCTCGCTATATGATGCAACGCAGCATTCCGTACATAGACAGTGAGATGTTTTTTATCAGATGTCACGTTGAGCGCATCAGTTAGTCGCCTCGTGACTTATATCAGATGTCACAGTGGACGGCGCCAGTTAGTCGCCCTGTGACCCACTCATATGGTACGGCGCAGTTAGTCGACCTATGAGTTCAGCTCAGCTTAAGGGTCCATTGGGAGTTTTTAGATACAGAAGCTAAGCCAGAAATATTTTCAGATTATCAGTACAGAATATTAAATTAACAGTTTTATACGTTAGGCTTGGCTAGATTTCAGAAAAACAGATTTCAGAACAGTATTCAGAAAGCAGATTTATTACTGATTTCAGTACAGTATTCAAAAAATAGATGATTACAGATTTCAGTACATTAATTTCAGGAGATAGATCCTGACAGAATAAGTTTTCAGAAAGTTTATTATCAGAAAAATATTTCATCAGAAGAGTATTATCAGAAAACCATATTATTATTAGAAAAGTTTTATCAGAGAAGTTCATCAGAAAAGTATTTTCAGTAAAGTATATTCTTTTAGCTTCCAGTTTTTAGAAAAGTACATTGTCTCAGCTTTTCAGTTTTCAGAAAAGAATATCATATTAGCTTTTCAATTTCAGAAATATAAAAGAATATTATTTCAGCTTATCAGATTTCAGAAAAGATATAGTTTCAGCTTTCCAGTTTTTAGTAAAGTAAAAGTATATGTATATATATTCTTAGTTTTCCAATTTTCTGGAATTCGATTTCAGAATAGTTTTCTGTATAAATTTCAGAACAGTTTCTAGAAAATAGATTTCAGTATAGTTTTATGAAAGCTTTTAATATGTATATTTCAATTTAGTTTTTGTAAAAAAGATTTCAATACAGCTTTTGTTGAAAACTGATTATTAGTTATTTCAGTACAGATTTCAGAAAATAAGTTTCTATCCTTTTCAGTAAAGTTTTTCGGGAGGTTAATTCAGAAATGTTAGAATTGTTTAGTAAAATGATAACACTCACTGAGCTCGTTTAGCTCATTATAGTTTTTATATTTTATAAACCAACCTCCCCAGGTTCAGGTACAGGTGCAGACATTGCAGGGATTTTGAAGACCAGCGGGACCAGTCAGAGGCTGCTGTGATTGTTTTATGAGCATATGAAATGTTTTAGTTGTTAAGTTTATATTTTAATATTGTTTTAAGTGTATAAGTATTTTATTTAAAGATTTGATTTATTATTCTTTGATAATTGTTTTAAACTGTTTGAGTTGTGGTTTGTGGAGGTGGACCGTAGTTGAGATTTGAAAACAAATATAGAAGTGTTCAAGTTGTTTTATGCAGGTCTCCAAGATTTGGTAATTTCAGAAAAAACAAAAGAGACTCTGCCGAAATTTTTAATAAAATAGTTTTTGTATAAAAAAAAAAAACAAAATATTTCCTACTCAGATTTTCAATTATAAGAAACGGCTTAGCTTCACGAAAGCCTTTCAGCGAGGCAAGCCTCGACTGGAAAGGCTACCTAATGGGAGATAGTAGGTTAGGTGCCTGTATATATATATGCTTATGCTTTAGTGTTGTGAATTAGAAAAATAAAACATATACAAATGAAAAAAAATATAGAAAGCAAAATAAATTGCAAAGTCGGTGGAGATTTCCACTAAAATAAAAGTCAATGAGTGAAACCAAAATAAAAATCAAAACCAGGAAACAATGAAACAAAAACAGAGCACAGAGGCGTGGAAAGAAAAGAAGAAAAAGAAGAGAGAAAGAAGAAGAAAGAGATTCGGCCGAAGGAGGAAGAGGAAGGAAAAGAGAGCAGCGGCCGAAGGAGAAGAGAAGAAGAAGAAGAAAAAAGAAAGAAGGAGAAGAGAGAGAGTAGCTTGAAGCAGCCGAAGAAGAGGAAGAAAGAAGAAAAAGCTGCAGAAACCGTGAGGGAGAAGAAGAAGAAAAGAGAAAGAGAAAGGAAGAAGAGAAGATGGGTGTCCGTCAAGCTAAGGAGAAGGAGAAGAGGAGTCTAGGAACCTTGGGTAAGTGATTAGTGAAGTTAAATTGTTTTGAATTGTGTTGGATTATTGATGATATTATAATTTTAGTATTTGATTGAGTATTGAATTGTGTTGAAATTGATTGTTGAATATAAGTGAAATTGAATGTTTGGGTGATGATTTTGATGATAAGTTTTGTTAATTTTAGAAATTTATTGAATTTGATGATATTTTTATTTGAAATTAGTTGAATTAGAATTAATTAGAATGAAAATTAAGAAAATTAGTAAGTTAAAGATTTGGGGATTTGATGATTTTAAGTTTAAGTTAGTTAATTGAGATATTATTTATGTAATTGAAGTGTTATTGAGTTAATTGATGGTATGAATTTGGTATCGTTAAGTAAGAAATTAAAATGATTCTCGAATTAGTGAATTTGTATTATGAAGTCTTTGTAATATTGTAGTTGGAATGAAATTGAATCATTAGTTTTGAGAATTTTTGAAATTAAATTCGAAATTGAAGTTATAATCAGTTTAATCGAGTTTAATGAAATTGAATTTAATGTTGTTAAGTGAAGGAAATTCACTTATGTTATGAGATGTTATTTATATAATTGGAGTGTTATTGAGTTAATTGGTAGTATGAATTTGGTATCGTTAAGTAAGAAATTAAAATGATTCTCAAATTAGTGAATTTGTATTATGAAGTCTTTGTAATATTGTAGTTGGTATCGTTAAGTAAGAAATTAAAATGATTCTCAAATTAGTGAATTTGTATTATGAAGTCTTTGTAATATTGTAGTTGGAATGAAATTGAATCATTAGTTTTGAGAATTTTTGAAATTAAATTCGAAATTGAAGTTATAATCAGTTTAATCGAGTTTAATGAAATTGAATTTGATGTTGTTAAGTGAAGGAAATTCACTTATGTTAAATTGATGAAAATTAGAATGAGAATTTGTGTAGAAATTAAAGTTGAAAGTATAGAGATTTCAATTTGTGTATACTTAAGATACTAGAAATTGTTTTTGTATGATTGCGATACAAATTGGTGCTTAGAAAGTAAAGTAAATATGTTGAGTTATGATGTATGAGATTCGATTTAAGAGCAATTGAATGATTCAAGGAATATATAGTTATAGTGATGTAATTTTTAGTAGACATAAATGTAATTGATTGTATTAAATATGAAGAAATTGAAAAAAAAAAAAGGAAATCAAAAACTTGAATGTTGGCATTTTATAATTTAAATGCCCTATGTATGTTAATTGAGCTTTTAAGTGAACTGTAATATTTATATTTAATGATTTATTTGGAAATATATTACTTTAGAGAGAAATCTCCGTAGTATTGGAGAAAAAGAAACGTTATGGAAAGGCAAGGAATATAGTGAGACAAAGGAACCGGAGCACTAAGTTTAGGGAATTTCAGAAACAAGTGAGTGTTAAACTATTTTAAGCGAAATTATATTTTTAGTTGAAATATACTTTAGTATGTTTCCAAGTTTAATTTAAGTATTTATGATTTATATACATGTATATTTATTTGTATGTGTTTTATAATTATAATAGAATTGATTGCCTCAGATATATTTTAATTAAGATATTTTTATATCTCAGAATTTTTGAGTTTATTTTCACTAGATGAAAATATTTACGCATGGAATTTAGTTAAAGAAATATTTTTTAGTTATATTTCAAGTTTTTAAATTAAAAGTTAGTTTTCAAAGTACAGAAAATAGTTTTCAAACCATGGATACCCATTTATTATCAGATTATCAGCAGCTATCAGTTATCAGATTATCAGCAGTAGACCCAGCCGGTACACCCCATTTGTGTGTGGCAAGTTAAGAGGAGGACAGTCCGCTAACTCTAGGGGGGTTGAGTTTGTCGAGTCTGTCGGTCACCCACACATTAGGGTGTTGTCTCACTCTATGTATGCGACGCAGCATTCCGCACATAGACAGTGAGATATCTTTTATCAGATTATCAGAGTCACCAGTGCGGCGTCAGCTGAATCGCCCTATAGATTATCAGTTATTAGATATGAGTTTTCCATTGGCATTTTCAGAAAAGTTTTATCAAAAAAGTTTTATCAGAAAAAGTATTATCAGAAAAGTATTTTATCAGAAAAGTTTTATCAGAAAAGGTTTATCAGAAAGGTCTTATCAGAAAAGTATATTAGTTTAGCATTTCAGTTTTTAGAAAAATATATTATTTCAATTTATCAGTTATCAGAAAAATATATTATTTCAGTTTATCAGTTTTCAAAAAAGTATATTATATTAGTTTATTAGTTTTCAGAAAAGTATATGATATCATTTTTCAGCAATAGCAGAGAGTTTTCAGTTTATCAGTTTTCAATTTATCAGTTTTCAGTAATAAGTTTGAAGAGTTTCAGTTAAATTCAAAGTTAATCTCAGAAAGGTTTTATCAGAAAAACTTTATCAGAAAAGTATATTAGTTTAGCATTTCAGTTTTTAGAAAAATATATTATTTCAATTTATCAGTTATCAGAAAAATATATTATTTCAGTTTATCAGTTTTCAGAAAAGTATATTATATTAGTTTATTAGTTTTCAGAAAAGTATATGATATCAGTTTTCAGCAATAGCAGAGAGTTTTCAGTTTATCAGTTTTCAATTTATCAGTTTTCAGTAATAAGTTTGAAGAGTTTAAGTTAAATTCAAAGTTAATCTTATTATATTTAAGGTTTTTCAGTAAATTAGAAACACTTACTGAGTTCGTTTAGTTCATTATAGTTTTATGTTTTTAAACCAACCTCCCAGATGCAGGTGCAGGGATGCCCAGGACCGACAGGACCAGTTAGAACATTGCTATGATGGTTCAGAATTAAGTTTAATGTTTCAGTGGTAATAATTATATAAAGTTTATATTTTGATATTGTTTGAAGTGCATGAATATTTTATTTAAAGATTTGATTTATATATCTTTTATAACTATTTATTTTGATATTTAAACTATTTGAGATGTGATTTGATGAGATGGACCAGAGGTCCACAGTAGTTGAGATTTGAGATTTTATAGAAGTGTTAAAGTTTTTATGCTAGTCTCCAAGATTTGGTTATCTCAGAAAAATAGAGGAGACTCTGCCAAAATTTTAATAAAGTATTGTTTTAAAAAAAAAAAATTCCTACTCAGATTTCCAATTAAAAGAAACGGCTTAACTTCACGAAAGCCTTTAAGCTGGGCAAGCCTCGACTGGGAAGCTACTGTGGAGTGCCAGCAGGCTACCTAATGGGCGATAGTAGGTTAGGGGCCTGTCATATATGGTATCACGAGTTCTAGGATTCTTTTTTGTTTTGGGAAAGCCAATTGTATTTTAATGGTTTTTTTTTGTATATTGTTTTTGTTATATTTTTTTGTATATTATTATATAATGTGAAGAAGATCGTGACTGCAGATGGTACGAAAAAAAAAAATCAGCAAACGGGAGACAGTCCCTTGCACCCAGCAACGGCTGCACGCAAGCTGCCCCACGCATACTGGCTACTGCCGCGACTGACAGGCCCCTAACCTACTATCTCTCATTAGGTAGCCTGTCGGCACTCCACGGTAGCTTCACAGTCAAGGCTTGTCCCGCTGAAAGGCTTCCGTGAAGTTAAGCAGTTTCTTATAACTGGAAATCTGAGTAGGAAATTTTTTTTTTAAAACGAAACTACTTTATTAAAATTTCGGCAGAATCTCCTTTGTTTTTCTGAGATTACCAAATCTTGGAGACCTGCATAAAAACTTGAACACTTCTATAATTTTTCAAATCTCAACTACTGTGGACCTCTAGTCCATCTCAATAATTCAATCACAACTCAAACAGTTTAAATATCAAAATAAATAGTTATCAACGATAAATAAATCAAATCTTTAAATAAAATACTTACACTATAATACACCCTCCCTGTCATATTCACTTAAAACAATATTAAAATACAAACTTAACAATTTAAAACATCATATATGCTTGTAAAACAGTCACAGCATCCTCTGATTGGTCTCGCTGGTCTTCGGCGTCCCTGCAATGTCAGCACTGGTACCTAGGAGGTTGATTTAAAAACACAGAAAACTATAATGAGCTAAACGAGCTCAGTGAGTATTAATTGGTTTCTAAAAATTAATCTTTCTAACTAAACCTCCCTGAAAAAGGTACTGAATAAAATAGTAATATATTTTCTGAAATCTGAACTGAAATAAATAATAATAACACTCTTTTTATTTGCTAAAACAATGTATTGACATCTATTTCCTGAAAACGGTACTGAAGTTTATTACATGAAAACCATATCAAAATATGTACTGAAATCTGTTTTAAAAACTATTCTAAAATCTAATTTCTGAAAATTGGAAAACTAAGCATATATATACATATGCTTTCACTTTACTAAAAGCTGAAACTATATTTTTTCTGAAATCTGATAAGCTGAAATAATATTCTTTTATATTTCTGAAAACTGAAAACTAACCTGACATTCTTTTCTGAAAACTGAAATACTGAAATAATATGTTTTCTGAAAAACTGAAATATTAAGATAATGTACTTTTCTTAAAACTGAAAAACTAAAAGAATATACTTTACTGATCATTTTTCAGCAATAGCAGAGAGTTTTTAGTTTATCAGTTTTCAATTTATCAGTTTTCAGTAATAAGTTTGAAGAGTTTCAGTTAAATTCAAAGTTAATCTCAGAAAGGTTTTATCAGAAAAACTTTATCAGAAAAGTATATTAGTTTAGCATTTCAGTTTTTAGAAAAATATATTATTTCAATTTATCAGTTATCAGAAAAATATATTATTTCAGTTTATCAGTTTTCAGAAAAGTATATTATATTAGTTTATTAGTTTTCAGAAAAGTATATGATATCAGTTTTCAGCAATAGCAGAGAGTTTTCAGTTCATCAGTTTTCAATTTATCAGTTTTCAGTAATAAGTTTGAAGAGTTTCAGTTAAATTCAAAGTTAATCTTATTATATTTAAGGTTTTTCAGTAAATTAGAAACACTCACTGAGTTCGTTTAGTTCATTATAGTTTTATGTTTTTAAACCAACCTCCCAGATGCAGGTGCAGGGATGCCCAGGACCGACAGGACCAGTTAGAACATTGCTGTGATAGTTCAGAATTAAGTTTAATGTGTCAGTGGTAATAATTATATAAAGTTTATATTTTGATATTGTTTGAAGTGCATGAATATTTTATTTAAAGATTTGATTTATATATCTTTTATAACTATTTATTTTGATATTTAAACTATTTGAGATGTGATTTGATGAGATGGACTAGAGGTCCACAATAGTTGAGATTTGAGATTTTATAGAAGTGTTAAAGTTTTTATGCAAGTCTCCAAGATTTGGTTATCTCAGAAAAATAGAGGAGACTCTGCCAAAATTTTAATAAAGTATTGTTTTAAAAAAAAAAAAAAATTCCTACTCAGATTTTCAGTTAAAAGAAACGGCTTAATTTCACGGAAGCCTTTAAGCTGGGCAAGCCTCGACTGGGAAGCTACCGTGGAGTGCCAGCAGGCTACCTAATGGGCGATAGTAGGTTAGGGGCCTGTCATATATGGTATCACGAGTTCTAGGATTCTTTTTTGTTTTGGGAAAGCCAATTGTATTTTAATGGTTTTTTTTTTTATATTGTTTTTGTTATATTTTTTTGTATATTATTATATAATGTGAAGAAGATTGTGACTGCAGATGGTACGAAAAAAAAAAATCAGCAAACGGGAGACAGTCCCTTGCACCTAACAACGGCTGCACGCAAGCTGCCCCACACGTACTGGCTACTGCCGCGACTGACGCGACTGACAGGCCCCTAACCTACTATCTCTCATTAGGTAGCCTGTCGACACTCTTCTTTTTTCATAAAGAATTTTCACTCTTCTTTTTTCATAAAGAAGAAAAAGTTTTAAACGCTTCTTTATTTTTCTTCTGTACACCCAGAGGTAGGAAACGAAACTGGGTTGTGCTTTTGGTTGTTGAAGGAGCCACAGAACAGTTACCTAAGGGATACTTAGGTTGCTGCTGAAACACACGGTAAAAGGTTCGTGGACACCCGATGGCTTAGAGGTCAAAAAAGAAGAAAGGTACGGAAGCATATTGGACCCTTTTCTTTTTTATGATTCAAGAATAGTATTTGTTATTTGTGATGTTTTGTAACGTATAAGAAACAACTAAAACATAAAATGGAAATGATAGAAAAATTTGGAGATAGTTTAGTTATGTTAGATTTATCTGAAAAAGATAATATTATATTATTAATTGAAGAAATAAGAAATCAAATTAATGCTGAAAATGAAAACAATATGGAATTTAAACCGTTAGATTATAAACTTAAAATGATATTAATGATACAAATTTTGGAATAAAAATCAGATTATGGCTAAATTAGAAATGATTGATAAAGATAAAATAATTAGAGAAAGACCTATGAGATATAATCCAGAAGATAAAAAAGAATTTAATCAACAAATAGATGAACTTCTAAAATTAAAATTTATTAGACCAAGTTTGTCAGCACATAGCTCACCAGCATTCATTGTAAGAAAACATGCTGAGATAATTAGAGGAAAAGCTAGAATGGTAATAAATTATAAAAGATTAAACAATAATACTATATTTGATGGATATTTTTTACCCCATAAGGAAAGTCTAATTAATGAAACCAGAAATAAGAAAATATTTTCTAAATTCGATTGTAAAAGTGGATTTTGGCAGATTATGATGCACCCTGATAGTATAGCATATACAACATTCTCTACCCCACAAGGTCAATATGAATGGTTAGTCATGCCATTTGGACTAAAAAATGCACCCCAAATATTTCAAAGGAAAATGGATAATATTTTTCAATCCTATGATTTTATATTTGTTTATGTGGATGATATCTTAGTTTTATCTGATGATATGACTTCTCATCTAAAACATTTAGATATTTTTATAAATCTATGTTTAAAAAATGGATTAGCCTTATCTGAGAAGAAATCTAAGATATGTCAAAATCAGATTGAATTTTTAGGTATGCATATAAATAATAAAGGAATACAATTACAAAAGCATATACTGGAAAAAGTTAATAGTTTTCCAGATAAATTAACTGATAAAAAACAAGTTCAAAGTTTTTTAGGAATCTTAAACTATTCTAAAATCTAATTTCTGAAAACTGGAAAACTAAGCATATATATACATATGCTTTCACTTTACTAAAAACTGAAAAGCTGAAACTATATTTTTTCTGAAATCTGATAAGCTGAAATAATATTCTTTTATATTTCTGAAAACTGAAAACTAACCTGACATTCTTTTCTGAAAACTGAAATACTGAAATAATATGTTTTCTGAAAAACTGAAATATTAAGATAATGTACTTTTCTTAAAACTGAAAAACTAAAAGAATATACTTTACTGAAAATGCTTTTCTAATAAAACTTCTCTGATAAAACTTTCTAATAACATAATTGTCTGATAATATTCTTCTGATAAAATACTTTTCTGATAATAAGCTTTCTGAAAACTTATTATGTACTGAAGATAATAATAATTTGTTTTCTAAATCCTGTACTGAAATCTGTTTTTCTGAAAATCTAGCCAAGCCTAACGTATAAAACTCTTAATTTAATATTCTGTACTAATAATTTGAAAATATTTCTGGCTTGGCTTCTGTATCTGAAAACTGCCAATGGACCCCTAAGCGGCACTGAACTCATAGGTCAAGTAACTGGCACTGTACCATATGAGTGGGTCACAGGGCGACTAACTAGCGCCGTCCATTGTGACATCTGATATAAGTCACGAGGCAACTAACTGATGCGCTCAACGTGACATCTGATAAAAGACATCTCACTGTCTATGTGCGGAATGCTGCGTCACAACATATAGCGAGACAACACCCCAATGTGTGGGCGACTGACAGACTCGACAGACTCAACCCCCCTGGAGTTAGCGGACTGTTGCCCCTTAACTTGCCACACACAAATGGGGTGTACCGGTCGGGTCTACTGCTGATAACTCTGATAAGCTGATAATCTGTTAATCCATAGGGTAATCCATGGGTTTGAAAACTATTTTCTTTACTTTGAAAACTGGTTTTTAGTTAAAAACCGCGGAATGTATATAAAACATATTTATTAAACGAATATAAATTCTAAAGTTCTGAGATATAAAAATATTTTAATTAAAATACATTTAAACATAAATTCTATTTAATTTACGAAACTCATATAAATAAATAAATTAATGTATATAATATCTCAAATACTTCAATCAACTTAAAAACATATTAAAGAATATTTCAATTAAAACATAATCTTACTTTCGCTTAAATAAAATTATAACTTGTTATACACTTGCATAAAACATATTATGAAAATAAACTACTTTAAAACTCACGTAAAACATATTATGAACTTAAAATATACTTTGCTTTAAAATAAATTTTACACTCACAGATTTCTAGTTTTCTCTAGGCTTGGTGCTCTGGCTCCTTCGGACATCTCATTACATTTCTTGTCTTTACGCATAATTTCATTTCCTCCCATACTATGGAAATTTCTTCCTAAAGTAACATGTTTCCAAATAAATTGTTAATATAAATACCATCAACTTATACAAAACTCAATTAACATATTCTACGCTTTATTTCTACATTTATTCTATTATAATAAAATCAATTACATTTAATTTAATATAAATCATGTCAACTTACTTAAAAACACATATCAATCATACGATTTCTCTTCTTGACCGAATTTCAAACTTGAATTTCTAAGTATCAATTTGCATCGCAATCGTACAAATACAATTTCTAATACTTAATTAATCATAAATCGAATTCTCTACACTATCAACTTCAATTTCTACACAAATTCTCATTCTAATCTTCATCAATTTAACATAATGGATTTCTTTCACTTAACAACATCAAATTCAACTTCATTAAACTCGATTAAACTAATTATAACTTCAATTTCAAATTATATTCAAAAATTCCCAAAATTAGTGATTCAATTTTATTCTAAACAATTTCTACAACTCTTATCAATCACCAAACACAATATCACAACAAAACTTATAATACAAGTCACTAATTTGATAATCATTTTGATTTCTTAGTTAATGATTCTAAATTCATACCACCAATTAACTCAATAACACTCCAATTACATAAATAACATCTCAATTAACTAATTTAATCTTGAAATCATAAAATCCCCAAAATTTAACTTACTAATTTTCTTGATTTTCATCTTTATCAACTCAATTCCAACTAATTTCCAATAAAACTCCACAAAATTCAAATCAAATGCTAAAATTAACAAAACCCATCAATGAATTTCAATTTATATTCAACAATAAAATTTCAAACACAATTCAAACTCAATTAATACCTCAAATAACAAAATCAGTGAAAACCATACAGCACCCAACTAATTTAGCTACATAAACCAAAACCCCTTTCAATAATTCAAACGCAGATTCATCAAAAACAGTCTCATATGCTCTCTCATGTCCAAAATGATTCTACTAACAAATATCAACCAAATCATATAAATATATGGGCATACCAGAAAATCAAACTTACCCAAAATCTTCATAACTCTTCTTCCTCTTCCTCCCCTTCTTCTTGCTGGACTGAAACTCTTCTCTTTCTCTTTTCTTTTTCTTTTTCTTTTCTTCTTCCTTCCCTCTTTCTCTTGGTTCTGCTGTCTTCTTCTTCATTCTCCTTCAGCTGCTGACTCTTCTTCTTCTTTCTCTCTTCTTCCTTCCTTCACCCTCTCTTCTCTCAGCTGGACAGGTCTCTCTTCTCTTCTCTCTTCTTCCTCTTCTTTCTTTCTTTCTTCTTTCCTCTTCTGCCGGGCTGTCTCCTTCCTTCTTCTTTCTCTTTTTCTTCTTCTGCTGGCCAGCTTCCTCTCTCTCTCTCCTGTCCAGCTGCTTCGCTCTTCCTCTCCTCTTATTTCTCTCCTTCGGCCGAAGCCTCTTCCTTTCTTTCTTCTCTTCTTTTCCTTCTCCTCCCTTCTCGACTTTTCTGGGCTCTTCCTCTTTGTTATTTTCTGTTTTCATTTTGCTTCTTCTTCTCATTTGACCGGTCACACTTTTATTTGTGTTTTAATTTCATTTCATCTCCATTTGCATTTGCATTTTCATTTCATCTTCATTTCATTTGCATTTGCATTGCATTTCCTACTCTCACACTCACCGCCTCTTCTCTGTTTTCTTTTCTTTTGTTTTGTTTGCTAATTGAATTTGCAATTTGTTTGGTTTTGTGTTTTTGTTTTATGAGACTTTGCAATTTGACTTTTGTTTTTGTTAGTGGAGACTCCACTGATATATATATATATATATCTCAATTGCAACATGCCCCATGAACCTTTTTAAAATTATAACATGACTACTAATATACAATTTAATCACATGAACTTGATCCAAAATTTTATAACTTACATATTAATCCATAACAATCCACTAACTCTTTTCCATAAAAATCCATTTCAATTTACTTTTCCATTAATAAATTAAATCACAATCTCATATCATAAAAATATATTATCACTTCCAATAAATATTCTTCATATTCTAATTTATGGAAATCTTTACTATATTCTCCAAATCTTATAATTGGATTTCGTATATACTTTACGAAATCTTACTAATCGTCCAATAAATTCCATTAAAATACCGTACAATCAATTCTGAAAAAATATATTACAATACTTGTACGTGTATAGTACAAACAATCGGAAGGGTGTATTATAGCGACACTTGAGGGCAGTTCCCGTGGTTTTTTCGCAAACGCTTTTTGCTGGAACTTTCTCAGAAATATTATTGAATACTGGTCCAGAAACGTAGCAGAAAATTGGAGCGAAAAACTGCAAGCAAAACACCCATAACATGTGCAGAAGCGCAACTCGCGAGAGGCCATCGCTACTAGCAGCCACGTCTTTGTATGTGCTAGGGCTGTTTTGGGCTGTTTGGACCTCACATATGTGTTAGGGTAACACGTGGGCCTTGGTACAAAAGATGGCAGCCCATAGAAATCATTCGGATAGTCCTAAAGCATTCGAGGTCGCTATGTGCAATTCTTGCACGTGTGGACTTGAAGTTTGTGGAATGATAGTCCAATGGGCTTCTTGGGTAGCCATAAGTTGCTAAAATTTAATTGATGGGCCTTAAAGCTCAACCTATGAGATGGTTCACTTAAATTAAATCAAGTTGGACTTGATAGGAATCCCAATACAAGAAGGAGTTAGACTTAAAGAAGAAGATTACTTGAAGACCAAGGAATGCCTTGGATTAAACTTGTAATTAGATTTGTTTAAGTTAAATAACTCATATCACTCGGTCATTCATGTATGCTTTAATTTTATTTCATGTGATAATTTATGGTAGCTTAAAGCATGATCATACATATATGTGCCATCTAGATTAAGTGTGCCTTCACTTGCATTCCAACATATCATACACGATTGCCTTGATTTATTTGTTTAATTTTTAATATGATTAAAATAGTAAACATCTTTATAAATGACAATTAAATAATGAGATTAGTTTTTAAGAGTAAAAACTTGGTAATTCTCATTAATTAACTAATCCATTAATTAAAGTGTTTAATTAATAAGGTTAGTTAGGTTCATTGATTAGTTATGATTAATTTGATTAAAACCTTAATTAAAATTGAACCAAATAATGATATTAGTTTTTAGGAGTAAACACTTGGTAATTCTTATTATTGAACTAATCTTATAATTAAAATATTTAATTAGATTAGTTAGGTCCATCAATTAATTAAGATTAATATGATTAAGTCCTAAATAATAATTGGACCAAATAATATGATTTAGTTTTAATAGTTAAAACTTGATAAATTCACATTTAATTTCTAGTTTATTTAAATAGTTTATGTAAATTAGAAAATAAATAATAAATTAGATTTTTAAGAGTTAAAGATCATATAATTTATTATATCTAGTAACTTAAATTTTAATTAGCCGTAAAATTTAAGTAAAGACTAGAAACATAGAGTTTTAAAATTAGAAGTTATTAGAAAACCCTAAACTACAAATAGTGAGTGGGAGAAGGATATATGACATTGTATCCCGTAGTCTCCATCGTTAGTTCAACACCGTGATATTCAAGTGGCACCTCGAGATGGCTTTGCTTTCGTCCTCCCTAAGGAAGGTATCCATGAGAGTCAATATCAAGGTTGACTTCTTAACGGATAGGTTTGGGTTGACCTAGCATACCTAGGCAACTCTTGAGTTAAGTTCATGGAATCTGAAACGGTGGGTTATACTCACAAGGATATAATTAAAGTTGTTAATTAAATATCCCGACTTAATTAAAGTAATGGTAGAATGATATAAGAATAAAGAGTTATTTTGATGTATCATTCGATTGAGAATGTCTCGATCTAACATGCAAGGATTTGACCTAATGTTACATCTTTTTGTACCCACAAGTATACGGGGTCGGCACAAGTAATAAAGAATGAGTAAATTATCGTCTTCACAAAGATATTTAGGTATTAAGTACTAAAATTAATCAAGTCTATATCTATTTGAATAAATCAAAAGGTTTGTGAAAATAACTAATTAAAACTAATTAAAAAGAAGAAATAAAATAAAATAAAAAGTGAGAGTTAGATCGAAGGAAGAACTAGCTAGGATTTCCGACTTCACTAATTATGTCCTAATGAATGGAAATAAAAATGTAATGACAATAAATTATTACCGGTTGATGGTCGTGTTAACTAAATTGTTCAAAGTCCTCTCTTGAGATAAATCGAACATATTCTCACATATACTAATATCTTATATCTCGATGAATATCCAAATGTATGCAAATGCATTAACAACAATAACACAAACAATGATTACACAAAATAAGCTAATATATCTCTATTTAAATTCAAAATTATGGTGGGCATTTTAATGAATATGTTGTGAGTGTCGCCTCTCGGTTCATAACTCACAAAAATAAAATCAATTAAATGCAAGCCATTATACTTAGAGGCATTAAAAACAAAATACACACCCAACCAAATAATAATCAACAATTAAAACAATTTATAAAACCATTCAAAATTCCATAAATATATTCATAAACATCCTAGCATATAAAACTAGTGCATAATAATATAATTCAAATAAAACATAATAATCAACTTTGAAGACATTAAATAATCCACTGCTGGTTGCGTGCTAGTGAGTGGAACCTCCACTCAAAATCACACATTTGTTTTCTTTTTTATTTTCTTTTTGTTGTTGACCGACTTTCTTCCTTTGATTTTGTCCCATTCTCTTGATTTATATGATAAAAATCACACTTGTCATGCATACATGAGTTCTTGCATTTGCTACTTACCCCTTGAGATTTTTAAATTCATGAAAAGATCATCAACATAAATTTAATCACATATTCTTGGTCAAAAATCTTTTGATTTACAATTTAATCCAGAACAATCCATTAACTCTTTTCCACAAAAATCCATTTCAATTTACTTTTCCATCAATTAATTAAATTATAATCTCATATCATGAAAATATATTTTAACTTCCAATAAATATTCTTCATACTCTAATTTATGAAGATCTTTACTATGTTCTCCAAAACTTATAATTTAAATTTCTTATATACTTTATGGAACCTTATTAATCATCTGAAACCATTTCATATATTTTCCAAGTCTCTGATACCCATTTTCGAAAATCTCCGGATCCATCCAATAGATTCCATTATTGTACCGTACAATTAATTCTAGAAAAATATATTACAATACCTGTCCGTGTACAGTACATAATATCGAGAGGGTGTATTACAATTTCTTCCCCCCTTATAAAATTTCGTCCTCGAAATTTACACGAGCTACCTAACACAAATAAGGGTACCTGAAATACATTATGAATCTTTACTAACTCTGATGGTAATTCAACTTATACACTACTGGTCTAATACTGTTTATAATTGCATAAGGCACCCTACATCGCTCAACTTATTACACCTTTCTAACTTTCAATAGGTTTAAATTTTTAGTAATACCTTATCACCAATTTCTAACTTTAGATCTCTACTGCAATCATCCACATAACTCTTTTGTCTATCTCTCGTTGGTTACGTTTATTTTAAATAAGCACTGGGTTTCCTTTCATCTGCCTCATTCTAACAAATAGGGGTTCTGCACTTCATACTGTTTAATACTTCACATGGAGTTATATCTATGCTGATCTGATAACTATTACTATAAGAAAACTCTATTACTCATAGATGATATCCTAGCTTTTCTTGAATTCCACAATACATGCTCAAAATATGTTTTCAAATTTCTCAATAGTCCTTAAACGGAGAGGACTTACATGCACTGACTTTTTACTATCATATCTATCTTTCTAAATCTGAAAATCTGTACTCTTTTCATTCTTAGTCTCTTTTCTTAACTTTTCTATCTGATAATCATGCTTCTATCATTCCTCATCAACTTAGCCAATAAGACTGCTATTCTAAATGGATTTCACCTTCTCTCTCTGTATTTTCTATATATATATATATATTATTCGACTAGAATTAATCGAATTCTCCAACATAGCCTGATAACCTGTACATGTAACAAAATCATCAAACACCTGAAAAATTTCTGATTTCTGCTACATTAGGATTTCCAGTTCCTAATAACCTCTACTTCCATAATTCAACTTTAATATTCTCATTAATATTAATATAAATTATTTTAACTGAAAATTCTCAAATATTAGAGAGATCTTAAACAAATCTACTATCACTGCTACTCACTCTTTGAACTTGTAAACTGATAGTACACTGCAAAACAATTAAAGAAAGAATCTTACAAAGCTTCTTGAATTTTCATTCTTCTCTACTCAGAAAAAGAACTCTTTTTTTTTTATTCAGCTAATTCTCATTTAACTTGCAACTAAACATATTTCATCATAGACTACATTCATTTTACATTAATCTCCCAATGGGATTTCTCAATCAAAATCTGGTTCAAAGTCTTCTTATGCCTGATACCCAAACTACCTCTCTATTCTGATAAACTAATAGTTTTATAATAATTTAAATGAATATGCTTTCTCTTACTAGTAAGTTCTCATAAGAACTCTATTAATTTTCTCAATTTGTTTCAAACTTCTCTAGGCAACTTAATGGATTAGATTTCATAAATAGGGAGAACAATAACATTAACCTTCGCTAAAATAAATCTCCCAAGATAACATCAAGATTCTGAATATCTGACTCAGTTATTCACTCAAAACTCTTTACCATCAATTTCTATTATCTTATTCCTGATTACTCTATCAGTTGACAATAAATCTCTTTTCCTTCATAACTAATAAACTAGAGATAGAGGAGTCTAACAAAGTTCTTATTCAACAACTTTTTAATTATATCTTAATCTATTCAACTTAATCGGAGCCAATCTATCACAAATTCTATTTCTCTCTGGGGTAAGGCGAAAAATCATTTGCAATCACATTCGAAATTTTCTAACTAAACCAAATATGATTTTCTTCTTATAACAGTCTATTATACTTCAATAACTGGATAATCAACCTATCCCTTGTGCATCATGTGCGAAAACTTCTGAATTGGCTTCCTTGGGACGACCTTTGGAATCTCATCAGGACATTGTGCTGTAACTTTGACAAAAACTAATTTATATAACACTAGTAAAATGTCTTAAATCTTATGTATTGAAAACAATTGAAAATTTTCTGGGTTGCCTTAACCATAAACAATGTGAAAACATATCATAAAAATCACATTTAAAATAGAAAACCCTACTTTTCAAAACTTTGGCTCTGATACCAACCTGACAGGCCCCTAACTTACTATCTCCCATTAGGTAGCTTGCCGGCACTCTACGCTAGCTTCCCAGTCGAGGCTTGCCTCGCTGAAAGGCTTCCGTGAAGCTAAGCCATTTCTTGATTCTAGAAATCTGAGTAGGAATTTTTTTTTTTTTAAACGAAACTACTGTATTAAAATTTTGGCAGAGTCTACTCTATTTTTCTGAGATTACCAAATCTTGAACACCTGCATAAAAATTTGAACACTTCTATAATTTTTCAAATCTCAACTACTGTGGACCTCTGGTCCATCTCATCAAATCACATCTCCAACAGTTTAAATATTAAATAAACAGTTATCAAATCTTTTCAATAAAATACTCATGTACTTAAAACAATACCAAAATACAAATTTAACAACTAAAACATTTATATGCTTGTAAAATAGTCACAGCATCTTCTGACTGGTCCCGCTGGTCTTCGGCGTCCCTGCAGTGTCTGCACTTGTACCTGTACCTGTACCTGGGAGGTTGATTCAAAAACATAAAACTATAATGAGCTAAACGAGCTCAGTGAGTGTTATCATTTTACTAAAGAATTCTAACATTTCTGAATTAACCTCCCGAAAACTTTATTGAAAAGGATAGAATCTTATTTTCTGAAATCTATACTGAAATAACTAATAATTTGTTTCAAATAAAAACTGTATTGAAATCTCTTTTATAAAAACTATTCTGAAATATATATATTAAAATCTTTCTCATAAAACTATACTGAAATTTACTTTTTGAAAATCATACTGAAGTTTATTTCTTGAAAACTGTTCTGAAATCTAAACAGAAAATTATTCTGAAAGCTAATCTCTAAAAACTGAAAGCTAAGAATATATACATATACTTTCACTTTACTAAAAATTGAAAAGCTGAGAATATATAATAACTTTTATTTTTCTGAAAACTGAAAAGCTAATAACATATATATATATACATTTCTTCTGTTGAAAATTAAAAAAAAAACATACTTTACTGAAAATGCTTTTCTACTCAAACTTCTTTAATAAAACTTTTCTAATAACATAGTTTTCTGATAAAATACTTTTCTGATAATAAACTTTCTGAAAACTTATTCTGTATTGAAGATAATAATAATCTGTTTTCTAAATTCTATACTGAAATCTGTTTTTCTGAAAATTTAGCCAAGCCTAACGTATAAAACTCTTAATTTAATATTTTGTACTGATAATCTGAAAATATTTCTGGTTTGGCTTCTGTATCTGAAAACTCCCAATGGACCCCTAAGCTGAGCTGAACTCATAAGTCGACTAACTGCGCCGTACCATATGAGTGGGTCACAGGGCAACTAACTGCGCCGTCCACTGTGACATCTGATATAAGTCACGAGGCGACTAACTGATGCGCTCAACGTGACATCTGATAAAAGACATCTCACTGTCTATGTGCGGAATGCTGCGTCGCATACATATAGCGAGACAACACCCCAATGTTTGGGCGACTGACAGACTCGACAGACTCAACCCCTCTGGAGTTAGCGGACTATCCCTCCTTAACTTGCCACACACAAATGGGGTGTACCGGCCGGGTCTACTGCTGATAACTGATAATCTGATAATCCATAGAGTAATCCATGGGTTTGAAAACTATTTTCTTTACTTTGAAAACTAGCTTTTAATCTAAAGCATGGGAAATACTTAAAACATATTTTTCTTTAAATGAATATAAATTCTAAATTTCTGAGATATAAAAATACTTTAATTAAAATACACTTGAGTATAAATTCTATTTAACTTATAAAACTCATATAAATAAATAAATGTATATAAAATTACCAACACTTCAATCTAACTTGAAAACGTATTGAAAAACATTAAATCAAAATATAATCTTACTCTTACTTAAATAAAACCATAAGTTGCTATAAATTCTCATAAAACATATTATAGAAATAAAATATACTTTACTTAAAAATTATTTTACACTCACTTGTTTTTGGAATTGCCTAAGCTTTGATGCTTTGGTTCCATTGTCTCACTCCATTCCTTGACTTTTCCATAACAATTCTTTTTTTTCCTACCTAAAATAATATATTTCCAATTAAATGATTAATATAAAACAACAACTTTTATAAAACTCAATTAACACATTTAATACATTATTCTTCAATTTCTTCTATTATAATAAAATCAATTACGTTTCATCTACTAAAAATTACGTCACTATACTATAACATATAACTATATATACATTGAATCATTCAATTTCACTTAAATCGAATCTCATACAACACAATCCAATATACTTTCTTGAATTTCTAAGCACCAGTTTGTATCAATTCATACAAATACAATTTTTAATACTTAATTATACATAAATTGAAATTTTTACACTATCAACTTCAATTTCTACACAAATTCTCATTCTAATCTTCATCAATTTAACATAAGTAAATTTCCTTCACTTAACAACATCAAATTCAATCTCATTAACTTGATTAAACTAATTATAACTTCAATTTCGAATTTAATTTCAAAAATTTCCAAAACTAGTGATTCAATTTCATTTCAAACATAATATTACAAAAACTTATAGCACAAGTTCACTAATTGGAGAATCATTTTGATTTCTTACTTAATGATTCTAAATTCATACTATCAATTAACTCAAAAATACTCCAATTACACAAATAACATCTCAATTTAATAATCTAAACTCAAAATCATCAAATCTCCAATTCTTTAACTTACTAGTTTTCTAGATTTTCATTTTAATCAATTCAATTTCAACTAATTTCCAATAAAATTCTACAAAAACTCAAATCAAATACTTAATCAACAAAACCCATAATCTTTTTCATTTCTAGAAATCCAATTTCACTTTATACTCAACAATCAATTTCAATAACAAATCAAAACTCAATCAATCTCTAAAATCAATTCAATTTCATCAATTACCATCTACTAGTTCTACAACACAAAAAATATCATCAAAATTCAAAACAATTTAATTTCATCAAACTTACCCCAAAATCCTCTTGCTATTCTTCTTCTTGCTGGACCAAAACTTCCTCCTCCCCTTTATCTTTTCTCTTTTTTTCTTCTTCTCTTCCTCTCTCGGCTGCCAGCTCTCCTTCTTCCTTCTCTCTTCTTTTTCTTTTCTCCTTCGGCCACTACTTCTTCTTCTCCTCTCTCATGGCCAGCTGCTGCTTCCTCTCTTTTCTCTTCCGTTCGGCTTTCTCTCTTTCTTCTTTTTGGCCGAACTTGCCCTCTCTCTCTCTCTCTCTCTCTCTCCTCTTTGGCCGATTGCTCTGTTCTGTTCTCTGTGTGTTTTCTGATTTGGTTTATAAGTGAGTGGAACCTCCACTCAAAATCACACACATTTGTTTTATTTTTTATTTTCTTTTTTTTGTTGACCGACTTTCTTCCTTTGATTTTGTCCCATTCTCTTGATTTTTATGATAAAAATCACACTTGTCATGCATACATGAGTTCTTGCATTTGCTACTTACCCCTTGGGATTTTTAAATTCATGAAAAGATCACCAACATAAATTTAATCACATATTCTTGGTCAAAAATCTTTTAATTTATAATTTAATTCAGAACAATCCATTAACGTTTTTTCACAAAAATCTATTTCAATTTACTTTTCCATCAATTAATTAAATTATAATCTCATATCATGAAAATATATTTTAACTTCCAATAAATATTCTTCATACTCCAATTTATGAAGATCTTTACTATGTTCTCCAAAACTTATAATTTAAATTTCTTATATACTTTATGGAACCTTATTAATCATCTGAAACCATTCCAGATATTTTTCAAGTCTCTAATACCCTTTTTCGAAAATCTCTGGATCCATCAATAGATTCCATTATTGTACCGTACAATCAATTCTGAAAAAATATATTACAATACTTGTCCGTGTACAGTACATAATATCGGGAGGGTGTATTACAGTAATGATGGAGGCACATTTTTTATCAAGAAATGGAGCTAACACCTATCCTACCTAGGCACTTACTTGTGGTATGTTGGATTGTCGTGGCATAATAACTATTTTTATGGATATTTTCTAGTTCATTAAAACATGTTCATACATCATGTTTAATTTTATGTCAAACATATAACATGTGATATGAATATATGAAATGAATGATTTTAATATATTTATGTTTAGATCAGCAAAGTCTTCTACTTTATTTTAATCCTCGCAAACGAAAAATTAACTTGGGATAATTATATTAAATGGTAATTCAACGTGAATGCAATCATGGTCTGTAAAGACATTAAATTTGTGCTTACAGAGGATTGTCCTCCAAAGCCTGTAACCAACGCATGATGAGCTATCAAAAGTGAGATCGGCAAAGCAAATTGTAATACACCCTTCCGATAGTTTGTACTGTACATGTATGTATTGTAATATATTTTCCCAGAATTTATTGTACGGTATACATGTGAATAAGTATACCCTTATTATGAGTAAATTGAATGTTAAAAGTATTAACGATGCTATAATGAAATTTATTGGATGGATCTGGAGATTTTTGGAAAGGTGTTCGGAGACCTAGAAAAGTTACAAAATGTGTCCAAACGGGTATTAAAGGCCTGGAAAATGTTTGGAATGGTTTTGAATGGTTAGTAAGGCTGTATAAAGTGTATATAAAATTCAATTATAAGTTTCGGAGATCCTAGGAAGGATTTCCCACAAATTTGGAGTATTAAGGGTATTTTTGGAAAGTTAAATAATATATTTTATGATACATGAAATGGTGTAATTTGATTGGTTGATGGAAAAGTAATTTAGGTGTTATAATTTAATTGGTGCTTTAAATGTGATGGAAAGGTAGTTTTGGTGGATTAAATATGTGGTGAACAAGTGGATTTGGGGATGAGAACCCATGATTTGATCTGCTAGCTTGAACGCCTGGATCATGCCGAGAAGGTGAAGAAAAGACTGTCGGAACCGATCGGAGGAGTATTTCTGAGTCCATCCCCGCCTCGCCTTTATTAAGAAAGAAGAGATATAAAGGCACGGCAGCGATAGATGCCGTGATGCCGTGATAGCCATATGGATAAATAAAATTTAAGAGTTAGTGGATTTTTATGGATTTTTTATGGACTTGGTTGAAATCCAACTAATCATTAGAGATTAACCAATCAAATTTCATCATCCTTAACTGATGGCACTCTTGTAAATTTCAAGATAGTTTAAGGGTAAAAGTTATGGAAAATTAAAGGCTACATAAAGATTAAGTCATGAAAGAAATCAAAAGAAATCAAGAAAGAAAAGAAGAGAGGAAAGTCGACCAAGAGAGGAAAAGAAGGAGAGAGGTTCGACCAAGGGAGAAAAGAAGGAGGAAGAGATCGAAGACACTTTCCAAACCATTCTCAAGGGTTCTCAATGTAATACACCATCCCGATATTATGTACTGTACGTATAAGTGTTGTAATATATTTTTCCAAAATTTATTGTACAGTACACAAGTAAATAGATAAGCCTTTATTAGGAGTAAATCAAATGTTAAAAGTATTAAGGTTGCTATAATAAAATCTATTGGGTGGATCCGGAGATTTTTGAAAAAGGGTATCAGAGACTCGGAAAATGTCTGGAATAGTTCCAGATGGTTATTAAGGTTCCATAAAGTAGATAAGAAATTTAATTATAAGTTTTGGAGAACATAATAAGGATCTCCATAAGTTCGGAAAGTTAAGAATATATTCTTCGAAGTTAAATAATAAACTTTTATTAATATATGGTGGTGAAATTCTATTAGTATATAAATGTGGTGGAAAAGTAATGTTGGTGGATTAATTTTAAGGTGTAGAAGTAGACTAATCAAAGTTAGCCATATGGACTAAATTGACAATTAAAATATTAGTGGACAAGTATATGTAATTAGTTTTCAATTTGTGGTCACATTATAATTTTAAAATGAAAAAGGGGCAAGTTGCAATTAAGTTCATATATATATATATATATATATATTTATATGTTAGAATCAGAAAACAAAAACATAAAACAAAAACAGAAAGAGAGAGAATATAGAAAATTCGAGAGAAGAAGGGAGATCGGCTGAAGAAAGAAGAGGAGAAAAGAAGAAGGAGGTTCGGCCGGCCAAGAGAAAAAGAAGAAGAAAAGAAAAAGAGAGAGAAGAGGAAGAAGAGGAAGACTCGGCTAGAAGAGAAAGAAGAGAAGGAAGAAGCTGCTTCGGTCGAAGGAGGAATAAGAGGAGCTGTGACCGAAGGAGGAAGAAGAAGAAAAGGGAGAGCAGAACCGTGAGGAAGAAAGAAAGAAGAAAAAGAAGAAGAAAGAAAGAAGAGAGAGAGAGAGAAGCTGCCGGCCTAGAGAGAAAAAAAAACAGAGCAGAAATTATGCAGAAAATTCGAGAGAGGAGAGAAAAGAAAAGAAGAAAAAGAAAAGAAAGAAAAGGAAGAAGAAATAGGGATTCTGGCCAAGAAGAAGAAGAAGAAGAAGAGTAAGAGGATTTTGGGTAAGTTTGATGAAATTAGATTGATTTGGAGTTTTGATGATATTATAATTTTCATGTTTAATTGATTGAGTTTTGATTTGTTCTTGAAATTGATTGTTGAATATAAAGTGAAATTTGATTGTTGGAAGTGAAGAAGATAATGAGTTTTGTTGATTTTAGTATTTGATTAAGTTTTTGTGGTGTTTTGTTTGAAATTAGTTGGAATTGAGTTGATTAAAGTGAAAATCAAGAAAACTAGTAAGGTAAAATTTTGGGGATTTGATGATTTTAAGTTTGAATTTTTAAATTGAGAGATTATTTGAGTAATTTGAGTGTTATTGAGTAAATTGATGGCATGAATTTGGAAGTTTTGAAATTTGATTTGAAATTGAAGTTAGAATTAGTTTAATCAAGTTTAATGAGATTGAAATTGATGTTGTTAAGTGAAGGAAATTCACTTATGTTAAATTGATGAAGATTAGTGTGAGAAATTATGTAGAGATTGAAGTTGAAAGTGTAGAGATTTCAATTATGTATGATAAGTGTTAGAAATTGTATTTGTGCGGTTTTGATGCAAATTGATGCATAGAAAATAAAGTAAATATATTGATTTGTGATGTACGAAATTCAATCAAAAGAGAAATTGAATGATTCAATGTATATATAATTATAGTGACATGATTTTAGTAAAATAAATGTAAATGATTGTGTTAGATATGAAGAAATCGAAAAAGGAAAAGGAAATCAAAAACTTGAATATTGGCATTTTATAATTTAGATCCCTTATGTATGTTAATTGAGCTTTTGAGTGAACTGTAGTATTTATATTTATGATTGATTGGAAATATATATTATTTTATTTTAGGAAGAAATCATCATAATATGGGAGAAGAAAGAAATTTTATGGAAAGACAAGAAATGTAATGAGACGTCCGAAGGAACTACAACACCGAGCCTAGAGAAAATCAGAAATTTGTGAGTGTTTAAAGTATTTTTATATAAATGAATTTTATGAAGTTATGATTTTATTAAGTGAATGTTAAACTCTTTATGAAAACGTGTTTTAGTTTAGTGATGTATTTTATGAGAAATTTCATAGCAAGTTTTGATTTTATTTAAGAAAATTTTATTTTAGTGATATGTTTTATGTTAAGTTTAGCAAGTCAATATTTTTCATTCAAGTTGGTGCAAAATCAGATTTTTAGTTGAATTATATTTAGTATATTTCTTTCCAAGTTTGATTTGTTATTTTAAGATTTTACATATATTTGTTATTTATACGAGTTTTAAAATTTAAACAGAATTAATGCCTTGATTGATATTTCAGAAGTTTTAAGTTTATATTTTTTTGAGAAAATATTTATATATACATGAGATTGAATTTAAGAAATATGTTCTATGGATATTTTATGATTTTCGATAAAAAGGATATTACAAATAGATTTTATGATTTTATGAATGTTTTAGATAAAAAGAAAATATTTTCAGGCCAATAGGATACCCATTTATTATCATAATATCAGCAGCTTATCAGAATTATCAGATCAGCTATCAGTTATCAGATTATCAGCAGTAGACCCAGCCGGTACACCCCATTTGTGTAGGGCAAGTTAAGGGGGGGACAGTCCGCTAACTCCAGGGGGGTTGAGTCTATCGAGTCTGTCAGTTGCCCACACACTGGGGTGTTATCTCGCTATATGTAGGCGACGCAGAATTTCGCTACATAGACAGTGAGATGTCTTTTATCAAATTATCAGAGTCACCAGTGCGGCGCTAGATTAATCGCCTGGTGACACCCTCCATATGGTGCATCGCCAGCTGAGTCGCCCTACGGATTATCAGTTATCAGATATGGGTTTTCAATTGGCATTATAAGAAAGAAACGTTTTATCAGAAAACTTTTATCAAAAAAGTATTATCAGAAAAGTATTATTAGAAAAGTTTTATCATAAAAGTATTATTAGAAAAGTTTTATCAGAAAATTATTATCAGAAAAGTTTTACCAGAAAAGTTTATTATCAGAAAAGTTTTATTAGAAAAGTAAAAATATAGTTTATCAGTTTTCAAAAAAGAATAAAAGTATATTCCATTAGTAGCTTTTCAGTTTTCAGAAAAGTAAAGTATATATATTATTTCAGCTTTTTAGTTTTCAAAAAGTATGCAGCATTTCAGTCTATCAGTTTTCAGCAATAATAGAAAGTTTGAAAGGTTTTCAGTATAGTTTTCAGAACAGTTTTCAGAAATTAGATATCAGTATAGTTTTCAGTATGGATATCAGAATAGTTTGCAAAAAATAGATTTCAAAAATAATTTATTAGTTCAGGTTCCAGTAAAGTTTTTAGAAAGTAGTAAAGATTTATTATTTAAATTTCAATACATTATTTTCAGTAATCAGACTTTAGTACAGTTTCAGTACACAGAAAGGTTTTTATTAGTATTTTGTTTTCAGAAATTTTTAGGAAACGAGAAAAATATTATTATTATTATTATTCATATCAGTAATTTCAAAAAATAAGTTTCTGTTCTGTTCAGAGAAATTTTAGGGAGGTTAAAGTAGAAATATTATATTTATTAGAAAAAGATAACACTCACTGAGCTCGTTTAGCTCATTACGTTTTTATGTTTTATAAACCAACCTCCCTAGGTACAGGTACGGGTGTAAACGTTGTAGGGACTCCCAGGACTAGCAGGACCAGTCAGACATTGCTGTGACAGTTTTAGAATTATGTATTATGTTTGATTGTAACTATTATGTAAAATGTATATTGTTAAAGTTCATTGTTTTATTATTTGAAATTTGTGATTTAATTTGTGGTTGATTTGAGATGGACCGGAGATCCACGATAGTTGAGATTTGGAATTTTGTAGAAGTGTTCAAGTTTTTATGTAGGTCTCCAAGATTTGGTAATCTTAGAAAAACAGAGGAGACTCTGCCAAAATTTTTATAAAAAAAATAAAAAAAATTTCTACTCGGATTTTCAGAATAAAGAAACGGCTTTGCTTTACGGAAGCCTTTCAGCGAGGCAAGCCTCGACTGGGAAGCTACTGTGGAGTGCCAGCAAGCTACCTAATGGGAGATAGTAAGTTAGGGGTCTGTCACTCAAAGCCATACAAGCCTCCTCTACAAGCCTAGAAGTAAGATTCAACCATATCAAGTGAAATCAAGTGGTAAATGCACTAATTATGTGAATTGTGAAATAAACTCTTGGTTCTTTTGATTCTTGGTGTTTGGGTGATGATTTTGATGCATGAATTTAAGGATTAAAGCATCAAACAAGTATCCAAGCCAAGCAAGAGAATTTAAGGTCATAAGATGTAAGGTGAGTTACTAGTTTGTTGGGAATTTTTGAATTAAACTTGAATTGATGTTATAATTAGTTTAAATCAAATTGGATGATGTTGAATTTGATGTTATTAAGCAAAGGAAAGTCATGTATGTTAAGCTGATAAAGATTAGTGTGTGATCAAGCTAGGGTTTGGTGTGATTTTTGCTTGAAAATTTCAATCTATGCATACTAAGGCACTAGTATAGAAATTGATGTAATTTTTAAGCAATTTATGTTATGAAATTGAAAGAAAATTTTTGGGAGTGCATGATGAAGTTTTGGGCAGCCATGTGTGTGATGCTTGAGTCAAAGTTTTCTTCATGTTAATGTGTAGTAATGATTATTCAAGTGTGGTTAAGTGGAAGGAAGTGATAGAAATTGAAAAGAGAAGAAGAAAGTGTTAAATGTTGAAAGAAAATGATGACATGGGTTGTTGTGAAGGGTTGAAATAATATGTGATGTAATTGGATAAATTTTTTACCTAAGAGTGTGTGCCTAAACATCACACTTAAATGTAGGAACTTGAAGGAAAAGGATCGGAAATAAAATGGTCAAGTTGTGACCAAAACAATGCCGTCAGAATTAGGAAATTATTTTAAGTGGTTTGGATGATTTAAATTGCTCTTGTGCAAGTGATTGTGTGAATGAGTTTGAGGATGATATTTTCTAAAAAGGAGAATGTGAAAATGTGTAGGAAAATCGAAGTGGTACTTGGAAAGTTAGTAACGAAAAGATGAGTGTAAAACTATTTTATGAAATGTACATTTTATGTTCATACTATGTTTTATGTAAATTCATAGCAAGTTATCATTTTACTCAAGTGAGTGTTTAAAGTATTTTTATGTAAAGTGTATTTTTAGCAAGTTATTATTTTTATTCAAGTGAGTGTTTAAAGTATTTTTAAGTAAAGTGTATTTTATTTTAAGAATATGTTTTAAGTTAGTGTTCAACTTATTTTATGAAAAGTGCATTTATTTTCATGATATGTTTATGTAAATTCAAGGAAAGTTATGATTTTATTCTCTAAATATGACCATGGTTTTGGAAATGAAAATAAACTAAAGATTTTAAGATAAGTTTTGGCCTATAACGAATCCCTACTATTCAGCATTCAGATATCAGTATTCAGAAACCAATCAGAGGTATCTTGGACGTGCATGGTAGGGTATGTGTCTGGGTATTATGCTAGCCATGAATTTGCCAAGTAGGCAAGTGGGCTTAGTGTGACAGTTGTCAGTGTGTCGCCCTCTGCACGTTTCGAGGTATATATTGAGTTAGCGCGCTAGCTTTTATGTGGCGATGTAGGAATTTTGCTACGTAAATCGGTTTATTTATTGAGTGGGCTCAGCCAAGGTCGGGTGACGAGTCAGGCTGGACCAAGGCCTAGGCCTCCACTCCATAGTACTAGTACGATGCGAACCGAGGTTCCTCGTACTTTATCTAGGGTATTCTCAGGAAAAAGGCCATCAGTGGTTGGTGATTTTCAGTAGTAATATTTTTGATGATTTTATAACCACCACTGAGTATAGTTTTCAAGAAAACAGAAAAAGTTTTATTATTATGCTATGTATCTCAGTATTGTTTTCAGAATGCAGAAAAAGTTTCATTATTATGGATTTTAGTATATTGCTTTCAGGAAATAGATTTCAGTACAATTTTCAGTACAGATTTTAGTATAGTTTTCATGTAATAGATTTCAGTACAGTTTTCAGGAAATGGATTTCAGTACATTGTTTCAGATAATAGAAAAAGTATTATTATTACTTATTTCAGTATATTTCAGGAAATAGGAAAAAGTCGTATGATTATTCATTTCAGTACAGTTTTCATGAAAATATGAAAGGTTTTATTATTATGCATTTTAGTATGGTTTTCAGATAATCAGGGAGGTTTTAATTAGAAAAATTAAATTGTTTAGAAACTAATAACACTCATGGAGCTCGTTTAGCTCATTATATTTTTATGTTTTATAAACCAAACTCCCAGGTACAGGTGCAGATGTTGCAGGGACTCCCAAAACCAGCAAGACTAGCCAGACATTGCTGTGACTGTTTTAGAAATATGTATTATGTTTATTTGTAACACTCATGTAAAATTATATTTTGAAGAATACCTTAAGTATGTATTATTTGTTTAGTGTATGAATATTTTATTTAAAATTGGATTTGCCCACTTTCGCCTACTTTGAAATTTGTGATTGAGTTGTGTTGTATTTTTATGATGGATCTGAAGTCCCATGGGTAGTGGAGAAAGTATTCGATATTTAGAAGTGCTTTTAAACTATTTTACAGGTAATGCGAATTGTCCAAAAATGCAGCTGTCATGCTGCCAAAATTTTAATAAAGTAGTTTTGTATATAAAAAAAAAATTTACTTAGATTTACAAGATAAGTAACGGCTTAGCTTCACGGAAGCCTTTCAGCGAGGCAAGCATCGACTGTGAAGCTACTGTGGGGTTGCCGGCAGACCGCCTAACGTAAGATAGTAGATTAGGGGCCTGTCATAAATGTTGCTGAGCCATCTTCTTCTGGTTTCAAGAAGAGGAAGAGGTCTATCGGTAAAGAAAAGGCTATGCCCAAGATAAAGAGCACCACAACTAACAAACCAAAGGGAAAATTTTTCATTTGTAAAGAGGTTGGTCATTGGAAGAGGATTTATCCATAGTACCTTGATGAGCTCTCAAATAAGAAAAAAGTGAAAAGTAAATCAATTTTACTTATCATTGAATCTTGTTTAGTGAAAGATGATTTTTCATCTTGGATAGTAGATTCAAGGGCCACTAACAATGTTTGTTCTTCTTTATATTGGACTTAGTTTGGACAGAGCTGGAGGAGGGCTCCTTCATTATGCGCATTAGAATAGGGAATGTCATTTCAGTACGAGCAGTGGGAGTAGTTAGACTACATTTTAATAGTTGTTTTCTTTCATTAGACACTGTTTATTACATTCCTAGATTTATAAAGAATTTGATTTCTGTATCCAGATTGCTTGAACAATTTTATTGAGTTTTTTTTAATGATAAGTCAGTTATTGTTTCATGAAATCGTTTGAATATTTGTTCTGGTATGATTGAAAACAATTTGTATGTTTTAAGACCGTTAATTCATACATCACTACTTAATATTGAATTGTTTAAAGTTGAAAAACTTGAAACAAAATGACATAAAGTTTCTCCAAATAATGAAACGTATCTATGGAAATCTAAGACTTGACTATATCAACCTTGACAGAATAGATGGACTTGTAAAAAGCAGACCTTTAAGTTAGTTAAAGATCTGCACTTTACTTGTTTGTGGTTCTTGTTTAAAAGGTAAAATGACCAAGAGACCATTTACAGGAAAATGGATTAAAGCTACACAACCACTAGAGTTTATACACTCAAATGTCTGTGGACCTATGAGTGTTAGAGCTAGAGGTGGTTATGAATATTATGTCACATTTATTGACGACTACTCAAGATAAGAATATGTCTACCTAATGTAATGTAAGTCGGAAACATTTGATAAGTTTAAAGAATTCTAAGCTGAAGTTAAAAACTAATTAGGCAAAACAATCAAATCTCTACGATCGGATCGTGAAGGTGAGTATCTCGACCAAGAGGTTAAAGACTACATGGTTGAACATGGGATAGTATCCTAACTCACTGCTTTAGGAAAACCATAGTAGAATGGTGTTACGAAGAGGAGAAATAGGACTCTGATGGAAATGGTGAGATCTATTAGTAGTTTCTCATCATTACTAAATTCCTTTTGAGAATATGCACTACAAACGACAGCTATTAAATCTAGGATCTCCAGAGTATGCCTCGTTCGCATGTAAGATCTCCAAAGTAAACTAGAGGAGGATTCTTTTATATTCCTTAAGACAACAAAGTGTTTGTATCGACAAACGCAACATTTCTTGAAAAAGACTATATGAGTAATCATAAACCTCTAAGCAAGATTGTGTTAAAAGAGCTAGAACCTAGTATGACCAGTGCTCAGTCAATAAAAAGTTATTGACAAAGTTGTTATTCCACAAACATCTGATAGTCAGATAATTCTTAGTCAGGATGCATTACCACCTAGATGTAGTGGGAGGGTTGCACGACAACCTTATCGCTATTTAGGTATTGGAGAGGCATAGGGTGTCATTTCATATGATAATGTGGATGATCCATTGACATTTAGACATGCAATGAAATATTATGATAAAGATGAATGGCTTAAAGCCATGAATCTCGAGATAGAGTCCATGTACTTCAACTTAGTTTGAGAGCTTGTAGACTTACCGTATGGGATAAAACCCATAAGGTGCAAGTGGATCTACAAGAAAAAGAGAAGAGTAGACGGGAAGGTAGAGACCTTTAAAGAAAGCATCGATTATGATGAGACCTTCTCACCAGTAGCTATGTTTAAGTCTTTTAGAATACTCTTATTCATAGCTGTCTATTTCGATTACAAAATTTGGCAGATGGACGTCAAGACTCCATTCTTGAATGGCAATCTTGATGAGAGCATCTATAGGATGTAACCAAAGGGATTCATATCCCAAGATCAAGAGCAAAAAGTTTGCAAGTTGAAAAGGTCCATTTATGGACTTAAGCAAGCGTCTAGATCTTAGAATATTAGGTTTGATACTGCTATCAAAACCTATGGCTTTGAGCAAAATGTTGATGAACATTGTGTGTACATGACCATCATCGACAAGAAAATAATATTTCTGGTCCTTTACGTAGATGATATCCTACTCATTGAGAATGACGTAGGGACATTATCGGAAGTAAAGGGTTAGCTTGCTAACCAATTCCAAATGAAAGATTTGGAAGAGATAAGTTATGTTATAGGGATCCAATTAATAAGGGATCGCAAGAACAAACTGTTAGCATTGTCTCAAGCATTGTATATCGACAAGATACTTGTGCGATTCTCAATGCAGAACTCCAAGAAAGGTAATTTACATTCTAGGCATGAAGTTCATCTATCTAAAGAATAGTGTCCTAAGAAACCTCAAGAAATTGAGGATATGAGACTAATTTCCTATACGTCAGCAGTAGATAGTCTTATGTATGCTATGTTATGCATGAGACCCGATATCTGTTTCGCAGTAGGAGTAACCAGCAGATACCAGCCCAACCCAGGATTGGATCATTGGGTTGTTGTTAAGCATATTATCAAGTATCTTTGGAGAACGAGAAACTATATGCTAGTATATTCCCAATCGAATTTGATCCCGTTAGGATTACAGATTCTGACTTTCAATCAGACAAGGATTCTAGGAAATCCACGTCTCGGTCAGTATGCACCCTTGGTGGTGGAGCCATAGTATGGAGGAGCATCAAGCAATCTTGGATTGCTGATTCCACTAAAGAAGCCGAGATGTAGTAGCCTGTGAAACTACTAAGAAAGCTATGTGGCTCCGTAAGTTCTTGACTGATTTGGAAGTTGTTCCAAATATGGATAAGCCTATGACACTTTATTGTAATAATAGTGGAGCTGTGGCTAATTTCAAAGAACCGAGAAGCCACAAAAAAATGGAAGCATATAGAGAGGAAATATCATCTCATCAAAGAGATAATGCAGAAAAGAGACGTGTCTGTGATGAAGATCGCGTCGCAGGACAGTGTAGCACCCCCTGACCCGACCCGACTGAATCGATCCAGGGAGCGTTACCGGGTTTTCAAAACTTTCCTTAATTCTGTTTATAATTTGAAAACCAAATAATGTATAATTTAAAATACTTTCTATAGTGAGCCCATTCAAAAATTGTTTTGAAAAATTTTGCCAGAGTTTTTTTTCTGTTTTTCTGATTTTCCAAAAATCCTGTTTTCAACAAAAGTTTAAACAATATAATTTCAGCACTTCTAAATCAAATTCTCAAACATGTGCGCACTCTGCCGTATAGTGCGACTTCCCAAACATTTTCAAATAAAACAATTCATAATGAATATTTACAGACCTTTGAAAAAGAAAATATAAACCATAAAGCAATTATTTACAAAACATAAATATATAACATTTACAAACTTCTGTATATGCATGCTTAACTGGATATAATATACAAAAGTATTAACTACCCAAAGGTATAGTGACTCTGGTCCTCAGTCTGCAGCTACCTCTTCACTCTTTTACTCCGCTGGTATCTTTATTACCTACGCGTGATAAAATCAACGCGCTAAACAATAATGCTTAATGAGTGTACACTAAAACATTTACAATGAAATATAGAACAATAGAACAAATTTTCAAAAATAATATAAAGCAACAATATAAATATTTAATACTGAAACTATGTTCATTTACTTATGTTCAAATGTTTCTGGGTTTCAATCTTAATAACATTTCTTTATTTCCACATCATTTTTTAACTTTCAGTTCTTAATTGGGCCTCTGATCATTTGGTATTTCGTTGCAGTACTACTAAATGCACCCAATTGACATGTCAATTTTCTATATCCATATTTCTCTATACATATATCAGGGCCTTTCTTCAGGAGGTATTACAGATTTTCTAAATCATCAAACATGCTCAATAAGTCCAAAATCAATATCAATCAATATGTGTAAAATAAGATATTCAAAAACATATAAAGTAACAGAAGACAAAACGTAACAGTAGATTTAAAAAAAATTAAAATCAATAAAGTCAACATAAATCACTTTTATGCAATTCAAAATTAGTTTCAATAAATATTCGCAAATTAATTCAATTAAATCTTACGAAAGTTATGTGTACACCAACCTGGATATCGTTTTTCCGACTATTTCTTTTCTGGATTTCTTTTTCCCTTTTTCCTTTTCTCTTTTCCTTTTCCTTTTTCTTCTTCCTTTCCTCTTCTTCTTCCTCTTCTCTTCTTCTTCTTCTTCTCCTTCTTCTTCTTCTTCCTCTTTCTCTCTCTTCCTTTCTCTCTCTTTTCTTTTTCTTTTTCTTTATTTCTTTCTCTTCTCCCGTTCTCTCTCTTTCCCTTTTCTGTTTTCTAGATTGCTTCTTCCTGAAGATTCCATCACCTACTTATTTTTTTTATAAAATTTCGGTCATCGCGACCTGTGGTCGCGCCACCTGGTCGCGTTGCTCACTGGAGTAATTTCACCTCTTTCATCGCGATGTTGGTCACGTTGCTCGCTGCCCAAAATTACCATTTTCACCGTGAGCTGCTCAGCACGATCCCTGGTCGCGGTGACTGGTCGTGGTACTCACTGCCAACTTTTTATTTTTCTTTCATGCATTATTTCTGGACCGCTCCATCTGGTCCACCTGTAAACCTTAAAAATATACATACATTTAATTACATTTTCCACCCCTCAAATCATAAATATTATATCCACATACTCAAAATTAATTCAACTATACTTTTCATATTTATTTGAAATTAGGGATGTTACAGACAGCCTGACTGATCCATTTATGAAGACCTTAATGGCTAAAATGTTTAAAGGTCACCTAGAGAATCTAGGATTACGAAACATATCACATCTGCTTTAGTGCAAGTGGGAGATTGTTGGGATTTATGCCCTAAAGCTTCTAATTGTAAATGTTATTAGACATAAATAAGAGTTAAATATTTATCATTCGAATAAAAGTGTTTTTATTTGTTTATACATTTTTATATTGTGCATGTAATATTCAAGATTGTAAGATGTAATCTCAAAATGAGAATATGAAAGTCATATACAGTAGGATTCATTTTAAGACATACAATCTAAAGAGTCCGTAGAAAGCAAACAAAGTTGGATACTTTCTTTATGGTTGATCTACTGTTGCGGTTCATTCTGTAATATACAGTAGTTTTATCCTAGACCACTCATATAGTTGACATGAGAATGGAGGCACCTTATATAATGAGTTCATATAGGACTGAGCCATGATTTATATGAATTTCTCACCAAGTTCCGTTAGTAGATAAGATTCATATATATCGACAAACAATGACTGTATATAGGTGATCTTAATTCTAAGTGTCTTATCGACTCCTTCAGGTTGGATCGTGGCTTTTCACATACCATGAGTGAGGACGATATTATATTCTCGGTCAATACCTCTGTATCTTAGAGTTGCGGTTTGAGTTGTGGCTAGAAAGGTTTGTACACAATAGTGGAATCCACTCATTCTTGACTGAAGTAGATGAGTAGTTCCCTTAAGGGTTGATTAGGGGCTTAAACAATTATGAGCGCTCTCCTTCTTTTGTAAAGGAAGAAATGATTTAATTTTTCATTAAAGAATCAACGGTACTTAAAGGAAAAGATATAACTAGAGGGGTATAACAGACATTATGAACTAGCTCTAACTATGCACTACTTGTGAAGGATCATACTATATGTATTAGCTATATCAATAGACACTGAGATTTCAGATTGTATAAAACGTCTATAGTTCTGAGAGTTCAGCCTCAGGTTTTTAGTGGAATAACTCCGAGGTTAATAATCATGGAATATTAATTAAAGAGTTTAATTAATATTACTAAGTATTATTAGAGCTCAAAACTATGGGTACATTAGGTCCCCTTGCTAGCCCTTATGGTTATTGATAATGAGGGTCACGGTAAATTAATTAGATGGTCTAATTAATAGTATTACGAAAGTGACACAATTTAATTAAAGAGAATTAATTAAATAATATAATTATTTAATTAATGATTTAATAATTAAATAAAAATTATTAATTGTTTTAATTATTAAATAGGAGGTTGCAAGTTCGAACCGTGACAAGGACAAAATGAATTAAATAATATGATTACTTAATAGTCTTAGAGGTCAAAAGTTCAAACTCTAAGGAGACCAAAAATAAAATAGGATTTAGAACTCTACTTTGACTTGATCAAATAAAACCCTAAAGACATAGTGTATATATATATACATATATATATATATATATATATATATATATATATATATATATATATATATATATATGATATGATACTAGGAAAATAAACTAATGCAATTAACCTAGAAAAAAGAAAGGAGCAGCTACATCAAAAAGTGTAAAACCCGATTTGTATTTTCGATAGAAAAGTATATATTCGGTATATAGTGTAAAAACGAATCATAATTTTAATCGATTTAACCCCTATTAGAAATATTATTTTGATAGTCCATTTGGATGATAATAGGTCCAATTGAACATTGGTAAAGTCAATTTGATAATTGGATAAGTGTTGAATATTTTTTGAAATTTAAATTTCATGGGAATAACATGAGTTATTATATGAAAAATTTCCCCCTAAAGAAGCACAATCCATGTGAAACAAAATGAACCAATCATGAAATGCCAAGCCAAGAATTAGTGGGTGGTGAAATTAATGAGATGAAATGTGATTGGTGGACTAGTTTGACAATTAAAATATTATTGGCCAATTACATGTGATTAACTTTCAATTTGTGGCCACTTTATGATTTTAAAAAGGTCAAGGGGCAAGTAGCAATTGTTAAGCGCCTATATAAGCATGCTAAAGTGTGAGATTTCACTCACAAAAGAGAGCAAGAACCGTGTAACAAGAAGGAAGAAAGAAGAAAGAAAAAAAAAAGAACAAGGGGTTCGACCAAGCAAAGGCAAGAGGAAGAAGAGGTCATCAAGGTCATTTCAAGCCCTAGCTAAGTGAGTTAAGTGGGGAAGAGATCAAGCAAGAACAAGAAGTGAGAAAGTGGTGGAGGTAAAGCAAGTTTGGGAGGAGAAGAAAAATATTAGAAAGGAGCTTTGCTATCGAAGAGCACGGAATTGTGAGTGTAAAATCATGTTTTTGGTTGAAATGTACTTTAGTATGTTTCCAAGTTTGATTGAATTATTTATGACTTTATATACATTTATTTAATTATATGTGTTTTATAATATAAATAGAATTGATGTCCCAAGTGTATTTCAATTAAGGTATTTTTATATCTTAGAAATTTTGAGTTTATATTCACTTGAGGAAATGTTTATGCATGAGATTTAGTTAAGGAAATATGTTTTATGAATATTTCATGCTTTTAGATTAAAAGTTAGTTTCTAAAATAAAGAAAATAATTTTTAAAATCCATGGATTACTCATCAGAAAAGAAACAGAGATTATGGACTATGACCCGACCGGAATAACGTATTTATGTGGGGCAAGTATTGGGAGGGCATGTCATTAACCTGAGTGTTGAGTCTGTCGTGTCTAGTAAGTCGCCCTCACATTTATGGGGTGTTATCTCGCTATGTGCAAGCGACGCAGAATTCACCACATAGCCAGTGAGATATCTTATTTCAAGGTCACGATGAGCGACGCCAATTTGGTCGCCTTGTGACCCCATTCATATGGTACGGTGCTAGTTTAGTGATCTTATGAGTCAGAGCTTTATGGGTTCTATTGGGAGTGTAATACCCCCTATCCGATTCACGGACGAACCGGTTCGGGGATACCACAGTCGGATTCGGAATTTAAATATCCAATCCAATTTATTATATCTATAAAAACCATTTTCTGAGTTATCTAAAAATTTCAGTAGCACAACGGCTGTTTTGTATTATTACCAATTTCTTTTCAAACACTTGTAAATTTCTTTATAAACACTTCAAAATTTATTCAAATCAATTCATAACATAGTATAAACATTTCAGAAGAAAACCATTTCCGTAATAAAAAAATATATGTATACATTCATATATGAAATGTTATGAATATTAATATGGCAAAATAGTTAGAAAAGTATCAATCTCTGTAGTTCTTAACATACTATGCTAACATATAATATATACATATATCAAAAGGTTTCACAATATAGATATTAACAAAAGGTTTATTACAAGAAGACTTCCAAAAATTTGTGTAACTCTGATACCCTGCAGATCCAGTTTGATCACTGTCTATCCTCTACGCGCAGAAAAACAACGCGCTAAGCATAACGCTTAGTGGTGCTTTACTTAACACAAGTTTAACTAAAAGTTTTAACATTCATATAAATCAAAAGTAAACTCAATCAAGGATAAATATTTCATAGTTCCTACCAATATTACACAACATACTAATCATGATACATTTCATGGGAATAAACATTTAATACATTTCATAATACTCTATCATGAAACAATTGATTCAAACAATCATGTAATATGCATACAATCTAAAAATGTCACACCAATATGAATTTTCTCAATTGAATCGTTTAGTTACACAATTATGAATTAAGTATTTTATTGCCCTTAGCCAATTCTAACCCATTTTCGATATAATGGATAATGGGATCAACCAATATTGTCCTCCACGGAGGCTGCGGATTGGTTACTTAATTACAACAATGTCGTAGACCGGGCACCCAAAGCCTCTCAAAGTCCGAAAAATCACAATCAAATCCAAGAACCGGGCACCCAAGCCTCTCAAAGTCCAATGGCATGACAATGATGGTTGGCATGACAAGCCTCTCAAACATAATAACTGTCGCAGTACTGCTAAATTCCCTATTGGCATGACAACCTATCCAATCCCTTAAACAATGCGGTACGAATTTAACTAGAGCATTTAAGCATATAAAGTTTAAATTCGATTCATATCAATTCTTTCATTAATACTCAATTTCATAAACAAGTTTGCATACTATAAGTCAAGACAATCAACTCATGAACACTTTGTTCGATCTTGACTCACAAAAATCGATATCAATTCGTTTTCGACTTACCGATATGATATTATAAAATCTTGGGCAGCATGTGTACCATTTGGTACTCCAATCCCAACCATCATTTTCAATAAGAATTTGCTCTCAAACATTTAACATATTAGCATCATTCTAATTTCAATTTCAATTACATATATAGACATTTAATCTTCATCAAATTGCACATTATTTTCGCACATCAAACACTTGTTATGCAATTAATAAATTGCATGCATTTTATTTCTACTTTCTAACACATCAAAACTCACAATTAAACATCCAACAACACATACAAAATTAAATTTCAAGTGTTAGTAAAGCACTAACCAAAATTGCATCAAAATCACTCTCTAAGCTTGGAAATCTCTCCCTCAAGCTTGCTCTTGATTTTCCACAGCCCTTAGAAATTTTTAAAAAAAAAATGCAGCTTGACCCATGAATTGAAAGTTGATTTCAAGCTAGATAATCTCCAAACTCACTTACTCTTCTTGATTTCCTATTTTCTCAATTATAGGCAAACTAATGCACTAACATATATATTCTTCATTCTCCAGTCACACATCCTTGCCCATTAATCATAAAGCACTTAAATCCAACCATAAGCATACTAAAGCAACATGCCCTTCACAAGTCAAACTCATAAAAACACATTCTACTTTCTTCTTCAATTTCCTCTTATATAATATAACCAAATACATTTAATTTACTATAAACCATGTCAATTTAATTTAAATACATATCAATCATACATTTCTCATTTTGACAGCATTTCAAGCATCCATAATCAACATGATTTCTTGAATTTCTAAGCACCACTTAGCATAACAAACTCACATACATCAATTTATTATCTTATCATACTTTAATTGAAATCTCTACACTAAAATCAACTTAAATCTCTAACTTTAACTTACTAATTTTTATCAACTTACCATACATGACTTTCCTTTACTTAATAACATCAAATTCAACATCATCCAACTTGATTTCAACTAATTATAACATCAATTCAAGTTTAATTTAAAAATTCCCAAAAACTAACAATTCAACTCAACACTTTAGGATAATAATTCATTTTTGCTTGGCTTGAATACTTAATTGATGTCTTAATCCGTAAATTCATGCATCAAAATTATCATCCAAACATTAAGAATCAAAAACCCAAGGATCTATCTCACAATTCATGAAAACTAGTATACTTACCACTTTCTCTTCTTGTTCTTCTTCCTTGCTTTCTTCACCACTTAGCTCACTTGACAAGGGCTTGGAATTGTTCTTGATAAGCTCTTCTTCCTCTTCCCTCTTGCTTGGCCAAAACCTTCTTCTTCTTTTTTTTTCTTTTCTTCTCTTGCTTTGGTTTGCTTGGCCGACCACTCTCTTTTGTTTTGTTTTTATTGTTTATTTTTTTAACTTCTCTCTTCAATCAAACTTCACCCCTTGGCACTATATAATTTCTTTTATAATTGCAACTTACTCTATGATCTACCAAAATCATAAAGTGACCACCAATATAAAATTTAATCACATGAATTTGGTAAAAAAATCTTTTAATTATCAAACTAGTCCACCAATCACATTTCATCTCATTAATTATTTCATCCACTAATTCTTGAATTTATTTGTCCATATAGCAAGCCCTAACTTAATCCACCTAACTTACCTTTTCATCAACCAATCAAATTACTCTACCTCATTTGTCACTAAATATTTATTATTTAATTTTCAAAAATATCCTTAATACTCTGAATTTATGGGAAATCCTTCCTATGACCTCTGAAACTTATAATTAAATTTTGTATTCGCTTTACGGAGCCTTACTAACCATCCGAAATTGTTCCGAACATTTCGTATATCCTTTAATACCCATTATGAACATCATTCCAAGCTCATTTACTTATATCACAACGGCTCTAATATGGATCCATTTAATTAACCCTCACTAGGCTATCGTTTAATAATAATAATAATAATAATATAATCTACCTCCTATTTCTATTCGATATAACTTGGACTCTCAAATATAATAATATTAATACTAATATATAATTTATCAAACGATAATTAAAACACTAATTTTGAGGGCGTTACAACTCTTCCCCACTTAAGAAATTTCGTTCTCGAAATTTTACCTTGGGTAAATAATTGAGGATATTGTTGCCGCATAATTTCTTCGCTTTCCCAGGTTGCTTCCTCTGCTTTATGGTTTCTCCACAACACTTTCACCAATGGAATTCTTTTATTTTGCAACTGTTTGACTTCTCGAGATAAAATCTCCACTAGTTCCTCTTCATATGTCAAATTCGGACGTAGTTTAATAATTTTCGAAGAAACCACATGGGATGGATCCGATCTATACCTCCTTAACATCGATACATGAAACACATTATGAATCTTATCTAATTCCGAAGATAAAGCTAATCTATATGCCACTAGACCCACTCGTTCTATCACCTCATACGGTCCGATGAATCTAGGGCTTAACTTGCCCTTCTGCCAGAATTTCATTATTTTCTTCCAATGAGACTTTTAGAAAGACTTTCTCGCCTACTTCATATTCAATATCTTTTCTCTTCACGTTTGTATAGGATTTCTGCCTCTCCGCAATGGCTCTCAATCTTTCTTTAATGACTTTCACTTTCTCCTCAGCCTCCCTAATTAAATCAGGGCCGACTATCTTACTTTCACTCAATTCTGTCAAACATAAGGGGGTCCTACATTTCCGCCCATATAGAACCTCGTAAGGTGCCATGCCAATGCTTGATTGGAAGTTATTATTATAAACAAATTCAACTAAAGGAATGTGTTGATCCCAACTTCCTTCGAAATCAATCATACAACTTCAAAGCATATCTTCCAATACTTGAATTACCCTCTCAGATTGTCCATATGTCTGTGGGTGAAAAGCTGTACTAAAGTCAACCGAGTCCCCAAAGCTTCCTGTAACTTTCCCTAAAATCTGGAGGTGAATCTCGGATCTCTATCTGAAATGATTGATACCAAAACTCTATGTAATCGAACTATCTCTCTTATATACAACTCTGCTAATTTGTCAAGGGACTAATCAGTTCTAACTAGCAAAAAGTAAGTTGAATTCGTCAATCTGTCAAAAATCACCCAAATGGAATCATGCTTACCTCGAGTCAAGGGTAATCCTATAACAAAATCCATGGTAATACGGTCTCATTTCCACTCAGGTATAGCTATTGGCTGTAACAATCCCGAAGGAACCTGATGCTCTGTTTTAACCCTCTGGCATACCAAGCATATAGAGACATAATCTGAAATATCTCTTTTCATACCTGACCACCAATAATGGGTTTTTAAATCCTCATACATTTTTGTACTACCAGGATGTATAGCAAAAGAACCATTGTGTGCTTCGTCAAAAACAGACTTTTTTAAGTCTTCATCATTAGGAACACATACCCTTTCCCCGTTGTACAAGAAACCGTCCTCCGTTAATCTGAATTCACTTTATTTCCCTTCCTTGACTTGATTACTTATGGAGACCATGTTCTTGTAATTCTTCTGAGCCTCCTGAACCCAATGGAGTAGACTCAGCTTAGCTCTCAATTCTGCCATAATTGCACCATCATTCATCAAGGACAAATGGGCATTCATTACCCGTAGGGCTTGCATGGATTTCCTGCTTAAAGCGTCCGCCACTATACTAGCCTTTCCAGGGTGATAGTCAATCACACAATCATAATCCTTAATCAGTTCCATCCATCTCCGCTGTCTCAAGTTAAATTCTTTTTGTGAAGGCAAATACTTGAGACTTTTATGATCAGTGTAGTTGAAACACTTTTCCCCATAAAGATAATATTTTCAAATTTTTAAGGCAAACACAATAGTTGCTAAGTTCAAATCATGAGTGGGATAATTCCACTCATGGGGTTTCAACTGCCTTGAAGCATAGGCAACCACCTTGCCTTCCTGTATAAGTACACAACCAAGCCCGTTATGTGAAGCATCACTGAAAATCACATAATCCTTACCAGAAGTTGGCTGGGTAAGGATCGGGGCTTCGGTTAATAATGAATTTAGTTTTTCAAATCTAGCTTGGCACTTTTTGTTCCAATCAAATTTCATATTCTTTTGAAGTAACTTCGTCATCGGAGCTGCAATCATCGAAAATCCCTTCACAAATCTTCTATAATAACCTGCCAACCCCAAGAAATTTCTGACCTCAGTTACATTTCTGGGTGGCTTCCATTCGAGAATAACTTTAATCTTTTTCGGATCCACTCTAATTCCTTCTGCTGACACTACATGCCCAAGGAAAGAGACTTCCTGTAACCAGAATTCACATTTATTCAACTTGGCATATAATTGCTTCTCTTTCAAAGTCTCCAGAACAATCCGAAGATGCTTATCATGTTCTTCCTGTGTCTTAGAATACACCAAAATATCATCAATAAACACCACTACAAACTGGTCTAAGAATGGACAGAAGATACGGTTCATCAAGTCCATAAATGTTGCTGGTGCATTTGTTAACCCAAACGGCATTACCAGGAACTCGTAGTGTCCATACTTCATCCTGAATGTTGCCTTGTGAAAATCTGACTCCTTAACCCATAGTTGATGGTCACCCTATCGAAGATCTATCTTCGAAAAGATACATGCACCCTTCAATTGATTAAACAAATCATCGATTCTAGGTAACGGATACTTGTTCTTCACTGTTATTTTGTTTAGTTGCCTATAATCGATACAAAGTCGAAGTGTACCATCCTTCTTCTTTACAAACAACACTAGAGCACCCCATGGTGATACAGTAGGGCGAATGAACCCTTTATCTAACAACTCTTGCAACTGGAGCTTCAGCTCTTTCAATTTTGCTGGAGCCATCCTATAAGGAGTAATGGATACTTGAGCAGTACCCGGGATTACATAAATTGCAAATTCAATTTCCCTTATTAGAGGCAAACCTGGTAACTCTTCCGAGAACACATCCGGAAAGTCACATACTGTAGGGATATTTGAGGGGCTAGATTCTGCTTTCTCTACATCAACCACATTCGCCAAATAGGTTTCACACCCTTTTTTAATCAACTTTCTGGCAGCAGCAGCTGATACAACATTTGAAAGGTAATTCGACCTCTCGCCTACAACTGTCACTTCATTATTATTCGAAATTCTGATAGTCATCCTTTTTAATCTACAATCAACCACAACTTTGTGTTGAGATAACTAATCCATGCCAAGGATGACATCGAACTCACGGAAGGATAACTCTATCAAATCACCCAGGAACTCACACCCCTGAATCATAATAGGACAATCTCTATAGACCTTATTCACAATCACACTATGCCCCAAAGGGTTGGTCACTAAGATATCATGTTCAGTTCGACTCATTTGTAAATTGCCTAAGCTAGGAATAGTAGCACAAATGTAGGAATGTGTTGATCCTGGGTCTATAAGTACATGTACAGGAATATCAAAGATAGCAAATTTACCAACAATGACATCTAGAGCATCCTGATCTTCCCTTGTCTTCATGCATAAGCTCTGGCTGGAGCACAGGCATCCTGCCTGTCAATTGTCTCTATCACTCCTCTCTGGCCACCTCCAACGACATTGTTTTTATTAGACCTATTTACCATTTGAACAGCTGGAACTGATCTCTCATACTAAGGTGCTGAGGAAGTACAGGCTTTTGGACAATTTCTCCACTGGTGCTCTCGGGATCCGCACCTAAGACAAGCTCTTATCATCCTCCAACAGTCACCTGCATGGTTCTTCCCACAAAGAGTACAGGGAGGCAGCGCTGGTCCCCTAGATGAACCTCCTGGTGTACTAGATACTGATGTTGCAGATGAGGTGGGTCTAGTGCCTGAACCCTGGCCTGGCTTCTGCAAAGGAGGACGACTGGAACCCTAGGAGCCTTTAAATTTCTTATTATGCTGCTGATTCGAACTGGATTGCCCCAGATTCCTCTTATTCTGATTTCTATCTTTTCGGGCCTGTTCTTCCTTCCTAACCCTCTCAGCATTCAAAGCAGCAGATACAATTCTGAAGTAGTCACCATGCTCGAATGCTGTAACATGGACCCGAATATAGTCATTAAGTCCATCTTCAAATCTTCGGCAATTGTCTTCCTCTGTGGCCAGAATCTCACTGGTATACTTACTCGGTCAAGTGAACTCCCGTTCATACTCCGTCATTGACATCTACCTTTATTTCAAATTAAGGAACTCCCTCTTCATGTTATTAATGTATATTCGGCTCACATACTTCCTTCTGAACTCATTAACAAAGAACTCCCATATTTTATTTTCGGGCTGGACATTTTTGGATACGGACACCCACCATTGATAGGCATCCTCCTGGAGAAGTGATACTGCACACTCAAAACTCTCCTCCGGAGTGCAATGCATCTGCTGAAGTATTCTCTCCGTACGATCCAACTAGTGTTCGGCTGCCGACGGATCATCATCTTTCCTACCGAAGAAATCAATAGGTATGTACTTAGCCAATCTATCTATTATCGCCCTCTGCTATACCGGTTGGACTGTTCTCTGCAATATCTGAGCCATCTGTCGGAAGAATTCATTTGGACCTCCAGCAGCCGGTCCAGCTGAGCCTTGTATAGATGCCTCCTGGGCTACATTAGCGCCCACACTAGCTAGGCTATTACTACGACTCCCAGACCCACCTGCGGCTCTCTGGGAATCAACGTTTTCCAAATCCATATTTTATCCTAAATAAGACCGAAACAGGATTTGCGTCAGAGTCACAACATTATTATATATGCGTATGCAATACCTGTCACATACAATGTAATATATATATATATATATATATATATATATATATATATATAAGCCTAGGACCACCTAATCCTGGCTCTGATACCAATAAATGTAATACCCCCTATCCGATTCATGGAGGAACCGGTTCGGGGATACAACGGTCGGATTCAAAATTTAAATATCAAATCCAATTTATTATATCAATAAAAACCATTTTCCGAGTGATCCAAAAATTTCGGCAGCACAACGGTTGTTTTGCGTTATTACCAATTTCTTTTCAAACACCTGTAAATTTCTTTATAAACACTCCAAAATTTATGCATTTTTCTTTATAAACTGGCTCTGATACCAATTGTAGGAACCGTTTTTCCGTTCTACTGGTCACGCAGCGAAATTGAGGTTTAAAAATTTTTATATATATCGCAAAAGCAATCTGTGACCAGTAAAACTTTAGAACTATATTTTCGGAACAATAAATATATATATATATATATATATATATATATATATCAAATATATATTTATTTTACATACAGAAAATTATAATCAATTAAAATAATGAAAAAAATAAGGAACATACCACCGTTGGAGGCTCCTTCGTATTTTTTTTCTGTAACTCCTCGTCTGTACCACTATGTCTTCCTTGCTATATCCCGGCACCGGTAACCCGCGTGTGGGAGCGTCACGTTGTTAAGAACAGTGAAGAGGTAGAAAGAAGAGGAGTTAGAGAGATACTATCTCTCTCCGGTCACTTTTCTTTTTTCTGTATATCTTACGTAAAAAAAAAACTTTGAACGTAAAACTAATTTGGTTTTAGTTGTTCTGTTATATTAAAAACTCTTTTTAATATATATTTAAGTTATTAAATTAATAAAAAAAAACTCTTTTTAATTAATTTATCAATAACTTTTGAATTTAAACTCTTTTAAATTCAAATAATATTTGTTTATTTTATTTTATTTTATAAATAAGATAATCCTATTATCTCACTATTCAAAATAAAATATCAACTATCACCCTCCTTTTATGACAAATTACATAATTAAATAATCTTATTATTTAATTGTTATAATTGCCAATATTTAATAATTGAATAATTATATTACTCAATTAACTCCTGACACGTGTCACTTTCGCAACACTATTAATTGGATCATCCAATTAATTATACGTGACCCTTGTTACCTAAATGGATCGGGCTAGCAAGGCGACCTAATGGACCCACAGTATTTTGAGCTCCGATAATCCTCGGAATCCTTAATTAAACTCTTTAATTAATATTTCTTGATTATCAACTCCGCTATTATTCCACTACAAACCCGAAGCTGCCTTATCTCAACTGCAGACTCTTTTACACAGACCGATATCACTCGGTGTCCATCGATATAGCTATTACATATAGTGTGACCCTCCACAGTAGTTCATAATTAGAGCTGGGTCATAATGTCCGTTATACCCCTCTAATTATATATATATATATATATATATATATCATGGCCTGGTTTAGTTCAAACCGTCGATTTCGGTTAAAAATCGGTTCCGGAACCGAAAACAGGAACCGGGACCTAAGGTCCCCGTCCCGGTTCCGGTTAGCTTGAAGAAAGGAACCGGAACCGCCGGTTAGGAACTGGCAGTTCCAGTTGTTCCGGTTCCTGGGCAGTTTTTCAATTTTTTTTTTCAAATTTCTGAAAATTTAAATTTAAAAAAAAAAAAAAAAAATTTTAAAATGTGGTTGTTGGCCAAAAGGCCAACAGCCACATACCTATCAGGCTGCTGCTTGCTAGGTGGCAGCAGCAGCCTGACAGTCAGCCACCCAGGAGCCGTTCAACGGCTCCTTGGGTGGCAAATTACCATTTAATCCCTTTAAAAATTATATATTGGCCCCCTAAATTTTAAAAAATATTATTTTTCTCTCCAATCCAAAAAAACTATATAAACCCCATTCCTCTTCATATGTATGGAAAGATATAGATGTTTACTTTCCAATACATTTTACGGTTCGTGATTTGGAGTTTTCTAGAGGAAGTTACGGTCATTTTCGTAACAGTGCGCAATCTTGAAATTTGGACCAGTAAGCACCGCGACCATTGGTCGCGATACGCCGGCCGCGATGAAACTCCAATTTTTTTGCAGTGAGCACCGCGACCACAGCTTCGTAACCAGCGGTAGCTACCCACAGTCGCGACCCACGGTCATGATGGCGACGCGATAAACCTTATTTCCAATGTCTATAAGTAGAAAAAGGGCTCTAAAGAGAGGGAGTTCGGCTAGAGTTCTAAGGAGAGGACCAAGAGGAGACCAAGAGAGAAGAGAAGAGGCAAAGAGGGGAGAAGAAGATCACCTTGGAACCAAGAGGGATTGGATTCAATCCTTGAGCCAAAATCTCACCATCAAGCTTGGATTTGGAGAAAGTAGAAGCTAGACAAATTCACAATGAGGAGGAGGACGAAAGTTCATCACACCTAAAGTTTTTCTATCCCTTTCCTTCTTTATTTTCATGCTTGTAACTCTCTTTATTAATTGGAAAACATGTTTAGTTGTAAATATTTGATTATGAACTAAACGTGTAAGTTAGGGTTTTGATGGATCTTATTCTATGATGATTGAATGAATTGATTGTTTAATTTGTTGTGGTTGATTATTATGTGGTTGAGTGGTATTATTGTGCTTAATGCTTTTGGATGTGAAGGCCTACATTTAGATGATAAATTGGTGTGTGTTATGTACCGAGAGGTAATGCCCACAACGTGCTCGATGTAATATCCACCACAGGTAGAATTAGATAGAGATATACTAATTTGCTTGTATGATCAAATAGGGTGTATGATCAAATAGAGAGATAAGATATTAGTGTATGTGGAATAGGTCCGATTCACCTCAAGAGGGGACTTTGAATAATTTAGATAAACACGATCATCAACATGAATAATTAAACTACAACAATATGCTTTCATGAAACTCAATTGGATGGATTAGGTGAATTCGAATACCCTAGCTCATCTCTCAATTTGGTTGTTTATTTCACGTTTTATATTTGTTAGTTTTATCTTTCGTTATCTTATTCCAAATCATTTTGAATTATCCAAATAGAAATAGACTTGGTTAATTTTAGTACCCAATACCTAAATATTCCTGTGGAGACGATAATTTACTTACACTTTATTACTTGTGCCGACCCCGTATACTTGCGGGTACAAAAAGGCGTAACAAGTTTTTAGCGCCGTTGCCGGGGATATTTTAGTTGTGTTGATATTAATACCGATTAGGTCTATAGCTACTTTGGATTTGTATATATTTTATTTTTATTAATTTCTTTTTCTTTTTCTTTACAGAAAATGTATTCTAGGTATGAGGCACTTGAGCTTACCGAAGAAGTAGCGACTAGAGACTATGAAGCACCTTTGGGCTGTTTCTTATGCGAGGGGCCACATGTGAGTATTGATTGTCAGGTGGGCAATCCGTTTGCTGAGAGCCGTTCTGAGGAACAATAGTATGAGAACTATCTATACTTTCAACAGAACAACCCCTACCCGACTATAGACTATGGAGCACCACTGAGATGTTTGTTATGTGGAGGGCTGCATATTAGTACTGATTGTCAAGTGGGCAATCCATTTGCCGGGAGCCATGCCCGAATTGCTCAACATAGTGACCAAGTCGCTCAACAGACTCAAGCAGATGCTCAAAGCTTGACAATTCAAAGCAACCAATTAGCTACATGGCAAGAGCACGAACCATATCCTATAGTGCAATGCAATGAAACGGCCATGGAAATCGAAGAGCAAATTGAGTAGCAGATTTGGGTTGATCAAGTAGAGATGGAAGGGAGCAAGAGCCAGTTACATGAAGATGATACATCTACCTTTCCAAAGCCGCTTGAGATTTGTCTAGTCCAGAGTACCACTACAAAAGAAGAAAACCACCAAGATACATATGTTTCTGTAGACCTCAGAGAAGGGAAGCCTAAACCGCCTCCGCCTTTTGAGAAGCCACCGCACTTGGGCCGTAACAAGATACCTTCATATTCGAGGTATGTAGTGCTAGAAGAGTCATCTTCTCTTCCAGTCATTTGGGTAGGATGGTGCGGTAAACTGATGAGGAGATACCAATTATGGGGCAGGTGGGCAAAAGCTCAAGCGATGAGGTAAAATCTGTACATTATTTTCTTTTCTTTTATTTTGATTTTTTTTTTAGTTTATTTTTAGTGTTTCGTAACTCTTTCCCATGAACCTTATTAGAAGTGTTGTGCCTTGTGTTGAAAATACGAAGTATAGGGGCTCGAGGTTGGATGAAGTGATAGTTGTGGATATTTAGGATTGTTAGTTGTGGATACTAGGACTGTTGTTCTCTGTTCATGTTTTTTTGCATTTTTGTTTTTGTGTCTAGTTAGATTGTTTTTTTTGTAGTTTTTATTTCTAGTTTTTAGTTTTTATTTTCTTTGTAAGCCCCTTTTTCCTCGCACGTAAGGTGTTAAAACATTGAGAACAATGTTTATCTTAGGTTTGGGGTTGGTTTTTGGTTATTTTGTTTTCGTTTAATTTTCCTTGTGTTTTGGTTATGGTTAGTTAACGTATATCGGCTGGAAACCTAGACTTTCCTAACACGCATTTTGCGTTTGGAAGATTTAGGTATAACAATGCCACGTACGTTTAGTCTTTGTTTAATGTGTTAAGGTTGTATATAGTGTGTTTAGTTTAGACTCTGAACATTTTAGAGCCATTATTGTTGTCTTGTGTGCACTTTCCGTTGATGCATAGTTGCTAGCTTTTTCAATGAATTTGAATTTGTTTGGGACCACTCAGAATTTTTTTTATGCCATGTTTTGCACCGCATTGTGTTGCACTTTGTTTATCTTCTTGTGAAAACATGTCATGTTCGATCGACTAGGATAAATAGTGGAGACTTACCCAGTGAGTTTTTGAGCTTATACGTTGTTATTTGAGAGGGTATTTTCGTTTCTACTCTGCAAACACTTATCTTCAATTTTGATTGATTAGTTTGGTCTCATTTAGGTTTTGCATTGAACATTTTTGAACAACTTATAAGATATCATGTGTTTATCCTATGTTTTTGTTGGTACTCCCTACTAAATGTGATGTAGGCTATGCATGTTGAACCACCAAAAAAACCAAATATTCATCCTACCCTTGTGTGTGCTCCAATAACCATTTTGAAGCCAAACACTTAGAAGCTTTTTCTTTCATCACCTACATAAATCCAAAACCAAGCTCTGAATATGAAATAGCCTTACCCTTTTAGCTTGGATCATTTTAAGATGAAAAGAAAAGAAAATAATTGCATGGATGAAGTGTATATGAAATATGCCGAGGTAAATGTTGCTATTGTTGTGATTGTTGAAAAAGAAAAGAAAACAAATGAAAAGAAAAGAATAAACAAAAGGAATCATGCAAAGCATTGTGGCATAAGAATTGAAAAAAATGAAAGAGAATGATTCATGTATTGAAAAATGTCATGTAATCTCTCAATTTGATCGAAGGCTTTTGCATTCCTTTTTACCATTTCTTTCTTAACCTATCACCCAATAGCCCCATTACAACCTTTATTAAGACCTACTGATCTTTTGGGGAGTCTAGCTTTAATGTAGAGGTTTTCATGTTGATATCTTGTTCATAATATTTGATTCCTTCAATGAGATGTATTTTCGACAAAATAGCGTTTTTCAAATTGATTTTCGCATGCGATGTATACTCGTATTTCTTTGAGCATAAATTATTTCCGCATGTGTTTGATGAGTGTGTTCTCTAGGTTCTGAACGATTTTCGAGAGAATTATCCTGAGAGGTTTAGAGTTGAGGCGAATTCCATCCTGGTTATTTGAACACAATTATTTTCGTTTTAAGATTCTTAGAGTGTTGGCATGTGTGTGGCAAGGGGTTCAAAGTTCTGATGAGGGGATGCTTTCAAATTTTTACTTATTGAATTTGTTAACTTTTATCTTAATGGTTTGTGTTTCATGTGGCAAATTTAATTGTTCTTCAATGTTCAGAGATGCATTTGTGGGTATCGTAGCTGGTAAACCCTCACGAGACTATAACTCGTCCACTAGGGACACCTAGGGGTTTAAAGGCTTGTGTCACATGCTAAGTGCCATCGTGTTACCTACGAAAGTGGTTTAAGCTAGTTGTTTGTTTTCCGTTATTTGTTATTTTGTTTTCCTTTCGTTTTGTTTGCATTTTTGTTTCGTTCCAATTTTGCTTGAGGACGAGCAAAAGTTAGGTTTGGGGGCATTTGTTGGTTCCATTTCTTAATCAAAAATGGACCTTCACTAGTACCTTTATTCACCTACTTGTGTTCCATTCTCCGGTAATTATCGGTTGTTTTTAATATTTTTATCTAGTGTACAGATCATAAGGTTTTGTGCGTAATTGAAGAGCCTTGGTGGATTAAATTGAAGATTTGGAAGTGCACAGCTGTCATCTTTTGGAGGCTTTCATAAATTCTACAATATGAACTGGGTTGAGAGCCTTATATTTCTGGAAATTTCACGATGTCTACTTTATGGAAAATTTTACGGTTTGTGATTCCGAGTTTTCTAGAGGAAGTTATGCTCATTTTCACAACAGTGCGCAGACTCACGACTTTCATGTCGAGGGTTAAGTCATGAGTCATGTTTCGGAGGCCGTCATAAATTCTAGATGATGAACTGGGTTTCGAGCTTTATATGTATGGAAAGATATAGATGTCTACTTTCCAATGCATTTTACGGCTCATGATTTGGAGTTTTCTAGAGGACGTTATGGTCATTTTCGTAATAGTGCGTAATCTTGAAATTTGGACCAGTGAGCACAGCGACCTAGTACCACAACCGTTGGTCGCGATACGCCGGCTGCGATGAAACTCCAATTTTTTGGCAGTGAGCACCGCAACCACAGCATCGCGACCAGTGGTAATGACCCACGATCACGATAGCGACGCGATAAACCTTATTTCCAATGCCTATAAGTAGAAAAAGGGCTCTAAAGAGAGGGAGTTCAGCTAGGGCTCTAAGGAGAGGATCAAGAGGAGACCAAGAGAGAAGAGAAGAGGCAAAGAGGGGAGAAGAAGATCACCTTGGAACCAAGAGGGATTGGATTCAATCCTTGAGCCAAAATCTCACCATCAAGCTTGGATTTGGAGAAAGTGGAAGCTAGACAAATTCACAATGAGGAGGAGGACGAAAGTTCATCACACCTAGAATTTTCCTATCCCTTTCCTTCTTTATTTTCATGCTTGTAACTCTCTTTATTAATTGGAAAACATGTTTAGTTGTAAATCTTTGATTATGAACTAAACTTGTAAGTTAGGGTTTTGATGGATCTTATTCTATGATGATTGAATGAATTGATTGTTTAATTTGTTGTTGTTGATTATTATGTTGTTGAGTGGTATTATTGTGCTTAATGCTTTTGGATGTGAAGGCCTACATTTAGATGATAAATTGGTTGTGTGTTATGTACCGAAAGGTGACGCCCACAATGTGCTTGATGTAATGTCCACCACAAGTAGAATTAGATAGAGATATACTAATTTGCTTGTGTGATCAAATAGGGTGTTTATTGTGACTAATGCATTTTCATGCATTTGGATATACCATCGAGAGATAGGATATTAGTGTATGTGGAATAGGTCTGATTTACCTCGAGAGGGGACTTTGAATAATTTAGATAAACACGATCATCAACATGAATAATTAAACTACAACAATGTGCTTTCATAAAACTCAATTGGATGGATTAGGTGAATTCGAATACCCTAGCTCATCTCTCAATTTGGTTGTTTATTTCACGTTTTATGTTTGTTAGTTTTATTTTTCGTTATCTTATTTCAAACCATTTTGAATTATCCAAATAGAAATAGACTTGGTTAATTTTAGTATTCAATACCTAAATATCCCTGTGGCGACGATAATTTACTTACACTTTATTATTTGTGCCGACCCCGTATACTTGCGGGTACAAAAAGGCGTAACATTGACCAATTATGGGAGTTGCAAAAACGAATTCTTGCATTTAGAGTTTTTGACGACACCCATACTGCCGATAATATTTACAAATTAATGAAAATTATTTTTGAAGAATATTGTATTGAAAGTAAAATTTTTGCAATTGATTTTGATAACGCTGCAAACAATACTGCCGCTGTTCCACAATTAATTCAATTGTGTCAACTCTATTCTAGCGACAGATTTTTTCATGAAATATGTGTTTGCCATATTTTAAATATATGTGTACAACATAGTTTGCAAACACTTCAAGAATGAATTACACCAATTAGGGATGCCCTATACTTTTTGTGGAAACATCCTAGCACTATGGAACAATGGGCTAGGTATTGTAAATCTAACGGGAAACATCCAATTAGGTTTTCCCGTGATGTTCCAACTCATTGGAACTCCACATATAAATTGCTTTGTGAAAGCTATGACTATAGAGAATTATTAGTTAGATTTATACAGCATAATGTTAGTAGCGTTAATTTGTATGCTCATCATTAGGATGTTTGTACTAAAATTTGCATGCTTTTAAAAGTTTTTCATGATGTAACTACCGCTTTATCCGGTATATATTATTCAACTTCACATTTATTTTTATGTGAAGCCATTAATATTGTAGATGCACTTAATGAATGTGCACAAGTATTGGAACTATCTGCATGTGTTGCTGCAATGAGAGATAGATGATTAAATTATTATAGGGACATTCCTTCAATTTATACTGTTGCTTCAGTTTTTGACCCTAGGTGTAAATTTGATAGTTTATATAAATATTTAACACTTTATTATCAATCTCTAGGGCTACACAACGTAGATATTAGTGCTTTATATAATAATGTTAGACAATTATTTTATTCAATGAATGACGAATACCGTTCTGTATACGGTCCCTCGCTGAACATTAATGTTCAGCAACCGACTGCAAGCGGAAGTAGTCATTCTCGTTCTCGCTTTCCCTCATTAAGGAAGTTAGGGTCAAGTGTGTTGTCCAAAAAATCAAGGGCACAGGGGAGTTCTTCGTCTTCATCAACCTATGTTTCAGAGGTTGATCTTTACTTAAACACCTCTTTTGAGTTTTTGGACAGCGAAGACTTTAATATCCTACATTGGTGGAGGGAATACGAAACTAACTTTCCAATGTTGGCCCTCATTGCCAAGCAAATTTTTGGAACCCCTGTCTCGACCGTGGCAGTCGAACAGGAATTTAGTGCAGGTGGCAATGTTATCAATGAGAGACGGGCATTGCTCAGTCCTGACTCAATACAGATTCAGGTCTGTGTTGACGACTGGACCAAGGCCTCATACCGGTAGTAAGAATTGGATCTCGTGTCCGACGACAATGACTTTTTCGACACCAACGATGATACAACGGCTACTACAGGAACAAGCGACGATTGATCACCTCTGGAACATAACAGGTAAAATAACTACGTGGGCTTTGATTCCTCCTAGAGGATACGTAGGCAGCTTAATTGAGGTAAAATTAAGTGCAAGCTCTAATTTCTTATTTATTTATTTTATTTTATTTTTATTTTATAGTTTTATCATTTATGATATTATTATTATCGTAATAAATTTCTTATTGAAGTTGAACAAATGAACCTTTTTATTTATATATTTAAATTTTTTTATTAATTAATTTATAAATTTTAATTTTATTTAATTTTAATTAATTTTTTTAATTTTTTTTAATTTTTCCGGAACCGCAGGTTTGGAAGCGGCGGTTCCAAAGAATCGGGGAGGAACCGAAACCAGAGGTTCCTCCCCGGTTCCAACTGGAACCGGGACCTCCCCGGTCCCGATTCCAGTTACTTAAAAAATTGAACCGGAACCGCCGGTTCGGTTCAATTGGCCATGACTAATATATATATATATATATATATATATATATATATATATATATATCCTTTAAGCACCGTTGATTCTCTAATGAACAATAAATCATGTTTCCTCACGGAATCAAGAGAGCGCTCATATTGTTCAAACCCCGAATCAACCCTTAAGGGAACTATTCTCTACTTCTCACAAGAAAGAGTGGATTCAACTATTGTGTACAAACCTTTCCAGCCACAAGCCAAATCGCAATCCCAACATACGGAGAATATTGATCGGGAATAATTATCCGACCTCACCCATGGTATATCAAAGATCACGATCTAACCTAAAGGAGTCGATAAGACACTCAGGATTGAGATCATCCACATATAGCTATCATAAGTTGATGTATATGAATCTCATCGGTAAACGGATTCTGGTGAGAGATTCATATAGATCATGGCCCAGTCCTATATGATCACATCATACAAGGTGCCTCCATTCCCATATCTCCATATGAATTATTCATGATAGAATTATCGTACAATACAGAATGGACCGCAGCTATAGAATAACTACAAATAAAGTACCCAGCTTTATTTGTTATCCATGGACTCTTTAGATTGCACATCTCTTACTGTATCCATCTGTATATGACAATCATATACACAGTACGAGATTACATCTGGCAATCTAGGATGTTATAATGCACAAGTTTATGTAATATAAATGACACAATAAGAATGAATTGAACTCTTCTTTTATTTATTTATAAAACACCATTTACAAATTACATTTTTAGGGCAAAAACCCCAACAATCTCCCACTTGCACTAAAGCATGTGAGGCATATGACGTAACCCTAGACCTTCTGGGTGACCCGTGAATACATTAGCCGGTAAGGTCTTCGTAAATGGATCAGCATGATTGTCTTGTGAGGCTATCTTGGTGACAATCACATCTCCTCTCTGCACTATCTCTCTAATGAGATGATACTTCCTCTATATATGCTTCCATCTTTTATAGCTTCTTAGTTCTTTGGAATTAGCCACAGCACCACTGTTATCACAATAAAGTGTGATGGGCCTAGCCATATCTGAAACAACTTCCAGATCACTCAAGAATTTGTGGAGCCAAACAGCCTCTTTAGCAGCTTCACAAGCGGCTACATATTCGGCTTCCTTGGTGAAGTCAGCAATGCAAGATTGCTTAATACTTCTCCACACAATGGATCCACCACCCAAGGTGAAACCTGATCCAGACGTGGATTTCCTAGAATCCAAGTCTGACTGAAAATCAGAATCCATGTATCCTAACGGGATCAAATCCTGTCCGGAATACATGAGCATATAGTTTCTCGTTCTCCGAAGATACTTGAGAATGGTCTTGACTGCAACCCAATGATCTAATCCTGGGTTTGATTGGTATCTACTGATGACTCCCACTGCATAGCAGATATCTGGTCTCGTGCACAACATATCAGACATGAGACTTCCTACAGCAGATGCATAGGGCATACGTCTCATATCCTCAATATCTTAAGGTGTCTTAGGACATTGTTCTTTAGACAAGTGAACTCCATGCTTAGAAGGTAAATTACTTTTCTTGGAGTTTTGCATCGAAAATTGCACAAGAATCTTATCGATATACGATGCCTGAGATAATGCTATGAGTTTGTTCTTACGATCCCTTTTAAGTTGGATCTTTAGAACATAACTCACCTCTCCCAAATCTTTCATTTGGAATTGGCTAGCCAGCTAGCCCTTAACATCAGCCAACACTCCCACATCATCCCAATGAGTAGGATGTCATCTTCGTATAAGACTAAAAAAACTATCTTTTTGTCAATGATGCGCTTGTATACACAAGGCTCATCAACGTTTTGCTCGAAGCCATAGGTTTTGATCACATCATTAAACCTTATGTTTCAAGATCTAGATGCTTGCTTAAGTCCATAAATGGACCTTTGCAGCTTACAAACGTTTTGCTCTTGATCTGGGGACACGAATCCCTCTAGTTGCATCATATAGATGTTTTCGTCAATATTGCCATTTAAAAATGCAGTCTTGATGTCCATTTGCCAAATTTCATAAACGAAATAGGCTGCAATGGATAAAAGAATCTGAATAGACTTAAACATGGTAACTGGCGAGAAGGTCTCTTCATAATCGACCCCTCTTTTTGGGTATAACCCTTAGCCACTAGCCTTACCTTGAAGGTCTCTATCTTTCCGTCTACTCCTCTCTTTCTCTTGTTGATCCACTTACACCCAATGGGTTTTACCCCATCTGGTAAGTCTATAAGATCCCAGACTGAGTTGGAGTACATAAACTCCATCTCGAGATTCATAGCTTTGAGCCATTCCTCTTTATCAGGATCTTCCATTGTATTCTTAAATGACAATGGGTCATCTACACTATCAGTAGAGACAACACCTTGTCCCTCACATATACCTAAATAGCGTTCAGGTTGTATCACAACCCTCTCACTACGTCTAAGTGGTAGTACATCCCGATTAGGAATCATCTGACTCTCAGATGTTTGTGGATCAACAACTCTTGTTGATGGAGTGCTGGTCTCACCAGGCTCCAGTTCATTTAACACAATCTTGGATCAAGGCTTATGGTCACTAATATAGTTGTCCTCAAGAAACGTTGCATTTGTTGATACAAACACTTTGTTAGCTTCAGGACTATAGAAGTGTCCACCTCTAGTTTCCTTGGAGTATCCTACAAACAGGCAGATCGCAGACTTGGAGTCTAGCTTTCCACTTTTGTTCTTCAACACGTGTGCTGGACACCCCCATATGCAAAAATGTCACAAACTGACTTTACGACCATTCCACAACTCTAGGGGAGTCTTAAGAACAGATTTGGATGGCACTACATTCAAAATGTATCGCTATTTGTAACGTATATCCCCAGAAGGAATTTGGTAATGATGAGAAACTAATCATAGATTTCACCAGTTCCATTAGGGTTCTATTTCTCCCCTCCGCTACACCATTTTGCAGAGGTGTACCCGGAGCTGTGAGTTAGAATACTATCCCATGCTCGACCATAAAGTCTTTAAACTCTTGGTCAAGGTACTCACCCCCACGATCCGATCGTAGAGACTTCATAGTCTTACCTAACTGATTTTTAACTTCAGCGCGGAATTCTTTGAACTTTTCAAAAGTTTCTGACTTACATTGCATCAGGTAGACATATCCGTATCTAGAGTAGTCATCTATAAAGGTGATATAATACTTATAACCACCCTTGGCTTTAACATTCATTGGTCCGCAAACATCAATATGTATAAGCTCCAGTGGCTCTTTAGCTCTAAGGCATTTTCCAGTAAAAGGTCTTTTAGTCATCTTACCTTCTAAACAAGATTCACAAACATGTAAGGTGCCAACCTTTAACTCGCTTAAAGGTCTGCTTTTTACTAGTCTGTCTATCCGGTCAAGGCTAATATGACCAAGCCTTAGATGCCAGAGATACGTGTCATCATCTGGAGAAATCTTATGTTGTTTGGTTTTAGGTTTTTAAACCTTAAATAATTTGGTGTTGAGCAGTGTTGTATGTATTAACGGCCTTAACACATATAAATTGTTTTCATTAATTCCTGAACAAATATTCAGACCATTCTTTGAAATAATAACATATTTATTATAAAAAAAAAACAGAATATAATTGTTCTAACAATTTAGAAACGGAAATTAAATTCTGTGTAAATCCGGGAATATAATAAACATTGTTCAAGAGTAAAATTTTAGCATTATTACAAAAATTCAATTTTATTGAACCCACTGCTCGAGCCGACACGACATCCCCTAACCCCACACGCTTCGAGAAGGCTCCCTCCTCTAGCTGTGTCCAAGAATCAGTCCACTGCAAAGAAAAACATACATGGTTAGTGGCCCCCGAATCAACTATACAGGGTGAAGAATCATATTCCACTAAACAAGATTCAAGAACTAATAAATCATATTTACCTTCCTGTTTTTTCTTCTTGGCTACCTCCTCCAGGTATTGAGGATAGTTCCTCTTCCAGTGCCCGACCTTGTTATAATGAAAACATTTTCTCTTGTCTTTGCCGGTGGAGGTGCCCTTCTTTTTGCCTTGGGCTTTCTTGGGCTTGGGCTTACCTATAGCCTTCCCAACAGACCTCTTCCTCTTCTTATTTCTAGAAGAGGAAGATGGTTCGGTAACATTTGCCTCACCGGTCTTTACCTTATTGTCCTTAGTCAAGGCCTCGAAGGTGGCGAGCTCATTGAGCAACTGAGTGAGACTGAACTGCAACTTGTTCATCCCGTTGTTGCTCTTAAACTGATCGAAACTCTTCGGAAGAGTTGTTAGTATAATGCTCACTTGGCTAGGTTCATCAATGGCCCCGCCATTGATTTCTGCCGTGTTAAAGTAGGACATCATGGTCAGGACATGTTCCCAAACAGATATACCTTCCTTCATGCGAGCAAGCATAGCGGCACGAACAGCTTTATGGCACTTTTGCTCAGAGGGTTGCCCGAATATAGCTTGCAATGACTCTATGATTTCGAATGCTGTAGTCATTGCTTCGTGCTTTGTGCCAAGCACTTTTGTCATAGAAGTTAACAGATATGTACGGGCTTTCTCATCAGATGAGACCCATCGCTGGTATGCCTCACAAACATTTTGTGGGGCATTGGCAGCAGGCTGTGGAGGACATTCCTCTGTAAGCACAAACATAAGGTCTTTGGTGACCAAAATCGCGTTTATGTTAAGTTTCCACTTTGTATAGTTATCACCAGTTAGTTTGTCGTGTGCAAGTATTTGTAATAACGCAGAAGACATTATTGCTGAAAATTAAATAAACATCCATTCAGTCATTTATTAAAAACAAGAGCTAATGCTTTGGCATAAATTTAAACATGATGTATGTCCATGTTTAACGGACTAGAACTACCCCAATAAAAACAGTTACTACATCACGATAATCCAACATACCGCAAAGAAGTGCCGCCTTAGGGTCGGTCAAGTCCTTGCATGTTGGACCGAGACATTCTCAATCAAATAATATTGTAGAATAACTCTTATTCCATATTATTTAGCCATCGTTTATTTAGTCATGTTTTCGATTAACCACATTTAATCTAAACCTTGTGAGTGTAACCCATTATTTCAGATATCATAGGCTTAACTCGAAAGTGCCGCCTTAGGGTCGGTCAAACCCAAAATACCCCCAGAAATCCTATCCGTTAGGAAGTCAACCTTGGTATTGACCTTCGTGGAAACTCTCCTTAGGGAGGACGAAAGCAAAGCCATCACGAGGCCACACTTAGATCTCACGGTGTTGAACTAATGATGGAGACTGCATGATATATATGTCATATATCCATCTCCCACTCACTATTTTAAAACTTAGGGTTTTCTTTTCGTTAATGTACCTAGACTTTACGGGATCACATGGCTAATTTTAATCAAGTTATCTAGGGCATTAACTAATTTATTATTAGAATCGTATTCTAAATAATTATGATTTTTAACACTTAAATATCTATAAGTGAATAATCTAAACTTAGGTAAACATTTTACTAAAGTTAGATTATTAATTTGGTGTTTACCAAGTTTTAACTATTTAAAACTCTAACAAATTATTTGGTTCATTTATTTATTAGGTGATTAATCATGTTAAACCTAATTTTAATAAATGACCATATTAATCTAAATTTATTAAACACTTTAATAATAAGATTAATATTAAGAGAATTACCAAGTTTTTAACTATTAAAAACTAATTCTTTTTCATAGCAAATTATAAATATATTATTTACCATTTTAATCTCATTAAAACAAATAATATATAAATGCTATGATGCATGTATGAAAATATCAACATATATTTGTGTAGGCACATTTAAATCTAAATGACAATATCAGCATACATGAGTTGACCGAGTGTTGTGGATTATTGAACCTAAAACAAATTGAAAACTAAATTACAAAAATAACCCCAAGGCATTCCTTAGTCTTCTTATAACTTCACAATTTTCCAGTCTCTTTAGGACTCTCCGATTCATCTAATGAATTCAGAACAATATCTGATTTGTCAAATTCTAGAATTTATGCATAGGACATCACCCACGGTACCAATATGCGCACACAGTACCAATTGGTTTAAAATACCAATATGTCGTGTCAGTAGTTGTTATTGCTTTTCTTATGTACTTGCTTTTGCTAACTTTGCTGTATAGAGTATAGACATATTAAAGTGAAATTTGTTGAGACCAGACGCATGACATCAGCACATCAAACATTTGCACACTTGTGCGCATGACAGTACACACTGGCGCAAAAAATGTGTCTTGTGTTCGTGGCCAGCTGATTCAGTTTCGGATCATAACTTGTTCTTCAATTTCCAGCATCTTCCTCTTCGATTACATTTTATAAAAATATAATACAAAAAATAGAAAACTGGAAAAAACAAAATAAATTATTTACAATCCAATAACACCTAAATCCACAACATCATAAAAAATTACGATCAACTATGTTTAAAATTAAACTATATATAGTCAAATAAAAAAAATTGTGCCTACACAATCATACATCAGGAGCATCGAAAATAATTTTCTGTTCCAAAAATAAATTGGCTCTAATACCAATTGTAGGAACCGTTTTTCCGTTCTACTGGTCACGCAGCGGAATTGAGGTTTAAAATTTTTTATATAGATCGCAAAAGCGAACTGTGACCAATAAAACTTTAAAACTATATTTGCGGAACAATTAAAAAATATATATATATATATATATATATATATATATATATCAAATATATATTTATTTTACATACAGAAAATTGTAATCAATTAAAAGAATGAAAAAAAAATAAGGAACATACCACCGTTGGAGGCTCCTTCGTATTTTTTTTCTGCAACTCCTTGTCTGTACCACTACGTCTTCCTTGCTATATCCCGGCACCAGTAACTCGCGTGTGGGCGCGTCACGTTGTCAGGAACGGTGAAGAGGTAGAATGAAGAGGAGTTAGAGAGATACTATCTCTCTCCGGTCACTTTTCTTTTTTCTGTATATCTTACGTAAAAAAAAACTTTGAACGTAAAACTGATTTGGTTTTAGTTGTTCTGTTATATTAAAAACTTTTTGTAATATATATTTAAGTTATTAAATTAATAAACAAACTCTTTTTAATTAATTTATCAATAACTTTTGAATTTAAACTCTTTTAAATTCAAATAATATTTGTTTATTTTATTTTATTTAATAAATGAGATAATCCTATTATCTCTTTATTCAAAATAAAAATAAACTATTATAAGACTTTTGAATTTAAACTTTTTAAATTCAAATTTATTTTATTTTATTTAATAAATGAGATAATCATATTATCTCACTATTCAAAATAAAATATCAACTATGACCCTCCTCTTATGACTAATTATATAATTAAATAATCTTATTATTTAATTGTTATAATTGCCATTATTTAATAATTGAATAATCACATTACTCAATTAACTCCTGACACGTGTCACTTTCGCAACACTATTAGGACCATCCAATTAATTATATGTAACTCTTGTTACCTAAATGGATCGGGCTACCAAGGGGACCTAATGGACTCACAGTATTTTGAGCTCCGATAATCCTCGGAATCCTTAATTAAACTCTTTAATTAATATTCCTTAATTATCAACTCCGGTGTTATTCCACTAAAAACCCGAAGCTGCATTCTCTTAACTGCGGATGCTTTTACACAGACCGATATCACTCGGTGTCTATCGATGTAACTATTACATGTGCTGTGACCCTCTACAGTAGTTCATAATTAGAGCTGGGTCATAATGTCTATTATACCCCTCTAATTATATATATATATCCTTTAAGCACCGTTGATTCTCTAATGAACAATAAATCCTGTTTCCTCACGGAATCAGGAGAGCGCTCATATTGTTCAAATCCTGAATCAACCCTTAAGGGAACTACTCTCTACTTCTCATAAGAAGGAGTGGATTCCATTATTGTGTACAAACCTTCCCAGCCACAAGCCAAATCGCAATCCCAACATACGAAGAATATTGATCGGGAATAATCATCTGACCTCACCCATGGTATATCAAAGATCACGATCTAACCTCAAGGAGTCGATAAGACACTCAGGATTGAGATCACCCACATATAGCCATCATAAGTTGATGTATATGAATCTCATCGGTAAACGGATCTTGGTGAGAGATTCATATAGATCATGACCCAGTCCTATATGATCACATCATACAAGGTACCTCAATTCCCATATCTCCATATGAATGATTCAGGATAGAATCATCGTACAATACAGAATGGACCGCAGCTATAGATTAACTACAAATAAAGTACCCAGCTTTATTTGCTATCCATGAACTCTTTAGATTGCACATCTTTTACTGTATCCATCTGTATATGACAATCATATACACAGTACGAGATTACATCTGGCAATCTAGGATGTTATAATGCACAAGTTTATATAATATAAATGATACGATAAGAATAAATTGAACTCTTCTTTTATTTATTTATAAAACATCATTTACAAATTACATTTTTAGGGCAAAAACCCCAACAAAGAGTTCCTGACAGATTTAATTATGTTAGACATTCATGATTTTTATGTGATATTGGGCATGGACTGGTTATCTAGACATCATGCTACGGTAGATTGCTTCCGAAAGGAGGTTAGATTTGGCATATCAGGGGAATCAGAGGTAATCTTTCGTGGGGTATGGAAAATACTTCCCGCTAGTATGATGTCGGCTATCACAGTTAGTAGAATGCTCCGGAAATCGTGCCAGGGGTATCTAGTTTATGCCATTTAGATGAGGGGTAGTAAAGTGAGGCTAGAGGATATTCCGGTTGTTAGAGAGTTTTCGGATGTATTTATAGAGGACCTTCTAAGATTACCTCCAGACAAGGAAATTGAGTTCAAGTTAGAGTTAGCTTCCGGGACGGAACCAATTTCTAAGGCACCCTACAGAATGGCTCCTTCAGAGTTAAAAGAGTTGAAAGTTCAAATGGAGGAGTTAATAAATAAGGGTTTTGTCAGGCCGAGTACATCTCCGTGGGGAGCACCGGTCTTATTTGTGAAAAAGAAAGATGGAAGCATGAGATTATGTATTGATTACAGGTAGCTGAATAAATTGACAATAAGTAATCAATATCCGCTTTCGAGAATTGATGATCTGTTTGATCAGCTGCATGGGGCCACAGTGTTTTCTAAGATTGATCTGATATCATGCTATCACCAGTTGAAAATCCGTGAAGAGGATGTTCCCAAGATTGCCTTCAGGACACAGTATGGGCATTATGAGTTCCTAGTCATGCCTTTTGGACTGACTAATGCCCCAGCTGCTTTTATGGACTTTATGAACAAAATTTTCCGGTCCTATTTAGATCAGTTTGTAATAGTATTTATCAATGATATACTAGTCTACTCAGGCAGTGAGGAAGAACATGTAGAACATCCAAAGATTGTTTTAAAGACTTTACGAGAGCATCAGCTTTATGTCAAACTCAGTAAATGTCAGTTCTGGTTAGACAGGGTTACATTTCTGGGACATGTAGTTTCCGTAGAAGGAGTCTCCGTAGATCCCCAGAAAATAGAAGCAATAATAAATTGGAAGCAGCCCACAAATGTGATAGAAGTTAGAAGCTTCTTGGGTTTGGCAGGATATTACAGGAAATTTGTAGAGGGGTTTTCAAAGATAGCCGCTCCATTGACCAAACTGACACGAAAAGAAGAAAAGTTTGTGTGGTCTGAGGCATACCAGCAGATTTTTGATGAGTTGAAGAGGAGATTGACTTCAGCTCCAGTGCTTACACTTCCATCAAGAGAGGATGGATTCACAGTGTATTGTGATGCCTCCAGACAGGGTCTAGGTTATGTGTTAACGCAGCATGAGAAAGTGATAGCATATGCTTCCAGACAGCTAAAGAAGCATGAACAGAATTATCCCACACATGACCTCGAGTTGACAGCAGTAGTCTTTGTCTTGAGGATATGGAGGCATTATCTGTATGGGGTTCCTTGTAGAATTTTCACCGACCATAAGAGCCTGCAGTACTTGTCTACTCAAAAGGAATTGAATTGAGGCAGAGGAGATGGATTGAACTGATTAAAGACTATGACTGCACCATTGAGTACTACTTTGGGAAGGCAAATGTGGTGGCCGATGCTCTCAGCAGAAAACCTACGAGTTCAATAGCCCACCTGAAGCCGTATACCTTCCATTGTTGGTTGAATTGGGGTCTTTGAGGGTGAGATTAAAAATGTCAGATTCAGGGGCATTGGTAGCTACATTCAATGTCCGTCCTATTTTGGTGGATCGAATTAGAGAGTTACAGACTCAAGATCCTCAATTAGTGAAGCTAACAGATGAAGTAGAGTCTTGACAGAGGATAGATTACTCAGTTAGAGGGGATGGTACAGTGACCTTGGGTCAGATGTTGGGGAATTAAAAAGGGAAATTATGGAAGAAGCTCACTCTTCTGCTTATGCTATGCATCCGAGGAGCACTAAAACGTATCGTACCCTGAAGGACCACGATTGGTGGAAGGGTATAAATAAAGATATAGTAGAGTTTGTCTCCAGATGCTTGACTTGTCAACAAGTGAAAGTCGAACACCAAAAACCTGCAGGACTCTTACAGCCCCTCCCTAACCCTGAATTGGAAGTGGGAAAGGATCACCATGGATTTTGTGGTAGGACTCCCGCGTAGCTAGAGTGGCCATGACGCGATATGGGTGATCATGGATAGATTGATGAAATCAGCCCATTTCTTACCCATCAGAAATAATTACTCCACGGATAAGTTGGCCCAGTTGTATATAGATGAAATAGTACGGCTTCATAGTACGCCAGTGTCCATAGTTTCTGATAGAGATCCGAGATTCACTTCCCGGTTTTGGCCCAGCTTATAGAAAACTCTAAGCACCAAATTAAATTTTAGTACAGCTTTCCATCCCCAGACAGATGGCCAGTCTGAGCGGACGATTCAAACTTTAGAAGACATGCTTAGAGCTTGTGTTATGGAATTTAAGGGAAGCTGGGATACTCACCTACCCTTGATGGAGTTCGCGTACAATAACAGTTATCAGTCCAGCATTGGAATGGCCCCATATGAAGCTCTATATGGAAGAAAATGTCGGACTCCAGTATGCTGGGATGAGGTAGGTGAAAGGAAGTTAATTGGTCTAGAGATTGTCCAAATCACCTCAGAAAAAGTCAGAATTATCAGAGATAGATTGAAAATAGCAAGTGACAGACAGAAAAGCTATACGGACAATCGACGAAGGCACTTAGAATTCCAGGTTGGTGATAAAGTCTTTTTGAGGATATCACCATGGAAAGGTGTGTTGAGATTCTGAAAGCGAGGAAAGTTAAGTCCCAGATACATTGGACCCTATCAAATAGTGGAAATAATTGGGGAAGTGGCGTACCGGCTGCAATTACCATCAGAATTGGCCAGGATCCATGATGTGTTTCACATTTTCATGCTCTGTAAGTACATTGCCAATCCTTCACACTTCTTGAGGGAACAGCCAGTAGAATTGAAGGAGAACTTGACCTATAAAGAAGAACCAATCTAGATTTTAGACCGAAAAGAACAAGTTCTCCGAAATAAAGTCATTCCCTTAGTGAAAGTGTTATGGAGGAATCATGGAGCGGAAGAAGCTACTTGGGAATGTGAGGATCAGATACTCACCCAATACCTACACTTATTCGAATCAGGTATGTATATTTAAATTTCGAGGACGAAATTTATTTTAAGGAGGGGTGAAATTATAAAACCCGATTCGTATATTCGATAGAAAAGTTTATATTCTATATATAGTGTAAAAACGAATCGTAATTTTAATCAATTTAACCCCTATTAGAAATATTATTTTCATGGTGCATTTGGATGATAATAGGTCCAACTGAACATTGGTAAAGTCAATTTGGTAATTGGATAAGTGTTGAATATTTTTTGAAATTTAAATTTCATGGGAATGACATGAGTTATTATATGGAAAATTTCCCCCTAAAGAAGCACAATCCATGTGAAACAAAATGAACCAATCATGAAATACCAAGCCAAGAATTAGTGGGTGGTGAAATTAATGATATGAAATGTGATTGATGGACTAGTTTGACAATTACAAGATTATTGGCCAATTACATGTGATTCACTTTCAATTTGTGCCCACTTTATAATTTTTAAAAGGTCAAGGGGCAAGTATTAATTGTTAAGGGCCTATATAAGCATGCTAAAGTGTGAGATTTCACTCACAAAAGAGAGCAAGAACCGTGCAACAAGAAGGAAGAAAGAAGAAAGAAAAAAAAAAAAAAAAAAGAGCAAGGGGTTCGGCCAAGCAAAGGCAAGAGGAAGAAGAGGTCATCAAGGCCATCTCAAGCCCTAGCTAAGTGAGTTAAGTGGGGAAGAGATCAAGCAAGAACAAGAAGTGAGAAAGTGGTGGAGGTAAAGCAAGTGTGGGAGGAGAATAAAAATATTAGAAAGGAGCTTTACTATCGAGGAGCACGAAATTGTGAGTGTAAAATCATGTTTTTGGTTGAAATGTACTTTAGTATGTTTCCAAGTTTGATTGAATTATTTATGACTTTATATACATTTATTTAATTATATGTGTTTTATAATCTAAATAGAATTGATGTCCCAAGTGTATTTCAATTAAGATATTTTTATATCTTAAAAATTTTGAGTTTATATTCACTTGAGGAAATGTTTATGCATGGGATTTAGTTAAGGAAATATGTTTTATGTATATTTTATGCTTTTAGATTAAAAGTTAGTTTCTAAAGTAAAGAAACTAATTTTTAAAATCCATAGGTTACCCATCAGAAAAGAAACAGAGATTATGGACTATAACCCAGTCGGAATACCCTATTTGTGTGAGGCAAGTATTGGGAGGGCATGTCACTAACCTGGGGGTTGAGTCTGTCGTGTCCAGTGAGTCACCCTCACACTTATCGGGTGTTATCTCGCTATGTGTAGGTGACGCAGAATTCCGCCACATAGCCAGTGAGATATCTTATTTCAGGGTCACGGTGAGCGGCGCCAGTTTAGTTACCTTGTGACCCCACTCATATGGTACGGCGCTAGTTTAGTTGTCTTATGAGTCAGAGCTTTATGGGTTTTATTGGGAGTTTCAGATATAGAAGCCAAGCTAGAAATATTTTACAGATTTTCAATGCAGGATATTAAATTTATAGAAATAATTGAATATATGCTTTGCTTATGCTTTAGTATTTATTAAAGAATTATTTGTACGTTATGCTTGGCTAGATTTCAGAAAACAGATTGTAGAGAAATAGATTTATTGTTTTCAGGAATAGTTAAGAAATAGAAATTTAAGAGTATTTCAGAAGATATTATGAAACAAGTGATTTCCCAGCAGAAAATTTTATGCACTCACTGAGCTCCTTTAGCTCACTCTTTGTTTTTATGTTTTTAAAAATCCTCCAGGTGTAGGTACTAGTTCTGAGGCAGCCGGATCTCCTATAACCGACTGATTGGGCGGTGGTTGACGACCGTTTTTGTGATTGACTTTCTATGTAATTAACTTTTTCCTAAATCCTTGGTCATGTATGTAAATATGGTAGCATATCTATTTTGATCAAATATCGATGCATAGATTTGAAATTAAATTTGTAAATTATAAGAAAATGTATATTGTTAAAGTTCAGTAGTTTATAATTGAATTACAAATATTTTTAGTAGTAGTTTGAAAACGATACTACATAGTTGTGGTTGATTTGTGACGAACCAGAGGTCCTGTGGTAGTTGAGAAAATAAAAATTAGAAGTGTACAGTTTCTTATGCAGGTCTCCCGAATTTGGTAAATTTTAGAAAAACAGGGGAGACTCTGCTGGAAAAAAAAATCCACAACCTTTCTCTTAGAATGATGTAGAATTAGAAAAGATAAAAAGGGTTCGCTTCATGGAATCTTCTAGTTTCATCAGTTAGATTCTGGGAGATTTCCATTGGAGTGCCCGGCGGGGCCACTGGAGTCTACAGTAGAGGATTCTGGGGTAAGTCCCGTCAAAAAAGAGAAAAGAAAAAAGAAAGTTTTTTCTGACCCATCTTTGTGTGCGACCGGCCTAGGGAGAGTGACAAAGTGTTATCTTCCCTGTTTTTCTGCAATCTTCATCTCTTCATCCTTAACGTGCCCACACACGCATTGTCAGACCGTGAGTTATAGCTCAGAAGGCTTGGTGGTGAATCGAGAACTCAAAGATTCAAGAAACGCATCAAAGGTAATTGTAGTCTAAAGTTTCAATTCGAGTATGTACATAAACTTGATCTTTGTGAAAATAATTTTTTAAGAAGAGAAAAAAAATTTAAACCTAATTCCGCTGCCTTTATTCGATAAACAAAATTTTCTCCCTTTACAAATGTTTTATGATGAGTCTAGAATCATCAGAGTACAATGTCTTTGGGCAAAATGATCTAGTGCACCAGGTGTACTTAATAGGATCATAATGAAACATTTTATCTAGAACCGTCAATGGTTAAAAGTTTTCACGTAAGGACAATCGGAGAGTTTATCTCAATCCTGAGATAAATGATGAACTTATGGTTGCAACTGATATCATTTGAGCTATCAATACGATTATATGTAATAGTCTATCTTCGATAGTTTGATGGTATTCACTAGTTAATCATAGAGGACTTTATTTATAGATATGGTCATCGTGGCTCCATTTATCAAATGAGAGTAGAATACCGTCATATGTATCCTTTGAGGTATTGAATATTAAATCTTAATGTTAAGTTTTTAATAGTGTCTATTGAAACATCGCTTCTGGAAAAGTTAAAATATTCAAATTCAAAAGTATGGTCGTGTGATTAAAACTGGTAACTTGGAAAGTTATAAGCGGTCTATAAGCTCTTAGCGATTACTGGTAATATTTACGAGGATACACCATCTCCCAAAAGGTGTTTAGGGTAAGAATGAGAAACACTATCTTGTTCTATCTTTATTTAAGAGTTCCGTTTTGGTTCTTTAGTGGAATGAACTAAAACTAATAGATTAAGCCTAAATGAATCATTTGTTAATTGTGATTAAGTAATGTCTATTGGAGCTTAAATTTAGATAGCCCACCAAGATCCCTAATCTACACGAACTTGCATGAGTCACTTAATTTTTTCTACCGGACCAATTGTTATGTCCATTCATAATTGTTTTCGGGTTATAGAATCCAAAGGACTTGAAGAGGTGTGGTCATGCATAAACAAGATCCGCGGTAACTCTTCATATACCTGGAATGGGCGGTCAAAACTGTTGAAAGTCTTGAGCGGGCCTATGGGGTGCAATTAGCATTCCATTAATACATTAAGTACATAATTGCACATTTTAATTAAATGGGCTGCATAATTATGTTAATGTATTAATTAGGCATGTGGACTTATTTCTTTTATTTGAAAGATTGAGTCTAGTTCACGTATGAACTTTTAATTAAAGTACAATGGAGTAAATAAATTAAAATAATAAGTGAGCCCATTTAAATTAGTATTAGCGGCTAGGCTATTTTAATAGCTTGAGGATTTTGTTTTATTTTATTGATAATTAATTAATTATTTAATTAATTAAAAAAATTCAACTAGGATAGGACTCCTAGTATTATGCTTTTGTTGGAAGTATGATGAAATTAAAAGAGTTTATTTAATTAATGGATAAATATATTATTTATATTTTTCAATTAAATAAAAGACTTGATATATCACAACAATAGAGTTTTATTTGTATGATAACTATATGTTGTAGTTAATCACAACTAAGGAATTCTAGGAAAAACGAAGGCTTTTGAATTATCTTCGCACTTGGATAATTTGGATAGGACAATAATTCTTGACTAAGAGATTTTGTTTTTGACTAATTCTCTTTGAAGAGAATTCGGTAACACATATTCTCAAAAGAGAGAATTCGTACGCACGTTCTTGACATTAAGCAAGAGAAAATTGGCCTATCCAAAGAAAAGAGTGTGAGAGGATTCGGCCAAGTGAGAAAAAAAAAATATATATTTTATATGGATAATATACAACAAACTTTTACATTAAAAAGTTTTTGTGTACAATACCAAAATTAGTTTACACGAGTTCTTGATTGAAAATTTAAAACTAACCAAATATTTTTTAGGTCTTTCTTGATTTAGTTGTGACTAATAAAAAAAAGATTTTATTTTCTCCATCCACAGGTAATATACAATTTAAAGAAAAAGGAGCCCACACTCTAAGATAATTGAAAAAACTTTGAAATCTATACCATAAATATTTGTATTTCGCTGTGTATTCTTAAACGATTTTTTCTACAGTAATTGTTGACTTTGTTTGACCAGCGAAAATATCATAATACAAGAAAAAAATTACTAACATGCCATAACTTTTAAAAATAGAAAATAAATAGGAAAATAAAAAAAAATCAAAATCTCATCCATCCATATTAAAGATGGACGGTTGAGATATATTTTAAAAATTAAAATTAAAAAGTATAGATCTTTTTTAATGGATCTCAATCGTCCATCTATAAGATGATCGATTGATATAGATTTAAAAAAAAAAAAAAAAAAAAGAATAAGGAAAGTGCAATCTATTAAGTTTAATGGACGATGCAGATCCAATATGATATTGGATCTTAATCAACCTCTATCCATGGAGATCTTCATGGATAAACCTCTCTCGCCGCGAACGGCGAAAGTCACAAAGATAGATGATTGAGATAATTTAAAAAATAAAAAATAAAAAATATATATTTTAATGGATCTCAACCGTACATCTAAAAAAAAAAGAAGTGCAGATCCAATCTAGCACCGTCCATCATAATAGATTGGATCTGCATTAACCTCCATCCATAAAGATCTCTATAGATTAAGGTTGATGCAGATCCAATCCCATATTGGATCTGCACTAATTTTTAATATGTATTTCAATTATTTTTTCACCAATCTCTAATTTATTTTCTCAATTTGATCTCCACTATCAATCTATAATCTATCATAAATAGATAGATCGTAAAAAGATAGTAGATATTCATTTATTTTTTAAAAATTATTTTATTTTTTATTTTATCTCCATCATCTATCATTGGATAATGAAAATTTATTTTTAATTTTATTAAATTTATATTTAATTTTAAAATAAATAAAAATAATTAAATTACCCTTCTATAATCAACCACTAATGTGTAATTTTATTAAAACGTTATTTTCTTTTAGTGTTATTTGATGTTTGTAAAATTTTGAAAAGAGGTTGCGACGCCCACCCTGACCCCCCCCCGGAGATATAAAAAGCCAACACTCTTCTTTGGTTTTTCTAGGTCTCTCTCTGCAACCCATCAACTCAAAATTCAAAAACGCTGTCGTTCCGATCCTAATTCGCCGTAATGAAGCTCACTGTAAAAACTCTTAAGGGCAGCCATTTCGAGATTAGGGTTCAGCCCACCGATACGGTGAGTCGTTTTCCTTCTGTTATTCTCTGAATAATTTTTAATCTTTATCGTGTAGTTTGTAAGAGAAGAATATGACATGTCGTTTGTTAATTGTTATTTTGTATGTGGGTTTTAAGTAATGGGAATGACATGTCGTTTTTGTGTTTTTTTTTTTTAATTTTTTTTTGTTATGTGCAAAATCAAAAGGTTATGGCAGTGAAGAAGAACATAGAAGATGTGCAAGGTAAAGACAATTACCCATGTGGACAGCAATTGTTGATACACAATGGTAAGGTCTTGAAAGATGAGACCACGCTTGCTGAGAATAAAGTCTCTGAAGATGGTTTTCTTGTTGTCATGCTTAGCAAGGTTGATTTTCCGCATAAACTTTGATAGCTAAAATTATATCATTTTTTTATTCTGTTGTGTTTCTATCATTCTGTTAATACATTATTTGTTTTCAGCTTTTGAAATAGTTAGTAAGATCAACTAAAGGACAATGGCTAATCAAATTTGGTTACTGTATGTCATGGCCTTTGGGCCAGTTAAATGTTAGTTAAGTTAATGGTTTCTTTATTATTGCATTATTTTTTATGGATGCTATTGTATTGGTGTATAATAAAATGAGTTTACTAATTGTGGTATTGTATTGTTTGCAATTAATAGTTGGTTACGTACTTGACGATGTTACTGGATGAATAAAACGGAAAGCCTTGTCAATTCAATGTTGTCTAATTGGCAAGTGCAAAGAAAGAAAAAATAAAACAAAAGCATTGATGTAAAATATGAAAATGATTCGGCAACATCTTGCACTTGCCAGAAAGGTAGTTAACTATCATTGCAGGCCAAGTAAATAAATATACTTAGTCAATTATCTTGTGTCAAATGGAATCATTGGCAAGTTAATGATGACATTTTTTTTTTAGCATTGCATGGTAATGCACCACAAAGGATCATCCTTCAACTTGATTTAAACTTCATAATACACTTATTTCAAATATCGATTTAATAAGAGATATTAGTCGTTAATAGGGTAGAAGAAATGTGAAAAGCCAGATTAAAGGTTTCCAGTTAAGCATGGTTTTTACATATCAAACTACGAGTAGTACATTTTCTTTAATTATGCATAGGAGCAGCAACGGTGTTTTTCCTTCCCAGTACTGCAGCAGCTGTTTTAAAAATTTTATTTTGGACATTAATTTATTGGTCATCATTATTGTATCATGTATTTATTTATTATATGAGCAGCATTCCTTACTCTCATTTGCTAAATAAATAATATATTTCGGAAAAGTAGGGGAGGTGTGAAGAACAATCAAATCATATATAAGGCTAGAAGAATATGAAAAAGCAGCAATGCTACAACTTAGGGATAGTTCTAGAAAAATTTGAACCTCCAGGATAATAGGAAAACTATGTGTGAATCTTTGCCATATGAACATGCTTGTGTAGAAAAAGGTTCTATCGGTTTTTCTTACTTTTAGGCTGTGTACTTACACTAGTGCTACCAGAAAGTTTCATTTTTTTTTTCCTCTATTCTGACAGAGTAAAACGTTAGGCTCAGCTGGGGCCTCATCTGCTCAGGTATTCTTTTTCTCATTTAATGGGCCTATTTTACTTCTTTAATCTTCTTTCTCCATCAGATATAAACTATTTTCATTTTATAATTGTAGCCTGCTTCTACAACTTCACCAACAACTGCATCAAACCCAAATTCTACTGCTGCAGCAGAAGCATCTTTACCTGCTGCATCTGTACCCACTGCAACGGTACCCGCTGCATCTGTACCTACTGCATCTGTACCAGCAGCGTGAGTTTACATGTCAATTGTCCCTTTTATCTTATTTTGGCATCTTGCTGGATTCATCTTACATGTGTTGGATTGCAGGGCTTCGAAGACAACCACATCAGCTTCAGATGTGACAACAGCTAAGTATGGGCTCTATCTCTTCAATAATATTATGGTATTTATGTAATATATTGTGAGAATGTATGTGCCTGTGGAATCATAACCAAGGCATAATCAAATAATTGAAGACAACTTCTTTTGCCATGGCTGTTAATTTAGCTAATTAACATCTTGTGCACAACTCATTTGTAGTTTCACAACTCAAATCTGTTCAAGGTGGTGTAATTGCTAAAGGCAGGGGTTTTCCTACCCAAAAGTTACGATAATGTTCTTAATTTATGTTTCACTGATATTACATGTATACCATGCTATATGCATAGGGCTAGAGTTTTCACTACACTTGCCATTATCCACACTTTGTCAGCCATCTCTCTTTATGCACTTAGCTTTCGGCTAAACAATGGATACTGCACAGATCATAGTTCTGAAATATCTCCATCTCCTCGTCTCCTATCTCTATATTTTTATTACAATTCAACAAATAATATCACCCATCCTCCATGCAACTCAAGTGCAGTGCGGCTTTAGCAGACTAAGTTATTGAGAGCATTTACAAACTTTTAGAATAATTTTTCTTTTTCTCCATAACTCTCCTATTTCCCTCTCCAAGGTCTTGATTTCTTGTTAAGTATTGATTTTTCTCTAGTTTAGGGTCCCATATAAGTTTGATATGCCAGGTGATGCAGGGTGTGGACTGATCTACATTTTCTTTTATGGGTCAGGTGAAGATGGGGAATGTGGACGCATAAATTGTCTTTACCTTTGGTTTCTATACCATTGTTTGCCAAATAGGGCGATCGCACTGATATTAATGCTATGGTTGTTGTTTAGGTTAAATTACATCTAAGATATATTGCACTTAAGACCCAAGGGAAGATGGGAATGTGGATGGGAGTTGTGAATAATATAAATGTTTGACTGAGGATGAAGACATGTCTATTAGAAGAAGCGGCCTTGCTTGGAATTTTACCTTTTGATAATCTTGTATTCCTTTTTTGGGATAAAAAATATATTGGTACTGTGGTTATAGAATTAAACATTGAAATAGTAAACTATAGTGGAAATAACTGTGTGATCCAGTTAAATAGGCTTAGAGGTTAAAGAACTTCTTCTAACAAAAGAAAAAGCTTAATGATAGACAAAATACTATATTAATGAATTATTGCCCCGCTTCCCCTATTTTTTTCCCCTTTTGGTTTTGGTTTTGGTTTTGAGATAAAATAGAGAAAAAATCAATTGGGCCTTTTAATTTTTTGTGGTGTTATTGTGGAAATATTATTCAGTTATGCTGTAACTTGTTATATGTCTCGGCTGCAGTTCAAATTCTGATACCTATGGTCAAGCTGCTTCAAATTTAGTTGCTGGTAATGATCTTGAGCAGACTATTCAGCAAATAATGGATATGGGCGGTGGTACATGGGACAAAGAAACTGTTGCCCGCGCTCTTCAAGCAGCTTATAATAACCCAGAGCGAGCCGTGGATTATTTATACTCTGTATATATGACTTCCTCAAATATTTATCTGTGTAACCTTAGTCATTTTTCAGCTACTGACACTTTTGTTGACAAGTAACTAAAATTGTTCTAACTTCAGGGTATTCCAGAAAGAGCCGAAGTTGCTGTGCCAGTGGCTCGGTTTCCGGCGAGCCAGGCAACTGAAACTGGGGCAACAGGAGCTGCACCAGTCTCCGGAGCACCTAATTCGTCTCCTTTGAACATGTTTCCCCAGGTACAACTTTAAATTCTGGATGACTTCCATTGTTTATCACTCTAATGCATATCTTTTATTAAGATTGTTGGAATTCTTTTTAGGAGGCACTTTCAGGTGCCACTGGTGGTGGACTTGGATCCCTTGATTTCCTAAGAAACAATCAACAGGTACTTTTTTTTTTTTTTTTTTGTATTGTTAATTTCTGATCCTTTGTTGTGCAAAGAATTTTAGTTTCATTTCTGGGGACTCCATTGAAGCATACATTAAATTGCCTTGCTGTGCCCAGATCAAATTCCATTAGGGGTCATGTCAATCTTTGTCTATAAGACTATAACAGATGCCTATGGGTTTGATCTGCTTAACCATGGTAGTTCGGCTGATGTTTAATGTATTTGGAGCAGTGTTCTAAAATCAGCCTAGGCAGCCGCCTAGTCAACCCCTGGCCAAGCCGAATATGGCCAATTTGGCCACCCGCGTAGGCGGCCCTAGGCGGTCTCTGTGGCCTAAGCACCGCGGAGACAATTTATTTTTTTCCCCAAAACGACGTCATTTTAGGTGTTTAAAGGCATAAAAAAGAGCTGATAACAGCAGCTCATCCAATTCATTCAGCAATCAGCCCTTACGGCTCACCCATATTCCTCCCCCTCTCACTCACGGTCAAACCCACCGAGGAACTGCCTAGTCGCCAACTAATCGGCGCTAGCGCATTCTCGAACACTGATTTGGAGTGTTGAAAGGGGCCATGAGGAGCATAGAAAATGCAATTATGAATTAATTTATTATGCCTATTGGGTAGTTATTTGCTTGATGTGCTTAAAGAGCTATTTATGTCTTATCATGCTTAATTGGCTGTTGAAACTTTTTCATGGTACTTAATTCCTTGGTTTTGTATCTTCTGCATTCTAGTTTCAAGCATTGCGGTCAATGGTGCAAGCCAATCCTCAAATTTTACAGGTCTCATTTGTTTCTTTTTATTCTCCTTTTCCTTTCTATCAGATAAACTTAGCTTTTGCTTCAATGTCTTGAAGTTCAATTTGCTGTTTCTGTTGCAGCCTATGCTTCAGGAGCTTGGAAAGCAAAATCCTCAGCTTTTGAGACTAATTCAAGAGCACCAAGCGGAATTCCTTCAGTTAATAAACGAACCACTTGATGGTTCTGAAGGGTGAGTACTTTATAGGCATACTAGGTAGATTTTTAAGGTTTCTAAGACTTCTTGGATATCAAGAGTTATTATTCTCATCATTGTTACTAAATCATCGCCATCTCTAATTAATTTACCTGTTAATTTAGACACTTTAGGCTTTGCCCAAAAGTCTATGCTAGATTTCATGTAGTCTATTGTAAGATTGAATGTACTATTCTTGGTTCAATGAAATATATAGAGGAAGTCCGAGAAAATCCGTGTAATGTAACTACCACATTAGTTATTGTTGGTATATCTCTTCTCACCATTTCTAGAAGATATTAATGTGCAGTTTAAGTATCCGATAGATTGTATTATGGAAGAAATATATTTCTTGATTTATAGATTCTATCTAGTCATTAGCGCTGCATTTAATAGGAGTGAACTTTTGGAAGTTAAGGTTGCCATATGATGTTGGGGAATCAAAATATTTACTTGTTTCCAGAAACTGTTTTCGCCTTGCGTATTTGAAACCTGGTGTTGGAGCTACCCTTTGGCCTTGAGATGAATTAAGCACTTACTTTGCTGCTTATAAGTTAATCGTCCATGTTCTCCTTTGTATCCCTGAAAACTTAGAAACCAACACACAATTAAATTTTATTTAATTTTACAGGGATATATTTGATCAGCCTGAGCAAGAAATGCCTCATGCGATCAATGTCACACCAGCTGAGCAAGAGGCTATCCAACGAGTAATGTTTATGCGAATTTTATTGTACCTTTTGTTTTCCCTGCTGTTTTTCATGTAATTAACTAGTTTGTTTATCGGTCTTGTAGCTTGAAGCAATGGGGTTTGATAGAGCCCTTGTTATTGAGGCATTTTTGGCATGTGACCGTAATGAAGAATTGGCTGCCAACTACTTATTGGAAAATGCTGGAGATTTTGAGGACTGAATGGGTAAAAGACTAAAAGTTTTATCCTATTGGATTCATAGTTTTGGTTTTTAGATGGTTTACCTCTAATGAGCATCTTAACTTGGGTAGTGTTTGGATTGATTAAATTATTGATTGTGATGATGGATTGTAGAAATTAATTTATAGTTTTGGGTTTTAGGGGATTTTTATAAGCATTCTTAATTGGGTAATGTTTGATTGATAAATTTTTGCAATCTAATGCTGAATTATGGAAGAAATTATTTTGATAATCTGTTGTGGAAATGGCCTTTTTTATTCTATCTCCCAAACATTCTTAAAATTTTGCAATAAAGTCCATCTCTTCAAGCCATTTTCTGTACTTATTTTCATTCCAAGTGAAGGAAAAAGGTTTAAATTGCTTCAAGTACAAGATCTTTGTTAAGACTTAATGCCTCTAAAGCAATAAGAAAATTTTTATATTAATTTCTAGCATTAAATTATTTAATGTGGAATGTGGGATAGCTCTGGTTTTAATGTGTTGATATGTTTCAAGATAAATGCATCAAATCGTATCATAAATGTAAAAATTGTTTATACAAAATTACTGTCATAAAGACGAGAAGTAGCATAGCAGTTATAATAATAACGAATATTAATCCGAAGAGGATGGTGAACACTTATGGAATGATTAGTTTATTTGATTTACAAATGAGTGAGACCCGTTCTCAATCAAAACCTCTCTACATTGCTCATAAGGACTTATACAGGTCTCATTAAATTGAGATATATTTGTCTCTTTGGACTATGATCAATAATCAATGTACATGGTTATTCTAGTTGATGAGCTGAAATATTTAAATGAGATTTAATTCTCGAATAATAATTTATTCTAAACTATACGAAATATCATTATAATCATTGTGTCATAATTGAGTTTAACTCAAAGAATAAAAAAAAAAAATGGCTTCATTCTAATTTACAAATGTCTTTGTAAAAGATAACGTTATACGATATATTTTGAATTTTTTTTTATATTTATTTTAAACTAAGAATATAACAATCATTGTAATTACTTTTTATACTTCATTAGCTCTTTTTAATGGAAACTTAGCAGTAGAGGGTACTTAAATTCAAAACTAGAGCGGTAATTTTTAGAGATAGGTTAAATATCAAGTGGTTTTGAAAATCTCCATCCCATGATATCTTTATGATAAAGCTAAGTGCATATAATAACAGTACCTTAAATACATTAACACTCCTTAAGTTTGACATAATTATAGCTGGAGAGCAAATATAGATTTTTATACTCAAAAACATTCCCTAGAAGACTAACGGTTTCGTTAAGTTGACTTTGGTTAACTCATTGAAATACGAAAATGCCCATGAATTTATCAAAATTAAAATCCAATGAAAAACACATAATAAAATATTTATAAAAATCACATTTTCAAAAGTAAATAAAATCAACCTCACTCTCACCTAGTGGTGGCAAAAGGATTCGGATTGTCAGGTCCGAATCTGAATCCAAGTCCTAATCCGATTAGAAAAATCGGACAAAAAAAATCCGAATCCGATTGTGTCTAAGTCCAATTTTTGGATATGGGAATAAAAAATTAGTGTGTAGATGTGAATAAATTCGAATCCAAAAATTGTCCTAATCCGAATTCCAATTTGGTCCTAATCCGAAATCCGGTCCAAATCCCGAATCAGTACAAAATTGGAAATTCAAAATTATATAAAAAAATTAAATTGAATAAAAGAATAAAAAAAAGTTTGAAGTGAAGTAAAGTGAAATGAAATGAAGTAAACTGAAGTTTGCAGTGATAGGTTATTTTTTATTTGAAAGAAAATAATTTTGTGTGTAGAGTAGGCCATCATAGCCATGAGAAGAGAATATAAATATATAAGGTAATAAAATAAATGAATAAAGTAATTAATGTAAGGTAATCCGAATGAGAGTTCGGTCCCAAAAAAAATCATAAATCCGATCTAAAAAATATGTGAATCGGGTTCACAATTTAAAAATATCCGAATCTGATCCGAAAAAATAAATCCGAATTCGACCCGCAATATCCGTTCGAATTGACTTTTTTTTAAAAAATCCGATCTGAATCCAGTCCTAAAATTTTCATATAATCTAAATTCGATCCATTTGCCGCCAGTACTCTCAGCTAAAAATTGAGAATCCAAAAACAAGAACAAAAAGTAAAGTAGAATTCTTGTAAATATAAAAATGTAAGGTTCAATAAGAACAAATTATGGACAACACTAATGGTAGGAAAATTAGTTATTAGTTTTTCAATAAGTTAATTTCATCAATAAAAAACTAAACCTCAGGTAAATTAAGTGTAATTTGTTTGTCAAAGCCGCATATAGAGCCTCAAAGATTTTTTTTTTCATTAGTCGTTTCATTTTACATATTTTAATTCCATGTTTCAAACAAAATACCCAAATGCCCTCTAGCATTACTCACTAATAAGTGTGGGCTTTTGCGGAATAACATTACCTACCTAACTCAATCCAATAATAATCGGGCTGTAAAAAAGTCAGTCAAATCCAATATAATTTTTTAATTCAACCCAACGTAAGGCAACCAAATATTGAATAGATTGGGTTGAGTTGAGATAACCTAAACCCTGTAAGGGCTTTTTTTTTTTTTTTTTTTAAATAAACTCAGTTACATGTAATAAATGTGAATTCACTTAAGAGCCCAATTATTCATGTGGTTGAAAATTTCATTTATATACTTTAATTTTTTATCACGATTAAAATAGATTATGATATTTTGCTTAAAAAAAAAAAAATTATGACTGAATAAGATTTGATTTAGTTATATGTCTTAAACTATTGACTGACTTAAAGTGATGGCTTCTAGTTGTATTCCTCTCTGTAGTAGTTTAACTTATATATATATTATATACGGAATTTTTCAATATTTGTACTAAATAAAATAATTAATAATTTAATTTTATCTTTTACTTTTACAGTTGATACCGGCCTTTTCAAGATTTGTAATAAAAAAAAAAAATTTAATCTTATACGTTTGTCGTTGTCTAGATGTTGAAGCATATCGATGACTTGATGTTTGATGCCAGACCCAGCTTGATGTTTGATGAAGTAAAAAACTAGGTTAGGTTTGGTTGTTTCCATCCTTAATTGATTTACTTGATATAGTTGCAGAAGATGTGTCAAACTCCAGTGAGCAAAGATTTCAATCAAAATATTTACTGGAGTTTATATATATATATATATATATATATATATATATATATATATATATATATATGTCCTCATTCGATTTTCTATTTCGCTTGTATTTGATGAAAGAAAAACTTGGATTGACAAATGAATTATCGCAAGCACTACAAAAAAAAAAAAAAGATCAGGATATTGTTAATGCAATGAAATTAGTTAAGGTGTATAAGCAAAACTTGCAGTTGATAGGGGATAGTGGATGAGATTCTTTATTTGATCAAGTCTCTGTTTTTTGTGGTAACAGCCATATCGATGTTCCAAACCTGGATGATATGTTTCTTCCATGGAGTCGTTCACAACATAAAGCTCTTAAGATCACAAACATGTATCACTATCAAGTTGAGCTATTTAATATTGTTTTGGATGTATAACTTCAAGAATTAAACAACCGTTTCAATGATGCTAGAACTGAATTGATACTTTATTTGACATGTTTGAGTCCAAATGATTCATTTGCTTTTTTTGATAAACAAAAATTTGTGAATCTTGCTAAATTTTATCTGAAAGAATTTTCTTTAGTTAAAATTTTAGCACTTAAAGTTCAACTTTAGACTTTTATTACAGATATGCGCTCTAGTAGTGAGTTTCAGAGTTGAAAGGAATTGACGATCTTGCTATAAGAGTGGTTGAGATGAAAAAGAGTAAAGTGTATCCATTAGTTTATTTGTTGTTGACACTAACACTGACACTACCAGTTGCGATTGATACAGTAGAGTGAGCATTTTCAGCAATGAATATTTTGAAGACTCGTTTGCATAATCGGATGAGAGATCAATGGTTGAATGTTAGTTTAGTAGTGTACATTGAAAAAAATATATTTGAAGTATTGATAACGAAATTATTGTGCAACGGTTTCAAAATACGAAACTGTGTCGTGGGCAATTGTAAATTTATCAACAATTATGAATGATATGAAAGTTTTTATTTTTTATTTTTATTGCTATTGCTGTTATTTATATTTATAATATAATCTATTTGAACTAAGTCCCCATTGGAAGAACTTTCTGGCTCCGCCACTGATCGTGAGGGTCTAAAAACATAAACTCATCCCATTGCAAGAACCTTAACTATGTACACATTTTCTTTTGTTTTCCACTCCTCACCATCATCCGTTTCCAAAAATTAAATTATCACAAATTCTAATATTGTTGGAACAATTTAGAATTCTCATTGAGTTGATGATCATATAAATAATAGAAGAACACATAACACAAGTCCCATAAAATAACATTTGGAATAAACCGAGTCTAATACAAATATATATAACTTTAAAATCCTTTAAAATATGAGACTTTGTATATTGTCATTTCTTTTGTCTCATATTCATATGGATCACCACTAAAAAGGACTTCTTCACTCTTCATAACTCTTTCTACTAACACCATGGTCTTTTTTGGCGTGTACAATAACCATGTGCTTTGCGCTGTGAATATTTGAATGCAAACTTTTATTTAGCAGATCGCCTCATAATCGTGAGAATAAAATATAAAATATTTCAATCTCACAACTTATTTGACCAAGCGGCACAACGTTACCTTTCTCTAGCTTTTGCAACCAAATTTGTTTCATACAACCATAATCTTCCACATTAAGACTCATTAGACGATGCAGACTAAATTCAGAAGCTTCTGATCCATCGGAAAATCTTATGCCTTATAATAGTCTTATCCATCTACAAATTTCATCCTCGATTGCATAGTTAATTAGTTAGAGAAATAATTAACTTTGAGCTCCCAAATGGCGCTAAATATTTTTTCAAATTAAAATTACCTGAAAACATTTTTTCAACTAATTTTAATTTGAAACATTATGCCTTAATTTTTCTTGTTTTTCATTTTTTTTTCTTATAAAATAAACTAAATAAAAAATAAATTATCTTTTTGAAGATAGTAATATTTATTTTACAATTAAAAAATTAGAAAAATAATTCTGAATCTGCTAACGCAAACACCATGGCACGCGTGTGAGCTCTACTCGCAGCCAAGTAGCGAATCGAACCACAGGTTCAGAACCGAAGGACCGGAACCGGGACCAATGATCCCGGTTCTAATTTTTTTAAAAAAAAGAAACCGCTATATTTCAATAAGAAAAAACTGGGCAGTGGCAGGTAGCCGTTGGCTTGGGCCAACGGTTACTTCCTCTGCCATATTTCAATATGGGGCCTTGCAAAATTATAGCAAGGCCTTTAAAATTTCCTAAAATTTTATTTTTATATCTCCCAAAAAACTATATAAACTCCCTTGTCTTCATTTTTTTACACCACAATTCTCATTTCTCAATCTCTTTTTCTCTCAACAATTCTCTCAATCTCTCTCTCTCTCTCAATTTGTTCAATACTTCAATTTCAATTATTTATTTAAATTAAATAGTTTTTTTTTTAAAGTATAAAATTACAATAGCATCAAGTTCCAGAAAGTTCGTTTCCAGCAGAGACAATGAGCAAGTGCCGATTCAAGAAGAGCAGAGTCATTGTGATGTACATTTCAACGAAACAAATTTTGGTGATTACCTACAATAGAGACCATTTGAGGAGGAGATATACGGTAATTAATCTCCTTCTAATTTTACTCCTCAATTTTCTCAACCTGGTTCCTCTACTCAATTCCCCCCAAACCTAAGCAGCCAATCCGTACATATGCCGGATTTGAACAAGTACAAATGTGAAAATTTTAAAGTTCACATGAAGAAGGTGGAGAAGGAACCCGGGAGGTGGTGATGTGCAACTATTGTTCCAAGGAGTTTAAGTGAAACAAATTTGGAGGATACGGGACATACTAGAAACACATCAACAACAGTCATCCCGTCGAAGCAAATTAAGCACGCGAACAATAACAAATTGCTAGGTATACATCTCTTAACCATCAATTATTTAAATATAGTGATCAAAATAATAGGGGAGAGTTAGATAAAATGGTAGCGACCGAACATTTACCTTCCAATTTTAGTAAAAAAACTGGATTTCTAAAATATTGTCATAAGGCCTTAAATCCTGCTGCATGTAGGGTACCTAGGACTACTTTGAAACGTACTATTTGTGAAATTTATAAAAAGGAAAAAAAATCATTAATTAAATATTTTAAAAATTATGTGGGTCGTGTGTCTGTTTGTGCTGATATCTGGAGTAATCATTGGCAAAAACATTCATATTTAGAACTCACCTGTCATTATATTGATGAAGCATAGGAGTTGCAAAAAAAAATTCTTGCATTTAGAGTTTTTGATGACTCCCATTCTACTGATAATATATATAAATTGATGAAAATTATTTTTGAAGAATATTCTATTGAAAATAAAATTTTTGCAATTGGTTTTGATACTGCCTCCGTTATACAATTATTACAATTGTGTAACCCCTATTTTGGTGGCAAATTTTTTCATCAAAGATGTGTTTGCCATGTTTTAAATTTATGTGTACAAAATAGTTTGCAAACACTATAAATTTTATTACACTAATTAGGGACGCTCTCTATTATTTGTGGAAAATTAAGTGTAAGCCCTAATTTCTTATTTATTTATTTAATTTTCTTCTTTACTTTTATAGTTTTATTTTTAATATTATCGTAATTTTATTTCAATTTTATTGTTCTTTTATTGCAACCCACTTTTAATTTTTTTTTTACATTTTTTTTCTTAAATTATTTTTAAAAATTCTTTAATTTCTATATATATATATATATATTAATTATGCCGGTTCCGGTTCCAAGAACAGGAGGAGGAACCGCAACTGGCGGTTCCTCTCCTGTTCCAAAATCGAAACTGGAATCGGTACCCCCCGGTTCCAATTTCGATTCCGGTTCTCCTCCTAAGAGGATCGGAACCAGCGGTGGTTCCAGAATCGGAACCGTAGCCACCCCTAAATTGTAGCACCCCCCGACCCGACCCGGGCGGACCGAACCGGGGCGCGCTACTCGGACATTCAAAACTTTTCACTATTCAATTTTACGTTTTAAAATCATTGTGAGCCCATAACATTCAATAAACTTTTTACGAAAATTCGGCAGAGTGCCGTTTGTTTTTCGGACTTTCCAAAACCTGCTTTTACACAATCAATTCAATACCAATTTCAATAACACTTCAATAACAATTTCAAACAATTGCGCACTCTGCCGTTTAGTGCGACTTATTAATCACAATTTATAAAATAAAACAAAACAGACTTTAATAGTTACAAACATTTTTTTTTTTTTATAATAAAAGACATAAATCATAAACTAATTAATTACAAAACATTTTACAAAACATATTTACAAATTCCCTGTATATGCATGCTTTCAGAAAAAATATATACACATAACAAAAATATCGCTACCCAACTGTACAATCCTGTGACTCGGTCTGCAATTCTTCCAGTTCTTCAGTCTTTACCTTCGTCCGGATTCCTGGTACCTACGCGTTAGACACAAAACTAACGCGCTAAGCATAAAGCTTAGTGGGTGTACTAAAATCTCAATATGGAAACATATATAACTTTTAATAATAACAAATCACAATATATATATGTATATATCAATTCAAATCATGTTCAAAACAATTAAATTGCAGAATCAAAGTATATAATAATTTCAAGCACTTGAACTTCAATAATGAGGTCAATATATATAATTTTCGATCAATAAAAGCATTCAATACACTTTTCAATTCCAATCAATTCTGGCCCGCTAGAATACTAAACATATACGGACTGGAATATGGGTCAAGCTCCCAACCCCCAGAACGAATTCTGAGGAGGTACGTGTCTCCCAACTCTAGGACCGTGGGTACGGAACCTAGAGAGGTACATAGCTCCCTATCCCAGGAACGAATCCTTGGGAAGGTACATTAACTCCCAACCCCCAGGACGAATCCTGAGGAGGTACGTATCTCCCAGCCTCTGGACGAATCCAAGAGGAGGTACATCAATATCATCAATATCAATCAATCAATATCGGCGCAGTACTGCTCAATAAAACCCAGCTGGTATACCAACCTCCTATATCCATTTCTATGTCTACGTATCCTAGGGCCGTTTTCGATAAACCAAATTCGCAAGAAATGTCACAATAATTACTCAATAACAATAATTACTCAATAAACATACAAATCACATAATATTCTTCAAGAAACATATTCAATAATCTTACGAAAATCAAAATCAAGGATTTTTCACAAATCGTAACAATCAAAATATTCGAAAACACGATCCAAATGCTGTCTATCGTAAACGTATTACAAATCAACAATAGCTATTCAAATCATCAATTTTTTTCTTCATATAACATAAACCATTTTTATACGAAAATCGAAAACGAAGAATCGAAAACGTAAACGAAAACAAAACGAAACGAAATCGAAAACGAAAACACAAACGAAAACAGAACTGAAAACGATAACTAAATACTTTTCATAACGATTGCGAAAACAAACGTACACCAACCTCGGCACCGTCTTTTCGTTCGAGAATCGCGATTCTACGATTTCGTCTTTCCTTTTCCTTTCTCCTAAACTTACTTTCTCTCTTTTCTCTTTCTTTCCTCTTCTTCTTCTCATTCTTCTTCTTCTTCTTCTTCTTCTTCTTCTTTCTTTTTCTCGCTCTTTTCTCTCTCTCTCTGTTCTGTGAAGATTTCTGGCTTCCTCGAGAAGCCACTTCTTTTTTTTTTATATTTTTTTCGCTACCGCGACCGCCGTCGCGACCTGTGGTCGCGGCACCAGGTCGCGATGCTCACTGGAATGCGCGCACCGCCTTCCTCGCGAGCGCGCCTTGGTCGCGCGAGTGGTCGCGCTGCTCTCTGCCCGTTTTTGACACTTTCATCGCGAGCAGTCCATCGCGACCTGTGGTCGCGGTGGCTGGTCGCGTTGCTCACTGCCAGGTTTTGCCATTTTCATCGCGAGCAAGCCATCGCGACCTGTGGTCGCGGTACTCACTGCCAGATTTTTGCGTTTTTCACCGCGAGCGAGCCATCGCGACCTGTGGTCGCGATGCTCTCTGGTCTAGTTTTCCAATTTTTTTTCATTTTTCACTATTCAATCCGGTCCGCTGGAAATCATAAAATAAACATACATTTAATTTCATTTACACCCCCTCAAATAGTAAAAATTTTATTTTCACATATTTCATATATATCAAAAATTCATTACCCGAAATCCGGGATGTTACACCTACAGCCAGGTATTTGATGTGATATAGAAATTCCAGCACACGACAAAGCTCACTCTTAGGCACTGGCACGTGAAGCACATGTGCCGTTGTTCCGACCTTGGACGAAGGTCTACCACCACCATCCCATTGATGTTTTGAGTTGGAAGTGAGGTTCACTCGCCACCCTAGGTGCATGGGACAATGTTCAAAACTATTTATCATCTTCAACCTCCAAAATTTAAACCCATATTTTTTTTTTCACGTTTTGATTCTCTAATATAATCTTCAAAACTATTTTTCTCTCTCTATGCTAATCGAATTTAAGCATATAATATATCGTTGGAAAGCTCTCGGAAAATCCTTTCTAATGGTACCAATATTCGTAGAAAATAAAAATCAGGACATAAAGTTATGACCCGATTAAGTTACGGGTTTTATGAACTAATTCTTCAAAAATTTGGTTCATCACAAGAGGAGTTCATAATATATGTACACATGGTAGAAAAATTAATTATACACAATTGTGTGGTTTTATGGCATTGTTAGTGTTCATTCTTATACATAAAAAGAATTTCTAAGCATGACATTATTTTCTACCATAATACAATCCAACTAATGCCCCGGTACCCAATGTAGATTTATGAAGAATAAAATTGACATTTCAGACACGTACCGTTCACTGGGAATCTGAATGCGAAAGCGATAAATGAAATTGGGTTGCAGGTTGTATCACCGGTTGGAGAACAATCACGAACAACTAGAAAGTCTCAATTCACGAAACAAATCCCCACACTTAATTTTTTTTTTTTGTGAAAAGAAACAAACTTCATTAAACAGAGGAGGAAACCCTCACCAAGTCACTAGTTGCTACGTCTACTAGCCAACTGGGAAAAACAACAGTCCAAACAGTAGAGCTTGAAAAACTCAATGCCCATCTGGCAATGTCATGGGCTACAGAATTGTTAAGTCTAGACACATGACTAACAGAAACAACATTAAAGCAGCTGGGAGCAATTCTAACATCAGAAATATCATTCCCAATATCACTCAAAATACTACCTCTCTCATTACAAAGATTAACCACCTTAAGACAATCAGATTCTACGAGCAAGGGACAAAAACCTCTGCTACTAGCCAGCATCAGCCCCTCCAACATAGCTTGAGCCTCAGCCACAGCCACAGTAGTACCACCTTTGAAAGATAAAGCAGTTGCCAGCACCACATCACCACCCTCCTACCTCACCACCATGCCCAGACCAATCTTGCCATTGATTTTATCATAGGCAGCATCAACATTTAATTTAAACATACAAGTAGAAGGAGCCTCCCAATGAGCTAACCTGCACACAGAGCTGTCAATAACAGGGGAAGAAAATTTATCACAAGCTGCATCTAAACTTTTGTACAAAACTAGCAGCCCTTTTCCATCAATCTGCCACAAGAGGACAGTCCAAACCATGCAACAGCAGATTTCGTTTGTTCCACAGCAGCCGCAAAGCTACAAGAAACCTCACCTTTTCCATCTTCCTTGTAGACACAATGAAAGCCATACAATCCATAAAATCAGCCACCTTAATCTGCTGTAAGTCTGCCCAGAAAGGACAGTTCCTCTAAGCTCCAGCCTTCACAGCATAGTCCCAAAGGATGTGGTCCACACTCTCCAACCCTTTCCTATAAAGTACACACCTACCATCACCAATGATACCTCTTTTAGCTAATAAAGGTCTAGTAGGAATAATTTCCTTATAGGCCTTCCAGCAAAAGATTTTGATCTTGCCAGGAAGTTTGATTTTCCACAAGAATTTTCATAAAAAATGAGGACCATTAGAAGAAGATGCTTTCTCACAAGACTACAAACTCAAGGCAATGCGATAGGCACTTTTTATAGAAAAAAAAAATCCCTTCTTATCAAGGTGCTATAAGAAGGAATCTTGCTTAGGGTATACACTAAGGGGAATCCCAAGAATTAAATCAGTTTCTTCTGAGTCAAAACACCTCCTGACCAGCCCCCCTATTCCACCTTCCAGGCCCAAAAATCAACCCCCCAACAGACTCATTAGCTGGTAACAGCCTAGGGGACAAAATTTTAAAAATATTATTCTTAGAAATCCACGGATCCCTATATATGGATACTGCACTCCCACCACTAATACTCTACCTCAACCTCTTCACCAAAACAACTCTACCCCAAATAATACTCCTCTAAATAAATGAGGGAGCAACACCAACACCACAATCAAGAAAAGAGGAGGAAAGGAAGTACCTTACTTTCAAAATTCTGCTCATGAGAGAGTTAGGATAGTTCAATATCCTCCAGTCCTATTTCATATGTATAGGTTAGTCTTGTAAAATTATACAAAGTTTGGAGATGTATAGAATTAATTAAAAATCATTGAATAGAGTATGATCAGTGCTAAAAGTTAAACAGGTTTTAAGTTTAATCCTAGTGAAATTATTTATTCCAATTGAAATTGTTGCGGTAACGAAGTTATGACAATATTGTGATTTGTACTTTATATAGGTTTGGGTGACTCTTCAGATTATACAATTGTATTGATTCTTGCTTGTTCGAGGTAAGTAAATTCATTCATAGCAATGCTTATATTTTGTATTATGAAATTATAGTATTTTGAAAATTTACTATTTTCTATCTTATAATACGTATTAAATATTTAACAAAATTATTTTAGTAAGAAGAACAAAATTATTTCAAACGTATTTCATAATTCCGTTTCGAATCAAAATGCCCCAAAATCAGTTTTCGATACATTTCACAATATAATATAATTAAAATCACTTTCAACAATATATTTCCATGACACTATTAGAACCAAATCGTATTCAAATCAATCTAAAATCGGTTTCAAACTATCAATTCTACTCAATAGAATTCAAATAATTCAAAAACTATAAAATTTGATTTCGAAAATTTCTGGAAAACTGGAAAAATTTGAAAACTCGTATACATCGAACCTGAACTATAATCTATAATCAATATAATTCAAATAACTCACATTTCATCAAATGAAATCAATCCGAAATATTCTGAAAAACGGAAAAATTTCAAAACACGTGTACATCAAACCTGAACTATAATCTATAATCCATATAATTTAAATAACTCACATTTCATCAAATGAAATCAATCCGAAATATTCTGGAAAACAGAAAAATTCAAAAACACGTGTACATCAAACCAGAACTATAATCTATACTCAATATAATTCAAATAATTCAAAAACCCTAAAATTCGACAATTCCGAAAATTTCTGAAAAACTGAAAATTCGAAAAATACGTGTACACCAAACCTGAACTCTTCCTCATTCTCTTTTCCTTCTTCTCTTCCTCTTTTTCTTCTTCTTCTTCTTCTTCTTCTTTCTCTCTCTTCTTTCTCTCTCCTCTTCTCTCTTCTTTCTCTCTCGTTTTCTCTAGTTTCTGATAAGTTTTGTTTTGGTTCTTCTTTGCTGGTGGATGTTCTGAAGCTCCACCGCTTCAAGCCACTAGGTGCTATTTTTTTTTTTCAAATTTTTGAGTCATCGAGACCGTGTACCGCGAGCAGTGGTCGCATCGCTCGGACGCGTTGCTCACTGGTGGAAATTTGCCACTTTCACCGCGAGTAGTTACCGCGAGCGCTGGTCGCAATCCTAGTCGCGGTGCTCACTGGTCCAATTTCTCCCTTTTCACCGCGAGTAATTACCGCGAGCACTGGTCGCGATGCCTACTGTCTAAGTTTTCACCCTTTTCTTCGTGCATTATTTTCGACCGTTCAAATTGGTCCATTAGGAAACCTAAAAATACATTTAATTAAATTTTTCACCCCTCAAATCATAAATATTATCTTCACATATGCAAAATTAATTCAATCATACCTTTCATATTTATTCGAAATTAGGGATGTTACAGAGTTATTGTTATTATCAATTATTCTCAAATTTTTATGCAATTATACCTATATATATGGAGAGTTATTACAATTACCCCTAAATTATAATTGAGCTTTATGCGGCATTTTTCGTAAATAGTCATTAAATTATTGTGAATATTAAATCATCAATTGTCATGTCAAAAATTTTATTGTTCTAGTCAATATTTCTATTTTTTGGACAAAATGCATTTCAACAAAAACCAATTTCATTTTGGAGTTCTTGAATCTTGACCTCCATTTGAGGGAAAAAAAAGAGTGTAATTTTTTATTATTGAACTTTGATTTACACCCTAGCATGTAAGATTAATTTTGAAATTTTAATTTTATAAGTTAATGTGTAAATTAATTATTATTATTATTTGAAGAGTAAAATTTTATTAAAAGAGTCACAAAATAACAATAAACAGTTACAATAAATAATTCTATAAAGAGACGAACCCATCATGTTATCTATTTAAAATTTCATTAAACGATTACTAACCCATCCAATATGTTAAATGAAAAAATAATTCTAAAATTTTTAATTTTACAAGCTAGTGTCTTAAAAAAAGGAGAGAGATAATAGCTTGGAGTGATGAGTTTGTAGCGCTTGAAAACCAAATTTGGAGAAGATAAAACCCACTTTGATTCATAGAGATTGAGAAGAGAGAGAGAGAAAACAAATGAAAAAGAGAGAGAAAACGGGTGTGATAAAAAAAAAAAAAAAGAGAAAAGTATGAATGCTGGAGTTAAGATATTAGAGGGTTATTTTTGTCAGTTCAATGTAAATGTTGATAAGAATAATAAAATTATTAGAAAGTGATAATTTTAGAATGCACTATTATTTTAGGCCAAAACTAACCATTTCTATTATAAGGCATTTTTAGTCAAGAAAATTGTTCTATAATACTAAAGTAAAAAAGAAAAAAAAGACTCCAATATCTCAAGTAGAGCTGTGTATAAATTAACATTTCAATAGAAAACCTGTTAGAAAAAAGAGAATTAAAATTTAAAGAAATACTATTTTGCGTATGCGTTCGTATAAAGTAAATAAATTCAATCCAAAATTAGTAAAATGATTAATATAAGTTAAAAAATATTAATGTGTGGTAGAATTTGCATTTAATTAAGAAAAAAACAAAGGTAAACTCCGAGTTAGTCCTCTTATTGTTTGATTAAGGGAATTTTTTTTCTTTGCCTGGAAAAATATATAGTAAAAAAGGCCTGAACACCAACAAGACGCAATTAGTCTAGTGGCATGTTCTACGTACTTATACCATTGAGTTATGAGTTCAAGTTACGTTACTCCTCTTTAAATTTTAAATTATTTATAATAGTAAACGACCTGAACACCCATTTATCTTGATGTACAAAACGTGTAACCCAAAAAGTAAACTAATTATATATATGGACACCTTCTTCACTTTTTCTTTTTTGTGGAGGTCCCTTGTCTTATCTCTTCTCAGTGGTCATTCTCATCATCAAAATAATAAAAAGGACTAAATTAACACAATGGCGAACTATATATTTTTTAACACAATGGCGAACTATATATTAATGCCAACTTATAGGATTGTATCGTATGTACTATTAATGACAAGCACAAAAGACTGCCAATAGACCTTGACTCGTGAGACTCACGCTGGATAATTTTCTAGCTGATCACATTGCTTTTTTCAGATAGGTTGGTATGCAGAACTTAGACTGGAATTTTCATAAAATCGGCTCTTCATTTCCATGAAAGTCTAATTCCGCATCTATTTGGAAAAAAATCGTGCATAGTTTAATGTACGTTAAACTTTGACATAAGTTTGTTGATATTGAATTATTCAGTTATAAAACAATCTTTGTGATTATTTTCGAGTTAGTCCATTTGAGCAATATCTAACCCTTTTTTATACTTGAACAAAATATAAATAGATTATAAATAATAATTATAAAATTGTAAATAATTTAACTATAAAATTAAATTAAGGTAGCAAGAGATTAATATAAAACAAAATATTAACATAGATATCATTTAATAATAAAATCAAAATGTAACAACTAAAGTAACTTTGTTGCACATCCACTTGTAGTAAAGTGGTTAGTGCACCTTCCTCCCACCTCAGTGATGAGGAGCTCAATTTTCACCATACTCATTTACCAACATGTGGGATATCCGGGCCACGCATTTAGTAATTAATCTCGACAATTATTAATATTGTAATTGTATCCCTTAAAAAAAAAAAAAAACTGAAGTAAGTTCGTTTGGAAATTAATATTAACTCTATTTCTGAAACAGAGAGTGGAATTCACCAAATTTAAGCCTTCCTGTTCAAATCACTGTATACTTGCTGGTTGCTTCTATAACGTAGTAGAAAAGTCATAAGACATTAGAAGGACGTAATTCAGGGACGTACCCAGGATATTTTACTAGGGTGGGCTAGAACAAACCTAAAATTTTTTTTTTTTTAGCGAACATAAACAATACGAAGAAATATCATTAATTGAAACCAAAGATAACAAAATATCCCTCAAAATCCATATATTAAACAAAGTACATGAAAAAGGAACATACAATTAAATACAAATAAACCTTATTTAAACTTTGTTTTGCGAGATTTGATACCATCAAACTCATTTATTATATATTTTAAGTCAATGGTATCAACAATCTCCCTTTCAATATATACAACCAGACAATCTGTCAGAAAATCATCCTCCATCTTACTACGAAGTGGTGTCTTGACAAGCTTCATAGCAGAAAATGTTCGTTCTGTTGTTGCTGTGGATATAGGAAGACTTAAGACTAAACGGATCAATTTATCAATTGAAGTGTAGTGTTCTGACTTTTTTGTTTCCGCCAAACATTGACATAATTCTGAGAGAGAAGTAAAATTCTGAAATCCTGGGGAGCAAAGAACATCAAACCTGTAGTGGTTCAATTGTCTTCTCATATCTTCAATATCATTTTTATCGAAATCTTGAGAGTAGAACTTCATAGCAAGAGTACATATGTTATCAATATCAAATGATTTAAACCCATCCACGGGGCTCAAAGTCATGCTAAGAGTAAGAAGTTCTATTGTTTGCTCTGGAAATCTACTATTCAGCTCCATCAATTGAAAATCTATCACAGCATTAAATATATTGAAGTGAAAGTAATGCTCAACTGTGATATTATCTTTCTGCTGACAAGATCGCTTTGTTCCTACCATGTGATGTGCATTCATATTAGGCATATCAATTTCATACTTCTCACAAAATGACACTACACTTTTAATAAAATAATCCCATGCGGTCTCCCTTAACTCTAGAAGGAGCATTTTTGTACTTGTCACCAAACTCATAGCATTAAAAATATCTTGAGATTTCAATTGCAAAGATTGATAAAGAAAATCAGACATTCCCAAAATCTTGTGCATCAATAACAAGATAAACACAAATTTAAAGGATCTCTAATTTTCATACACACCTTTGGCTTCCCCACGTATATTACTGTTGAGGCTATTGTCAATCAAATTTTCAAGAAGAGTAAAAGTTGAACCAAATATCTGAATCAATCTACTAATAGAAGTAAAATGAGAGCTCCAACGAGTAGCTCTTGGTTGTTGCAAAGTACGGATTTGATTAGCCCCTGTAGCAGTCTCAAGTTCGCCTAAAGCTATCAACTCTTTAATTTTATCTTCTCGAATAAATTTCAATTGAGAATGACGTTTAAAAGAAGCATCCATAAAGTTGACAATAGAATTCAATTTCGAAAAAAATAACCATCTATCATGCACTTCTTTAGCTACCGCAATTAAAGCAAGTTGAAGTCTATGTGCAAAGCAATGTACATGATAAGCAGATGGACAATCTTTCAGAAATAAGGCTTATAAACCATTCCATTCACCCCTCATGTTGCTAGCACCATCATATCCTTGACCTTGTAAGTTTTCAACCGACAGATTGTACCGCATAAGGATATTACATATCTTTTTTTTAAGAGTTGAAGAATTTGTATCAGCAACACTTATAACTTGAAAAAAACGTTCTTTATTAACATACCTCAAAATAATTGTCACTTGCTCCTTGTTGGATTCATCAACTGCTTCATCAACAAGAATACAGAATTTGGCATCCCCGACTTCCTTACGGATCTTAGCTCGCACTTCATTAGCTAGAATATTCAACAACTCCTTTTGAATCCGAGGTGATGTGTACTTGGCATTTTGTGGAGAATTTTGCAAAACAATCCCAATAATTTCTTGATTTACTCTTCCTGCATACTTTAGCATCTCAATAAAGTTCCCACGATTAGTAGAATTGATGGATTCATCATTACCTCGAAAAGCATACCCTTGCATTGCTAGCCACTTTACCGTCTCTAGTGAGGTCTTGAGTCGTAACCGATTTTATAAAATTTCTTGTTGAGAGAGTGTATTCATGACTTTGTCGATATGCCGAGATGAGTTGTTTAAGGTATACCAATTTTGGATGGCAAAACTATGCTGTGAATTATGTACCCCTTCATGCTGCACAAATGGACATTTGATTCCACATTTGATTCTTTTCCAACTATGAAAACCATCAATTGTAAATGTACTATGCTTTAATGAAACATTATCAAAAAGATAGCATGAAAAACAAAATGCTCTGTCCTTTTCTATCGAATATTCAAGCCAAGAAAATCGCTCGAACCAAGATTTTTGAAAGCTTCGATTTTGTTTACCATCCGAAGAGAGTGGATATTTATCCAACATAGGTTGAAACGGCCCCATTTTTATATATGCTTTTCGAACATCATCACGCTTATCTGCAGGGTAAACTCCTATTGGGAGACGTAATCCAGGATCACATTCATAATAAGGAGTGTTAATATCTATTGGAGTGCAAGCATTCCCAGTTTCAAGATTTTCAGACGGAGAAGGCAAACTTGAACCACCAACATCACACGGAGAACTTAACCCACTCGGTGATTGATAATCTTCCTTTTTTCCAAAGTATGAAAGGAGAGTTTTTCTTAGTTTATATGAATGATTGTTTGGCATTGTTACCTAAAATTATCACTCTTTGGTTAAATCAACACAAAAAAGAACACTGACTAGATAGTGTGTAAAATCTTAGGATAATATTTCTAGCTAGACAGTACAAGCACTAAATTTGGCAATGAAATATTAGACAAGTACACAATCAATGAATTGATGCAAAACAACAAATACAAAAATTGATTGATGAACTGCCAAAAAGACCCCACAAACAATTCAATGCAATAAATTACACTGTTCTTATTCATTGCATTTTCTTATTTCTATAGGCAAAAATCATGGATGATTATTTATTCAATAGGCCCCATCTACTGTCATTTGTCAAGGCACCATCAAAATTAAGTGAAACAGAGCATTTGCTAAAACTAAACATATCTGATGATCAAAATACAAACAATAGTAATTTTTACAAATAATTTCTAATCATTTCACATTCAAACAAACGGAGCCAAAATATCAATAAAATACCAACAATAAACTCTATTTTACTGATCAAAAATACAAATCCAGTTGTAAATTGTAGCCCAATTTAAATAAAAATTAACAGATCAATCTCAACAAAAAAAAAACCCTAACCCAATAGAGAAAACGGAAAAAGAAAAAATTACACAAACAATAAAAAAATCATATTTATATTGAAAACTGAAAACTATGGGCAAAACAAATATATAATAACAATAAAATAAATTAAAAACCTGAGAAGAAGACCTTCAGAAGAAGACCTGGTCGGCTGGTCCCTCTCCCTTAGAGAATAATGGAGAAAAAGAAAAGCACGTTGTGAAGACTGGAATGGAGGTAAAAAAAATATTAAATTTGCTTGTAAAGGGTAAAACTGTTATAGGGGCAAACTTGTAATTATAATTTTTTTTTTTTCAAAAAGCTGACCCGGGATGGAGCCCGGGTCAGCCCTCTCTTAGGGCCGTCTCTGTATAAATGTCAATATGTAATTGTCTTACCTATATAGACACTAAAATTCTTGTATAAAATTATATTTTTAATTAAAATATGCGTCTCGCAAAACTCAAGAGGACAGTCCCTCCGAAATTGTAGGGTAAAAAAGGTATAGTTAAGCAAAATTAGTAGCATACCTGTAAGATTATTTCTTGACAGAGAAAGGAATCTGAGTTTCGAAAGAGTTCCAATATCTGACAGAATGCTTCCACGAAGATAATCTGACGAAACTGAGAGATGTTCTAAGTTCGAAAAACGCGTGAAGTTGAATCGGCCAAGATCTATAAGCTCCCTTTCCCCGTTATAATAACGGATCAAGTAAATCTCAGTGATGCTTCCTGCTTTGTTGCAACTAACACCATCCCATTCATGATGATCTACAGGACTATTGCTCCGCCAACCGCTGTTAATCAGAGCTTGCTTCTCTGATTGTAAAGATGCTACTATACTAAAAAGATGACATATAAAAATTATAGCCCACATAAGCCTACAAAAGTTTGACATCTTTTGGTTGATTCTGCAACTACTTGCTACAAGTTTATATTAATATCTTCTTACACAACTATTATTATTATATTAATATATTTAAATATTTATATCTTAAGAAAAAGTGATCAATTTTATTAATCTTTGGAAGGAAAAAAAAAAGTCATTACAATTTCAGCTTTCAATCTCTATAAAAGTTTAGGCTTATTCATTACTCAGATGAAAAAAACAAACGACCCTTTATATTCATTATTTTCTTCTCTTCACCATTGCATGAAAAATCTTTTTACCTAGGCAAATAGGGGTGTTGGTTAGATTCTTAAAAAAAAAAAAAAAAAAAAAACATCCTGTGAAAACAGGGGTGGGGGCAAATAGTGTGACGATTTATCTGAAGTAGCAAGCGAACAGCTACTTTGACCACAATTGGCAAACAACATAACACCGACTTCACAGCTGTCACATTCATCAATCATACATCTATTACTAACTATCTATTTTATCAACCCAAACATTTCTAGGTTCTTAAGTCCATGGACATTTGATGAAAAAGATCGACATTGGCGTCTTTCGAGGGAGAAATTCTTCAGAAATTGGTCAAGACTTTGGATTGGAACACAAGCATGCAAATTCCACGGTTGAAGCAAGACGTATATCTTGCACAACCATTTGATCCATGGGAGTTGAGAGACATGGGTGTTATATCTCGATGAGCAGTATTGTTCGATTCAATGATGAGAAGAGGTTGTTCTGGATATCTTCTCATTAATGCTTGTAGTGTTACCACTCCAAAGGTTTAGAAATTACATTTCTATGTCACAACCACAGTGTAGGGCATGATAGTGAGTAACAAGCTGCCTAACAATAGTTCTCAGGTCTCTCATACAGCTGCCGTGCAACACAAGAATGGAGCTCAAATGTATGAATGTACATGCAGCTGATGAAGACAGATATAATCATGTACCTTCATTGCTATATATAATCAGCTCAATGTATGATGTTGTCAGGTCTGATGTTAGACAGAAGATAATCAAGTTGAATCAAATCTGATTAACTTGCATTTATTGTTAATAACTAACTTCAGCTGATGGGCTAATCTATTGGTTGTCCTTGTTTGTTACATTCTGTTTTAGTGATGAATTGTATCGATATATATATATATATATATATATATATATATATATATATAATAGTTTGTATTCAGATATCAATTAGTGAAGATAACTTTCCAGTAATAAAATCATGCTTGAGATTTCTCTCTTTGGCATTTCAACTGTTAAGATATCTAATATTGCAGCCTTATAATCTTCAGCTGCTACTGGAAAGAAGTCATCTGGTGAGTCTACGAGCAAGCAGAGCAAGCATCACTGTGTTACAATGCTTGCTTATCCAGTAGCTTGTTCAACAAGCAATAATTACAAGCAGCTGATGATCGATTTGCTTCAGGATGATGTGTCAGCTATTAAGTTAGCTTTGCTGATTCTAGCCATGTCGGATTAGTTTGTTATTAGAGAGTGCTGACATGGTGAAGTTAGTTAGAGCTGGTCATGCAAGTTGCAGCTAGTTAGTTGGTAATCAATGGTGATCCATGAGCCTTGTTTTAATCAAGGGTGATTCGCATTTTATGGAATCAGTTAGCTGCTCTTATATATAAGTGAAGATGCTTCATTATTTTATTTATGATTTCAGATTACAAAATGTACAAAGTGTTCTCTGTTTTAGCTCAAGTAATAACAATGGCATCTCTCACAGTATTTTCATAAACACCTTCGTGTTGTAGTTCTGGAAGTTGATCTGTGTTGCTTCATTTCTTGTTTTCTGTGTTTATATCATCTTCTCACATGGTATCAGAGCTCTCAAGCGACTAAACATCCATGGCAAGCGATTCGAGTGGTTCAATAGGCATGGTGAGATCAGATCCAATGATTACTCCAAACTCAACTGATTTTGCAGCTCTTGCAAAATCAATCAATCTCAATATTCCAGTTCAGCTAGATCGGGACAATTATGTTCATTGGCGAGCTCAGGTACTTCCAGCAATTAAAGCTTTTGAACTAGATAATTTTATTTCGGATCTTAAACCTATACTTGCCAAGTTTGTTGAAGTTGTATCTAGTAATGCTAGTGTAAAAGAGACGGTTGTGAATAAAGAGTATAGTAGTTGGAGAATGGCTGATAGATTGTTTAAGTGTTGGTTGTTTTCAACTATTAGTCCTAGCTTGATTGGTGAAGTAACTGATTGTGAAACTTCACAAGAAGTGTGTGATGCAAGTACAAAAAGTATATTTAAAGTATGAATATTAATTGATACTTGTAAAATAAATAGCTTAAAAATGATATTCTTCTATAGTAATTTTATAAGTGTTGGTTTTTATTAATTATGTTATTTTTGTACTTGAAGGATCCATCAATAAATCAAGAAAAGCTTAAAGAACCCTATTCCATACATGAATCAACTTTCCATTTGAAGAATGGATGGTTTCTTACCTAAATGACCTAGAGAAGTATGAACAAATTCGGCCAACCACAAATTAAGGATACATGTTTTCAACTTTTGCAGCTGCGCTGAACACACTTTGGTATTTTGGGCATAACTTTAGCTACAAAAGTTCACATATGGTGATTCTTGCGGCTATGGACAGATAAGAGGCAGAAGTACAACTCATATGTTGAAAAGTTTCCTAAAATCTGTCAGTATGTGGCGCAAATTCCGTATTTTCAACTTTTGCAGTTGAGCTAAACATACTTTATTAATTTGGGCATAACTTTTGCTACAAATGTCAAAATACGGTGATTTTTGCGGCTACGGACAGATAAGAGGCAGGGCTACAACTCATATGTTGATAATTTGCCTAAAATTTGTCGGTAGGATGGCGTAAATGCCTTGTGAAGTTTCGGATTCAGTAAAGGAGTTGTCAAACTTTGGAAAAAAGTCAAGCGTCACCTTCACGATATATAGGTGCCTTGGAAGCCTTATTGAAAAGAGCCATTGGAGAGAAATATACTTCAATTTTAAGAGAGCTTTCTTTCTTGTAATTATTTCACATTTTCTTTATAAAACTTGTGGAAAAATGAGCAAGCTATGCTAGAGTTCTATGGTGAGGTTAGAGATGATCTTATATGTGTAGTGATCTTATTTGGATTTTGAGTCTCTAATGTTATATAAATTTCATAAATTTGAATAAATTATTTTTCTTCTATCTTTTATTTTAATTCTTATATTAACAAAATTGTGCTGCCAATTTTCATATAAATCTAGTCAAGCTCTTTTTATATGAAATTTTGCATCATATAATTATATTGATAGAATGCAATTATTTTATGAGTAGTTTTTTATTGCAATATTCCCTATGGTATATTGTCATTTTTGGATTTCTCATAAGATAAATTTCTACAAGTGCTAAATGTAAGAAATTGTTTTACTCAAATACATTTTGATTTATATGTTCTTCAACTCTTTATTTTCCGATTGATTTTTTGGGATGTGAAACTTTCAATTGAGTTATTTTACGAATCAAATCCAAATATGTGAACAAAGCATATAAGAGATTCTCGATCCCTTACCGATTTTAGTTATCGAATTTTCTTTGTATCAAATTCTCTTACTTTATTTCACTACACATTTAATTCACTTTCAATCATAAAATCCTTTTTCTTTCTCTTTTGTTCATTTTATTTATCTTTAAAGTTATTTATCTACTAACTTTCCGTGCTTGTTTTTGTCATCTCCTTGTGGATACGACCGCCCAATTTATTCTACATCGATCGCTTGGTTTCAACAAGTTTGGGCGTAATCAGTGTGGAAGGTCTTGAAGTGTTTGTATTCACAACAAAGTCTTGCAAAAGTGCTTCAATTGAAGCAACAATTGCAGAATGCTAAGAAAGGTGTTGGAACTGTTAGTGATTTTGTTCTAAAAATCAAAAGTATAGGTGTAGCACTTAAAGGTGCTGGAGAAGTAATGTTGGATAGAGACTTGTTGCTAAGCATACAAATGGCATAGGTCATGAATATGATCCAGTTGCAGTCCTAATTGCAAATCAGAATCAAAATATAAGTATTCAAGAGGCTCAATATATGTTGATAGTGCATGAGCAAAGAATTGCACACCTGAATTCAACTTCACTAGTTGATATTCCTACTGCAAGTACTAATTTTGTTAGCAATCAATCTGGAAATAAACAGCCACAGAGAGTAGGTTTTGGTGGTGGCAGAACTAGTACTAATTCTAGAGGAAGAGGTCGAGGTAGGAATGGTGGAAGATGGAATAATAACAATTGACCACTATGTCAAATCTGTGGAAGAAGTGGTCATAGTGCTCCATTTTTGCTATAATCGTTTTGATAGAACATATCAAGGTTTTCAAGGAGGAAATAATCAGAACTATAATGCTGGAAATCAGACTTACAATACTGGAAATCAAGCTAGTTTTCAGCAAAATAACATGACGACTTTACAAGGTAAAGGCATTCCACAACAGCAAGCCAACTTGTTGCAGTCCACAGCTTATTATGCAATACCAGAAACTATGTGTGATCAGCCTTGGTATGCTGATAGTGGAGCTACCAATCATGTCACATCTGACTTAGGAAACCTTTCTGTGCAAGCTGATTACAGAGGCAACGATAGACTTACAGTGGGCAATGGGCAGCAACTCAACATCTCACAAATTGGTACAGAAATAATCTCAACTCCTTTGTGTGCTAATAATTTGTTCCTAAAAGATGTGTTGTGTGTACCTATGATTGCTAGAATTTGCTGAGTATTTCTAAATTTACTCATGATAATACTGCCTATGCTGAGTTTACTGAAAATGGTTGTATCTTGAAGGACAAGAATACCAAGAGAGTGCTGCTCAAATGTGCCCTTAAGAATGGTCTTTATCAGCTTGATTTCAAGTGACTTAGAGCTTCCAGTCCTGATCCTTCTGCTACTACTTCAAATTTTGTTTCAATGACTGCTCCAATAAATACTTTTGCTGTTTCTCCATCTGTAATCGTCTTAGAACTATAGAGTCCAGTCCATCAAACTCTATGCAGTCTCAAGTTTCTGTAAATAATTGTAAGCAATATGATGTATTACTTTCTGTTAAGAATTCTGCAGATCTATGGCACACCAAACTTGGCCATCCTGCACCTTTGATACTTAGACATGTTATGCAAAAGCTGAATATTAAAAATGTCTCTAGTGATATACATTTTTGTGATTCTTGCAAACTAGGAAAGATGCATTAACTTCCTTTTCATCACTCATCTTTTATAGCACATTCACCTCTTGAACTTGTGTATTTAGATGTGTGAGGGCCTGTTCCTATGAGGGTTTAGATATTATATTGTTTTTGTTGACTCTTACTCAAGATTCACCTGGATGTATCCCATGACTCTTACATCAGATGTTTTGAAAATTTTTCTTCAATTCAAAGCTGCTGTTGAACTCCAATTTAATAGCAAAATTAGATGCTTGCAAGCTGACTTAGGAACATAATATAAACCACTTCTTCCCTATCTTACCAAATGGGGCATCCATTTTAGAACCTCTTGTGCCTACATACATCAACAAAACGGCATTGCTAAAAGAAAACATAGGCATCTTGTAGAATCTGGCCTTACTCTCTTAGCTCACTCTCACATGCCTCTCCATTTTAGGGTAGATTCTTTTCAAACAGCAGTTGTTCTCATCAACAATCTTCCCACACCAGTTTTAAAAATGAAATCACCTTATGAGCTGCTGTTTCATAGATCACCAAACTACAATTTTCTCAAAGTTTTTGGCTGCTCTTGCTTTCCATATCTTAGGCCTTACAATAAACAGAAATTCGCCTTTCATTCATCCATCCAAATGCATATTTCTTGGGTATAGCTTCACACAAAAAGGGTATAGATGTCTTCACCCTTCTGGTAGAATTTATGTGTCTAGGAATGTGGTGTTCAATGAGATTGAGTTTCCTTATCAAAGTCATTTTCCTATTCACTCCAGATCACCCGTTTCTCAGTCTTCCTCTTCTATGCCTTTATCTGTTCTCAATCAAGCCAAACATCTTTGGTCTACTGGCTCTAAGTCTTCCTTATCTCCTTCACAGCCTCAGTCTTTGCCTCACCTTAATGAATCCTTATCATCTCACAGTTCTTCTACTCAACCTGAGTCATTCCAGCTAATCTTTCTGCAGTCCCCTTTCATATCCAACTCTCTTCTCCTCCTAAACACTGTCCCAGCAATCCAGTCCCTGTGCAGCACACTATTGTTGGTATTGATTCCTGTCATCCTATGGTTACTAGTAGGGCGGGCACGGTTCGAATCGGCACGGTTTGGGCAAACTCGAGCCGAGTCGAAATTTACACGATTTTTTAAAAATCAAAACTGAACCAAACCGAATAGGAGGGTGAACTCGAACCGAACCGAACCGAAAAAATACGGTTCGATTCGATTCGGTTCATACGATTTTGGGCCTATTGGGCCTAAAATGGGCTTTTATCATATTTTAAATTTTAATATACTGTGCTGATTTTTGAATTTGGTTTTTGTTTTAGTAAGTATCCCATTTGAAAATAAAAAGGAAAAGCATCTATTTGTCACCCAGATTATGCCCCAAAGCATCTATTAACATCAGCAAATGAGGTTGAAACAGAAACGGAACTATAAATTGGGTAAAACAACTATATATACAAAGTACAGAGAAAACAGAAGCCATATAATAAACAGCACAAATGCCAGATGGATACATGATCTAATAAAAAAAAAAGAAAAAAAACTAAAAAGACTATCCACACTTAAAAATGATGAGATTAAAAATGTAATCTAAGCGAGGATGAATCAATGTATATCTCCCCAACTGCATATACTTACCACAAGCACTTTAAACTGATTTCCTACTGCAAGCTTCTGAGTTTCTACAAGCTACCAATTGAAAGTAAGAAATCTTTACTTGACTTTATAAAATCACAAGACAAACTCTGCACGCAGTGCTTCCATGAACTTGACAATCTGTCAATCATTCCACAATAAGTGTGAAGGATACATTTGATTGCATGGTTAATATGTCATAGCAGAACAAAAAGAAGCAATAACTCGTAGTTCTAAACTCTAAAAGTAACACAAATCAGTATAAACTCGTGTTGAATAAAAAATTCATAATAAAAAACAATCTTAAAACAGAAGGTGTAATGGGTCAAATTAAAACAAAGAACCCCGAACAAAACCTTAAAACAGAATAAGAAAAGCATCATGAACAGCAAGTAAAACAACCCAGAACAAACTACAGTACAAACCTTAAAACATAACAAAACCCACATCAAGTGAACATCAAAACCAATAAACAAGAAAAAAAGAAAAGAAATCATGATGTTATAATTCAATCGAAGTAGTGTGTATATACACAAATACACCTACACACAAAAATGTGTAATGGGTCAAATTACCAGGAAAAGAAGAGGAGAAGCAACGAAAAGTGAGAAGGGATCGAGAAGGGGGAGAGAGCGGACTATGAACCAATTTTCGACCAGATCGCAAGGGCGGCGCAAGGGCAGACTATGAACCAGATCGTAAGGGCGGGGTAAGAGCGGTGACGCGATGAGCGGCAGAGAGAGGAGAGGAGAGGATGAGCGCCGTGACCCGTGAGAGAGAGACTTAGAGTTAGGGTACACTGATGAGAAAATGTGAAAAATAAAATTAGTTTTTTTTTTTCTAATTTTCTTTATATAAGACGGGTCAAATGGGTCAAACCGATTTTGGACCCCTAAAACTGAACCGAACCATTTTTTGACCCTTTTTTTAAAATTGAAACTGAACCGAACAGAATACAAACCTTAAACCGACTCAAATTATAAAAAACAATTCGAATACGATTCGAACCGGTTTTTGTGCCCACCCTTAGTTATTAGACTAAAGTCAGGGAGTTTAAAACCGAAGGCATACTCCATATAGTGCAAGGCACCTATTTCTGCTTTGGCTGCTATTTTTGAACCAACCATTGGCAAAGAGGCTCTTTCTCAGCCTCATTGGTTCAAGGCAATAGATGATGAATATCAAGAATTGATGAGGAACAACACATGGTCCTTGACTCCTCGGACTTCCTCTATGAATATAATGGGTTGTAAATGGATATTTCGAACCAAGTACAAGCAAGATGATTCCATATTGAAGCACAAGGCTAGGTTGGTTGCCAAGGGGTTCTACCAAACTAAAGGCATTGACTTCTTTGACACTTTTAGTCCAGTGGTGAAGGTTGCAATAATCCAAATCATCTTTACCTTAGTTGTTACATATGGCCGAGACATTCAGCAAATAGACATTGACAATGCCTTCCTACTTGAGGATATTAAGAAGCTGGTTTTTATGGAACAATTAGCTGGTTTTATCTATTCTAAGTATCCCTCTCATGTGTGCAGACTTAACAAAGCCCTGTATGGACTAAAACAGTCACCCTGATCCTGGTTTTTCAAGTTGAAAACAACTTTATTCTCTCTTGGCTTCACTAACTCCAGCTCTAATGTTTCTTTATTTGTCAAGCACTCTTCCTCTCATGTTGTTTATCTTCTTGTGTATGTGGACAATATCTTAATTACAGGAAGCAGCTCAGTTCTTATCTCCAGCACCATTCAGCTCTTACAGTCCAAGTTTGCCTTGAAAACTCTTCGTTCAGTTAACTACTTTCTTGGTTTCGAAGCAAGAAGAACAACTCCTGGCCTTTCTCTTTGCCAATCAAAGTATATTGTGAATCTGCTTACAAAAACAAACATATTGCATTGTAAACCAAGTTCCACTCCGATGTGTGCCAGTACCAAACTGATGAAGACATCACGAGAGCCTTTTGCTCAGCCCTTTCTTTACAGAAGTACCATTGGGGCCCTACAATACTTGACCAATACTCGTCCAGACATCTCATTATGTGTCAATAAATTGAGTCAATTTCTCTCTGCCCCAACAAATGCACATTGGTCTGATTGCAAACGTGTCCTTCGATATCTCAAAGGCACTCCTCATCTTGGGTTGTTCTTCAAACCAGCTGCTGCTTTGCATATTGAGGTGCATAGTGATGCTGATTGGGCTGCTTGTCTTGATGATAGAATATCCATCAGCGGTTATTGTGTATTTCTTGGTATAATCTCATTCTTGGAGCTCCAAGAAACAATCTGTTGTTGCTAAATCTAGAACTGAGGCTAAATACAAGGCCATGGCTAATGCTGGCACTGATCTTCTTTGGTTATAGTCCTTGTTCAAGGAGCTTGGTGTGACTCTACCTAATTGTCATATTCCTTAGTGTAAGAATACCGGTGTTGCTTCTTTGGCTAAGAATCCGGTTTACCATGCTCGTACTAAACATATTGAGATTGATATACATTTTATTAGGGAGAAGGTAGGTGCTCGCCAAATATCTGTGCTGTATGTTCCAACCGATCTCCAAAGGGCTGACATTTTCACTAAACCGCTATTTCCAGCTCGTTTTATGTTTCTGTGTTCCAAGCTGCACTTGTTTGATTCCTCCCAATCCAGCTTGAGGGGGGATGTTAAGATATCTAATATTGCAGCCTTACAATCTTCAGTTGCTACTGGAAAGAAGTCATCTGGTGAGTCTACCAGCAAGCATCACTGTGTTACAATGCTTGCTTATCCAGTAGCTTGTTCAACAAGCAATAATTTCATCCATGCAGCTGATGATCGATTTGCTTCAGGATGATGTGTCAGCTATTAAGTTAGCTTTGTTGATTCTAGCCATGTCGGATTAGTTTGTTATTAGAGAGTGCTGACATGGCGAAGTTAGTTAGAGCTGATCATGCAAGTTGCAGCTAGTTAGTTGGTAATCAATGGTGATCCATGAGCCTTGTTTTAATCAAGGGTGATCCGCATTTTATGGAATCGGTTAACTGGTCTTGTATATAAGTGAAGGTGCTTTATTATTGTATTTATGATTTCAGATTACAAAATGTACAAAGTGTTCTCAGTTTTAGCTCAAGTAATAATAGTGGCATCTCTCACAGTATTTTCACAAACACCTTCGTGTTGTAGTTCTGGAAGTTGATCTGTGTTGCTTCATTTCTTGTTTTCTGTGTTGATATCATCTTCTCACATCAACAAATAGTTTAGTATTTCAGTTAAACACCTAGGAAATTATCCAATTAATAATATAAGGTGCTCTAACATAACGCCTCATGTGTCAAGCATGCCAAACCGATGGACTTGGCAGTAGGACCAAGCACAAACACATATTCAAACCCGAAATAAATTCTGAAACAAATACAAGTTCAATCACATGGGGGGTTTTAAACCCTGAACTCTTAAATCAAACTAAGCTTTAATACCATTCAAACTTACAGAAATTGCTTTAAAATTATTATAAGAAGAATCCATGATAAATTTATCATCCAAGTAATGCCAAATAATATAAAATCTCTGTCAAAAACATAAGTAACAATGATTGACAGAAGGGAAAATAAAGCAAAGATTGATACCTGACTTTAATGGAGAGCAACCACAACAAACCCCAAGAAGATTACAACAAATCTAAAGACACAAAGTAACCAATAGACCTTAAGCTTTCAGGAATGGTCCAGCAAAGATTGATACTTGACTTTAATAGAGAGCAACCACAACTTGAATTATATATATAATTTAATAATTAAAATTCCAAAGAGAAAATTTAAGCATACATGGTGAAAACAATGCAGACAATCAGTGTAAATTTTTGTGACGGAATAAGTAAACCAATGAGAATATACCGGAAACAGAATCCCTCCTCGGTTGGAATAGTATGAGCTGCAATGTTCCTACATGTTTGAGAAGAATTGCCTCACTCTTCTTCTTCATCAATCTAGGCATTCTATAACTATAGAGCATGACATAATGAGGATCAAAACATGAATTCTGGTAACAACTATTAATTGGAAAAAATTAACAAATGAAAGAAAACAATACAAGCAATTCAATATTTAAATCACATGCTTTTGAAATTATTGTATTGGAGAAATGCGTCAGTGCGTTTGTCGTAAAATCCTATCATGTGGTATGAATAACCATTACATGAGATATGAGAAACTTTAGTGAATCGTTGCATACCATTTGTGTGTATATATGTTCTATAGTGGTTTTAAGGTTGCCTTCCTAATAGCATCCATCATCTGATTCAACTCCTGTTTCATCCTCTGTTTAATCCTTTGTTATATCCTCTGTTTCGTTGTTTGTTTTCTTATCATTTGCTTCATTTATTTCACTACAAGAAAAGTGATCTTTTGCCGCGGAAAAAATATACTTTAATTTGTGGCAAAAGGTGCTACAAATACTGTCTGTGGCAAAAGGTTTTGCTGTGGATGAGAATTATTGTAAAAACGTTTTAGCCAAGGAACATGCGCTGCAAAAGGCTTAAAATCTGCGGCAAAAAATTCAAATTAATTTTTTAATATTTGCCTCGGATTAGAATCCGCGGCAAAAAAGTCACGGCAAATACAATATATATTTTTTGTAGTGTTTGAACTCTGGGTAACATTGGTGTGCTCAATGTTAGAAATTGTAAACGAATCCCAACGCAGTGGAATGGTTTTACGATTAGTCAAACTCACACACAAGCACAGATAACAAATAAAAACAAATAAGAACAAGAGTTTTTTTACGTATTTATAAATACTTTCCTACATCCACAGGATGTATTCACACTTAATCCACTATGATAGAAGATTACAGACTCTTTTCTCGCTCTCACTTTTCTTTTTGATTGCTGTTGTAAAAATATATCGAAGTTGTCAAAGTTTTTCTAGGGCGTTTTATTACAAGATTCAAAAGCACCAAAAACATATGCACCTAATTTTTGCTGTGAAGCCTCAAATATGTTAATATTCTAATATATAAAAGGTGTTTGTTGGTTAGATTTTGCACAGAGAAGCTAGATTTTCATGAGTAATTAACAGGGGCTGAGTAATTATGTTTCATATATAATGAAAATTTCTTAGAAAGGTTTTCACATTATAGTATTAACCAATCTAACAAGCAAATAAATAGCTCCAATAATTCCTTTTATTCAATCAATTTTTAGACAATATTCACCGAGCACAAAAGCACATTCTTAAGTTGCGCAATGGAAATTTCGTGAATTGGTTCTGACATTGGTGTCTTGCAGGCAAGAAACTCTCGAGATACCCACTGCATTAAAGGTCGAGACTTCGGATTGGGATGCAAGCATGCAAATGCAACTGATGAAACAAGAACAACATCACGCGCAATCATTTGATCCACATGAGGTGAGAGGTGCCGATCCAGTATATCCATTAGCGTCATATCTTGATTACTTGATGATGCTAATGATGATAGGAGTTCTCTCAGATGTCTTCCCATTAATATTTCCAATGCCACCACCCCAAAGCTATAAACGTCACATTTTTCTGTTACAACCATAGTGTACGCTAGTTCTGTAGAAAAAATGGAGGTGTTATATGACCAAATAATAATGTAATGAAAAAAGCATATCAAAATGGTTTACCTGGAGCAATATATCCAAAAGTTCCCGCTAATATAGTTCTATTGGATGATTCGGAGTCTAGAAATCTTGCTGTTCCAAAGTCAGCAAGAAATGCCTCTGATTCTGAGTTCAATAGAATATTGTTGCTTGATATATCGCGATGGACAATTAATAACGTGCAATTATGATGCAAGTAAGACAAAGCATATGCTATACCCTTAATGATGTTCACCCTCTTAGTCCAATTCAACTCAATTGCTTCATCATCATTGTGCAAAACACAAAACAAGCTTCCCCTATCCATATATTCATAAACCAAAAACATGCATCTTTCATGCAAACAAAAACCATAAAGCTTCACAATGTTTCGGTGTCGTATTTCAGACAGTACACGAACCTCATTTTCAAAATTTTTGGTGAATGTTGGCTCGTCATTGTCCGATCGATGAAACTTCTTCAAAGCAACTACTTTTCCACTTGGTAATTGTGCTTTGTAAACGCTGCCATAACCTCCGGTTCCAATACAATATTTGATGTCAAAATCCTCAATTGCTTCAATTATATCTTCATATGCAATTTTGCCATCATAATTCCATATTGAGAACATATCTCCACTCTTTGTTGTTGTTGACTTGAGTTGAGAATCTTTATTATTATTGCGCTTAATGAGGTACAAGATTCCAATGATTATGGCAACAAAAAACATGGTTATGGGGAGAAATATTCTAATGAAGCGTTTACTAGTACTATTGCAATGAGGCAAACCAGTACCAAAATCACAACAGAAACCTTTGTTGTCAATAAATGCTTGTGGTGAATATCTTGTTAGAAGAGAGCCTTTGATTTCACCCTCTAAATGATTGTATGACAAGTTTATGAATAACAATGAAGTCATGTCGTAGAAAGAACTAGGAAGGGCTCCAGAGAAGTTATTGTGAGATATATCAAAGTATGTTAAGTTAAATTGGATGAATTGGGAAGGTATCGTCCCATTCATGAAACTAAAACTTAAATCAAGATGATTTAAATTCTGAAGTTTGCCAATCTCCAATGGAATGCTTCCGCTTCAACTATTGCAATTCACAATCTGAGATGAAATTGGACCGCTAAGTTTGTTATTGGAGAGGTCTAGATATTGAAGGTAGGTTAAATGACCAAGACTTGGAGGGATATGTCCCATAAGCTTGTTACCATTCAAATGCAACTGAGTCAGATTCCTTAAGTTCCCAATTTGTGGAGGAATAGCACCTAAGACATGATTAAACATAACTGATAATGTAATATTCATGAGTAACTAGTTAATTAATTGTGTGAATATAGCTAGAAAGTGTGTATAGTTCTTACCTGTAAGATTATTGTGGCCAAGATCAAGGTATTTGAGTTTGGAAAGATGACCAACCTGTGATGGGATGGATCCTGAGACATTATTGGAATAAACACTGAAAAATTCCAAGTTCTGAAAGCAAGAGAAGTATATCGAATTGATACTTCCAGCTTCATTGCAAGTAATACCAATCCACGTGCAATGTGCTGAATTGTTGTTGTCCAAGCTCCACCAACCGCTCTTAAGTAGAGCTTCCCTTTCCAATCGTATGGCTGAGGATTCAGAGGTTGCTGCAAATATATTAGTAAAACTAACAATATGGCACAAAAAAACGATAGCCCACGTGACCGTTACTCTGTGAGAAGAAGATGTGGACACCATGTTTAACTCTACGAGCGGATGATTTTATTTATGTCAAGTACAGGGATGCAACAAGGTTATATATAGAGCTTATTGTAAAGTTATTTTGGGTTTAGAAATGTCACATCATTTTAATAAGTAGGAAATTTCGAAAACAAAAGGAAAGAAAAGTATGCAAGGAAAACAAAATTGAGACTTGGAAAAGTAATTAAATTCTTTTAACTAATTACTGATATTCAATAATTAACAATAGTATGAGTCAATGGCTGATAGCTAGACGCAGCAATTGCTTTCATACATTGGTTGTGTTATACATTTTCTTTGAAATTTTGCTCTGGCAGATGGGCGAGTGGTTTGGTTATTAAAGAGCCTAATAATCTTTCAAGTTCGGATCTTCATCGCACCACAGCTAGCATAAAAAAATAAAATAAAATAAAAAACTTGCACTTTAGGATTACCCTTTAATTATCACAACTGATTAAATTCAACTAATCTCTTGTGTCTCATGAGTCAAGGTCTATTGGCAATCTTTCAAAAATTTAAAACTTATGTCCATAGATTGAAAAGAAGCCAAACATATTGACTAACATGACGAATCCATCAAACACGCGTTTTTTATTGAAATGAATAATCCTAAGATTTTGTGTTCATAGAGTTATTGATAGAAAAGGACTCAATTAAAAAAAAAATGTGACAATTAGCAGTCTTGTTCAATCCTGATTACATCTCTATACAATTACAACTGGCATTTAGCTACACTTTTTTCTAACAAATTGGTCCCATGAAAACTCCTTGAACATTGAATTTTAGAAAGTAGTTTATTAAGCTAGGAAAGCAAAACCTAGAAACAGAGAGAGAATGAGAGAAAGAAGATTTTATTTATCACACACGTTCACTGTACAAAGAAAAAGCAGCTATTTATATAAATAGCTCTAACTATAGTAACTAAAATAACCGGAGTAACTAAATACATGTGGTTACTAAATATAATCTAATACTCCCCCTCAAGATGGCTTGTATATATCCTTGACAGCCATTTTGGACAACAAGGGAAACAAAATATGAGAAGGTAGAGGCTTAGTGAATATATCCGCAAGCTGATGTTGAGAACGAATGGGAAGCAGTTTTAGAGCACCAGAAGCCACCTTCTCCTGCACAAAATGACAGTCAATTTCAATATGTTTCGTGCGTTCATGGTAGATAGGATTGGAAGTAATATGAATGGCAGCTTGATCATCACAAAAGAGAACAGCAGAAGAAGAAACAGCCATCTGAAAATCATGAAGAAGATGCTGGAGCCAAGTGATTTCACTGGCAGTGGAGGCAAGAGCTCTATATTCAGCTTCGGCTGAAGAACGAGAAATGGTGGCCTGCTTCTTAGCCTTCCAGGAGTGACAACCCCAAACCTACTATCTTATGTTAGGCGGCCTGCCGGCACTCCACGGTAGCTTCCCAATTGAGGCTTGCCTCGCTGAAAGACTTCAGTGAAGCTAAGCCGTTTCTTTATTCTGAAAATCTGAGTAGAAATTTTTTTTTTTTTTTTTACAAAACTATTTTATAAAAATTTTGGCAGAGTCTCTTCTCTTTTTCTGAGATACCAAATCTTGGAAACCTGCATAAAATAACTTGAACACTTCTATATTTGTTTTCAAATCTCAACTACTGTGGACCTCTGGTCCATCTCAATAATCACAACTCAAACAGTTTGATATCAAAATTAACAATTATCAAAATAAATAAATCAAATCTTTAAATACAATACTTATACACTTAAAACAATATTAAAATACAAACTTAATAACTAAAACATTTATATGCTTGTAAAACAGACATAGCATCCTCTGACTGGTCCCGCTGGTCTTCGGCATCCCTGCAATGTCTGCACTTCTACCTGTACCTAGGGAGGTTAGTTTATAAAATATAAAAACTATAATGAGCAAAAGGAGCTCAGTGAGTGTTATTAGTTTCTAAATAAACTTTAATTCTTTTTCTGAAATCTAATTTCTGAAAACTGGGAAACTGATTTAATACTCTTATTTTTCTGGAAACTGAAAAGTTAATATGATAGTCTTTATTAAAAATACTTTTCTGATGAAACTTTTCTGATTAAAATTGTCTAAAATATAATTTTTTGATAATACTCTTATGATAAAATACTTTTCTGATAAAATGTTTTTCAGATAATAAACTTTTCTAAAAACTTATTCTGATAAAACCTTTCTGATAAACCTTTCTGATAATACTTTTCTGATAAACTTTTCTAATATAACTTTTATGATAAAATTTTTCTAATAAATCTTTTCTGATAAAACCTTTATGATAAAGCTTTTTTGATAAAATATACTTTACTTTAAAATAAATTTTACACTCACAGATTTCTGGTTTTCTCTAAGCGTGATGCTCCGGTTTCTTTGTCTCAATACATTTCTTGTCTTTCTGCATAATTTCATTTCCTCCCTAAAGTAATATATATTTCCCAATAATTCATTAATATAAATACAACTAATATAAAACTCAATTAACACTTTTAACACTTTATTCTTCAATTTCTTCTATTCTCATAAAATCAATTACATTTAATTTGCTAAAAATCATACCTCTACGATTGTATATTCCTTAAATAAATTAATTTCTCTTAAATTGAATATCATTCAACACAATCTGACATACTTTCTTAATTTTCTAAGCACCAATTTGTATCAAAATCATACAATTACAATTTCTAGTACTTAATTTCACATAAATTGAAATCTCTACACTATCGACATTCGATTTTTACACAAATACTCATTCTAATCTTCATTAATTTCACATAAATAAACTTCTTTCACTTAACAACATCAAATTCAACTTCATTAAACTTGATTAAACTGATTATAACTTCAATTTCAATTTTAATTCAAAAATTCTCAAAACTAATGATTCAATTTTATTCTAAATACAACATCATACAAATTCCTTGCTACAAATTCACTAATTTGAGAATCATTTTGATTTTTTACTTGAGGATTCTAAATTCATACCACAATTAACTCAAAAACACTCAAATTACTCAATTAATATCTCAATTTAACAATTCAAACTCAAAATCATCAAATCCCCAATTCTTTACTTACTAATTTTCTTGATTTTCATTCTAATCAACTCCAATTAAATTAATTTCAAATAAAACACTACCAAATACTCAAATCAAACACTAAAATCACAAAACCTATCAATCAATTTCACTTTATATTCAACAATCAATTTCAAACACTAATCAAAACTCAATCAATTTCTAAAATCCATTCAATTTCCTTTTATACTCAACAATCAAAACTCCAACACAATTTAATTTCATCAAATTCAAACAATTTAACTTCATTACACTTACCCAAGGTTCCTAGACTCCTCTTCTTTTTCTCCTTGGCTTGACGGAATTTCCTCCTCCTCTTTCTCTTTTCTTTCTTTCTTTCTTCTTCTTCCTTTCTCCATCTCGGCCACTGCTCTTTTCCTGCACAGTTTCTGCCCTCTTCTTCAGCTGCTGTCACTTCCTCTTTCTTTCTTTCTTCTTCTTCTTTTTCTCTCTTCTTCCTCTCTTCTATCAGCTAGACCACAGCTCTCTCTTCTCCTTCTTCGGTTACTGCTCTGTTTTCTGGTTCCCTTGGACTACTCTGTTTTCTTTTCCATTTTTCTGCACTGTTTCTGCTCTCCCTTGCCTTCTTCTTCCTCCTTCGATCACAGCTCCTCTTCTTCTCCTTCATCCTTCGGGTGACAGCTGCTCTCTCCTCCCTCTCTCTGTTTTCTCTTCTTCTTTTCTTTTCTTTCTCCACCGCCTCTCCTCTATTTTTTTTTATTTCTTCATCCCTCAATTTCTGATTTCCAACACTAAAAACACACACACGCACGAGGTTGATGAACCTAAGAAGACCTCCTAACAGCAACCAAGGAAGAATTACAATTATTAGAAACAGAACCAGCAGCTGTTGCATTACGAGAAGCTACTGCAGTACCAGAAGAAGCAGAACCAGCAGCACCAGATGAGGCAGAATCACCAGCTGATGCAGTACCAGAAGCTGATGCAGTACCAGTAGCAGGAACCTGTCTAGTAGCATCAAATAAAGTAACTTCTGGAACATCTTCAGACATCAGAACAGATAATGAAGAATGAGGCAGCACTAAATTAGGAAAAGGATAAAAAATTGCTGAATGTTGAACCACTTAATGGAAAGGAAATACTTCCTCATGGAAAACAACATCACGAGAAATAAACACCTGTTTAGTTTCCATATCATACAACCTGTAACCTTTAACCCCAGGAGGATAACCAATAAAAACACAAACTCGAGCTCGAAGATGAAACTTAGATCGATTAGCAGCCAAAGTTTGCAAAAGCCAAGCAACCAAACACTTGAAAACTTGAGTAGGGTGGTGGAGCTTTAAAAAGCAATTCATAAGGAGTGTGATGCTTAAAAAGAGGTGAAGAATACAATCACTCCAAAAAAGTATGGAAATCCTAGACTGAAAATATAAGGACCGGGCTACATTCAATAGGTGTTGATATTTCCTCTCTACAACAGAATTTTGTTGTGGTATTTCAACATAAGAAAACTGATGTAATACACCCTTTGTATGAAAAAAATCAGTAAACATAAGTTCAGGAGCATTATCTGAACGAAACACCTTGATCTTAGCATGAAATTGAGTTAAACCATGTCAAAAAAACGAGGAACAATATATGTAGCATCAGATTTATTCTTCATGAGATACACCCAAGTGAAACGAGTACAATCATCCACAAGAGTAAGAAAGAACCTGTGCCCAGAACGAGAAGCAGTATGATATGGTCCCCAAGTGTCACAATGCACTATATCAAAAGGAAACTTAGACAAATTGTTATGTGAATCAAAAGATTAGCAAGAGGGCAAATATAACAAGGTTCGGCTCTATGTAACCTAGAAACATCACATTGCAATTTATCCTTGATGCTATCAAGTTTCTTGAATGATAAATGGCCTAGCGTATTGTGCCAAATATGAGCAGAAATATTATTTATAGAAGCAACAGAAACAGAATTCACAGTATGTATTTGCAGATTTTCTGTGTGGAGAACATAAAGACCATGGACTTTATCACCCCTACCAATCATCTTCTTGCTATGAAGGTCCTGGACAACACAACCATCATGAAGAAACTAAACAGTAAGAGAGGAACCGGCAAGCAATGCACTTACAGATAACAGGTTAATCTGAAACTGAGGAACAAAAAGAACATCTTTAAGAACCAATGCAGGACTCAAGTGAACATCACCAGCATACATAACGGGAATCGTGGCATGATTTGGCAAGGTGACAGTAGCATGAATAACTTTCAAAGAAGTAAAAGCTTTTACTTGAGAACAAATATGTCTTGTGGCGCCAGAATCAACAATTCATAAATGAGGAGAAGAGAAGTGTAACATCCCTAATTTTGAATAATTAATTTTGAAAATGTGGATATAAAAAGTTATGATTAGAGGGGTATAAAACGTAATTAAAAGTATATTTATTTTTATGGTTTCCAGATGGACCAGATGGAGTGGTCCAGAACGATTGCATGAAGTGAAGAAAAAGTGACAGTGAGTACCGCGACCCTCACCGCGACCAGAGATCGCGATGAGCTGCTCGCGGTGAAAAATGACATTTTTTGCCAGTGAGCACCGCGACTAGTCACCATGACCACAGATCGCGATGAGCTGCTTGCGGTGAAAAATATCAAATTCGGGCAGTAAGCAACGCGACCACCAGCGCGACCATGATACCGTGATGGGTGCTCGCGATGAAAGCAGTGGAACTTCTCTAGTGAGTACCGCGACCAGGTGGCGCGACCACAGGATGCGATGACCGAAATGATATAAAAAAAAATTTAGCTTCTGGGAGAAGCCATCGAAACAGACAGAAAAGAGAGAGAGAGAATACTGTGAGAAAAGAAGAAAGAAAAGAAGAAGAAAAGAAGAAGAGGAAGAAGAGGAAGAAGAAGAAGAAGAAGAAGAGAAGAAGGAGAAGAGAAGGGAAAGAAGAAGAAAAGAAGAAGAAGAAAAGAAAAGAAAGAAAAGAGAAAGAGAAAGGGAAGAGGAAGAAGAAAGAAAAAAGGGAAAAGGGAAATCCAGAAAGAAAAGCTCGTAAAAACTGGTATCCAGATTGGTGTACACTTGTTTTCGAAGTTTTTATGTGTTTTGATTTACATTTGAGTTTTGAATAATTTAGTAAATATATGTTTATATTGTTTTTCGATTGACTAATTTCGATTTAATTGTATTTATTGTATTTTGATTGTTGATTAGGTTGAAATCATTTGTTCCGAAATTCAAATGACCAAATCGTTGAATATATGTTTTCCGAATATTGATCGAAAGTTTTATATTAGTTATGTTTAATTTCGAATTGTGAATCGTTATATGAAAAGTGTATTGAAACGGCCCTAGGATACGTAGACATAGAAATGGATATTGGAGGTTGGTATACCAGCTAGGTTCAGTGAGCAGTACTGCACCGACATTGATATTGCTATTGATGATTTATTATGTACCTCCTTATGGATTCGTCCAGGGGTAGGGAGACACGTACCTTCTCACGGATTCGTCCTGGGGTAGGGAGACACGTACCTTCCTAAGGATTCGTTCCTGGGATAGGGAGATATGTACCTCTCTAGGGTCTGAACCCTCGGTCTTAGGGTAGGGAGATACGTACCACTCTTAGGATTCGTCCTAGGGTGAGAGTTATGTTCGACGGACAGCCACTGTGGTCGAACGACCTATATTCCAGTGCTGGTTTATGTTGAGTATTCCAGAGGGCCAGAATTGAAATGACTTGAATAATATGTTTTTAAGTGAAGTTAGAAATTGATTTTTTTTATACATTTATTATAGTAAGTGAAATTGATTGTAAAAGAGCGTGAGAATTTCCTTTAGTATGAATTATTCAATTGATTTAGTTGTTTTTATGACATTGATTTCATATGATTTAAATTCATAATTGAATTGAATATGGTATTGTTTTATTTAGTTACATTGAGATTTAGAGTATGTCAATTATATTATGATTTTTATAAATGAGTTTAGTGTACACCCACTAAGCTATATGCTTAGCGCGTTGGTTTTTATCGCGCGTAGGTCACAGGGATACCGAGGTAGATAAAGAGTAGAGAGGAGATACCTGCAGCTTGGAGTTCAGAGTCACTGCATTTACTGGGTAGTGATATAGTTTTGTATGTTATATTTTGTAAGCATGCATATACAAAAGTCTGTAATTCGATGATTTTATATATGTTTTGTAAATAATTTATGATTTCTGTTTGTTTTTATTTTAAAAGGTTTGTAACTATTGAATTCTGAATTATTTTATTTTAACAACTGTTGGAAAGTCGCACTAAACGTCAGAGTGCGCGTTTGGATGAAATGATATTTGAAGTGTTGTGGATTATATTTGAATTGAGTTTGATTTGAAACAGGTTTTGGGAAATCAGAAAAACAGAGGGAACTCTACCGAAATTTTTAAAACTGAATTTTTGATGGGCTCACTAGAAAAATATTTTTAAATTACAAATTGATATGATTTTCAATGGTTTGAAATGTATAAAGTGAATTTAGAAAGTATTTGAAAACCCGGTAACGCTCTCTGGGTCTATCCAGTCGGGTTGGGTCAGGGGGTGTTACAAGAAGATAGCACCAAAAGATAAAGATAAACAGATACCTGTGGGAGAAGTCCCATGAACAGGTGCTGGAGAGGCAGACTGAGATGTAGCAGAACTCGTTAAATGTTGAGAGAACATAGACAAGAGTTGCTGATATTGATTTGGATTAAGATTCTACACAAATCCTCCAAAAGAAGTAGACTGAGATGAGGGAACATCTGAAGCAGAGAGCTGATGAACAGCAGCTTGATGTACAACATTTGCAATATTTCCATGAGACTGATGTACAGGTGAATTAAAATCTTTAGACTTCGGTTTATAACCTAGAGGATACCCATGAATCTTGTAACATCTATCAATGGTGTGACCCAAAAATTTGTCGTTGGTACAATAAGGACGATCTCTTTTCTGTCCTTTGTATCCGCTAGAGTTAGAATTCTAAGGAGACTTTGTAGAGTCAGTCTTCACAGCAAATGCCATTGTGCCAGTAGGATCAGAAGAAGCAGGAGCTGATTGAGAGACCTTCCTTTGATGCTCCTCTTGAGATATTAAAGCAAATATTTTGTTGATGGGAGGCATAGGATCCATAAGCAACAATTGACCACGGACTTGAGAGAAAGAATCATGAAGTCCCATAAGAAAGGACATGATATACTCCATTTGGTAATGATCATTGAGATTCTTGACACCTCCACACGTGCATTTGCCACAGCAACAAGTAGGCCTATAGTTACTTAATTCCTCCCAAAGCGTCTTCAATTTTGTAAAGTAAATGCTAACAGGATTCTGATCCTGATTAAGATTCATCAATTCCCTACGTAGCTGAAAAATTCTAGGACCATTTCTTTATTGAAATCTATCTTTAAGATCATCCCAAATTTCATGAGCAGATTCGGTAAAAATAATACTAGCAAAATTGTCCTTAGAAACCGAATTCAATATCCAAGAAATAACAATATTGTTATTACGAATCCAAGAGTTGAGAAGATCAATCTGATTACCATCGGGTTTGGAAATAGAACCATCGATGAATCCAAGTTTATTCTTCACCGAGAGAGAAATTAACATGGCACGACTCCAAGAGGCATAGTTGTCGTCGGTGAGCTATTGCGAGACCAGAACCAAACCGGACTGTCAGAATGATGGAGATAAAACGGATTCGAAGGTTCAGTCATGGCGGATCGAGCAGAATTGATGCGATTACCAAGAATGGTGTGACTCGAATTAGCGGAATCAGTAGCCATTGCAGAAGAATCAAGTGATTGAGAAGAAAAAGAAGAAAATCAGAAACTCGAATCGAAGAAACGAAACAAATTTTACAGCGGAATCAGCGAAAATTTGTCATCTGATACCATATTAAGCTAGGAAAGCAAAACCTAGAAACAAAGAGAGAATGAGAGAAAGAAGATTTTATTTATCACACATGTTTACTGTACAAAGAAGAAGCAGCTATTTATATATATAGCTCTAACTATAGTAACTAAAATAACCGGAGTAACTAAATACATGTGGTTACTAAATATAATCTAATATAGATCCTTCGGTTGCTGCTTCAAGCTTTTAACAACCTTTCGTTCAGCTTCCTTGTGGATCCTGAGACATTATTGGAAGAAACACTGAAATATTCCAATAAACATTAATTCTATCCAAGTGATGCTTCCTGCTTCATTGCAAGTAATACCAATCCACTTGCAATAAACATTAATTCGTATGGCTGGGGATTCAGAGGTTGCTGCAAATATATTAGTAAAACTAACAACATGGCACGTAAAAATGATAGCTCACATGACCATCACTCTATGAGCAGATAAGCTTGACACCATATTTAATATCTATTTGATGTTACTGCCCTTTAGTAAATAGCTACAAATAACCAAAAAGGTATTTTGCTGTAATTATATTAACTTTAAATGTCAAGTAAGGGATTCAAGAAAAGGCTATATAGAGAGCTCAATGTGAGGTTATTTTGGGCATAGCAATGTGATCATCAGCTAGAAAACTATCTAGCATGATTATCACGAGTTAGGGTCTTTTATCAGCATGGTTCCGCAATTTGAAACTTACATGACGCGTCAAACACGTGTACTTTGATTGAAATAAATAATTTATATATATATATACATACATATACATATTTGCATTACTTATGTCCAACGTGAAAGATTAATCTTGCACAGTGAGTCAAGGTCTTTTTGGCATTTTTCTCATTATAATCCACGAGTCAAGGTGTTCTTGTCCGTCAAATGTCATTGAATAATTACGTTAGAGACGGCCCTAAGAGAGGGCTGACCCGGGTTCCAGCCCGAGTCAGCTTTTTGAAAAAAAAAATTTATAATTACAAGTTTGCCCCTGTAACAGTTTTACCCTTTAAAAGCAAATTTAATATTTTTTTTTCCTCCATTCCACTCTTCACAGCGTGCTTTTCTTTTTCTCCATTATTCTCCAAGGGAGAGGGACCAGCCGACTAGGTCTTCTTCTTAAGGTCTTCTTCTCAGGTTTTTAATTTATTTTATTGTTATTATATATTTGTTTTGCGCATAGTTTTCAGTTTTCAATATAAATATGATATTTTTATTGTTTGTGTAATTTTTTCTTTTTCCGTTTTCTCTATTGGGTTAGGGTTTTTTTTTTTTTTTGAGATTGTTCTATTAATTTTTATTTAAATTGGGCTACAATTTATAATTGGATTTGTATTTTTTATCAGTAAAATAGAGTTTATTGTTGGTATTTTATTGATATTTTGGCTCCATTTGTTTGAATGTGAAATGAGTAGAAATTATTTGTAAAAATTACTATTGTTTGTATTTTGATCATCAAATATGTTTAGCTTTAGCAAATGCTCTGTTTCACTTAATTTTTATGGTGCCTTGACAAATGACAGTAGATAGGGCCTATTGAACAAATAATCATCCATGATTTTTGCCTATAGAAATAAGAAAATGCAATGAATAAGAACAGTGTAATTTATTGCATTGAATTGTTTGTGGGGTCTTTTTAGCAGTTCATCAATCAATTTTTGTATTTGTTGTTTTGCATCAATTCATTGATTGTGTACTTGTCTAATATTTCATTGCCAAATCTACTGCTTGTACTGTCTAGCTAGAAATATTATCCTAAGATTTTACAAACTATCTAGTCAGTGTTCTTTTTTGTGTTGATTTAACCAAAGAGTGATAATTTTAGGTAACAATGCCGAACAATCATTCATCTAAGCCAAGAAAAACTCTCCTTTCATACTTTGGAAAAAAGGAAGATTATCAATCACTGAGTGGGTTAAGTTCTCCGTGTGATGTTGGTGGTTCAAGTTTGCCTTCTTCGTCTGAAAATCTTGAAACTGGGAATGCTTGCACTCCAATAGATATTAACACTCCTTATTATGAACGTGATCCTGGATTACGTCTCCCAATAGGAGTTTACACTACGGATAAGCGTGATGATGTTCGAAAAGCATACATAAAAATGGGGCCGTTTCAACCTATGTTGGATAAATATCCACTCACTTTGGATGGTAAACAAAATCGAAGCTTTCAAAAATCTTGGTTCGAGCGATTTTCTTGGCTTGAATATTCAATAGAAAAGGACAGAGCATTTTGTTTTCCATGCTATCTTTTTGATAATGTTTCATCAAAGCATAGTACATTTACAATTGATGGTTTTCATAGTTGGAAAAGAATCAAATGTGGAACCAAATGTCCATTTGTGCAACATGAAGGGGTACATAATTCACAGCATAGTTTTGCCATCCAAAATTGGTATACCTTAAACGACTCATCTTGGCATATCGACAAAGTCATGAATACACTCTTTCAATAAGAAATTTTACAAAATCGGTTACAACTCAAGACCTCACTAGAGACGGTAAAGTGGCTAGCAATGCAAGGGTGTGCTTTTCGAGGTAATGATGAATCCATCAATTCTACCAATCGTGGGAACTTTATTGAGATGCTAAAGTATGCAGGAAGAGTAAATCAAGAAATTGCTGGGATTGTTTTGCAAAATTCTCCACAAAATGACAAGTACACATCACCTCGGATTCTGTATTCTTGTTGATGAAGCAGTTGATGAATCCAACAAGGAGCAAGTGGCAATTATTTTGAGGTATGTTGATTTAAAGGGGTTTGTTAGAGAACGATTTTTTTCAAGTTATAAGTGTTGCTGACACAAATTCTTCAACTCTTAAAAAAGAGATATGTAATATCCTTATGCGGTACAATCTGTCGGTTGAAAACTTACGAGGTCAAGGATATGATAGTGCTAGCAACATGAGGGGTGAATGGAATGGTTTATAAGCCTTATTTCTGAAAGATTGTCCATCTGCTTATTATGTACATTGCTTTGCACATAGACTTCAACTTGCTTTAATTGCGGTAGCTAAAGAAGTGCATGATATATGGTTATTTTTTTCGAAATTGAATTCTATTGTCAACTTTGTGGGTGCTTCTTTCAAGCGTCATTCTCAGTTGAAATCTATTCGAGAAAATGAAATTAAAGAGTTGATAGCTTTAGGCTAACTTGAGACTACTACATGGGCTAATCAAATCCGTACTTTGCAATGACCAGGAGGTACTCGTTGGAGCTCTCATTTTACTTCTATTAGTAGATTGATTCAGATGTTTGGTTCAACTTCTACTCTTCTTGAAAATTTGATTGACAATGGCCTCAATAGTCATATACGCGGGGAAGCCAAAGGTGTGTATGAAGATTTGAGATCCTTTAAATTTGTGTTTATCTTGTTGTTGATGCACAAGATTTTGGGAATATCTAATTTTCTTTGTCAATCTTTGCAATTGAAATCTCAAGATATTTTGAATGCTATGAGTTTGGTGACAAGTACAAAAATGCTCCTTCTAGAGTTAAGGGAGACCGCATGGGATTCTTTTATTAAAAGTGTAGTGTCATTTTTTGAGAAGTATGAAATTGATATGCCTAATATGAATGCACGTCACATGGTAGGAACAAAGCGATTTTGTCAGCAGAAAGATAATATTACAGTTGAGCATTACTTTCACTTCAATATATTTAATGCTGTGATAGATTTTCAGTTGATGGAGTTGAATAGTAGATTTTCAGAGCAAACAATAGAACTTCTTACTCTTAGCATGACTTTGAGCCCCGTGGATGGGTTTAAATCATTTGATATTGATGACATATGTACTCTTGCTATGAAGTTCTATTATCAAGATTTCGATAAAAATAATATTGAAGATATGAGACGACAATTGAACCATTACAGGTTTGATGTTCTTTGCTCCCCAGGATTTCAAAATTTTACTTCTCTCTCAGAATTATGTCAATGTTTGATGGAAACAAAAAAGTCAGAACACTACACTTCAATTGATAAATTGATCCGTTTAGTCTTAACTCTTCCTGTATCCACAGTAACAACAGAACAAGCATTTTCTGCTATGAAGCTTGTCAAGACACCACTTCGTAGTAAGATGGAGGATGATTTTCTGACAGATTGTCTAGTCGTATATATTGAAAGGGAGATTGCTGATACCATTAACTTAGAATATATAATAAATGAGTTTGATGGTATCAAATCTCGCAAAACAAAGTTTAAATAAGGTGTATTTGTATTTAATTGTATGTTCCTTTTTCATGTACTTTGTTTAATATATGGATTTTGAGGGATATTTTGTTATCTTTGGTTTCAATTAATGATATTTCTTCGTATTGTTGATGTTCGCTCAAAAAATTTTTTTTAGGTTTGTTCTAGTCCACCCTAGTAAAATATCCTGGGTACATCCCTGCATTTATATATTCTTGAATCACATCACTGGTACAATCCCTCCAGAGATTGGGAACCTGAGAAATTTGACCTTGTTATATCTGAGGGATAATAATCTAGGAGGGACTATCCCTTTAATTATAGGTGATTTAACCTTGTTGACAACTTTAGATCTGTCCTCAAATCAAATCAATGGCTCCATTCCTTTAGAGATTGTGCATTTGAAGAATCTTCGAGTTTTTGACCTGTCGCATAACAATCTTAATGGTCCAATTCCTTCAGTTATCGGTAGCCTGACCACCTTGGTCTCCGTCCCTTGGTTCAAACCAACTTATTGGTCTGCTACCCAAAGAAATTAAGAATTCAAAGAATTTAAACAGTTTGATTATGAGCAATAACAACCTAATTGGCCCAATATTTTTAATCATAGGTGATTTAACTGATATGAATTAATTATATTGACGCAGTCGAAAGCAAACAACAAATAGGGACAGATCACGCTGACCCTAAGAAAATTGGAATCCTCCAAATTGAACTCTCAAAGAGAAGTTTTGTTCTAAGGCTGACAGTAAAAAGATAACTGCCCTCAATTAGAAATTGATGCCTTTTTATAGGCTAAGTTTACAAACCTATCAGTCTAAGAAAATAAATAAAGAAGAAATAAAAAAACATTACAAAGTCCTAAACAAACAAATAATAGTAAAGTTCTAAAACAAACAAATAACTTCATGTCTCCTTGATGTCCTACGTCAGTCCCTTCCACTTAATGAGAACTCGTCCTCGAGTTGTAGTCCTGATAAAGAGGCGTATTAGAAGAGTGATAGTCATACAAATCAAAAACATTGAAGGTCTTGGATATTCCCATGGCTTCTGGTAAATCAATCACATAAGCATTGTCATTGATTTTCTTCAAGATGTGAAACGGACCATACTTCTTTGGCTTCAGCTTGTTATAAGTGCCAACAGGAAACCTTTCCTTGCGAAGAAACACCATCACCATATCACCTTCTTGAAATATTTTGTGGCGTCAATATTTATCGGCTGCTGCTTTGTACTTGGCAATTGCTTCTTCAAGTTTTTGTTTAGCCTCTGCATTTACAGCTTGAACATGTTCGGCCATATGTGTGGCAGCTCGAACTTGAATTCTTTGGCAATTGAACCAAATCTAACACATGTTTTGGTGGGTTCATATAGACCAATGCAAAAGGAGACTTTCTGTTGTACTATGTACAGCACTATTATATGCAAACTCAGCTTGAGGAAGAGCAAGGTCCCACTGCTTCGGTTTATCACCACAAATACTTCGAATCAAATTTCCCAAAGTTCGATTTACGGATTCAGTTTGACCATCTGTTTGTGGATGTGCAGTACTACTGTATTTCAAAGAGGTATCAAACATTTTTCACAGAGTGATCCAAAAGTGACTAAGAAATTTAGTATATGTGTCAAAAGTAATGGAATGAGGAACTCCATGCAATCTAACAACTTCTCGAAAGAATAAGCACGCACTATGTGAGGCATCAGAAGTCTTGCGACATGAAATAAAATGCTCCATTTTTTAGAACCTGTCAACAACAACAAAAACTGAATCTACTCCACGCTGAGTACGAGGAAGTCCCAAAATAAAGTCCATGGATAAATCCTCCCAAATATTAATTGGGACTGGTAGAGGCATGTAAAGTACTGTATTTTGAGCCTATCCTTTTGCAGTTTGACAAATGTAGCATTTACAAACAAAATTGCCAACATCCTGCTTCAATTGTGGCAAAAAAAATCGCTCCTCAAGACTAGTCATTGTCTTATCTCTTCCCAAGTGTCCACTCAAACCGCCTCCATGTAAGTCTCGTATTAGTTTTTCGTGTAAAGAAATCCGAGGAATGCATAAACGATTGCCATGAAATAAGTAACCATCAGGAAGAGAATAATCATTGAGAAACTCCTTGGAAACACATTTCTCCCAAATTTCTTTCAAATCTTCATCTGTAGCATAAAGTTATTTTAAACAATCAAATCCAACAACTTCATGGCTCACTGTCACTAATAAAGCAGCTCTTCTGCTTAAGGCATCCGCAACTCGATTTTGTGAACCCGATTTATGTCGAATGGCAAAAGGGAATTTTTGTAAAAAGGTTGACCACATGGCATGCATATTAGCTACATGCTTTTGACTGTTAATAAATTTCAAGACCTGGTGATCAGAATATAAAATAAATCCCTTTTGCAACAAATAATATTGCCAATATTTCAAAGCTCGCACTACTGCATAGAATTCTTGATCATAAGTGCTCCATTTTTGTCTGGCTTCACTCAACGTTTCACTAAAAAATGATATCGTTCGTCCACACTGAGATAATACAGGCCCAACTCCCACACCACAAGCATCACGCTCTACTTTAAATAGTTTTTCAAAATTTGGTAAAGCTAAAACCGGTGCAGTACTGAGTTTCTCCTTGACCAATGCAAAACTTATTTCTGCCTTTGTACCCCAATTGAACTTCCCTTTCTTTAAACATTCTGTGATTGGCGCCATAATTGTACTGAAATTTTGAATAAATCTTTTATAGAAAGTTGCTAGGCCATGAAAGCTGTGAATTTCAATCACATTTTTTGGTATAGGCCAATCTCGAATAGCTCGCACTTTGTCTTCATCGACATGAATTCCTTCTGAACTAATCACATATCCCAGGAACAACAATTTGGTAGTCATGAAGCTACATTTATTTAAGTTAATAATTAACCCATTTTCCTGCAATACAGATAGTACTTCCCGCAGCTGACAAATATGTTCATGCTCATTCTTGCTATAAATCAATATATCGTCAAAATACACAACTACAAATTTGCCAATGAACGGTTTGAGTACCTGATTCATGAGCCGCATAAAAGTACTAGGTGCATTAGACAATCCAAATGGCATGACCATCCATTTGTACAACCCTTCTTTGGTCTTAAATGCATTCCATTCATCCCCAGGTCTGATACGACTCTGATGATATCCACTTCGCAAATCAATTTTTGAAAACAACTTTGAGCCCTCCAATTGATAAAGCAGGGACTGCACATGGGCTCATACTGTCACGAATAAATCCTTTTCGCACCAACTTACCTGCTCTTGCAAAATTCTGCATTCTTTTGGATTCATTCTATAGTGTGGCAAATTTGGCAAGCTTGCTCCAGGTACTAGATCAATGTGATGTTGGATTTCACGCATTGGTGGTAAACCATCAGGTAAATCTTCTATAGTAGTGCTTTAAATTCATCCAATAAACTTTGTAGTTGACACGGTAATGCAGCAGCTAGTGCTTCTCCTCCATCTACAACAAGAGCTTTCACAACTATAACATGTACTTCTTGTGCTCCCTTAGCATCTGCATAAAATTCATCTTCAGAATATGCAAGAAGAAGAAAAGAACGTTCCTCCACTTTAGAAGCTTTAGGCTGTTCTTTAATTCCCTTAGACGGAAGAATAGCAATTTTATGATCACCCCAATGAAATTTACACATATTACTTCGACCCCTATAAGTAATATCAACATCATATTGCCAAGGCCGACCAAGTAATATATGACTGGCATCCATATCAACAACATCACATGTTACTACATCCTCATAATATTTTTCAATGGAAATTGACACACAACAAACCTCGGTTACCTTTTCCTTTGGTCCTTTTTTAATCCAGCGAATATTATAAGGAGATGGATGCTTTGTTGTAGGTAATTTTAGATGCTCAACAAGTCTCTTTGCCACAAAATTCTCACAGCTTCCAGAATCTATAATCAAGTCGCACACCTTCTTTACAACTGTACATTGTTATTTGAAAATATTGTTGCGTTGAGAACAATCTTCTTGCTGCTTAGGAGAATAGAGCACTCGTTGAACCACACAATTGACTCTTTCACCTTCTTCTTCTGCAATTTCAACCCCTTGGTAATCATCGTTTTCGCTCAAATCCTCAATATTGTCATTCTTTTCCTCCTCTTACTTTGCCAGATTCACATATTTTCGTGAAGGACAATCGTTAGACTTGTGCCCAGATTTTCCACAGCGATAACACTTAAGAGGAGCAGCTCTAGCATAAGGATTTGGATTTTTAGAGAATTCCTTATTAGCCGGTGCGATAGTTTGTCGTTTAGTGTCATCTTCACCATTGTAAACATCATGATTCTGCTCAACAACTGTGTTTGTTTGAGTTGAAGAAGTAATTTGCGGGGCCTTTCCTTTACTGAGATGAATAACTTGAAGATTCAAGAGTAAATTTTCGAGTATAATCAAACTTTCGTGGGAACTTTTCCATCATCTCTCCTTTCAAAGCTAAATGTTAGGCTTCTTCCACATTCTCAACTCTCTGTAACCCAATCTTTTATCTAACAGATGACTTTAAACCACTGAAGATATCTAGACACCCTCTGCTGCTCTGTTTCAATTAAATTATTACGAGCGGAAAGTCTCAAAAATTCAGATGTATAATCAAAGATTGACTTGTTGCCTTGCTCACAGTTTTGATACACCTCAAATAAGTACTGCTCGTAATCAGGCGGCAAAATCTCCCCATCGGCATTTTCCGCCACGTTCTCACAGGAGTTTTTCCAAGCCGTTGTCTATTCATTTGTAGTTGGTCCCACCAAATTGCAGCTCCCCCCTTTAATCGAAAAGCAACCAATTTTACCATCTTCTCTTCTGGAACTTCCATCATGTCAAAGAATCATTCTACTTCAGAAATCCAATCTAAGAAATTTTCCATGTGCATATTTCCATTGAAACCAGGAATATCTGCCTTCAGTCGGTACTCATCAAATTTGCGGTTTTGTCGAACTTGCTGATAAGTTTTGTAACCACCATCATCACCAGAATCCGAGTCATCCTCAACCACAAGTGGTTGCTGTTGACGTCTAGGGTTAACTCTCTCTCGTGGAATTCGTTTCGAACAGGTATGTCTATAGGTTCGTCCAAGGCAACTCCTTTGGTACGATTCCTATTAATCACAGATTGTTGATCTGCATTCAAGGTTCGATGTGTGAGCATGTCATGAATGTCACTCAATTGTTGTCTCGTTGAAGCAATCGCTGACCAAATAGCATCCACCCCACGTTCTTCGTCGTGAGGGATCCTGCCATCAACTCCGCTGTTAGCCATCAAGCTAGGCGATTCCTTGCTCTGATACCAAATGACGTAGTCGAAAGCAAACAACAAATAGGGACAGAACACGCTAACCCTAAGAAAATTGGAATCCTCCAAATTGAACTCTCAAAGAGAAGTTTTGTTCTGAAACTGACAGTAAAAAGATAACTGCCCTCAATTAGAAACTGATGCCCTTTTATATGCTAAGTTCATGAACCTATCAATTTAGGAAAATAAATAAATAAGAAATAGAAAACAATACAAAGTCCTAAACAAACAAATAATAGTAAAGTTCTAAAACAAACAAATAACTTCATGTCTCCTTGATGTCCTACGCCTTATATGAAACTTGATTCTAATGAATTCAATGACTTGATTCCCTCATAAATTAGTAATATGAATCGTCTACACTGGATAGACCTGTCAAGGAACAATATTGATGGTACCATTCCATATGAACTCACCCAGTTAAGCCAACTTTTTTGCCTTAATCTTTCCTCAAATTTACTTTCGGGTCAAATACCTTTTACAATTGGAGGACTCTTCAACCTTGGAATACTAGATCTGTCTAGCAACAAACTTAGTGGTATTACTCCTTAAGGGATCTTCAATTGTACGCAATTGAATAACTTGACATTGACCAAAAACAGTTTAAGTGGAAGCATTTCTCTAGAGTTTGCCAACGTTATAGGATTAACAATTCTTGATTTGAGTTATAACTTTATCAATGGAACAATACCTCCCGAACTTGGAGATGTTCCAAGATTAGACTACTTGTATCTTTCCCATAATATTCTTTCCGGTTTCATTCTTGAATCGCTCAATACATTAATTGACTTTGATTTGTCATTCAATAATTTAGAGGGTGAAGTACCATTTGTTTTGCAACATAACTATCCACTGCAGCAATTTAGAGGCAATAAAGGTTTATGCGGTCGAGTTAGCAGTTTGCCTTCTTGTAACCCTAAACCTCCTACCATTAGCTTCATCTGATATTTCTTCCTATCTCCATATTTTTTGCCTTCGTAGTTTTGGGATTTTTGGTTCACTTCAAATGTAAGGTTAAGAAATCTAGACTCTCAACGGCAAGAGAAAATAAGAGTGGAGATGTGTTCTCAATATGGAATTATGATGGCAAGATTTTATTTAAAGACATGATCAATGCAACAGACGATTTTGACATCAAATTGCATTGGAACCGGAGGTTATGCAGTGTTTACAAAGCACATTTGCCCACTGGCAGATTAGTTGCTTTGAAGAAGCTTCACCATTTGGAAAGTGAGGAGCCGGTTTTTATCAAGAGTTTCCAAAATGAAGCTCACATACTATCCAAGATACGATATCGAAATATTGTGAAGCTTTATTGGTTTTTGCATGCATAGAAAATGCATGTTTTTTATTTATGAATATATGGAGAGAGGAAGCTTATTTGGCGTTATTTTTTTTTAGAGCACTTATTTCGTGTTCTACGCAATAATGGTAAAGCTGTTGATCTAGATTGGTTTAAGGGGTTGAATGTGATCAAAGGCATTGCACATGATTTGTCTTATTTGCATCATAATTGCACGCTACCAATTGTTCATCATGACATATCAAGCAATAACATTTTACTAAACTCGGAATCAGAGGCATTTTTAGGTGACTTTGGATTGGCTAGACTTCTAAACTTCGATTCATCCAATAGAACCATAGTAGCAAGCACTTACGGATATATTGCTCCAGGTGATTACTTTATATTTTCAATAAAACTTAAATTATAATGATTTATCAAGGGATATTTTCTTCATCTAAAAAGTCGTATGTTTTTCATGTAGAACTTGCCTACACTGTGGTTGTGACCAAGAAATGTGATGTTTATAATTTCGGAGTGGTGGCATTAGAAACATTAATGGGAAGACATCCGGAAGAACTCCAGGTGATATGTTAGACCCATGTCTTTCTGTTCCAATGGATCAAATGGTTGTGCAGGATATTGTTCTTGTTTCATTAGTGGCATTCGCATGCTTGTGTTCTAAACCAAAGTCTCGGCCTACAATGCTACATGTGTCTCAAGAATTTCTTGCCCGCATGACGCCACTTACAAAACCTTTTCTCAACATCTCCATTGCAGAACTGAAAACCCAAGAAATGTATATGGTTGATGAAAATGATAGTTAATCATGGATGTATTTCATATTAATTGGTCAAACATCCCCTGCTTCCTCCCTGTTTTATGACAAGTATAGATGCTACGTATAACCGTATATGCTTTTTAATGACGATTTATTGCAGATAAATAATTGGCCTCCGTTAGATGTGAAGTCCTCCGTATGGATACTAACACCATTCTATTTGTTAAAAGTTAAGAATCTGAGAGTAATATAGTGAGAGCATTTTTGGACGATTTGGTCCACATGGAAGTGTTTTGAAAACATTTTATGAAAACAAGTGAAACTGAAAACACAATGCAGATTTTAAGTTTTGATCAATCACAGGGATATTAGGTGTAAGATGCACTGTTTTGAATCTCAAAAAGTTCTATGAACAATGCTAGAAGACCCTGATTCGTGAGCTTCACGTCGGATGATTGGTCCACTGAGCCTGACAACTCTTTATTCTGAGACCTACAGCAAATGCAAATGATAAAAGGATCTTCACTGACTCCAATTATTTTTCAGTTGCAAAACGTCAGGAATACATGAATTTTCCAATTAAGATGATCTAATTCCGCGTTTGCCCGTGCCAAGACAAACTTACTTAAGTCTTACATTGAACCTTGCTATAACCTTGCCGCATGCAGTTAGCAGAATTAACCAAACAAAATCACTTTAACATGGTGTCCTCGGCCTTCATTTTTGAAGTGCTGATGATTGTATGCACTACCTATATTATATATGTTGCAGCATCAAGATCTGGTGTACAATTAGAAATCGAAGCTCTGCTTAACACCAGTTGGTTTACCAATCGCTCAGGCAGCAGCAATAATCCTTCAGATCATTGCCACTGGAGTGGTATATCTTGCAATGCAGCACGAAGTGCCACTGAGATACGATTGCATCGATATTACCTTAACGGGGAGCCTGGACAATTAAAATTGTCTTGTTTTTCATACCTGAAAGCTCCAAGTCTTGGTTTCGGTCTCCATGAAAATATTCCATCTCAAATTGGTGTTCTTTCGAAACTCAAACTTCTTGACCTCTTCAAATGACCTTACTGGTGAGTTACTGATTTCTTTAGCTAACTTATACAAACTATGGAAACAAAATTGACCTCTTCAAATGATCTTACAGGTGCTATCCCTCCAGAGATTGGAAGCCTGAAGAATTTGGTCTCATTGTATTTGTATGGCAACAATTTCATTGGACATATCCCTTCAACTCTAGGTCAGTTAACCCTCCTTACTACTTTAAAACTGTTCTAAAAAATCAATGGCTCCATTCCTTTAAAGATTGGAAATATGAAAAATCTTCAACTTCTGGACCTGTCTTACAACAATCTTGATGGTCCAATTCCTGCAACTAACAAAGTTGATTTCTTTCTCTCTTTCCTCAAACCAATTCTTTGGTTCACTGCCCAGAGAAATTGGGAATCTAGAGAATCTAATCTACCTGCATCTGAGTAATAACAACGTTACTGGTCCCGTGCCTTCATTTCTCGGTCGTTTAACCAATTTGACAGAGCTGTATCTTGATTCTAACCAGTTGAGTGGCTCGATTCCCTCGGAAATTGGTAACATGAATCGTCTAGTCTCAATAGACATGCCAAGAAACAACATATATGGTACCATTCCCAATGAGCTCACCCAATTAAGTCGACTTACTCTTCTTAATCTTTCCTCAAACGTACTTTCCAGCCAAACACTGTTTACAAGTGTAGGTCTCTTTAACCTTGAAAATCTAGATCTCTCTAATAACAAACTTAGTGGTCCTATTCCATCCAGGATCTGGAACTGTTTAGGGTTGCAGAACTTGAGACTGAGCAATAATAGTTTAAGTGGAAGCATTCCACTAGAAATTGGCAATCTTCATAGACTGATTCTACTTGATTTGAGATATAACTTTATTGATGGGACAATACTTCTGTACTCGGAGACAACCTAATGGTCCGATACTTGTATCTTTCCCACGATAATCTTTCTGGATTCATTCCTAGATCTCTCAATATGACGATTGACTTAGACTTGTCTTTCAATAATTTAGAAGTGAAATCCCAATTTGTTTGGAGAGGGGTGTGAAAACTCAATGAAAACAGTTGAGAAGTAACCATGTGACAAGACACCAATGTCAAAACTAATTCACGAAATTTCCATTGCACAACTTAGGAATGTGCTTTTGTGCTCGGTGAATATTGTATGAAAATAGATTAAATAAAAGGAAAATCCTTGATACCTTGACATATACCTGGAATAATTGAAGAGTCCTTAAATGTTTCATTTAGTTTTTTCAAGATTGATTGATTATTAAATAAAATGAAAATGTTGTGAGAACTATTCAGCAAATGGAAGCTCAAAAGTCGAATTATTACTATCAAACTGTTTAGAAAATTGAACAGTTTGGAAATGAACTCTGTTCTTACGCGATATATAGCTTCCTTACACTCTGCTTTTCGATAAACGTAGTTGTTAGGATCTCAGCCAGTGCTCTGATACCACTGTTAGAATTCTGTATGTGGAAGCAATATACCGCAATTAAAGTAGAGATTTGAGAAAAGTGGAGAAGAACTGGACACACAATATTTACGTGGTAAAACCCCCAATTAATTTGAGGGAAACATCCACGGGCAAAAATAGAACAACTTTACTAGACCAAAATAATTACAACCTCTCTCTAATAACACTAGGAGACAACAACCTCACAAGAGGCTTTAGGGAGAAGAGAAGAGACTACATTTTTTTGGGATACTTTACAAATGAAGGGAAGGGGGGTATTTATTGGAAAATTTAGGTACTATTCACCGGTACTGTTCACTCATATTGTTCACCGTGTGGGACCCATCGACGGTGCCCGACTTTCACTGTTCACGGTGACGTTACTATTCACGATGACATCACTGCTTACGTCACTGTTCAAGCCGCCATTCACTATTCACATTGGATCAGCCCGATACTATTCATCCTTACTTTTCCTATTGGGTCAGCCCAATACTATTTGAGCTACTACCCTTCCTTTTGGGCCTTATTTTTGGGCTTGACAAATGTCTTCACTATTTTAACATTCTCCCACTTGAAGTCATTTTTATGGTCTATTCGTCTTTTTCTAATCTTTGCTCATACTCATGCTGCTTACGTTTCTACTAGGCCGAATGAGGATCTACACCATATGAACTTGTCAGTATTGATTGGCTTGGTCATTGCATCTGCTAGGTTCTCCTCAGTGTGAACCTTTTGCATATCCATACTTCCGTCTTCCACTACTTCTTGAATTCCTATGTGCTTTATCCTGGAATGAAAGGCTGGATTCCTTGCAATATACAAGGCACTTTAACTGTCACAAAACAGAGGAATTTTCTCTTGTTTGTGCCCGAGCTCCTCCATTAACCTCTTCATCCAAATTGCTTCTTTACAAGCTTGTGTAGCTGCCATATACTCAGCTTTTATTGTAGATGAAGCCACAACAGTTTGTAATTTGAAAATCCAGCTCACAGCTCCTCCTGTAATTTGTAAACACATAACATGTAGTGGATTTTCTTTTATTGAGATCTCCTGCAAAATCTGACTCTTCATAGCCTCTGACAGTAAATTCTGATCCTTCACAACATAATGCAATATCTGAGGTTCCTCTGATGTATCTTAGAATCCTCTTCACACTATTCCAATGCTCTTTACCAGGACTCGCCATGTACCGACTAACTACTCCCACTGCTTGTGCAATGTCCGGTCTTGTACATATCATAGCGAATATTAAACCTCCCACTGCTGATGCATACGGTAATCGAGACATCTCCATCCTCTCTGCTTCATTGATAGGACTCATACTTGAGGATAACTTGAAATTAATAGGAAAAAGGGTAGAAATTGGCTTACAATCTTTGCATATTAAAGCAACGCAAGATTTTCTTGAGATATCTCGGAAAGCCAAACCTTCCTATTATTTCTGTCTCGTTGAATTTGCATCCCTAGAATCTTGTTTGCTGGTCCTAAATCCTTCATATCAAACTTCCTGTCCAAACGTGCCTTTAATTCTCGGACTCGATCTTTGTTGGGGCCTGCTACCAACATGTCTTCCACGTACAACAGCATTACGATGAAATTACCATTATCACCAAACCTCTTGTAATAAGTACAATGGTCTGCATTAAGTCTGTTGTATCCAAGGCTTATCATGAAGGAATCAAATCTCTTGTACCAACACCTTAGCGCCTGTTTGAGACCGTACAGAGATTTGTTTAACCTGCAAACCAAGTTCTCTTTTTCTTTTTCTTCAAACTCTTCTGGTTGGAGCATATAAATTTCTTCTTCAAGATCTCTATGAAGAAAAGCAGTTTTGACATCTAACTGCTCCAGATGTAAGTCAAATGTAGCACACATTGCCAAGATTACTCTAACTGTTGTAAGTTTGACCACCGGAGAAAATATCTCATTGAAGTCAATGCCTTCTTTCTGAGCATATCCTTTTACCACCAATCTAGCACGATACCGCTCCACTTGATCATCGCCATTACGCTTGATCTTGTAGACCTATTTATTTCCAATGGGCTTTCTTTCTTGTGGTAACGGCACAAGTTCCCATGTCGTGTTCTTATGAGAGCTTTATTCATGCATTACTGTCATTCACAAGGATACACATGGGCTACTCATTGATTAATTTAGAGTTCATGGCTCTCCATCCTTTGTTAGAAGATAGTATGCAACACTGCTCTCTGAACATACTCCGAGTACCATACCGGTTCTTTCCTCTCTCGAGTTGACCGCCGAAATATCTGGGCCCTCGAACTCAACTGGTACTTATGCCTCATACGCTGATGCTACTTTACAAGAATTTGAATCTTCTTTTTCTGAATTTTCCTCCTGAGCTATTGTAGTCTCTGAATTTCCTTTTGATGTGCCATTGCCTTCTTCCTTCTGTATTTGATTTTCTACAAAGATAACATCCATGCTGACTATGAATTTATGGGCAGTGGGGTCCCACAAGTGATACCCCTTTACTCCGTCAGCATAATCTATGAAACACTTGATCCTTTTTTTCGAATCAAGTTCTATCCGCGATTTAAAGGCTTTAAATACTGCACACACATCTGACTTTCTCTTGATCGGATATACCTAGCATCTCCTAAGGATATATCCGGTGATTCCCAGATATCAGAATGAATCAAGTCTAAAGTGCAATATCTTCTAGCAGTACTGCTGCTGAACTTTAATCTATGCTTCTTGCTTATAACACAATGCTCACATAAGAATAGATTTGCTGATTTGAGCCTAAGAAGCAGATTTCTATCGGAGAGAATCTTCAAACCTCATTCCGATATATGGCCTAGTTTGCGATGCCACAATATCGTTGACTCTTCTCCATGGTTGGTGGACACTTCACATGAATCTGCTTCATGTAGTGTTTCCCCTTTAAGCATGTATAGATTTGCAGTTATCTTCTATGCCTTCATAATTGTAAGCGCGCCTCTGCCAATTTCCAAGATCTCATTTTCTACATAGGTCTTGCATCCAAGATCTAATTGTCCCAAAGACAATTGATTCTTCTTCAGGCCATTCACATGTCGTACCTCCTGAGTGGTGCAAACCATACCATCGTGCATTTTTATCTTGATGGTATCAATACCAGCGATCTCCTAGGCATGATCATTACCCACAGATCCTCCAAGATAGGTTCATATTTGTGGAACCATTTTCTTCGTGAGGTCAGGTGTCAAATGGTTGCTGAATCTAGACACCAGACATTAGCAAACCGTTCTCTGCCTTCATTAACAGTAGTGTCCTCGCTGTGTAAAACTTCACCATCATCTGAGGTGCTACAGCCTTGAGAGCTTGATAACTCTAGAGCTCCGTTATCCCACTATTCTTCTTGTGCCAACACTCTAATATGGTATGCCTGCTTTGCCACAATTTTAGCATTTGATACTCTTCTTACTTCTTGATTTTGACCTACCATGATTACGACTCCCACTGGGGCCATGTTCCGTTGATCTTCCTCTCATCATCGTTAATGTTTCTGCCTATTTTGGACTTGTGAATCTATCTTTCTTGTTTTTGCGCTTGCTCCCTTTATCTAATACAGCGGTTGCAATATCATTAAAGACTAGATGCTCCACAATACTTGATGATGAGCTGATCATACAAATCTGGTACTCTGAAGTAGAAGTTCTGCACGCTCATTTTCAAGGTATTGATGTGGTCAGTCATCGTCGAAGATTCTGCCATTCGAAGAGTATAGAGTCTCATTTTCAAGAAGATTTTGTTGTGTAGTGACTTGGCCTCATATTACTTTATCAGAGTATCTCATACCTCCTTTACTGTCTTCTTCTCTGCCATACTTGATAGTACTTCATCAGCAAGTGCCAAATGCAGATTGGCAACTGCATTACCTCCCATAATCAGTAATCTCTTTTGGTCTGCCTCTAATTGCTATCCGGCAATTGTTTTTTATTAGTATTGCCCTCATATTCTTCTTCCACAACATGAAATTGCTTCCGTCAAACATCTCAATCTTGAACTTTGTTGCCATTATGTTGATGATGACCTGCTTCTTACTTGGATCGACACACACTGTATTACCGTATAGTACCCATATACTGGAATAGTGACCATAGTTATGAACATTGCACCAGGTAAGTTCCCAAGAAAGAGAGGTGGGTTACAATAGACACTCTTAAGTACCAAGTCTTTCCTTAGCCAGAACCTATTCTAGACATGTACTTTCCATACCACCACACTTATTTCCAGCAACGACGAATCTACAAGAAGCTCCTTAGTCAATAAATTCAAGAACAATTCTTTTCTGATGTGGAAGATCAGCCAATGCTGCAACCACAGAGCATACTAAGAATTTCCTAGAGAATCTGACACCTTAGCAACTCGGAATGCAACCTGAGGCTCTGATACCACTATTAGGATCTCAGCCAGTGCTCTGATACCACTGTTAGGATCCTGTATGTGGAAGCAATATACCGCAACTAAAGTAGAGATTTGAGAAAAGTAGAGAAGAACTGGATACACAATATTTACGTGGTAAAACCCCCAATTAATTTGAGAGAAACATCCACGGGCAAAAATAAAACAACTTTACTAGACCAAAATAATTACAACCTCTCTAATAACACTAGAAGACAACAACCTCACAAAAGGCTTTAGGGAGAAGAAAAGTGACTACATTTTTTTGGGATGCTTTACAAATGAAGGGAAGGGGGGTATTTATAGGAAAATTTAGGTTACTATTCACCAGTACTGTTCACTCATACTATTCATCATGTGGAACCCATCGGTGGTGCCAGACTTTCACTATTCACGGTGACGTCACTGTTCACGGTGACATCATTGCTTACGTCACTGTTCAAGCCGCCATTCACTATTCATATTGGGTCAGCCCGATACTATTCATCCTTACTTTTTCTATTGGGTCAGCCTAATACTATTTGAGCTACTACCCTCCCTTTTGGGCCTTATTTTTGGGCCTGACAAATGTCTTCACTATTTTAACAATAGTTTTAGTCTTCGAAGTTTATTTCAAGTTTTAATTTTATAAAAATTTTATAACTGACAAGAATACTTGCAAGTTTCTATTTGTTATGCAAAGACAAATTGTATATTGGACAACAAGGAAGCTGAACGAAATGTTGTTAAAAGCAAGAAGCAGACAACAATCAAAGGAGTTTTCATACGAGATACTGAGATATAAGAGGATATAATGTCGAAAACATTCTTATGCAGTTTGTTTTTTCTTGTTGGAATGCGACTTCAGGGATGGTATTTTTTTACAGGAAAGTAATGTTGTCTACATGGTGAATAAGAAATCTAGGAATTTTAGATAACTCTTCTCATGCATCATTAACATTATTATTAGAACATAATGTCCAAAACATTCAAGAAATTAGTAATGCATTTCTTGCCGTTCAGCGCTGGCCAGCACGGCAGCTCAGCCCCTGTTAATTACTCATGAAAGGCTAGCTTCTCTGTGCAAAATTTAACCAACGAACACCTTTTATATATTATAGAATATTCATGAAAAGCTATATAAGTCATGAAAAGCTTTTACTCATGAAACACCTTTTAACCAACAAATACCTTTTACTCATGAAAAGCTAGTTTGCACCCTAAAATATTTGAGGCTTCACAGCAAATATTTGGTAAGTACATGTACATATGTTTTTTGGTGCTTTTGAATCACTGTGGATATATGTGTCTATATATGATGACTAAGAGTTGTATATATCACAAAGATCACTCACTTTGGAATCTAGTCATAGGCCATGGTGATTCGAGGACAGTAATTACTAATTAAGCATAACCCTGATTTTCAAATCAACGCCAAAAAAAATAAAAAAACATGATTCACAAATTTAATTTAGTAGAACAGTAATATAGAATCACAGTAAATTTAGTAGCAGCGTTTAGACAACCAACTTTATTTATATATACACACACAGAGAGGTAATCAGTAGAAGAATCAACTAAAAGATGTTTGAGTTCTCCACCTCCAAAGTGTTCACAGTAATCATAAGGGCTACTATTCTTGTTTGCAATGCAGCAGCAGCTTCTAATAAATTAGAACAGGAAGCTCTAGTGAATACAACTTGGTGGAACAGAAGTGTTGCCTACAATAATTCAGATCATTGCAAGTGGGTTGGTATCACTTGCAATTCAGTGGGTAGAATAACTGTGATAAACTTGGCCAATTCAATTTCTCTTGCTTCTCAAATCTTCAAGTTTTAATGTTTGGAACAGCAGTCTCTCTGGAATCATTCCGGCAATAATTTTATAGGTAAGCTACAAGTTTTTTTTTTTTTGGTATATATATGCACTCACACAACCATGTCATAGCTGCTATCCCTCTAGAAAATTGACTTAATTTCTTTAACCATGTTATAGGTGCTATCCCCAAGAAATTGGAAACCTAGGAATCTGGCAAAACTGTTTTTGGAAAATAACAAGCTTACTAGACCTATTCCTTAAACTATTGGTCTTTTATCCAAGTTGAAAGCAATCGACCTACGAAAGAATAGAAGAAATAGTAAGATTCCAGGTGAGTTGACCCGATTAAATCAGCTTATTTATCTCGATCTTTCCTCAAATCTTCTTTTTGGCGACATAATGATTACTGTTGGAAAACTAATCAATCTTAAACGTCTAGACCTTGCTGATAATTCACTTAGTGGTGCAATTCCAACTGGTTTCTGCAACTGTTCAAAGTTGGAGAGCTTGATATTGAGCAGAAATAGTTTAAGCGGAATCATTCCACTAGAGATTACTAAACTTCCATTACTAAAATTTGTTGATTTGAGAAACAACCTTGTCAATGGGACAATACCTTCCCAACTAGGAAAAATGCCATTGTTACGATTCTTGCATCTTTCACACAACAATCTTTCTAGCGTAATTCCTGGATCTCTGATTATGATGTCTGATCTTGATTTGTCGTACAATAACTTGGAAGGTGAAATACCAATTTCCTTACTATGTAAATACCCACCAGAACAAATCATTGTGGGCAACAAAGGCTTGCACAGTAATAAGGTTACCACTGGTTTGTGTTCTTGCTCCGAGTATCCTGCTTCTCCGCCAAAAGACTCGGAATATGTCATTCCTATTATTAAAATTTTTGTCCTTGTCGCAGTGTGTCTAGCTTTTACAATTTTTGCAATTTTATGGCTTCTTAAACGTAAGGTCAAGACACATAAACTCATGCAATAGTGGAGATTTGTTCTCAATATGGAATTATGATGGTAAGATTACATATGAAGACATTATTACATCAACGGAGGATTTTGACATAAAATATTGCATTGGAACTGGTGGCTATGGTAGCGTTTACAGAGCACAACTTTCTAATGGTAAAGTAATTGCTTTGAAGAAGCTTCATTGTTGGGAAAGTGAGGAACCAACATTTACCAAGGGTTTTCAAAATGAGGTTCTTGTTTTATCTAAAATACGACATCGGAACATTTTGAAGATAAGGACAATAAGTTTTATATTTGTTTGACATATAACTACAATCTTTTAGATAATTTAAATAAACAGACCAATTTCTTTCATAATAACTACAATGCTTTTGTTGGAATTTTGTTTTCAGCAGGATTTGGTTTGTAAGTTCACTTATGAAATTTGTTTCAGCATTTATAATTAATTCGAAATTTGTAGGAGAGAGACAAAACTCGAACTTATAACTTGTGAGGTACTATTATTTTAAAATAGAAATATAATATATAAGTGATTAAAATTAGAAAACAAATTCACTCATTGAGTGGTTAGAGCACATTTCCATTTACCTTAATAGTGGGGTTCACCATGTGCATTTATGAGCATTTGTGGAAAGTTTTTTCTTCGTATTGTGGGAGTAGATATCTCCCATTTATTAGAGTAGATATATGGATCGTGTGTTAAATTGAGTGTCGGCAAACTTGTAATTAAAATCCACCTGTCTGGTGGACCTACACGCATCACTTGTAAATGCGATGACGAAGACCACCTACCCTAGATAAATAATTTCCTAATAAAAATTATGAATTTTAATTTATTTTGCATATTAATCTAATTTTTTTATATATTTATGATTTGATAATATTGAAAATTGGGAGATTAGGCAAGAAAGGAATTACCCTAATCCTCCATGGAGGAATCCTCATGAGTCTATTACAAGTTACAACATGCTTATACTATCAAAAAAAAAAAAAAAATCATCAGTGCTCACCATCAAATATTGCAATTATAAAGGTATGTTTTTATTTCAAAAGCACCTTCACCCTCATTTTTGTCACATGCCATTATGAACTCCATTAATTTTAAGTTTTCAAAACATAGTTTGAAAACAACTTTGACTTCATTAGCACTAGTAATTGGATAGCAAAATTTTAGGTAAGAAAAAATTTTGAAGAGCCATTTTAGGTAAGTAAACTTTGATCCATTTTTAAATAATAAAAAATTTTAATTTGGTTGAAGTATTCATTCTTGTGAAAGTACCATTTTACCCTTTATCTCTCTCTCTCTCTCTCTCTCCTTTTTATGTCAGATCTAAAATTTTCACTATAGATATATAAATTTGTGGCTTTTTTTGGGAAATTTCCATAGTACAGATGAATTGGATTATTCGAATTCGTTAGGGTGTCTCAACGAGGTTAGGATTGCAAGAGGGGTTAGACATCTCAGCGTGGTTAACATTTAGTTGTTTTTATACTCATAAAAGAAAAACTCTTTTTATGAATTACAATTTCTCATTGGAGGTATAATCACTCAATTTAGTATGTATTTGTAAGGTGAGGTGCATGAATCAGTTTTGATGTGTTTTGTTATATGACGGTGAATGGGATAATAGGAGTGGAAAGTTTCGATATATGAATTGGCTAGCGTACACCATGATTAATATTGTGACAGAAAAATGTAACGTTTATAGTTTTGGAGTGATATCGAGGAGAACTCCTATCATCATTAGCATCAAATAATGCTAATTGATATACTAGACCACGCCTCTTGCCTCTATTGGATCAAATGGTTGGGCAGAATGTTGTTCTTGTTTCATCAGTTGCATTTGCATGCTTGCATGCCAAACCAAAGTCTCGACCTTCAATGCAGTGAGTATCTCAAGAATTTCCTGCCCGTAAGACGCCAATATCCAAACCTTTTCACGAATTTTCCATTGCTCAACTTAGATACTAAAATCTTGAATTCCTGGTTTTGGTTCATTCATATATAGGACCAATTTGTTAGAAAATGTTAGGAAATTGTATGTGGAAGTAATAACCGCAGCTAAAGTAAAGATTTGAGAAAAATGGAGAAGAACTGGACACACAATATTTAAGTGGTAAAACTCCCAATTAATTTGAGGAAAACATCCACGGGCAAAGATAAAAAAACTTTATTAGACCAAAATAATTACAACCACTCTCTAATATTTTAGGAGAGAACAACCTTACAAGATGAAAGAAAAAACTTGAAGTAAAAAACTCCCATCTATTTATAGTTGAGGTGAATGACAATTTTGTAATTATGTGTGGCTCTCATTTATTATTTTCTTCCACCAAATAACCACCACCTATCAAATGAATGGATAGGATTAGATCAAGCTACTTACCAAGTAAATTGTTAGGATTAAACTAACCTTTTGGGCCTTATTTTGTTTGGGCTTGAAAAATATCTTCACATTTTCTACATTCTTCCACTTAAAGTCATTTTTCATGGTCCATCCATCCTTCTAATCTTTGCTCATACTCATGCTGCTTATGTTTTTGCTAGGCCGAATGAGGATCTACACCATATGAACTTGTCAGTATTGATTAGCTTGGTCATTGCATCTGCTAGGTTCTCCTGGTGTGAATCTTTTGTATATCCACACTTCCATCTTCCACTACTTCTCGAACAAAGTGATATTGAACTCCTATGTGCTTTGTTCTGGAATGAAAGGCTGGATTCCTTGCGATATCCAAGAGACTCAGACTGTCACCATGTACTAACTAACTACTCCCACTGCTTGTGCAATGTCTGGTCTTATACATATCATAGCAAACCTTAAACTTCCCACTGCTAATGCATACGGTATTTGAGACATCTCCATCCTCTCTACTTTATTGCTAGGACTCATACTTGAGGATAACTTGAAATTAATAGGAAGAGGGGTAAAAATTGGCTTACAATCTTGCATATTGAAGCGCCATAATATTTTATTGGGATCGTTCTTCTGGAAAAGCTAAATCTTCCTATTATTTCTGTCTCGTTGAATTTTTATCCCTAGAATCTTGACTGCTGGTCCCAAATCCTTTATATCAAACTCCCTAACCAACTGTGCCTTTAATTCTTGGACTCAATCTTTGTTGGGGCCTGCTACCAACATGTGGTCCACGTACAATAGTATTATGATGAAATCACCATCATCACCAAACCTCTCGTAATAAGTACAATGATCTTAACTGAGTCTGTTATACCCAAGGCTTATAATGAAGGAATCAAATCTTTTGTACCAATAACTTGGCGCTTGTTTTAAATCGTACAAAGATTTGGTAAACCCGCAAACCAAGTTCTTCTTGCCTTTTTTAACAAAACCTTTTGGTTAGAGCATATTGATTTCTTCTTCAAGTTGTCCATGAAGAAATGCAGTTTTCACATTTAACTGCTCTAAATATATATCAAACATAGCACACATAGCCAGGACTATTCGGACTATTGTAAGTTGAACCACTGGGAAAAATATCCCATTGAAGTAAATACCTTCTTTCTGAGCATATCCTTTCACCACCAGTCTTGGACGATACCGCTCCACTTAATCATTGTTATCTCGTTCGATCTTATAAACCCACTTGTTACCAATAGCTTTCCTTCCATATAGTAGTGGTATAAGTTCTCATGTCTTGTTCTTTCTTCATGCATTGTTGTCATCGACAGAGATACCTCTGGGCTATTTATGGCTTCATTGAAAGTTGATGGCTCTCTATCCTCTGCTAGAAGACAGTATGCAATATTGTTCTCTGTAACATACTCCAAGTGCCATACCGGTAGTTTCCTCTCTCGCATTAACCGTCGAGCTTCTTGAGCCACGGACTTAACTGGTACTTGTGCATCGTGCTCTGATATTGCTTCAGAAGGATCTGAATCTTCTTGTTCTGGATTTTCCACTTGAACTACTGTAGTCTCTGAATTTTCTTTTGAAGTGCCATCATCATCTTCCTTCTGTATTTGATCTTCTACAAAGATAACATCCCTGATGACTATGACTTTGTAGGCAGTGGGGTCCCACAAGTGATACCCCTTTACTCCGTCAGCATATCCTAAGAATATACACTTTCTAGATTTCGAATGTAGCTTTGATTTTCTTAGGCATTGTACATCACGTACGCATGACATCTGATCGGTCATTTATTGTTATATATTTACGACCCTTGGATCATTTCTTTTGATTGTATTTTTTAGTATTTTTGGTACGTTTGATGTGTTTTGTGAGTATGTGCAGATATTAGGTGAGCCCCATGAATTAATGCGAATACACGATGAGTCGAGGCAAAACCGGGCAATTCAGGATATGTATTCTTGGTATGAGGTGCAGGAGCTTACCGAGGAAGCCTTGGTGGATTAAATTGAAGATTTGGGCGCTGTAATTGTGAACAGTAACGTACATGTGAATAGTGTATTATGAACAGTACCGTGCACATGAATAGTATACAGTCAACAGTGTTAAACAGTACCTAGGAGGGCGCCGCCTGTGGGTTCCATACATCAACAGTGATGTGAGCAGTGACGTGAACCATGAATAGTAACCAGGCATCTCCTATAAATAGCTCCTCATTTGTGATATTCTAAAAAAGAGGGGATCCAACAGAGAGGTTCGGCTGGGCACGATTTGGCAGTCCTTGGCTTCGGCCAAGGGTAGTTTTTCACACATTCCTCCACTCCAAAACACCATCCAACATCACCACAACACATCTCTAGTTGCGATTACATCGATTTTCCATCAAGAGAAGACGAAGAACGAAGGAGGAGAAATCTAAGCGGGAAACAAGCGGGTTTCGATTCTCGACTTCATCGAATGGGTTGTATTACTTCCCTTTTTCCTATCTTTATGTTTAATTGATTGTATAATTGATTAGATTTGTTGTTAGGTGGTTCCGAAAACTATGAATGAATTCAGAAATTTGACTATATAATACTTTTCATATATTTCAAGATATGTTGTTAGACAATTTATTTCTATTAATTGATAATTCTTATTGTTTGCATTACGAAAGTATTTGCATAAATTTTGAATTATTATTAATAAGGAAATTATAATCATTATGAGACATCAATTGATTGTAATTGAGTTTAGTAGGAGTCTAGCAATGAATTATAGGTTGATTAAGGTATGAAAGTGCTTAATTGACCAAAGAATTATTACTACATTGGGTGTTTGATCGCTTTACTCTATGACCGATAGGTGAAGTGGATTGAATTCAAATCATCAATGCATGAACTATTATTTGATGAGCCAATATTAGGAAATAGTTCATCTTGAGTATATTGTGCTTCATAATAGTCAATATTTTCTTATCCGGGATTGGGATCGTGTGACCACCTAGCGTTATCCTCCATATATTCCGTCTCGCTTTACTTTTATTGTTTTAGTAGTTAATTGTAGTTTAACTAAAACCCAAAAACATCCTTGATTTATTTTTACCGCTTTAGTATAATCTCTAGTTTTATAATTAGTACCACCACTTCCTTGTGGATTCGACTCCGTACTCATGGAAATTTTATTACTTCGATACATCCTACACTTGAGATTTATTCCTACGCGTTTGAGCGTGTCAAGTTTTTGGCGCCGTTGCCGGGGAAGTGGTTTCGGTTGCTAGTTCTAAAATTAGAGATTTTTGTTTCTTAGATTTTTGTTTTATTTTTTATTTTTGATTTTTAGTTTTTGTTTAGTTCTTTGTTATTTTAATTTTTCTTTGTTGTTGTTTATCTTTCTAGGTACTTGAGAGTTGAGCATGCATGAGCAGATTGCAGACCATGCTGCAGATGGTGTCTGGGATGTGTTCTGATACTTAGCTTGAGTATGACGTCTTGCCTAGACGTTAAATAGTACACTAGGAGGGAGGTAACCCTTTATTTTTATTTTTCCTTGTTTTTATTGTGCTTTTATCATTTTCATTCAATTTCGCTTTTCCAATTGAAGTGCTATGCCTTGTATTGAGAAAACGAAGTACAGGGGAGTGAGGTTGAATGAAGTGATAGTTGTGGATATTTAGGATTGTTAGTGGTGGATACTAGGACTGTTGTTCTGTATTTATATTTTGCGTGTTTTGTTGTTTCCCTTGAATCTAGGATTTTAAACATTGAGGACAATGTTTATCTTAGGTTTGGGGGTATTTTTGTCTTTTGTGTGCTTTTGAGTCTTGTTGGTGTATATAGGCTGGAAACCTAGACTTTCCTCATATGCACTGCATTTGAAAGACTTAGGCATAACAATGCCACGTACACCAGTTTTAAGTCTTTTATTGTATTTTTCGTGTTTTGTTTTATTTGTTTTAGGATAGCAAATTATGTGCATACTAAATAGATAATTGAGTAATAATATGTAAATGCTTAGGTCATTTGAGTGTACAAAGTTGTTAGCTAGAATAATACCGGTAGTGTCTTTGCATTTAAACATATAAGTCTGAAGTCTTTGCATTGTAGCATGTGAAACCTTTCAATTAGTAGCCCTGATTAATAGTGAAGACTACCCTTAGTAAGATTTTGAGCTTATTGCGTATTTATTCTGAGGGAATTAATTGTTTCTACTCTTAAACACTTTCTTGAGCTTCATTGTCATTAGATTAATCTCTATAGGTTTACATTGGATGTTAATGAACTGCATTATAAAAATCTTGTATGCATGTGTAAAATGTTCAATTAAGTAGATTTTAGAAATATGATCCGGGCATTGTGTGTGAATTCCTAAATAGCTTTATTTTCTGTCCTTAAATTGTGTGCTCCCTATCCCATTCGTGGGCAAACATTCGCATATTAGCCTTTTATTGTATGAACTACATGTCCAAAAATCCTAGCCGAAATTGTAAGACGTTACCCTTGACGCTTGGAAGCTAGAGACAATTAAAAGGGAATGTGTCAGTGTTGAGTGAGAAAGAGGAGTGGAGTAAAAAAGATGAAATGGATGTGGAAATATGCAGAAAAATATAAAAAAATAAAATAATAACCAATAGAAAAAAAAAAAAAAAAAAAAAAATACCCCCAAACCTATCTTTTGCTTATCCTCAAGCAAATCGGCACACACCACAACAAACACAAAAATAAAAGCAACTAAAATTAACAACAGAAAACAACAAAAAAATAAACTACGCTATAAACAACAAATAATTGTAGGTTTGAATAATTAGCCGGCTTAAGAGTCCACATCTCCAGTTGGTGTTTTTAAGTCGACTTGTTGTTGATGAAGACCGATTTACCACATAACTAGTCATGGCCCCGGTTCGGCTCGAACCGGGCGGTTCGAACCGAACCGGTGGTCCCGGTTCAAAGCCGGTTCCAGAATCGGTGACCGGAACCGAGACGCCCGGTCCCAGTTCCGGTTAGCTTCCAAAAAAAATCGGAACCGCCGATTACAAACTGAAGGTTCAAGGAACCGTCCGATTCCGGTTCTAACCTGCTTTTTTTTTAAATTAAAATAATTATATAAATATTTATTTAAATATAAATAAATATATATAATTTTACATCCCAATACTATTGAGCCATATAAAATAATTTAGAATATTAAATATAAGTATAAAAGCCCAACATTATTGTTGGGCCACACACCAGTTAGATATTTCTTTTGTAGGTTAGCTTCTATAAGCCACTCAACCTCCTACACAACCCTTTTCTTTTCTATGTGGGACTAAAATTGCACTAAATGAGTTACAATTTACATGAACTTCTCATTAGTGAAGGGATCAAAATGTGTTCCCAAAAAAAAAAAAAATCAATTTATGTACATTTATAAAGTACTACTATTCTTCTTCTACATCTTGTCGTGTGTATATATATATATATATATATATATATGTATTACAAAATAGAGCAACCAATATTGATCTGCTCTTTTCCGCTAATGGATCTAACCAAGTTCATATAATATCTCTGCAAATCTCAACTCAACACAAAAACACTTCTGTTTTGTCTGTTTGCCTTCCCAGTTCCCGTAACTATTGTTGCTATTGGCTCTTTTAACAAACTTTAAACAACTATATATCTATTAATCCTATCAATCATAGACAGTTAGGCAAACCCAATAATACAATACAATATAATATATAACATAACAACAATTCATCACATTTCAAACAATTTTGTCACAAACTTATTAACTATTCGTGTATGCTGTTACTTATTTTCTAAAGTTTTCCTTTATCTATGACCTTGTTAACTTTGATAACTCCATTGCAGGCATTACAATTTAAATTACAAGTTTTTTTTTTGTCCTTTAGCTTTAGGGGAGAAAAAAAAAAAGATCCACAAAATGTCCAAGTCACTACATATGATTATGTTTAACAACATAAAGGATAAAGAAGATTTTTTATTCATCAAGCCAAAATTTTTAACTATATTCAAATCCCACATTGAAAGAGTCCAAATTTGAATCTTTGCTTATATATATATATATATATATATATATATATATATATATATATGTAACCATTTTTCCACATCCAACATTGAAAGTGGATAATTTTGAAACTACCTTTGCTTGTATATATATATATATATATATATATATGCACACTTTTAAAGTTTTTTTTCCTTACCAAAATGATCCAAACCTAAATTACTTTTGGTTTATTCATTTTTAAAATTTTCCTAATCTTATATATTTTTAAAAAAAATATATTTTTCCTCTCAAAAAAAAAAAAATTTTTATAGGGGGCCGGTTCCGGTTATGGAATTGACGGTTCAACCGCCGGTTCCCTAAAACCGGAGGAGGAACCGGAACCGAGTTCCTCCTCCGATTTTCAACCGGAACGGGGACCGAGACCGTATTCCGGTTGGGCTAAAAAAGGAACCAGGAACCGCCGGTTCCGAAACCAGTTGCCATGACTACACATAACAGGCGGTTTTGGCTGCTTCAGCCCAAAAGGAATTAGGGTAGGCCATCAGTCCTCAACATAGCTCTTATCCTTTCAGCAAGAGTTCTATTCATCTACATTGCCACTCTATTTTGTTGAGGAGTATATGTGACAGTGAACTGCCTATCTATTCCTTCTTGCTTACAAAATGCCAGAAATTTGTCATCTGTTTATTCTTTTCCATTATCTGTCCTCAAACACTTGATCCTCTTTTTAGAATCAAGTTTCATCCGCACTTTAAAGGCTTAAACACTGCAAACACATCTGAATTTCTCTTGATCGGGTACATCTAGCATCTCCTAGAGTAATTATCAATGAATGTCACCATGTAACTTGCTCCTCCTAGGGATATATCTGGTGATTTCCAAACATTAGAATGAATCAAGTCTATAATGCATTTGCTCCTAGCAGTACTGCAATCTATGCTGCTTGCTTGTAACACAATGCTAACAGAAGTGTAGATTTACTGATTTGAGGCCGGGAAGTAGATTTCGATTGGAAAGAATCTTCAAACCTCGTTCCGATATATGGCCTAGTTTGTGATGCCACAATATCGTTGACTCTTCTCCATGGTTGGTTGATGCAGCACATGAATCTGCTTCCTATAGTGTTTCTCCTTTAAGCATGTATAGATTTGCAGTGATCTTTTTTATCTTCATAACCACAAGCGCGGCTCTGATAATTTAAAAGATACCATTTTCTATTTAGGTCTTGCACCCAAGATCAACTAATTGTCCCAAAGACAATAGATTCTTCTTTAAGCCCTTCACATGTCGTACCTCCTGAATGGTGCGAGCTGTATCATCGTGCATTTTTATCTTGATGGTGTCAATACCAGCAATCTCCAAGGCATGATCATTACCATAAATACATATCCTCCAGAGATAGGTTTATATTTGTGGAACCATTCTCTTCGAGAGTCATATGCTAGGTGACTGCTGAATCTAGAAGCCATACATCATCAAACTGTTTTCTGCCTTCAGTTACAGTAGTTCCTTCGCTGTATAAAACTTCACCATCATCTGAGGTGCTTACTACACACCCTTGAGAGTTTGATGACTCTGAAGTGCTGTTATCTCCACTCTTCTTCTTGTGCCAATACTCTGATTTGAATGCCCCTTTTTGCCACAATAGTAGCATTTGATATTCTTCTTACTTCTTGATTTTGACCTACCATGATTACGACTCCTACTGGGGCCACGCTCTGTTGCTCTAGCTCTCAGTCATCAGTTAATGCATCTGCCTGTTATGTACTTGTGAATCTATCTTCCTTATTTTTGCGCCTGCTCTATTCTTCTAAAATAATGGCTGCAATATCATCAAAGACTATATGCTCCACAAGAATATTGTTTGTGAGGTTGATGATGAGCTGGTCATACGAATCTGGTAGACTTTGAAGTAGAAGTTATGCACACCCATTTTCATCTATTTTATACCCCAACACTGTGAGTTGAGAAAATAGTGTATTCAAGGCGTTGATGTGGTCAGTCATCGTTGAATATTCTGCAATTCAAAGAGTGTAAAGTCTCCTTTTCAAGAAGATTTTGTTGTGTAGTGACTTGGCCTCATATAATTTTGTCATAGTCTCCCATATCTCTTTTGTTGTCTTCTTCTCTGCTATACTTGATAGTACTTCATTAGCAAGTGCCAAATACAGATTGGCAACATCATTGCCTTCCATCTTGTTCCACTTACTATCATCAGTAATCTATTTTGGTCTGTCTCATTTCATAATTTAACATTAAAACATATATATCATTTCATAAATATAATTCTACACCAATGTCCGTACCCAGAAAAATTCTCACATACGTATCGTAGGGTCCATGTCACAACACACACGCAGAGCTTGGGACTTACGTCACATACACTATGCAAATATATTTCGCCTGTGCAGAGAAATTATTCTCATATACGTACGCAGAGTGGCCCGAAAGCCTTAAATCTTAGTTATAAGGAATGGTACGAAATTGGTGTTCAAAAAATCATCACATTTCTCTCAATCTCTACTCAATAACTTTTTGCTTAAATAAATCCTCATTATAATATAATCATTAATCATTTCTATTTTTCTCATATATAACAAAAATCTCAATAGCTTAATTCATCAAACATAAGCATATCTCTAGTGTCTATATATAATTCAAAATCATAGAAAATAATTGGTTTTAAGAATCAAATAAAATAAACGTAATAAATCTCTAACATCCATACATGAATTAAATTCATGTAATACATAACTAAATCTTTAATAAACATATATAAATAATTTGTATAAAACTTCATATAATCTCAAACCAATCAATTTTATATAACACAGTATAATATATCAATTTCAACACAAAATATAAATCAATCTATTTTGAAAATACCAATAATTTCTTTATGGAAATCAAATAAAAATCCACTCACAACTTGTATGGAATTCTAGTTGGGTTCAAGAAGGTTAGATTCCCTTTGTATCTCTTTCTTCCCTAAAACAAATCACCAAGAACTTGATTAGAATCCATAAGATATCATAATGAAAACACTTTAGAAGAATTTATGATTGAAGTCCTAAGAATACCCCAAACCTTAGCAAGTATTTTTGCTAATATTTTTTCTTCACTTGTTTACTGTCCCAACAGCTTTCTCTCACAATATACTTGCTGTCCCAGCAGTTTTTACTCTCACTTTTACTCACCAAAACTTTCTGTTTTGTCACCTACTTCAACTACCTTATACTCTACCTTGTTCCTAGTCACTAACTCACATTTTAATGTACTAAAAACATGCCAAACAGCAGCTAACAAAGGTGCTGTCTGACAGCTTAATAAGGTGCTGCATTGCCTTGTATGGCAGCTAGGTGAGCTGTCTTTAATTTGCCACCAGCTACTTTAATTTAATGAAGGAAGCAACTGCTGTCCCATACTTTCCAGCAGTGTTTTTGCATGTATATTTGCAAGATTTTGGGCTTGAATGGGCCTAAAGAAAGTGGGTTTAATTTGTGACAAGTGGGCCTCTCGAATGTAATTCTTTTTCCATGTCGGGCTTTATGAAACTATCCCAATTTTTTCTCTATATCCGAGTCTTACAATATGAACTTAATTAATTTATTTTGTTTTCCATATTGGGTCTCACACCGTGATAGTACTGTATCCGAAATAGTACCGTATACTAGAATAGTGATCGTATTTATGAACAGTACCACCAGGTAAGTTCCCAGAAAAGAGAGGCGGGTCGCAACGGACATGCTTAAATATCAAGTCTTTCCTTAGCCAGTACGTTTCCTAGACATGCACTTTCCACACCACCACTCTCATTTCCAGCAACCACGAATACTACCAGAAGCTCTTAATCAGTAAACTCAAGAACAATTCTTTTTTTATGTGGAAGATTAGACAATGCTACAACCAAAGAACATACTAAGAATTTTCTAGAGAATCTGACACCTTAGCAATTTGGAATACAACCGGAAGTTCTGATACCACTGTTAGGAAATTGTATGTGGAAGCAATATACCGCAACTAAAGTAAAGATTTGATAAAAGTATAGAAGAACTGGATACACAATATTTACGTGGTAAAACCCCCCAATGAATTTGAAGGAAAACATCCAGGAGCAAAGATAAAAGGACTTTATTATACCAAAATAATTACAACCTCTCTCTGATATTTTAGGAGAGAACAACCTTACAAGAGGAAAGAACAAACTTAAGGGAGAAGAGAAGAGACTTGATTTTGGGATAAATATGGAGTGAAAAACTCCCACCTATTTATAGTTGAGGTGAATGACAATTTTGTAATTAAGTGTGGCTCTCATTTATTATTTTCTACCACCAAATAGCCACCACCTACCAAATAAATGGATATGATTAGATCAAGCCACTTACCAAATAAATAGTTATAATGAAATCAACCTTTTGGGCCTCATTTTGTTTGGACTTGAAAAATGTCTTCACATTTTCTACAGAGAAGTGTAGCTAAATGCCAGTCACCATTATTGTAATTGTATAGAGATGTAATCAGGACTTGCAAAAGCGAGTAATATTTTGCCTTTGAATTGCCATTATTGGAGCTGTTGATTTGCTTGTTAGATTGGTTAATACTATAATTTGGAAACTTACCTGTAGGTCCCAATTATATTGCTATATGACACCAAAAGTATACAGGAAAACCACTTTACTAGGGATGGTATTCATCTGTGTATATATGTAAAATCTACCACATGTTACAGCATATGTCAATTTCTTATATCTCATACGGGATACTAAGATATAAAAGGATATAATATATAAAATATTTTTCCGTAGTTTGTGTTTTCTTGTTGGAATGCGACTTCAGGGATGGTATTTTTACAGGAAAGTAATGTTGTCAAAATGGTGAATAAGAAATCTTGAAATTTTAGAGAACTCTTCTCATGCATCATTAACATTATTATTAGAACATAATGTGAAAACCTTTCTAATGAAATTTTCATTATATATAAAACATAACTACTCAGCCCCTGTTAATTACTCGTGAAAATCTAGCTTCTTTGCGCAAAATCTATCCAACAAACACCTTTTATATATTAGAATATTCATGAAAAGCTATATAAGTCATGAAAAGCTTTTACTCATGAAACACCTTTTAACCAACAAACACCTTTTACTCATGAAAAGCTAGTTTGCACCCTAAAATATTTGAGGCTTCACAGCAAATATTAGGTACATATGTTTTTTTTAATGCTTTTGAATCTTGTAAAACAAGGCTCTAGAAAGACATTGACTCACTGTGGATATATAAGTCTCCATATATGATGACTAAGAGTTGTATATATCAAAAAGATCACTCACTTTGGAATCTAGTCATAGGCCATAACATGTTCACAGTTTGCACCTTAACATATTTGAGACTTCACAGCAAAAATTAGGTGCATATGTTTTTTGGTGCTTTTGAATCTTGTAATAAAACGCCCTAGAAAGACATTGACTCAACATGGATATATTTTTACATTACGTTTTATGCACTATTGTAACGGTAATCAAAAAGAAAAGTGAGAGCGAGGAAAGAGTTTGTAATCTTCTATCATAGTGGATTGAGTGTGGGTGCGTTCCGTAGTTGTATAAAAGTTTTTCTGAAACACGTAAAAACTCTTGTTTTTTTATTTGTTTTTATTTGTTATATGTGCTTGTGTGTGAGTTTAGCTAATTGTAAAACTATTATGATGCGTTGGGATTCGTTTGCAATTCCTAACATTGAGTACGCCAATGTTACAGAGAGTCCAAATAAATGAAGCAAATGATAAGGAAACAAACAATGAAACACAACATATAACAGAGGATGAAACAGAAGTTGAAACAGAGGATGGATGCTATTGGGAAGGCAACCTTAAAACCACTATAGAACAGATATACATACAAATGGTATGCAATAATTCACCAAAGTTTCTTATATCTCTTTTGATTGGTTATTCATACCACATGACATGATTTTATGCCACGTGCACTGAAGCATTCTCCAATACAATAAATTCAGAAGCCTGTGATTTAAATATTGAATTGCTTGATTGTCTTAGTATTGTTTTCTTTTATTTGTTAATTTTTTAATAGTTGTTACCAGAATTCATGTTTTGATCCTCATTATGTCATGCTCTATAGTTATAGAATTCCTAGATTGATGAAGAAGAAGAGTGAGGCAATTCTTCATGAACGAGTAGGAACATTGCAGCTCATACTATTCCAACCGAGGAGGGACTCTGTTTCCGGTATATTCTCATTGGTTTACTTTTTCCTTCACAAAAATTTACACTGACTTTCTGCACTGTTTTCACCGTGTATGATTAAATTTTCTCTTTGGAATTTTAATTATTATGTTATATATATAATTTCTAGTTTGAATTGTTAGAAACCTTATATCATTAGTTGGATCCTTTCCTAACCGTTTAAGGTCTTTTGGTTACCTTTTGTCTTTAAATTTGTTGGAATTTTCTTGGGTTTTGTAGTGGTTGCTCTCTATTAAAGTCAGGTATCAATCTTTGCTCTCCACCATGAATCTCCACCTTTGTTCCTCCCACTCTTTTTTTTCCTTAGAAAAAATAAATTTTAGATCTCTACCGTCCATTCAAAAATGGACAGTAGAGATCTGAAGTTTTATTTTTTATAATAAGTTTTTTGAAAAAGAAAAAATCTCCACCGACCATCTCAAGTGAGATGGACGGTGGAGATTTAACCTTATTTTTCTTTTTTATTTTATAATTTTAAATATTATTTTACGGGTATTTGGATCTTTTTAATGATTAAAACTGGTCAACCGTTAAATCTAATAGAATTTGACTAATGGTAGGGGAGGTTATTGTCAATAAATGATAAAGTTGACTCTTGTAGTTGGCAAAACATTAAGGGAGGTAGGTATAATTAGCTCTTTCTGATTTTGAAAAACTTGTTTATACTGAAGCAATTTTACAGATATTATCACTAATAATATTCGATAAGCAATATAAGTATTTGGAAATAATCTACCCTCTTAAGAATTCAAGTGGAGTATTCATTTCACTTTACAAAATTTGGTTTAAAACTTTAATTCTAAAAAAAAATCTAAACCATCAATATTAGTTGCATAGGGAATAAGATATTCCATACTTCGGTGAAGAAGAAAATAATGAATACAAGGGGTCTTTTATTTTTTTATCTAAATATTAAATAGGCCTGAATTTTTATAAAGATTGAAAGATAAAATCGTAATAAAAGCGTGCTGATATCTGGGAACTTCGGCGGCCAGCACCGTGTAGTAGGTATGTCCGCTGCTGTTCCTACCAGGTTGTCGATTGTGGACTTCCGAATGCAGTCTGGGTCGATGGGACGTGCTAGTGCCGGGCCCCTCGACTACCCCTGTTAAGTTCTATGTACCTTTCGCCGCTGGCGTTTATATGGATTACTGGCTCATGGCGGGAGGTTCCTCACATCGCTCATTGCGTCCCACTCTAGCTCGTCTCGCTGCGTTGGCTGAGTGAATGGAAATTCCTCCTCTCTGAGCGTCATTCTGTGGGAGGTTATGTTTTTCAATTCGACAAGCGAGGTGGACCAAATCGTCTCTCTTAGGTCGCGGAGGCAAGGTAATTTCCACCATCTGCTCGCGTGAGGATTGATTTTGTAGCAAGAGATGGTAGCTGCAGGATATTTCTGTCTTTTCCAGTTCAGCCTACCTTTCCATCCATTTGTTGAGGTCTGGTGTCCTGGACAGGTCAGCCTGATCGTTTCCTTGAGGTTCCATCTAGGGGAAGTTGACCCATCGACAAATTTGTGGCCGGTAGCGGAGCTGTTGGGACTGCGGGTGCCACATTTGGTATGTTTAGTGCAACCGGTGGGACCGGAGGCTGGTGGGATGCCTCAGAATTTTTCCCAGTCTGGGGTACATCCCTACTTCTCACGGTTCTGGAGTGGGTTCCCATGCCTTTTGCCATTGATTTGGAGGACGTTTCCTGGAAAAATACAACAAATTTAATTTGCGGTTTCTTACCGTAAAGTGGAGGTTTGATTCCTCAAACGGGGCCCTCCTTCTAACGCTAAATTGTTGACATGTGAATATGATCAACTTAATTAACAATGAAATTGATGGCAAAAGTAAAGAAAATAATATTGACACGAGATTTTTAAAGTGGTTTGGCTTAAAGGAATGCCTACATCCACTGTTCCTCGTATTTAAGTTGAACTCGCAGAGTGATTATGCAGAGCTCGCTATATCTGTTTTTCTGAAAAAAAAAATTGTAACATTTATAACAGTGGTAACCCGTCTCTTTTATAGTATAAAGGGGCAGAGTCAACTCGTTTTATATGGAATATAATTACAAGAGATTAGGGATTAAACTATTTCCCTAAGAATCATCTTCTAATTGAAATATGATTGACCAGGTCAAATCCCTTTATCCTTGGGATTCTTTCCATAACTGGAGCTTCGAGGCAGTCGTAATGCGAGCTAGTGCTATACCGTTGGTGAGAGGTGGCGCATTAGCTCTTTTAGGTACTTTATGTATGGCAGCTCGCATAGAGCTTTTACCTTTACATATGTTGAATGGGTATTTTCATCGTATTGGACCTCGTTGATCTTCTGGGCCTGCTTGGCTTTGTAGTTTTATCAGGGTCCGTTGGGCTCTCTTGATGTCTCTGGGCCTATTTGGACCTAATGAAATTTGACACATAACACAATGCAGTGGGTATCTAGAGAGTTTCTTGCCTACAAGACACCAATGTCAAAACCAATTCACGAAATTTCCATTGCGCAAAAGAAAATGTTTCAATTGAAGAGTTCTTAAATGTTTCATTTAGTTTTTTCAAGATTGATTGATAATTGAATTAAATAAAAAGAAAATGTTGTGAGAACTATTCAGAAAATGGAAGCTCAAAAGTCGAAGTATTGCTATCAAACTATTTAGAAATTTGAATAGTTTAAATGAACTCTGTTCTTCTTAACACTGTTTTTCGATCAACATAGTTTTGGACTTTTAGTCTTCCAAGTTTATTTAAAGTTCTATTTGTTTTGCTAAGAGAAATGGTTTATCGGACCCACAAGGAAGCTTGAAGCAGCCAACCGAAGGAATTACTTTCTAAAATTCAACGTTCAAGGAGTTTTCATGGGACCAATTTGTTAGAAAAAAGTGTAGCTAAATGCCATTTGTCCTTTTCTATCAATAACTCTATGAACACAAATCTTTGGATTATTCATTTCAATCAAAAACGCTTGTTTGATCGATGCGTCATGTAAGTCAATATGTTTGGCTTCTTTTCAATCTATGGACATAAGTTTTAAATTTTTGGAAGATTGCTAATAGACCTTGACTCATGACACTCACGCTGGATAATTTTCTAGCTGATCACAATGCCTTATCTGGATAGGTTGGTCCACCGAGCTTAGACTGTATTTCTCACAAAATTGGCTCTTCATTTCCATGAAAATCTATCTCTGCGTCTGTCTAGAAAAAAAGATATGCATACTTCAATTTAGGTTGAACCTTGACATAAATTTGCCCATATTGGGTTATTCAGTTGTAAAATAACCTTAGTAATTATTTTCGAGTTCGTCCGTTAGAGAGATTTCTAACCCCTTTGTCCACTAGAATGAAATCTAGTCTTTCGTTGGCTACCGCTGAGATTGCCTCAGGGTTTGACATAGTGAACTAGTTCCGCTTCTGCTACACCAAAGCATCTTCTGTTACCTCCCCTGTATATAATGGAAACCTTACTAAATGGCAATGAGAAGTTCCCTTATCAATCCATTCAAACACCATTATATTATTTTATTTTTAATAGATTAAATATATATAATTTGGAAAAAGCACCTGAGTAAAAAATAAGAGTTATAATGAGATTGAAAACACTTTGCAAATTTAGTTTTTTAAGTTTAAAAGAGAATTAATTAGTTGAATTTAATCAGTTGTGATAATTAAAGGGTAATCCTAAAGTGTAAATTTTTTATTTTATTTATACTACTTGTGGTGCGGCGAAGATTCGAACTTGAAAGAGCATCAGGCTCTTTTATAACCAAACCACTCTCCCCTCTCCCAGAGCAAAATTTCAAAGAAAATATAACACAACCAATGTATGAAAGCAACTGCTGCATCTGTCAGCCATTGACTCGTACTATTGTTAATTATTGAATATCAGTAATTAGTTAAAAGAATTTAATTAATTTTTACAATTTTTGGGGTGGTAGATGAATGCGGATAAATTGAGAATAAGCTTTTAGACATATTTTTAGATGTAAGTTAAAAAAAGGAAAACTTTAATTTAGTCCCCACTTTTTAAAGAAATATCACTTTTTTACTTATATTTTCTTTTTTAGTTCGTGTGGTCCCTAACATTTCATAAATAAATCAAATTGGTCCTTTGACCAACTATTTGACGGTCAACCATCACTATTTGACAGTTTTGCCTTTGAAGAATTAATAGAATTACAATTTGACATTTCAATTAAAATATAATAAAAATAAATAAATTGAAAAAATGAATAAAATAATATTAAATTAAATTATAAAAACTTAAAATATAAAACTTATTAAAAAAATAAGCAAATTAAATTATGTTATTAGAAAAATTAATATTTAAAAAAATAAAGAATAAAAAAGGTTAAAAAATAAAATAAAATAAATAAATTTGAGAATTAAATTTTATTCTTTAATTTTTTAAATATTAATTTTCTAATAAAATAATTTAATTTGAATATTTTTTTATTTTTTTAATTCTCCATTTTTTTTAATTTTATAAATGTTACTTTTTCTCTAATAAAATAACTTACTTTGAATATTTTTTTTAATAATTTTTATATTTTAAATTTTTATAATTTAATTTAACATTATTTTATTAATTTTTTCCATTTAATTATTTGTTTATATTTTAATTAGGAGGAAAAATTGTAATTCTATTAATTGAATTCTTTAAGGGTAAAATTGTCTTTTAGAAAATTTTGTGATGGCTGACCATCAAAAAATCGGTCAGAATGATCAATTTAATCTATTTATGTAGCGTTAAAGACCACGCAAACTAAAAAATAAAACAGAAGTAAAAAAGTGATATTTTATCAAAAAGTAAGGACTAAATTAAAGTTATCCCCAACAAAAAATGTTTTAAGTCCAAGTCCCAATTTTGTTTTTCGTGTATACTTTTCTTTCCTTTTGTTTTCGAAAGGCGAATGATTTGTCCACTGGAAATTTTCTAGTTATAAAATGATGTGAACATTTCTAAACCCAAAATAACTTCAGCATTCACAATAAGCTCTATATAACTATTGACGTGCGAATTCGATTAACGTGGTAAATTGGTGAATATATAAGAGTTAAGGGATAAAACTCATAAAAAGATTAATACAAGAGATTTTTAAAGTGGTTCGGCTTAAGAAAATGTCTACATTCATTATTTTTAGTATTCAAGTCGAGCTCGCTGGGTATATTGCAGAGCTCGCTTATATGTGTGTTTTTTGAAAAAATTAGTAACCTTTATAACAGTGATGGCCCGCTTCTTTTATAGTGTGAAGGGGCGGAGTCATCCTATTTTACATGGAATCTGATCACATAAATCAAGACTGAAATTCTATCCCTTAATGGGCGTGGTTTAATTTAAATACAATTGCTGATTGTGAGGAATTTATGATTGATTGGAAGTCTGCTAGTTGACCGGGTATGATCTCTATATTCTTGGGATTCTTCCTTTAATTAAGGCCCCGGGCTGCGTGACCTGTGAGCTGTGGACTGCTTCATCTATAAGCAGCTAGTTTTGGCAAGGTGCAGTACTTTGACTTTCTTACTGTTTGTTCAGAGTTTCTTCCTTCGTGATACGTTGGGTTAGGGCCCATCTTGCTTTTATAGTGATCCTCTGGCCCTTTTTGTGCATTGGACTTCCTTTGGTGATTTTGGCATTATGGGCTTAGTGCAATTTGACATACAACAAATATTTAAAAGTGGAATTTATTAAAAATAACCTAAAAATTATTAAGAAAATTATTTTTAACTGCAGATGTAAAAATAATCGTTTTTAACAAATTGGAGAAAAAAATAACATAAATAACCTTCAACTACCCATTTATTGAATAATTATAAAATAACCCATGAAAATGAATATTACAAAAAAATCCATTAAAAATTACAATAAAACCCATTCATTCCTAAAAAAAAAATAAAGTTGCTTTGAGGCTTAAGCCGCCGTACAGAAATCATAAATTTTATACCTTTTATTAAAAAAATTTCTTTCTCTTATTATTATATTTTTTCTTAATTTATCTCTCTCATTAAAATCAAAATCAATTTATCTTTTTTATCACCTTTATTTATCTTCAACAATTCAAAACTTAAAGGTAAATTTTATGAAATTATTTATATTTTATTTAGAATGTATTTTATAGATTTTTTTAAGTTTTTTTATTTTTTTATTTTATTTGTATATTGTGTTTGTTTTGTGGTTGAAAGAATTTGGATGATACTAGGGTTTAGTTTTGTGATAATGGTTATGGAATATATTAGTGAAACGTTAGTTAGTGAAATGTAGGTTAGTGAAATATATATTAGTAATAGTATGTTAGTGAAATGTAGGTTAGTGAAATATATGTTAGTGAAATGTACGTTAGTGAAATGTTATTTAGTAAAATATTTGTTAGTGAAATGTAGGTTAGTGAAATGTATATTAGTGAAATATAGGTTAGTGATACGTAGGTTAGTAAAATGTAGGTTAGTGAAATGTAGGTTAGTGAAATGTACGTCAGTGAAATGTATGTCAGTGAAATGTACGTTAGTGAAATGTATGTCAGTGAAATGTACGTTAGTGAAATTTAGGTTAGTGAAATGTATATTAGTAAAATGTATGTTAGTGAAATGTACGTTAGTGAAATGTATGTGAGTGAAATGTAGGTTAGTGAAATATACGTTAGTGAAATGTATGTTAGTGAAACGTAAGTCAGTGAAATATAGGTTAGTGAAATGTAGGCTAATGAAATGTTTGGCAGTGAAATGTACGTTAGTGAAATGTACGTCAGTGAAATGTAGGTTAGTGAAATGTAGGTTAGTGAAATGTAGGTTAGTGTAATGTATTTAAAGTGTAATTGTTTTCAGTGAAATGTTACTAAAATGTTGGTGTGTAATGCTAATTTGTTTTCAGTGAAATGCGGTGCTTGCAAGCAGTTAGGACATAACCGCGTGACATGCCAATTTGTTGATCATTCTCAAATCAGCAACGACACGAATACTGGTACAGGTGGAAGTGCACAATAGAGATGAACTTTGGTGATTTACTAAAACATTTTGCGAAATTATTCTGACTATTTTGCAAGTTTATTTAATCGAGCACTCTTACAATATTTAACTCTGTTTCTGCTTATAAACAGTTATGTGTTGCATATTTTCGTGTTATGAGTTTGTTTAACTTTTAATTTTCTTCTGAGTTATGGGTTACATAATATGTTTGTAATTTTTGTTTTTCTAATATTTAGATTATTTTCCAAGTTAATTGTCTTACCAAAACTGAACAACAACACAACTGATTATTGTAGCAATATCTACTGGGCTAAATATGAATTGTTGACTCAAAATTTTTCACAATATGTGATGTTTATAAGAAAAATTCCTGTTAATAAAATGAACAAAATCTACCACTATCACCACTAGTGCATACACCAACAAAATGAATAAAATGAACAAATTGCTGAACTTATAAATTAAAATGAAATTTACAAAATCTAGCTTTGTCAACAAAAAAAAAACACCAAAAAATTCATATTGTTCCCACAAAATCTACCACTACCACCATTAGTGTATATACCAACAAAATCTACTACCATTTATCTTTCACCTAAAAATTGTTCATTTCTCACATCACTCCACGGGTATACTATATGCAAATATTTCCATAGCAATCTCCTCCCGAATTTTTTTTACATCTTCTTGAACAAAATCCCAATTAAATTCTTTAAATGTCATGATGTTCTCCAGGTTCTTCATCACGAAAGCCCCACAGCTGGTTCTGTAATATTAATAAGCTTAGAAAATGTATAAAGATATAAAGGAAATAATAAATCACGAATACTCATATACTCTATTACCCGTCTGGTTGCTGTGGCAGTTTGTCGGGCAGAAGGACATCAACCTTTATACCGTCCGTCCAAGGAACGATAACTGTATTTTCAAAGAATCCTCCACACCTCAACATTGATAGTAAAATTTTTATCAATGGCTCTATTTGTGAAATGCGGTGTTTTGGATCTTTATGCTTCTGGAGGGAGTCATAAATGACAATCACTTTCTTCCTCAAATTTATTTTGTATAAAATCCAATGGTAATTGTCAATATAACAAGGGAGAAGGACCTACAATGTTGACAACTAGGGAAGTAAAATAACAATTTTACAATAACAACTGGGGCCGTGGCAATTAAACATTATTCAAATTTTAATACAAAACCACGATTGATTAAGGCAAAATGTTAAATGAGAAGTATAAATTTGAGAAAAAGTATTATGAGGTTTTATATTTATGAAAGCACACCAGTTATTCAATAAACCAGATAACTTGATTTTTAATAGCTAGTTTACACCAATCAATCTAGCTTTAATTTTATCGGCATAGTAGTAACCACAGTTCTTAAATGAAGTTGAGGTCCCGAGTTTAAATCTCTCATTTTCCAAGTAAAAAAAAATCCAACTTAAATTTCCATTCAATATACAGTTATGCTTTGATACCCTACCACACCCTTAGCCTTATAATTTTCAAGCACCTACTCAACTATGTATTATATATGTAATTCCCCTTACAAGCACTCTAAAGTCTATGGAGAGAGTCTTCAATACGTCCAGGCCATCACAAGGTAAGATGTTAATTTAAAACAAATTTTAAAAAATTATCAATTCTAAACCTCTGAAAAGCTACTTCGTTTTTGAAGCTTAAATGATACATGAAACTTTGAAAGTAAAGAAATTCTTTATACAGGAGATATTGAATAGTAAATTAGAACAATAAGGAAAAAAAAATAATAAAATAAAAAACTTTGAATAATTATGTCTTTTTTATTGACTTGGTATCTTCTTTAATATTTGAATACCAGAGTGGGACCTATAGCATATAAGTTGGTTTGAAATTTTGATGCAACATTCTTGTCAAGGAAATTACATAGCTAGCTACTTTTTCAAATTCCAAACATACTAGATGGGTAATTTTAAATTTCACTCTAAAATATATGGTCGTCTTTTAAGTCTTTTCTTGTCGTATGAATTAGATGGAGAAATATTTCAGTGTATTTGGCTTATAGTCTAAAGCCACTAAATCATGTCACATTGTGAGACAAGGTCCTCAAACTGAAAATACAATATACAATGTATGAGATTATTTTTCTCATATTGAGAGATATCAAATTGCTGCTTTATTTATTCTGATTAAATACATGGAAATGACAAAACAATTTCTTTAAAGTGTTTTGATAAGCAATTTAACTTTTCAAAAACATAGCATGTCTTTTTTCTTTTGGTCTTTTGCATTGACATAGAGTCTTCTCTAGATTCCAATCCTATAGTGGGATCTAATAGCAATTTCTTTAAAGTCATGATCAAAGGGAGAAATTTAGATGAAATAAAGTGATGAATTTCCACAACTCTAATCCCTTTCTAATTAGCTAAGCTACTTTTTCAAATTGAATTTCTCCAAAAGACGTATACACCAAGGCTAATAATATCACATGAATATGATATATGAAACCTAGAGTGTGACAAAGACTATTTTACTTGCTGTAAGAATTGACACATCTATTATTAATAACTCAATGCAATCTCAGTAAATCTGAGATTTTATTTATTTTTTAGTTTCAATTTCCTAAAATGATATATATATTCTCTAGTATTTCACTGGCTTGAATTTTTCATATAATAAATGACATTTTGATATTTGTTACAAAGAATTGAATAATAAAAATATGTTGTAATTGAGATTGTATTCCAATTACTTGGATAGTTTTCCAAATTGTATTATTTTAAGATTGGTAGATTTATATATAACAAGCTATATTTTCAAATGAAATTACTCCCACCTCACTAGATCAATTCATGAGAAGTCTTTATAAAAAACGACTTTGAAATTTCGATGTAACAAAGTGATGATTTTCCACAACTCTAGTCCCTTTCCAATTATCTTAGCTACTATTCCAAATTGGATTATTCCAAGACGGATATGTAACAAAGTGCAACAAAATGTCTTTGGAATGCAACAAAGTCATGACATTGATTCTCTAGATTCCAAAACATAGCATTAGAGTCTTCTCTAGATTCCAAAATGTCAATTCATAAGCAATTTAACTTTTCCAAAACATAGGATGTCTTCTTCCTTTTGGTCTTTTGCATTGACTTAGAGTCTTCTCTAAATTCCAATCCCATAGTGAGATCTAACAGCAACAAAATGTCTTTGGAATGCAACAAAGTCATGATCAAAGGGAGAAATTTAGATGCAATAAAGTGATGAATTTCCACAACTCTAGTCCCTTTCCAATTAGCTTAGCTACTTTTTCAAATTGAATTTCTCCAAAAGACGTATACACCAAGGCTAATAATATCACATGAATATGATATATGAAACCTAGAGTGTGACAAAGACTATTTTACTTGCTATAAGAATTGACACATCTATTATTAATAACTCAATGCAATCTCAGTAAATCTGAGATTTTATTTATTTATTAGTTTCAATTTCCTAAAATGATATATATATATATATTCTCTAGTATTTCACTGGCTTAAATTTTTTATATAATAAATGACATTTTGAATTTTGTTACAAAGAATTGAATAATAAAAATATGTTGTAATTGAGATTGTATTCCAATTACTTGGATAGTTTTCCAAATTGTATTATTTTAAGATTGGTAGATTTATATATAACAAGCTATATTCATAAGAAGTCTTTATAAAAAACGACTTTGAAATTTCGATGTAACAAAGTGATGATTTTCCACAACTCTAGTCCCTTTCCAATTATCTTAGCTACTATTCCAAATTGGATTATTCCAAGACGGATATGTAACAAAGTGCAACAAAATGTCTTTGAAATGCAACAAAGTCATGACATTGATTTAAAGTCTTCTCTAGATTCCAAAACATAGCATTAGAGTCTTCTCTACATTCCAAAATGTCAATTCATAAGCAATTTAACTTTTCAAAAACATAGCATGTCTTCTTCCTTTTGGTCTTTTGCATTGACTTAGAGTCTTCTCTAAATTCCAATCCCATAGTGAGATCTAATAGCAACAAAATGTCTTTTGAATGCAACAAAGTCATGATCAAAGGGAGAAATTTAGATGCAATAAAGTGATGAATTTCCACAACTCTAGTCCCTTTCCAATTAGCTTAGCTACTTTTTCAAATTGGATTTCTCCAAAAGACGTATACACCAAGGCTAATAATATCACATGAATATGATATATGAAACCTAGAGTGTGACAAAGACTATTTTACTTGCTGTAAGAATTGACACATCTATTATTAATAACTCAATGCAATCTCAGTAAATCTGAGATTTTATTTATTTATTAGTTTCAATTTCCTAAAATGATATATATATTCTCTAGTATTTCACTGGCTTGAATTTTTCATATAATAAATGACATTTTGAATTTTGTTACAAAGAATTGAATAATAAAAATATGTTGTAATTGAGATTGTATTCCAATTACTTGGATAGTTTCCAAATTGTATTATTCTAAGATTGCTAGATTTATATATAACAAGCTATATTTTCAAATGAAATTACTCCCACCTCACTAGATCAATTCATGAGAAGTCTTTATAAAAAACGACTTTGAAATTTCGATGTAACAAAGTGATGATTTTCCACAACTCTAGTCCCTTTCCAATTATCTTAGCTACTATTCCAAATTGGATTATTCCAAGACGGATATGTAACAAAGTGCAACAAAATGTCTTTGGAATGCAACAAAGTCATGACATTGACTCTCTAGATTCCAAAACATAGCATTAGAGTCTTCTCTACATTCCAAAATGTCAATTCATAAGCAATTTAACTTTTCAAAAACATAGCATGTCTTCTTCCTTTTGGTCTTTTGCATTGACTTAGAGTCTTCTCTAAATTCCAATCCCATAGTGAGATCTAATAGCAATAAAATGTCTTTGGAATGCAACAAAGTCATGATCAAAGGGAGAAATTTAGATGCAATAAAGTGATGAATTTCCACAACTCTAGTCCCTTTCCAATTAGCTTAGCTACGTTTTCAAATTGGATTTCTCCAAAAGATGTATACACCAAAGCTAATAATATCACATGAATATGATATATGAAACCTAGAGTGTGACAAAGACTATTTTACTTGCTGTAAGAATTGACACATTTATTATTAATAACTCAATGCAATCTCAGTAAATCTGAGATTTTATTTATTTATTAGTTTCAATTTCTTAAAATGATATATATATTCTCTAGTATTTCACTGGCTTGAATTTTTCATATAATAAATGACATTTTGAATTTTGTTACAAAGAATTGAATAATAAAAATATGTTGAAATTTAGATTGTATTCCAATTACTTGGATAGTTTTCCAAATTGTATTATTTTAAGATTGGTAGATTTATATATAACAAGCTATATTTTCAAATGAAATTACTCCCACCTCACTAGATCAATTCATGAGAAGTCTTTATAAAAAACGACTTTGAAATTTCGATGTAACAAAGTGATGATTTTCCACAACTCTAGTCCCTTTCCAATTATCTTAGCTACTATTCCAAATTGGATTATTCCAAGACGGATATGTAACAAAGTGCAACAAAATGTCTTTGGAATGCAACAAAATCATGACATTGATTTAAAGTCTTCTCTAGATTCCAAAACATAGCATTAGAGTCTTCTCTAGATTCCAAAATGTCAATTCATAAGCAATTTAACTTTTCAAAAATATAGCATGTCTTCTTCCTTTTGGTCTTTTGCATTGACTTAGAGTCTTCTCTAAATTCCAATCCCATAGTGAGATCTAATAGCAACAAAATGTCTTTGCAATGCAACAAAGTCATGGTCAAAGGGAGAAATTTAGATGCAATAAAGTGATGAATTTCCACAACTCTAGTCCCTTTCCAATTAGCTTAGCTACTTTTTCAAATTGGATTTCTCCAAAAGACGTTTACACCAAGGCTAATAATATCACATGAATATGATATGTGAAAGCTAGAGTGTGACAAAGACTATTTTACTTGCTGCAAGAATTGACACATCTATTATTAATAACTCAATGCAATCTCAGTAAATCTGAGATTTTATTTATTTATTAGTTTCAATTTCCTAAAATGATATATATATTCTCTAGTATTTCACTGGCTTGAATTCCTCATTTAATAAATGACATTTTGAATTTTGTTACAAAGAATTGAATAATAAAATTATGTTGTAATTGAGATTGTATTCCAATTACTTGTATAGTTTTCCAAATTGTTTTATTCTAAGATTGCTAGATTTATATATAACAAGCTACATATTCAAATGATATTACTCCCACCTCACTAGATCAATTCATGAGGAGTCTTTATAAAAATACTTTGAAATTTCGATGTAACAAAGTGATGATTTTCCACAACTCTAGTCTCTTTCCAATTATCTTAGCTACTATTCCAAATTGGATTATTCCAAGACGTATATATTTAACAAATTGCAACAAAATGTCTTTGGAATGCAACAAAGTCATGACATTGATTTAGAGTTTTCTCTAGATTCCAAAACATAGCATTAGAGTCTTCTCTAGATTCCAAAATGTCAATTCATAAGCAATTTAACTTTTCAAAAACATAGCATGTCTTCTTCCTTTTAGTCTTTTGCATTGACTTAGAGTCTTCTCTAAATTCCAATCCCATAGTGAGATCTAATAGCAACAAAATGTCTTTGGAATGCAACAAAGTCATGATCAAAGGGAGAAATTTAAATGCAATAAAGTGTTGAATTTCCACAACTCTAGTCCCTTTCCAATTAGCTTAGCTACTTTTTCAAATTGGATTTCTCCAAAAGACGTATACACCAAGGCTAATAATATCACATGAATATGATATATGACACCTAGAGTGTGACAAAGACTATTTTACTTGCTGTAAGAATTGACATATCTATTATTAATAACTCAATGCAATCTCAGTAAATCTGAGATTTTATTTATTTTTAGTTTCAATTTCCTAAAATGATATATATATATATATATATATATATATATATATTCTCTAGTATTTCACTGGCTTGAATTTCTCATATAATAAATGACATTTTGAATTTTGTTACAAAGAATTGAATAATAAAATTATGTTGTAATTTAGATTGTATTCTAATTACTTGTATAGTTCTCCAAATTGTATTATTCTAAGATTGCTAGATTTATATATAACAAGCTACATGTTCAAATGAAATTACTCCCACCTCACTAGATCAATTCATGAGGAGTCTTTATAAAAAACGACTTTGAAATTTCGATGTAACAAAGTGATGATTTTCCACAACTCTAGTCTCTTTCCAATTATCTTAGCTACTATTCCAAATTGGATTATTCTAAGACGTATATATAACAAAGTGCAACAAAATGTCTTTGAAATGCAACAAAGTCATGACATTGATTTAATGTCTTCTCTAGATTCCAAAACATAGCATTAGAGTCTTCGAACTAGATTCCAAAATGTCAATTCATAAGCAATTTAACTTTTCGAAAACATAGCATGGCATCAGAATCAACATGTTTTATTTTTATAGTAAGAAAAACAAACACTTCATACTTACGGCAAAGATTGATTTTCACTGAGGTTATTCAAAGCGTTGAACATCTCAACAACAACAAGTACAGTCATCGATACGGTCGAGGGATGTCGATCCTCAAATATACTGCATGGGTAAGTTGTCTGTCTCTTTGAGCAAGAGTCAAAGTTCATCTGTAATAAACCAAGTAACAAGAGATCCAAGTTTAAATGGCTGAGTGTTAGTCGTATAAATAAAACTAAAAAATTAGATCCAAAAGAGACACATTTTATGCCAACTTGAAAAACTCAATAGTCTATTTATGCAGTGAATACAAACTTTAAAAAATTACTTAACAAACACATTACCAGCTCAGAATAAGGTAGCTTGGGACCACTATCAGAATAGACAAACCACCATATGAACCCCGCAACGGTTGCAAGGCCAACATAAGCTGCATCAAATAATAACAACTGATAAACCTATCGGAATTTTGACAATTCTACAACATTAAGCTAACAATGATGCCTAAATTGATGCCAAATGCGTTCAAAATATCTTTTTAATAATGCAGAGCAGAACATGTTAAGCAAATATAAGATACCCCTTTTTTGGATCATAAGACTGATAATAATACTGAAGTTGTAACCGTTACTCAGCACATTATCATTCTAAAAGCCAAAAGATGAAATTTTTCAATAATTATAATCTCCAACTCTCTAGTTTCCAATATATGCTTCCTAATATAAACCAACAATAATGCACTGGTGCAATAAGTGTGACACAAAATCCCAAGAGCAATTTATTCAAAGACAAAAGTGTCCTTGAATTGCTTTACTCTTCATTAACATTGAGCAGAATAAAATATTAATTAGGCAGGAGAATGGAATTATGGTAAGGCTAGACAAGCCAGCTGACTAAATCTTATAATAAAAGGGTTAAATTTATAATACAATATATATATATCTAAATTCATTGTTATCCACGGACTACAACTAGGGAAAAAGAGTTCATGTTGTCAGCAATAGCCAATAAGATCAAACTTTGGGAATTCGTTAGTAAACATCTTATCAATAAAGCAAAGCATCCCATATAACTCAGTAAGGTAGAATTATAAGCACTATATAGTGGCATTTGTTGGTACCTCCAATTACCAAATAACGAAAAAACAACCATCCACTGACCACTGCTTTGCTAACCTGCACATTTAAATTCAGTGGAAATTGATATAAAATGGGAAAATAAGAATTCTCCTTTTGTACATGCAAACAAAGTCTAACAAAGACAGCTATATAAAAATCACATCAAGTGGTAAAACTGAACTGAAATCATAAAGAACACAACCGAAACTGAATAAACAAAGAACTAATAAAATGAACAAATTTGAGAAAATCACAAAAATAACCATTACAGAACTTCGAACAATCATATTGAGCGAGTCAGAAACTGAATCCTTTCGAAACCGAAACTGAATCGTTTTCAGACGCAGCAGAATCGTTTCGATAACATACCTAAATCGTTTCGATGAAGTTGAACGGAATTGTTTTGAAGATTATACTCCAATAAACTGCAATAGTGGCGGTGACTTTTCGAAGTTAAACGGAATCGTGTCCAAGCAGAAAACAAAACGGCGAGAAGCGACAATGTATGGGTAATGTTCGGCGAACGAGAGAGAGAGAGGCCCGCGGCGTCGGCGAGGGAAATTGAAACTGCGACAGGCGAGAAGTTCGGATAACGGTGAAGGAGAGAGAGGGAGACATCGGCGGCGGGGTGGAAAACGCGAGAGGCGAGAGGTAATGTGCGGCGAAGGAGAGAGAGTGAGAAGCCGGCGGCGGCAACGGAAACGGAACAGCGAGATGGACGGAAACGAAACGACGGCGAGAGGGTGAGGGTACGGCCGAGAGAGAGGGAGAAGAAAAATTAGTAACTGGGTTTGACTTTAGGGTATTTTTTAATTAGGATTTTTTTAAACAATTAGGATTTTTAATTAATAAATAAAATCTGAAAAAAAAGATTTGGATTGAAGTGAGATTTTACCAACCTATATATATTAGGACTAAATTATAATTTGCCAATTTCAAAATGGCTAAAAACGATTGTTTCGTTTTTTCAGGTTAAAAAAAATTCTTTCCATAATTATTTAACCACTTTTGATTTTGTCCCTATTTAAAAACCTCAAAATTTAGTTAAAAAAATAAAAATGTTAAAATATTTTATATAAATATTTTAGAATATATTATATAGTATTTATACATTATTTATATATATTATAAAAATATAATAACAAAACTGCGGACTGCAGTAGTTATAAAACTCGCAATTTAGTAATTTAATACGCACATATATATATATAAATCACACACACACACACATATATATATATATATATATATATATATATATATGTGTGTGCGCGTATTAAATTACTAAATTGTGAGTTTTATAACTACTCAATCTTGAATTTATTTTATTTTTAATAAATAATATTTCTTTTAACATTTTTCTAATTTTTATCATATTTTTATACTCAACCTTAAACTCACACACACACTTTTACAACAAAATCTACCGCTTGTTACAACATATGTCAATTTCTTATATCTCATATGACATACTAAGATATTAGAGGATATAATGTCCAAAACATTTTTCCGCAGTTTGTGTTTTCTCGTTGGAATGCGACTTCAGGGATGGTAATTTTACAGGAAAGTAATGTTGTCAAAATGGTGAATAAGAAATCTTGGAATTTTAGAGAACTCTTCTCATGCGTCATTAACATTATTATTATAACATAATGTGAAAACATTGAGCACACCAATGTCACATAGAGTCCAAATAAATGAAGCAAATGATAAGGAAACAAACAATGAAACAGAGGATATAACAGAGGATGAGACAGAAGTTGAATCAGAGGATGGATGCTATTGAGAAGGCAACCTTAAAACCACTATGGAATAGATATACACACAAATGGTATGCAACAATTCACCAAAGTTTTTCATATCTCATTTGATTGGTTATTCATACCACATTACATGATTTTATGCCAAGCGTACTGAAGCATTTTTCCAATACAATAAATTCAAAAGCCTGTGATTTAAATATTTAATTGCTTGATTGCCTTAGAATAGTTTTCTTTTATTTGTTAATTTTTTCCAATTAATAGTTGTTACCAAAATTCATGTTTTGATCTTCATTATGTCATGCTCTATAGTTATAGAATGCCTATATTGAAGAAGAAGAAGAAGACTGAGGCAATTCTTCACGAACAATAAGTAAGAACATTGCAGCTCATACTATTCCAACCGAGGAGGGATTCTGTTTCCTGTATGTTCTCATTAGTTTACTTTTTCCTTCACAAAAATTTACACTAACTTTCTGCACTGTTTTCACCATGTATGATTAAATTTTCTATTTGGAATTTTAATTATTAAATTATATATGTAATTCATTAGTTGGATCATTTCCTGACAGCTTAAAGTCCGTTTGTTACCTTTTGTTTTTAGATTTGTTGGAATCTTTCTGATTTTTTTGTGGTTGCTCTCTAATAATTCAATATTTGCTATATTTTCCTTTCTGTCAATCATTGTTAATTATTGGTTCTGACAGAGATTATAGATTATTTGGCATTTCTTGGATGATTAATTGATGATGGATTCTTCCTATAATGATTTTAAAGCAATTTATGTATGTGTGAATAGTATCAAAGCTTAGTTTGATCTAGTAGTTCAGGGTTCAAATCCCCCCACATTATTAAATTTGTTTTTGTTTCGGAATTTATTCTAGGTTTGAGTATGTGTTTGCGCTTGGTTCACGTGTGAAGCCCGTCGGTCTGGCACCTTGGCACATGAGGCAGTGTGTTAGAAGGCCTTATATCATTAATTGGATTATTTTATAATAATTTAAACTTTTATGTCCGTTGGTTACTAGTAAAGATAACACTTAATGCATTATTTTTTTATTATGAAATCTAAATATGAGATCACCAAATCAAAGCTCTGAACTTGACATGCTACGTGAGATGTGCTTTATTCAATGATCACTAAAAGTGCTTGGAAACTATCACGTAGTAGAAAAGTCCTAAGACTTGCTAGTATAAAGTTCTGGGTCCTTTTCGATGGACATAATTATTCAATGACATTAAAAGGACAAGAAGACCTTGACTCGTGAGCTTCATGTCTGCATAATTGTCAAGACAAAAACCAATCCTGTTCCTGAAACAGATAGAATGCATTAGAGTAACTAGAAGACCTTGACTCAAAGCTAATCCATAGCCATATAGATGCTTAAACGTCGGAATTCATGCATGGTTTTTCCAAGATATGATCTGATTCTGTGTATGACTAGCCCAAGACAAACTTAAATGTCACTTTGAATCTCGATATAAATATTCTTCACTCTGTAGAATCAAGCAAAACATGTTGAACATGGTGTTCTTGCCTTCCACTTCCAGAATGTTACTGATTGTATGGACTACATTTTCTGTTGTTGTATCGGCATCTGACTTAGCAACCATTGAATTGGAAAGAGAAGCTCTTTTAAACACAGGTTGGTGGAGCGGAAATATTTCTTCAGATCTCTGCAACTGGACTGGTATTGCATGCAAGTTTAACAAAGTTTAAATAAAACTACCCAAGTAATGTGACTCTGAATCTTGTTCTACAGCTATTAACTCTTCAGTCCTTTATTCACTGGAACCTCGTCGACCTACGTATGATAAAATCAACGCACTAAGCATTTCGCTTAGTGGGTGTACACAAATCGAATTTACAAATTTAACATAATACAATTTATAACATAGATCAATAAATACAAATCATATTGTATCATATATCTCATTCCAAAGCGAATCAAATATTTATATTAAACAAAACTTTAATCAACTAAAACCTTTTCTCTTATAATATCATAAATACGCTGTTTAAAATAATATCTATATATATTAACTAGGAGAAATGATAAATAAACAAAATATCACAACAACTGTGTGTGTGTATATATATATATATATATATATATATATATATATATATATATATATCAAAATACGATGATATTGAACTAATTTTAGTAAAGTTTATTTATCAATAGTATAACAGTATTCAAAATTCTTTTCGATAAACTTCATTCATTTCTTTTCAATTCTGGCCCCTTTGGTATACTTAACATAAATTACGGGACCAGAATATGGCCCTAATATCTGTAACATCGGTGTGATGTCCTGGGCTGCTTTAGAGACACCCGCCAACAGTCACTAGTATCGGTGTGATGTCCGGGGCTGCTTTAGAGACACCCGCCAACAATCACTAGTATCGGTGCAGTACTGCTGAAATAACCCAGCTGGTATACCAACCTCCTATATCCGTTTTCTATGTTCAAGTATCCTAGGGCCGTTTCACAACACACAATTTTACATATTTCATATCAAATCATTTTATTCATTTCGAAATCAACAACTTGAATTAGCAAATCTCAATCAGTTTCAACCTTTATTTCAAACAATATTCGTAAAAATAGTTGTATTTGAAAACATACAATATCACAGAAGTTCAATGATACTAAAATAATCTAATGCTACATTCAAAATTATTCACAAATCCAAAACCTTTCATCAATACTCCTATCCATATATTCTAAAATTATTTTCGAATATCATTTACAAATCAATAATTATATTAAATTATTCCAAAATCGTTTCCAAACATTATTTGCAAAACGATTTATTTGAAATCATACAATATAAAAGAAATTCAATTATACTATAATATTCCCTAATTATTTTCAAACAATTTCTAACAATATTCATAAACGAAATATAATTATACAAAATCTGTAAATAAATTTTCAAACTCATTTCGTCAAAATATGGAAATTCAAATCAAAACATATAATGAAAATTATAACGATTTAAGAAATCAGTGTACACCAACCTGGATACCGTTTTTCCGACAGTTTCTTTTCTAGATTTTGTTTTCTCCTTCTTTTTCTCTTCTTCTTTCTTCCTTTAGATGAGAATGATGATGACGTTTTGATTTTTTAGACAACTGAACTTCAAAGAGCTCTATCTTTTGATCTGCTCATCGGAATCTTTTGAAGTTCAGTGGCAGTTTTAGTTTTGATAAGTTTTGGTAATTTCGGAATTTTTGTTTTAATTGTTTTATTTGGTATTTTGGTCTTTTTCTACTTGGATTAGGGTTGCATTGATGCTGATATGAACCACGCCAACTTGTGACGAAACCCAACACCAGTTTAGACTTCAAGGATCATTCTACAATCAGGTTCGTATGAAAACCGCAACCCGTTACCTATATGGAGGTAAGAACGTTGGTATAAAAGGAGGACACCACAAACGATGATGGAATTTCGTTTGATAAGTCAAGATTGAATGCCACGGACGACAATTCGATAAGTTCAATAGTTCTTCGAAGAACTAAAGAGAAAACTCTCACTTTTCTGATTAATAATATGTTGTCTTTTATTGAATGAAAAACGCCTATATATAGGCTTGATACAAAGCATAAAAAAAGCCTTAGAATATTTTAGAGAATAATCCTCTCTTTAATGCTAAATCTCTAGAAAAAGGAAAGAAGAAAATTACAAAATAAAATCACACTAATTAGGCAGATTGCTTTCCCCTTTTGCACGCCCAAGAAATGCTCTAAAAGAATCAAGGAGATTTGATTGCAAATCCACCCATAAATGCACCCAATCAGCCCATTAATTAACCTTTGATATGATTCATGCCAATTTAATTTGCTGATTTTGAGCTAGATCAATCTAGGATTTGAATCATGTTGACACTTCCTTGTTGAGCCCGTGGGTCATGCTCCATGGGCCTCCACGAAGTTGCTTGAGTCTGGACCTCTTGCACTAGCCCGTTAAGTGCATCTTTAAACCTCTTTGCTCGTGCTCTCGTAATTGGCCCAAGTGGCACTTTAAGCGGGTCCGCACTCCATTTGCTAGCCTTGTTTCCATCAGATGCCTATAAAAGGCTTGTTATGTTATTTGCTTGGTAGTGTTTTGGATGTTATTGTCTATTTTGAAAATCACTAGATTTTGATTGTTTTTCCAATTCTTGGTATTCTTGTGAATCAACAAGTCTTGAAGACATAGATTTTTGGATATTCGTAGAATCAATAGATCTTAGTGTGGTTATCGATATAGTGTTTGTTTACAATATTCTTCCCTACATCAGTTGGTATTAAAGCCCAGCATGATGCCTCCGAGAAGAACAAATTGCCAAGTTCCTCTTGCTAATGTTGTAGAACGTGACGGTATGGCGAGATTATTGCAACAAGTGAAAGTGTTGGTGCAACAAGTTGCAGCATTAACAGTTCAAGTTCAAAATCAGAATTAATCTCGTCAACATGATGTTGAAGAGGATAATGATGATGGTGATGAAACAGATCTAGATAATCCTTTTGCGGGGGTTAATCAGAGGAGACGACCTAGGGCATAAAATGTTAGAATATTTTTTTCTCTGAGTTGCTTCTCTAAACTTATCATCTTTAATTTGTTATCTAAATAAAATATCTAATCTTACAAATTTCACTTTAAATGTCATAGGGGTTTTTTCGATTAAATTGATAAATGATAATAAAAACAAAGAATGACAAGGAAAATTAAGAAAAGAATGTCATCGTTTAAGCCTCTAACAGATGTCTCAATAAGAATATATAATGAGTCAATTAAGGAGCTTTAATGTCATTTTTTTGAATTTAAATTGAGCTCCCAGAAATATCCCAATTATTACTTCTATTTACTCTCATAAATTCATAATCGAAATTGAAATTGAAGACTAATTTTTTATTTTTTTTTGTTTCTCTTATTAATAATCAAACTTCAAAAAATAACTTTTAGTGAAGTATTAGTACAAGTTGCAGCATTAACAGTTCAAGTTCAAAATCAGAATTAACCTCGTCAACATGATGTTTAAGAGGATAATGATGATGATGATGAAACAGATCTAGATAATCCTTTTGCGAGGGTTAATTGGAGGAGACGACCTAGGGCATAAAATGTTAGGGAAGAGCGTGATTCTAGGATATGGAAATCTGGGATCAAGGTTGATATTCCGGAATTTAATGGAGGATTAATGCAAGTCGAGGAGCTCTTTAAAATTCGGTCGTTTGAAAACTCAAAACGTAATCATCATTTCCATCTGCATCTGCATCACTAGTTTGATTAATACAATATATTTTAAATTTATATAATACATTAAAAAATGTACAATATTTTAAGACAAATCACTTTTACATGCATAAAATGTAAAATCTCATTTTTATTATTTTATTTTAAATTATTATGAAGGGTGTATTTGAAATCTTTTGAAAATTTTTGATGAATGTGTGAGGACGTAAAAGATATATTTGAAAGTTGGCAATTAAAATTGTAATTTCGAAAAGTTGAGGGACAAAATGGAACTTTTCCCGTCCTATATATAGCACTTCATCTTCAACCTCTCACACGCGACCACCATTGTTGCCCATTTTCTCTTCAGTTTTCCTCAACCTTTGACCATTAATTCCGGCCACATCCGACCTCCATTTTGTTCGTTCTTGGTACCAATAGAAAGCTCTTGCGACAAAGAATCTTTTGGTACCAACTTTGGAGATTTTCATGGCCGTTTGAGTCTCCGATTTGGTGGAGAAAGTTAGGGATTTTCCAATTCGGAAAACCTCCGATTCCGGCGAATCTAGCCATTTCCCTCTCCGGCGACAGTTATAAACATTGACGAGGGAGACGAGGCGAACAAAACCCGACCATTTTTGGAGGTCGCCGGAAAGTTTCCAGAAAGTCGCCGCCGGCCGCCACGCACGGCGGGGGTAAGTTTCCGACCTCCCGAACTTAGAATTTGATTCCGAATCCGTTTACGTATTCGTTTTAAGTGTAGGATATTATTTTGAGGTAAATTGGATTATATGGCCGCCGTATATAAATTAAATAATTATATTCTCGTGTAGATTTTACCGATTGGGATAATTGAGATTGAAAGCGAGGCCGCTGCGAGTTGCGGGTAGCTTACACGAGGTAGGGGTTTCAAACTTAAATTTTTAGAATATTTTCCCTAAATGGTTTGGAGATAAATTGATTGTGGAAATTTGAGGAAATGTTTATTTGAATTGTGGAATTGATTTGAGGAATAAATTGGAATGTATTGTGTGGAAAATATGATTTTTATGCAGGTTTTGTATTTTGGGATTTTGATAAAAGCAGCCGTTATGCTGCCGAAATTTTATTAAAAATGATGAGTTTACATATGGGATGCATGGCAGATTTACTTAAATGGTTTGATGATTTTGAAAGGGTAACCGTCCTAGTCATTATATTATATATTATTATACGACTTTATGTCGGGGACTGCGCAGGGTATTTTCTGGTACGTACACCTTGTATATGAGGGTAATACCAGGGTCACGGTGAGCAAAATATTTTTAAAATGATAGGCCACCGGGTATGACTAGTGGACGTGTGGATATTACTTTCTGAAGGAAAGTGTTACTGTTTATTTAAAATTTTGTGAAAGTATTTAACCATGCAGGATTATCCCATGACTTTATAAAAATGATGTTTTCCACATACATTATCGGGGATTATACCCTACTGAGCTTTTAGCTCACCCCTTTTTATTTTCTTTTCCCCCCAGGGAGCGCCCACGCGGATTAGAAGATCGTTAGTTGATGTGGGTGAAGGCTTGTGAGATCTAAGGATTAGATTTCTGATATTAGTTATTAAATTTATGTTATTTGAGATTTGTAGTGATTAAAGAATTTGTATTTGTTATGAACTTATAACAAATGTTGAGATAACTCAGTTTGTGAGTTAGGTTTGTTGATGTGAAATCTTGTAGTTGTGGATGATTAAGACTTCAGGATTTATGCATGTTTCAGTATGATTATTATCTTGGAAATTGAATCCATGAATTCTAATGGGTGATCACATATCTGTGGGGTTATTTGGTGTTGACTTTTGAAATTTGGAAATATTTTGTTTGTAAACAGATTTTCGTTTTGTTTGATACTCCGGAGTATCCAAAGAAATTTGTTGTGGTTTTTATAAAATTTTAATAAAGTCAAGTTGGAAACTATTGATTTTATTTACAACTCTGCCACGGCCTAGGGCCCGGGTCGTGACAGAAAAATGGTATCAGAGCTTTTGGTTTTCAAACCTCGGAATGTGACACCTACTAGTATGAATGGATGGTATTTCACTGAACATGCATCACAGATTGCTGATGATTTGATGTTTAAATTATAGGCTTGAAATATGCCTCCGAGAAGGAGAACTCGAGGGCAGGAGTCTAGGACTGATACACCACCTCCACCACCACCGCAACCTATTAATGAGCAAGTGGTAAATCTCTTGGAAGCAGTTATGAGGATGTCTGCCACACAAACTGTCCATGTGAAGGACAAGAATGAAAGACTCCGGGATTTATGTCGGATATTTGATGCTCAGTTTGATGGTAGGCAAGATCCTATTACTGCAGATAGATGGTTGAAGGCCATCAGGAGGGCCTTTTCTCAAGTTGATACTCCTAGTGAGTTCTGGGTGGATTTTGCTGTTTACAGGTTGACCGGTGATGCTGTGATATGGTGGGAAAATTTGTCAATTCAACGAGACATGACCGGTGTTGACTGGGAAGTCTTTGAGGGGTTATTCCGGGATAATTATTTTAATGCTGGCCATAGAAGGATGTTGGTAGATATGTTTGAGAATATTGAGCAAGGGGGGATGACTGTAAATGAATACTATACCAGGTTCATGGAGTTATCCCAGTATGCTGGAAGAGCCGACGAGTCACTGCTATTGTCAAAGTTCCTAATGCGTCTCAGACCGACGATACGGAACAGGATCTATACCCAAGAGTTTAGAAAGCTAACCGATTGTTTGGCTGCCGCCATTCTAGCTGAAACCAACTTCAGAGATATCCAGCCTCCCAGGAATCAACCTTCTGGCAGCAGAGACAGGAAAATGACCAAGAAAAATCAAGAAGGGTGGCGTGGCCCTAATTATGCTACTAGTGGGAGTGGTACAAGTAGCGGGTCTTCGGGACGGAGTTCACCATATGGCAACTGTTATAATTGCGGACAGCAGGGTCATCTAAAGAAGGCTTGTCCATATCCGCGAAGATTCCAATCATCTCGTGGAGGAGCCTCAGGGAGCCATTCAGATTCGGCTTCTTTCCAAGGCCAACCTATGCACCATCCATCCCATGCATCATCTCCAGCATTTGCTTCTCCTGACCCACAGCGCCAGTATGTTCCGCAATATCGTGCACCTACTTTGGGATTTGGCCAGAATGTTCCTCAAAATTTTCAGGTTCCACAAGCATCTGGGAGCCGTGGCACTTCAAGCTACAACATGGGTTCTAATGCTAGTGGGGGCCGTTCAGGAAAGGGAAGAGGAAAAGGAAGGGGCACCGCACAGGCTTATGCTGCCACAGCTGAGGAGGAGTGTGACCACTCAGGCAGAGGGGTGATTGATGGTATGGTTCTAATTTTTCGTTCTTGGGCTCATGCTTTGTTCGACACTGGTGCATCACATTCTTTCATTTCTTTGTTGTTTGCAAATACTTTGGGGTTGGGTTTTGAGAATCTTAGCATGCCATTGAGTTTGGAAACCCCATTGGGAAAAGCTCATGATTTAACAGTATGTTGTAAATCAGTGAGCATTAGAATTGATGATAGGCGATTTTCTGATGATTTGATTGTGATGCCCATGGGACAATTTGATGTGATTTTCGGTATGGATTGGTTAACTAAATACCGAGCACAAATCGATTGTTACAACAAAAGGGTGATACTTTATACAAAGAATGACAAGGTTGTTTATCAAGCGACTCAGGGTATGAAACAGCTAAGTCCAATTTTGAAGACCTTATTTGGTGGAAAGAAAAGACTGGAAACCTATGGTAATGTATTTGCCATTCACGGGGAGACAAGTAAGGTAAACCAGTATTCCCAGGTATACGTGGTTGATGAGTATCCTGATGTATTTCCTGAAGAGTTACCAGGATTGCCACCAAGTAGAGAGATTGAGTTCTGTATTAATCTAGTTCCCGGGGCTCAACCAATTTCCATAACTCCATATCGTATGGCCCCAGCAGAACTAGTGGAATTACGAAAACAATTAGGAGAGCTCCTAGAAAAGGGATTTATTCGGGAGAGTACCTCTCCATGGGGAGCTCCTGTTTTGTTTGCAAAGAAAGCTGACGGTTCTCTGAGACTTTGTGTAGACTACCGAAAGTTGAACCAAGTGACAGTGAAGAATAAGTATCCCTTGCCCAGGATAGATGAGTTGTTTGATCAACTCGGAGGATCAAAATTCTTCTCGAAGATTGATTTGAGATCCGGTTATCACCAATTGAAGGTTCGGGCAGAGGATATTCCTAAAACAGCCTTTCGGACCCGTTATGGTCATTTTGAGTTCCTTGTTATGCCGTTTGGGTTAACTAATGCTCCTGCAGCTTTTATGGACATCATGAATCGAATTTTCAGGCCTTACCTGGATAAATTTGTTGTGGTGTTTATCGATGATATTTTGGTTTATTCCAGAACTTGTGAAGAGCATGTAGAGCATTTGAATATAGTCCTGCAGACACTTCGAATAAATCAACTCTATGCTAAGAAAGACAAATGTGATTTCTGGTTGACCGAAGTCAAGTTCTTGGGTCATATGATTTCCCAAGAAGGAATATCGGTGGATCCTGCAAAGGTGGAAGCTGTCCTTCAATGGGAGAGACCAACAAACGTCACAGAAGTTCGTAGTTTTCTTGGCCTAGCTGGTTATTATCGTCGTTTCGTTGAGAACTTTTCAAGGATTGCTATGCCATTGACCCAATTGACAAGGAAGAATGTAAAGTTTGTATGGAATGAAGATTGTGAAGCCTCATTTATGGCATTGAAGCAAAGATTAACCACAGCACCTGTCCTTACAGTACCGGATAGCAATGAACCCTACGTAGTATACACGGATGCCTCAGGTACTGGTTTAGGTGGTGTTCTGATGCAAGGCGGAAAGGTAGTGGCTTACGCCTCCCGTCAATTGAAACCGCATGAGAAGAATTACCCTACCCATGATTTGGAGCTTGCTGCTGTGATTTTTGCATTAAAAATTTGGAGGTGTTACCTTTATGGAGTAAAGTTTGACATCTATTCAGATCATAAAAGTCTGAAATATCTTTTTACACAGCGAGATCTAAATTTGAGGCAAAGGAGATGGATTGAGTACATGGAGGATTATGATTTTAACCTTCAGTATCATACTGGCAAGGCAAATGTGGTTGCAGATGCCTTGAGTAGAAAATCTCATGGGGTTTTGGCTAATTTGGCATTGGAGGATTGGAAGAGAACTATGGTCATTGGAGATTATGATCTGTGTTTACAAGAAGACGAAGTAACAGCTCGTGTTTACAATGTGGTGGCTACACCTAGTGTCCTGCAACGTGTTAAGCAGAGTCAATGGCAGGATGAAGAATTGAGAACTCTGTGGAATCGTTTGATAAATGGTGAGCATCTGGAGGGTTGGGAAATTAAGGCAGATGGATTTATTTATTATAAAGGAAAAGTGGTAGTTGCCAACGATCCAGAACTTAGAAGAGATGTGTTGGCTGAGGCCCATAAGTCCAAGTTTGTGGTACATCCAGGTAGCACAAAGATGTATCATGATCTCAAGAGGCAATACTGGTGGATCGGAATGAAACGAGAGGTAGCTGAATTTGTTGCTAAGTGTATGGTATGCCAACAGGTGAAAGCTGAACATCAACGACCGTCAGGGTTACTCCAACCATTACCAATTCCTGAATGGAAATGGGATAAGATTTCCATGGACTTCGTGACAGGATTACCGTTGACTCCACAGAGATATGATGCAATATGGGTTATTGTGGACCGGTTAACAAAAACAGCCCACTTCATACCTATAAGGAAGGACTACAAGCTTAATAAGTTAGCCAGGCTCTATGTGGAGAATATTTTTCGGTTACATGGTGTACCCTCCAGCATTATTTCAGATAGAGACCCACGTTTCACTTCTAGATTTTGGAGAGCCTTACAGACTGCCTTGGGGACTGAATTGAACCTTAGTGCCGCCCATCATCCTCAAACTGATGGACAGTCTGAGAGGACTATTCAGATATTGGAGGATATGCTCCGTTCTTGTATATTGGACTTTGGAGGGAATTGGGGCGAGCACCTATCTTTGGTGGAATTTGCTTATAACAATAGCTATCAGGCTAGTATCGGTATGGCCCCGTATGAGGCTCTTTATGGAAGGCCTTGTAGGTCACCTTCGTGTTGGGCTGAGCTAGACGAGCGGATTACTATTGGGCCAGAGATTATTGAAGAGACTACGAGCAAAGTTAGGATTATTCAAGAAAGGCTTAAAGTGGTCCAGAGTCGCCAAAAGAGTTATGCTGATCTTCACCGTCGTGAGGTGGAATATGAGATTGGTGACTATGTTTTCTTGAAAGTGACACCTATGCGAGGTGTGACTCGATTTGGAGTTAAAGGCAAGTTAGCTCCTAGATACATCGGGCCATTTGAGATTATCGAGAGAGTTGGGCAGGTTGCTTATCGCTTAAATTTGCCAGCTCAGTTGGGACATGTTCATAATGTCTTCCACGTGTCCATGTTGAGAAAGTACACCGCAGACCCATCTCACATTGTTCCCCACTCGGAGATTCCTCTGAGAGAAGATGTGACATATGAGGAACAACCCTTGCGGATCCTGGCAAGAGAGATCAAAGTGCTGCGAAATCGAGAAATCCGTATGGTTAAAGTGCTATGGCAAAATCATACGGGAGATGAGGCTACCTGGGAGTTAGAATCCGAAATGTATTATAAATACCCTCACTTGTTTGAGATTCAGCTTGAGGTTGTACTTTGAATTTCGGGACGAAATTCTTTTAAGGAGGGTAGAATGTAAAATCTCATTTTTATTATTTTATTTTAAATTATTATGAAGGGTGTATTTGAAATCTTTTGAAAATTTTTGATGAATGTGTGAGGACGTAAAAGATATATTTGAAAGTTGGCAATTAAAATTGTAATTTCGAAAAGTTGAGGGACAAAATGGAACTTTTCCCGTCCTATATATAGCACTTCATCTTCAACCTCTCACACGCGACCACCATTGTTGCCCATTTTCTCTTCAGTTTTCCTCAACCTTTGACCATTAATTCCGGCCACATCCGACCTCCATTTTGTTCGTTCTTGGTACCAATAGAAAGCTCTTGCGACAAAGAATCTTTTGGTACCAACTTTGGAGATTTTCATGGCCGTTTGAGTCTCCGATTTGGTGGAGAAAGTTAGGGATTTTCCAATTCGGAAAACCTCCGATTCCGGCGAATCTAGCCATTTCCCTCTCCGGCGACAGTTATAAACATTGACGAGGGAGACGAGGCGAACAAAACCCGACCATTTTTGGAGGTCGCCGGAAAGTTTCCAGAAAGTCGCCGCCGGCCGCCACGCACGGCGGGGGTAAGTTTCCGACCTCCCGAACTTAGAATTTGATTCCGAATCCGTTTACGTATTCGTTTTAAGTGTAGGATATTATTTTGAGGTAAATTGGATTATATGGCCGCCGTATATAAATTAAATAATTATATTCTCGTGTAGATTTTACCGATTGGGATAATTGAGATTGAAAGCGAGGCTGCTGCGAGTTGCGGGTAGCTTACACGAGGTAGGGGTTTCAAACTTAAATTTTTAGAATATTTTCCCTAAATGGTTTGGAGATAAATTGATTGTGGAAATTTGAGGAAATGTTTATTTGAATTGTGGAATTGATTTGAGGAATAAATTGGAATGTATTGTGTGGAAAATATGATTTTTATGCAGGTTTTGTATTTTGGGATTTTGATAAAAGCAGCCGTTATGCTGCCGAAATTTTATTAAAAATGATGAGTTTACATATGGGATGCATGGCAGATTTACTTAAATGGTTTGATGATTTTGAAAGGGTAACCGTCCTAGTCATTATATTATATATTATTATACGACTTTATGTCGGGGACTGCGCAGGGTATTTTCTGGTACGTACACCTTGTATATGAGGGTAATACCAGGGTCACGGTGAGCAAAATATTTTTAAAATGATAGGCCACCGGGTATGACTAGTGGACGTGTGGATATTACTTTCTGAAGGAAAGTGTTACTGTTTATTTAAAATTTTGTGAAAGTATTTAACCATGCAGGATTATCCCATGACTTTATAAAAATGATGTTTTCCACATACATTATCGGGGATTATACCCTACTGAGCTTTTAGCTCACCCCTTTTTATTTTCTTTTCCCCCCAGGGAGCGCCCACGCGGATTAGAAGATCGTTAGTTGATGTGGGTGAAGGCTTGTGAGATCTAAGGATTAGATTTCTGATATTAGTTATTAAATTTATGTTATTTGAGATTTGTAGTGATTAAAGAATTTGTATTTGTTATGAACTTATAACAAATGTTGAGATAACTCAGTTTGTGAGTTAGGTTTGTTGATGTGAAATCTTGTAGTTGTGGATGATTAAGACTTCAGGATTTATGCATGTTTCAGTATGATTATTATCTTGGAAATTGAATCCATGAATTCTAATGGGTGATCACATATCTGTGGGGTTATTTGGTGTTGACTTTTGAAATTTGGAAATATTTTGTTTGTAAACAGATTTTCGTTTTGTTTGATACTCCGGAGTATCCAAAGAAATTTGTTGTGGTTTTTATAAAATTTTAATAAAGTCAAGTTGGAAACTATTGATTTTATTTACAACTCTGCCACGGCCTAGGGCCCGGGTCGTGACATAAAACGATTTAAAATATTCAATTATAGTTCAAACACAATAAAAATCTTAAATGAGCAAGCCAAGAACATAACATGGCTGGAAACATGTGATAAATTCAACAATTAAAACATTTATTGGCTTATTTTATTTAAGTTGTAGGAGACAAGCTCTCCATACATTTGTCATATAGACCCTTCACTTCTCTTCACACACTCTTGGAGATAAGTGGGCCTTCAATGGATATTTCATCGGAATTGTGAACTCCTCCTTCTCAGCTAAACTAACATTATCACCTTCCACAGCTTTCCATTGAAACTTCCACACCAAATTGGCCACAAAATACTCCAAATGAAGCATTGCAAGGTGATATCCAGGACACATTCTTCTTCCTGCACCAAATGGCATCATCTTTATCTCGCTGGTCCCTGTAATATCAAACACTACTTGGCCTTGATCCAAGAATCTCTCCGGCTTGAACGCCATCGGATCTTTCCATGCTTTCGGATCCCAACCCATCTCTGCCACCAAGAAATTCACAATGCCTTTTTTGGGCACTACGAATCCGTTGAACATTGTGTCTTGTGTCACTGCATGTGGCAACAGGTTATGCGCGGGTGGGTGGCGCCTTAAACCTTCCAATACCACTGCTTTTAGGTATGGAACTCTCTGCACATCTTCTTCTCCTAACTCTTCCACTCCTCCATCTCCAAAAGCCTTTTTCATCTCCATGAATAGCTTCTCTTGAACTTCAGGATACTTCACTAAATTTGCCATTATCCATTGCAAAGCTGTAGACGTAGTACCAGTCCCTCCATCAAGTAACTCTGAGCATAAAGAAGCCATTTCACCATCCGTAAGATTTCGGTTATTCTCTTCTGGGATCTGCAAGTCCAGCAATGTATCTACATATGATACCACATGCTCATCTTCCTTATTTTCTCCGGGCAGTACTCCCGATTTACCTGAACGAAATTTAAAACACTATAATTCGTAGCCAATAATTATATACATAAAAACTCATATAACTAAAGAATTTAAGTTGTTGTTATTCTTACTTTTGTTCAACCTTTCTTCTTTCAGTTTTTGTCGAGCTTTTATCAAAGGAATCAATACGTCTTCTGCGTCTTGCCAAATCTGATAGAGCTCCTGCCAACGCTTTCGAAACAAAATCTTTCCTAACCTTGGCCAGTAATTCAGAATTTCAAATCGAGAGAGATTCACAAGTATGCTACGTATGACATGTTCGATATCAAGGATTTGTTTTTCCTCAAGCTTGTCAGCAAAACACATCAGTGCCACTAAGGAAAACATGGAAAATCGGAAGTGGTCTACGACACAAACCGGATCTCCAGACTGGGACTGTGATTGAAGACGATCAACAAGAATATTCAATACCCACTTGCGGGCATTTGAGTAGGCCTTAATTCGCGAAGGGGACAGCATCTCAGAAGCCAGGTTTCGGCGGAAAAGACGCCATTTGGGGCCGTAGGAGCCGAAGCTGATAGTATGCTGATTGTTAGTAAAAACTTTAGTGATGGGAGAAATTGGCGGGCGGTCGGCGAATACTGTACTATTTTGGACTAAAGCTTCGTGAGCCAAGGAGCGAGTGGCGATAAAAACTGCAGGCTTGGGGCCAAAATAGAGGGTGAACATGGGGCCATATTTTTCATAAAGGTTTCGGAGGACGATCTCCATTTCTGCATAAGGTTTACGAAGCCATAGCAAGTGGCCGATAATGGGAATACCGGGGGGACTTGGAGGGAGTTTTTTGCTGAAGTTTCTGGAGAGAAGGTTGAAGAAAGCAACTATGGAGATTGAGATTAGGACGATGGACCAGGTTTCCATGGTTGATCCTATAAAAATTCATAAAATCATAGAAATCTGTAAGCAGGCATACCACAAGAATTGTTAAGGAGCTACTTCTAAATTGAAGATGGAGGCAAGACCTACCCTTGAAAATTATGATATTCAGAAATTATTTAGAAAAAGTTGGTGTTTGAATTAAAGAAACCTTCCAAATAATAAGCAGCATGTCAAGGATTGGAAAATGAGGCAATGCTGTTAATCAAATAGCATCATGAGCTACTTGGATAAGTTGAAACTACTAATAACAGAACCAGCATACGATTTTATAAAAAGAAAACAATACCAATGTAAAACGGGATCATGACAATAACTTAAGAATAACAAAAATGGATAAAATTTTTACTCTTTGATTTGATCTCCTTTGTTGGAATCACCTCTTGATGCTTTGAACACCCAAAGTCTTGATGTCACAGGAGCGGAAATATTTCTTCAGATCACTGCAACTGGACTGGTATTGCATGCAATATAGCAGGAAGCATCACTAGGTTTAACTTGAGCAATTAGACCAATGTAAAACGGGATCATGACAATAACTTAAGAATAACAAAAATGGATAAAATTTTTACTCTTTGATTTGATCTCCTTTGTTGGAATCACCTCTTGATGCTTTGAACACCCAAAGTCTTGATGTCACAGGAGCGGAAATATTTCTTCAGATCACTGCAACTGGACTGGTATTGCATGCAATATAGCAGGAAGCATCACTAGGTTTAACTTGAGCAATTATGGTATAAAAGGGGCTCTCCAGAAATTCAACTTCTCGCGCTTTCCGAATGTGGAATTCCTAAACCTTGGGTCGAATGATCTTTATGGAAGCATTCATTTACAACCTGGTGATCTTCCAAAACTATATTACCTTGACCTTTCATGGAATAACCTTACAGGTAAGGAGCGAGCAATTTCTCTTACAATATATACGTCCTCATGAAACCAGAAGATGTTCAACTTTTTATTTATTTATTTTATTTTTTTCATGATGTCACAGGTGCTATCCCTCAAGCAATTGGGAACATGAAGAATCTGTTTTCGCTGCATCTGGGTGGTAACCATTTTATTGAACCTATACCTCCAACTCTTGGTAGTTTAACCAATTTGAGAATTCTGGACCTCTTTTCAAATATGCTAATTGGTCCAATACCTTCAAGTCTAGGCAATATAACCAATTTGAGACTTTTAAACCTGAGTTCGAACATGCTTGTTGGTCTAATCCCTTCAAGTCTTGGTCATTTAACCAATCTGAGAATTCTGGACCTCTTTTCAAATATGCTAATTGGTCCAATCCCTTCAAGTCTAGGCAATATAACCAATTTGAGACTTTTAAACCTGAGTTCGAACATGCTTGTTGGTCTAATCCCTTCAAGTCTTGGTCATTTAACCAATCTGAGATATTTGGACCTGAGTTCAAACACTCTTTTCGGCTCAATCCCTTCAATTCTAGGTAACTTAACACAATTGAGTACTTTAAAACTATCCTCAAACCAAATTACAGGTTCCATTCCTATTCAGTTTGGGAATGTGAAAATTTTTCATGTTCTAGACCTGTCACATAACATGCTTGTTGGTCCACTCCCTTCAACTCTAGGTCATTTAACCCAGTTGACTATTTTAGATTTATCCTCAAACCGAATCAGTGGGTCCATTCCTTATGAATTTGGGAATTTGAAAGATCTTTGTGACCTGGACCTGTCTGATAACAAGCTTAATTGTACAATCCCTACAAGTGCAGGTAGTTTAACCAACTTGAGACATCTGATCCTTGATTTTAACCAACTTGAGGGACCATTACCGCAAGTGTTGGGGAATCTTAAAAATCTCATGATTTTGTCTTTGGGTTCTAACAACCTAGTCGGACATGTTCCTTCAAGTATTGGTCATTTGCAGAATTTGTATGAATTAAGTCTCGATGCGAACAAACTCAATGGTTCAATTCCGCAAGAGCTCACCCAACTAACCCAACTACATTTGCTCAATCTTTCCTCAAACCTACTTGTTGGCCAATTACCAATTACAATTGAAGAACTCTCAGACCTTGAATTTCCGGACCTTCATAACAACAAACTTACCGGTCCTATCCCTTCAGGGATCCAATACTGTTCAAAGCTGCAGGAGTTGAAATTGAGAAACAATTGTTTGACTGGAAGGATTCCATTAGAGATTGGCAATCCTCGTATTCTACGTTTTCTTGATTTGTCATTTAATAATTTAGAGGGTGAAATTCCGGCAGGTTTACAAAACAGAAATCTAACGGTGGAATTTAGAGGCAATAAAGGTCTGTGCGGTAATTTTAGTGGTTTTCCATTGTGCACTTCAAGGCATTCATCACATTCTATCATACCTTTCCTCAGAAATTTCGCCTCCCTAATTTTGTACATAATTTTAGATTTTATTTATATATTTGTTATTATTACTACTTTTTTTTTTAGTTTGAAAGCCATAAAATTAGGATTCTTGTTTCTCTTTAAACATAAGGTTAAAAAACCTAAAATCAACGCAAGAGCAACTGAGAATGGAGATTTGTTTTCGATATGGAATTATGATGGCAAGATTGCATTTGAAGACATTATTGAAGCAACAGAGGGCTTTGACATCAAATATTGTATCGGAACTGGAGGCTATGGCAGTGTATATAGAGCGCACCTACCAAGTGGCAAAATAGTTGCTTTGAAGAAACTTCACAATTCGGAATTTGATGAGCTAACTTCTCTCAAGAGTTTTGAAAATGAGGCTCGTGTACTTTCAGAAATAAGACACCGTAACATTGTGAAGCTCCATGGTTTTTGTACACATAGAAAATGTACGTTTTTGGTTTATGAGTATATGGAGAGAGGAAGCTTGTTCTATGTCTTGCACAACAATGATGAAGCTGTGGAGCTGTGTTGGATTAAAAGAGTGAATGTTATCAATAGCATTGCGCATGCTTTGTCTTACTTGCACCATAGTTGTACACCATCAATTGTTCATCGCGACATATCCAGCAACAACATTTTACTAAACTTAGAATTGCAGGCATCTGTTGGTGACTTTGGATTGGCTAGACTTCTACATCCTGACTCATCAAATCAAACTGTACTAGCAGGCACTTACGGATATATTGCTCCAGGTGATTACTCAACTATTTTCTATTATCATCAATGACACTCTAAATCAAAAGGTCTCAACATATTTGAGAATTAGATGTTATCTATAAAATTGAATAAAACACTTGATAACCTTCAATTATATACGCCAGAAAAAAAGTTATAAAAGGAATTTTCTTTTTCGAATTGAGAGATATTATTTCATCACTTAAGGATTTTAATTTTTCTTGTAGAACTTGCGTACACCATGGTTGTGACGGAGAAATGTGATGTTTATAGCTTTGGAGTTGTGGTACTAGAAACATTAATGGGAAGTTATCCAGAACAACTCCTCTCTTCATTGGATCAAAATATAATGCTCAGCGATGTATTAGACAAACGTCTTTCGCCTCCGGAGGATCGAACAGTTGTGCAAGATATTGTTGTAGCTTCATCTCTAGCATTTGCATGCTTGCGTTCCAAACCGAAGTCTCGACCAACGATGAGACGTGTGTCTGAAGAATTTCTCACCTGCAAGACACTGATGTCAAAACCTTTTCATGAAATTTCCATTGTGGAACTCATAAGCCAGGAAATGTATGTGGTTGATGAAATTGATAGTTAATAGCAGCATATGATTGATGGCTGTGATATATAGTTAATTAATCATTAAATTTCATAATGTCAAAGAGTATTATTTTGTTTACAGATTGTGGTTAGAAATAGCCGTTCGCTTTCATATATAATTCGGACAAATAGAGGCATTGAAACCATACCTCAAATTTTTTATAAGAAAAATATATGTATTTCATACTTATCCAAACTTTCTTGTTCAAAATTATTACATTTTGTAAATTCACTCATAACTTAAGCGGTTAGTGCACTTTTCACATTTATGTTTATATCTCACAATGTGCATTTACTAGCATGTATGGGCCATCAGTTTTCTCCCCGTATTGTGGGAATAGATGTTCCCTGATTATGAGAATAGATATCCAAATTGTGCCTGTAATGATTGTTCCCTGTGAGCCTTGACAAACTTAAATTAATATAATAATTATACCATTAAAAAAAAAAAAGTCACCATGCCTGTTGTTACCATCAACCAATTACCAAAACTCAAGCATAGTGGTTGAGGAAAAAGCTGTGTAATTTCATATCACAAAAATGGATCTAAAGTTATGACGAGTCTTTTCTTGTTTTCAGATTTGACTGTGACTAAGAAGAGATTACAATCAACCAATTACAAATATGAATATATGATGTTCTAGAACAAATGCAAGAACAAACAATAACACATACACAATTATATTTGTACAAATGCAAGCACGTGGGTTTACTCCAACCAATATTAATCACTTACCTCATTTAAAGGATTATTCTGTTAGTAATTACGCCGAATCCTAACATAGCGGAATAGTTCTTCAGTGGCCACACGCACACACAAGCATATATAATAATAATAATAAATGAAAAAAAATAAGACACAATAAATTTTACGTGGTTTGCACAAAAGTTTTCCCACATCCACGAGTGCACCAGCACTCAATTCACTATGATTGAAGATTACAAACTTTCTTTCTTGCTCTCACCTTTTTCTTGTGATTGCCGTTACAATAATGCACAAAACATTATGTATGTATCGTGCTTAATTAGGTCTAGGGTTGGATGAAGGAGAACTAATTTCAATAGGAAATAAATTCTCCAAAAACTAACAGTTCTGCACGAATTAGGACGTTCGTGCAACCTGTCGCTATGACCGCTAAGGTCGCGTGATCGACCTTGGTCACACTACTCACTGTCAAAACTGAACCGACCTGCTGCCGTGACCTTCTTGGTCTCACGACACCCTGGTTGTGCGACACACTGTTTTTCGCTTCTTGAGTTTGATTCATTTTCACAATCCCAACATATTCCACTAATGATAAGAAGGAAAACCCAAACCAATATTCCTGTCAACTCGAACTCGGTCCAGACATGCCAGAAGCAGCGGACCCTAGGAATCAAAGGAGTTTTCATGGGACCAATTTGTTTAGAAAAGTGAAGCTAAATGCCAGTCACCATTATTGTAATTGTATAGAGATGTAATCAGGCTTGCAAAAGCGAATATTTTGCCTTTGAACTGCCATAATTGGAGCTGTTGAGTTGCTTGTTAGATTGGTTAATACTATAATCTGGAAACTTACCTGTGTGATTTTACTAGTTCAACTAGTGTTTGATTGTATTGCTCAAAGAGCTATGATGAACTCGGAGAAGTCATCAATGGAGAATGCATTCCAAATCTGGATTCAATTGCATTCAGAGAATAATACACTTTACAGAGTAGTTGATTAGCTAATTCACTAACTGAAATTTAACAAAATTAGCTCCTTAAATAGTCATGCTCAACTCATGTAAATAGCATGTGTTAGTGACACATATGCATGACACTATACTGGATCAAAGTCAGCTGACTTGGCAGTAGACTTGTACACATCCTTGTGCCTTTGATGCAATTGATATTTGCATAGAGGAGTTGCTGATCTGATGCTGATGACAATCAACATCTCTTGAGCTGTTCCACGAGCAAGGATGTTGCTGGTACACAGCTAGCCCTGCAACAGCTGTAGACAATTCATTTGTATTGTCATGCAGAGGCGTGTTGCGAAAGGCAGAGTACTGCAGCATTGAAGGCTGCACTAAGCCCTCATTCACAACATGTAGGTCCCAATTATATTGCTATATGACACCAGAAAGTAGTATACAGGAAAACCATCTTACTAGGGATGGTATTCATCTGTATATATGTGTAAAATCTATCACTTGTTACAATATATGTCAATTTCTTATATCTCATACAGGATATTGAGATATGAGAGGATATAATGTCCAAAACATTTTTCCACAATTTGTTTTTTCTTGTTGGAATGTGACTTCAGGGATGGTATTTTTTTACAGGAAAGTAATGTTGTCAAAATGGTGAATAAGAAATCTAGGAATTTTAGATAACTCTTTTCATGCATCATTTACATTATTATTAGAACATAATGTGAAAACCTTTCTAAGAAATTTTCATTATACGACTTGAAAAAAATCAAGAAATTAATAATGCATTTCTTGCCGTGTTGGCCCACACGGCAGCTTAGGCCCCATTAATTACTCATGAAAAGCTAGCTTCTCTGTACAAACTATTGGATCGAATTTCACTCAAATATACTCAACACTCACAACTATGATTATAACTCTAAATAAGAAAGAAAAGTGTTTTTATTGTTTCTCAACTTGATGATTACACAATTATGAGGAAATAGGCATTTATTTATAGGAAGAGGGACAGAGCAATAATCAACAACCAAAAACATATTAAATGCTAACTCTCATCCAACCTATATTCATACTAACTCTCAACTCTGAACCATCAACTAACTAATCAATCTTCAAACATTAGAAACTTCCATAAGTTGGGCCTTCTAGAAACTTGAAAGGGTTTGGTCCTTCAAATGGATTGGGCTTAAAAAAAAGGTTGTACTTCAACACCTCCCTTTAAACTTGTTTTGCCATGCCAAGCAAACTTCTTAATTTCGTAAAATCCTCAAACTTGAGTGGCTTGATGAAAATATCTGCAATTTGATCTTAGGATTTCACGTAATCCATTTGCACATCATTTTTTACTATGCACTCCCTTATGTAGCGGTAACGAGTATCAATATGCTTGCTTCGATCATAGAACATTGGATTCTTTGCTAAGGCAATGACTGACTTATTGTCGACACAAATCTCAGTTGGCTCTTCTTGTGGCAAATTCAATTCTTTCAGCAAATTTCTGAGCCATATTACATGACAAACACACGAAGTAACAACTATGTATTTGGCTTCACAAGTGGATAGGGTGACAATCAGTTACTTCTTTGACATCCATGTGAAAGCTGTGTTTTCCATGAAGAATACGAATCCACTGGTGCTCTTCCTGTCATCTACATCTCTACCTCAATCGCTATCGCTATGTCTAACAAACTTGTAATCATTAGAAACTAATTAGAACAAGCCAAAATTAATTGTACCTTTGATGTAACAAATGATTCTCTTAGCGGTTTTGAAATGGGTGGTTGTTGGATTCTCCATGTATCGACTCACAAGTCCAACAACATAATGAATATCTGGCCTTGGGCACGTCAAATAACGTAAGCTTCCAACTAAACTCTTGAAGAACGTCGGATTTATGCTTTCACCTTCATCATGCTTAGATAGGTTGACTCCGCATTATTAAGATTGAAGATATTGAAGATGATTTTGTGACTCAAATAGGAGCTGGTGCAGCATTAACAAAACCAGCTACCACCACCTTCCTATGTAGCTTGGAATGAAAGCACTCGAAGTTAACAACAACACCAATAAAAGAGCTAAGTAAGCTTTTCTAAAAGGTGGTAAATTGAAGAGAGAGTTGTGATTGTTAGATAAGGAGAATGATTAGATTTCATTATTTGTGTATGAGCTGGAAATAGCTCCAAATTCTATTAGAATTGTTTTTTGTCCTTTGTACAACTTTTCTGATATTCTTGTATTTGTTTTGGCTGTACATTTGCTAATATATAATCTGTACAGCTGCTGTCCCTATTTAATGGATCAATAAGAAAAAAAATATGAGATAGTATTTTCTCAACGTTCTCCAATGAAGTTTCAGATTTTTATTTATTGCTAGCTATTCTTTTCATTAAACACCATAACTCTTCTTCAATCTTTTACGCATTCCACTGGTGTCTTTATCGGATTACAATCATCCATCTTGAACTTCTTGAGTATCTCATTTGCATAACTTTCTTGGGAGATAAAGCTGTATTCTTCCTTTTGCTTGACTTCAATACCAAGGTAGTACGCCATCAATCTGATGTCAGTCATCTCAAATTCCTTAACCACTGCTTTCTTAAACTCTCCAAACAGGCTTAGATTATTGCCAAAGAGGATCAAATCATCCACGTACAAGCATACTATTAGAATATCTCCATTTATGATCTTGATATATACCGCGTGCTCGTAGGAACATTTGTTGAAGCCATTTTATTGGAAGTACTTGTCAATTTTGTTATTCCATGTCCTTGGTGCTTGCTTTAATCCATGAAGAGCCCTTTTCAGCTTCAGAACTTTGTCTTCTTGGCTTTTGACGTCGTAGTCCGGTAATTGTTGAATGTAGACTTCTTCTTCAAGAAATCCATTTAGAAAGGCAGACTTTACATCCATCTGTTGGATGTTCCATTTATTCTGAACAGCCAAGGAGATTATTAATCTTATAGTTTCTAAACGAGCAACAGGAGTAAAAACCTCATCGTAGTCAATTCCAGCTCTTTGACTATTGCATTTTGCAACAAGTCTCGCCTTATATTTTTCTATCTCTCCCTTAGCATTTCTCTTTATTTTATACACCCATTTGACACCAATTGCCTTGTGCCCCTTTGGAATTAGAACAAGTTCCTAAGTGTTGTTCTTCTCAATGGCTTTGATTTCCTCATCCATCGCATCTCTCCACTTCTTTTCTTAAGTAACCTTTTCAAAAATCACTGGTTCACATTCAGCAAAGAGATAAAAAAGAGTAAGATTATCAGATCTCTCAGTTACCTTATATAAATCTTGAATATCTCTTGTTCGCTCCAATGCTCTTTCTTGTAAAAATGATGGTGATTAATTTTTATTATTTATTAAAGCTGGTAATGTTGGTGGTGTAGTGGGTTCCTGTTCTGTTTGCTCCATTCTTGATTGCTCTTTATTTTCATCTTCAAGGTAAAGAAGATAGTTATAACCTTCGTCATGTGTTTTCTAGTCCTATGTGCTTTCTTCATCGAATACAACATCACGGCTGATGATAATCTTTCCATTTTTTGGATTATAAAACTTGTAACCTTTGGAGAAATAATCGTACCAAATGAAGATGAACTTCTCACTTTTGTCATCAAGTTTACTTCCTCTCTCGTCTGGAACGTGTATATGCGATATGCTTCCAAAAACTCATAGATGAGAAAATCCTAGCTTCCTTCCATTCCAAGCTTCTGGTGGTGTTTTTCCAACACACCATTTGTTGGAGATTGATTGGAGATTAATTGTCCCAAAAGTTTGTGTTTTTTTTTCCTAGTAGATGTTGATGGATGTAGTATATCATGATTGGAAGCAGCTATGGAACTTATAACCATAAATTGAGATTCATAGTACAATTGGTAATGCAGTAAATTTTCATTGGATTTGAGAGTGTTGTATATTTGAAAGTTATAAAATGTAATAATGTGGTTGGTATAAGATTATATGAACAATATTAAATCTTATTGTTCTTTTAATCTTTATTAATTGTATAGAAGTAAAAAGTTATTGGCATGTTATTTTCCTTTTTATTTTTTACTTTTTTTAGTTTTAGTTATTTTCATATGTCAAATAAAGGAGGTACTAGTACTCCAACTGTGATTGATAATGAGACCGGATCGAAGAAAAGAAAGAAGAGATACAAAAACCAATTAGATTCAAATAAAATTGCAAAGGCTAAGGAAATGGGTATTGGCTTTAATGAGTTCGGCCAGCCAGTTGGAGACGGTTCGATAGCACTAAGTACATTTTGTAGAACTCTTGTCACTCAACTGATACCAATAACTTATAAAAGTTGGCCAGAGGTACCCGAGATTTTAAAAAACAGTGTGTGGGAAACTACAAAGGTATGGAAGTTAGTTACAAGAAACGGTTATGTTAGTTAAGTTGTTAGCTGCAAGTTACTAGGTTGTTAGAGTAAGTCGCAGCTGAATTTGTTAGTGATTTATTCTAGTGATTAGCTGGTGAAGTAACAGGAAATGAAATCGAGAGCTTCTTCTTCCTCTCAAAATATGCCATTAATGGCTGCTCAAAATCTTCATTTTCCCTCTAGTGTCATTTCATCAAACACACTTAGTTAATTCCACCAAACACCTTTGTTACTTTGTTAATCTTTTCATTTTCAACAGTAGCAGTTGCTTGCTTGCATCCCAATCCGAAATCTCGACCTTCAATGCAGCGTGTGTCTCAAGAATTCCTTACTCCAAGACACCAATGTCAAAAGCTTTGCAAGAAATTTCCATCGCACATCTTAGAAACCACGGAACGTGTTTTGTTTAGTGAATGTGAAAGTTAATAATAATGGACTTCTATATTGCATGTAGTCAACCCGAATGTTTGTGTCATGCGTTGCTTTTGTTCTGAAGATAAGGAAAATAAGTTTTATATTTGTTTGACATATAACTACAATGTTTTAGATAATTTAAATAAACAGAGCAATTTCTTTCAAAATAAACTTTTAGTTGGAATTTTGTTTTCAACAGGATTTGGTTTGTTAAGTTCACTTATGAAATTTGTTTTAGCATTTATAATTAATTCGGAATTTGGGAGAGGGACACAGCCCTCGGACTCACAATCTCGATGTATAAGTGTGAGGAGCGTATCACTAGGTCAACATCATCTTATCAATGATATCCTAAATTAACATTAGCATGTAAAAGGTTTTGATAGATGTACTATTATTTTAAAATAAAAATATATTATATAAGTAATTAAAATTAGAAAACAAAATCACATTCACTCATAGAGTGGTTATGGCACATCTCAATTTACCTTAGTATTGGGGTTCACTATGTACATTTACCAGTATGTATAGAAAGTTTTATCCTCCTATTGTGGGAGTAGATATCTCTCGACTATGAGAGTAGATATATGGGTCTCGCGTTTTGTGATTGATTGTCGGCAAACTTGTAATTAAAAGCCACTTACCGTCGGTGGACCTACACGCATCACTTGTGTATGCCACAACGAACAACACCTACACTAGATAAATAATACACTAGATAAATAATTTCCTAATAAAAATTATTAATTTTAATTTATTTTGCACAATAATGTAATTTTTTGTAATTGATTTTATATATTTATGATTTGATAATATTGAAAATTAAGACATTAGGCAAGAAAGGAATTACCCTAATCCTCCATGGAGGAGTCCTCATGAGTCCATTTTTGTTTTTTCAAAAACAAACAATGAAATGATGTCTTTCCATTACAAGTTACAACATTAATTCCACCAAACAAACGGATGTGATTTCCCAAATAGTGAGAAGACACTATTTTATGCTTGTGAGTGTGAGTTGCCATTACTCACTAAATGCTCATACTTTAAAATAATAATAATAATAATCATCATCAGTGCTCACCATCAAATATTGCAATTATAAAGGTATGTTTTTATTTCAAACGCACCTTTACACTCATTTTTGTCATATGCCATTATGAACTCCATCAATTTTGATTTTCAAAACAAATTTTGAAAACAACTTTGAAAGTCTGATCATAAAAACCCACTTTCCGAAGATCTCTTCCTTCTCTTCGGGATCGAGCATCAATTGCAACGATTCGATAAACAGCTCATTGGGATAGATGTAGATGAACAATACCCCCCCTAGAAACGTATAAGAAGTTTTCTCCTCGTACGGCTCGAGAAAAAATGATTAGAAGTTATGTCTATTAGAAATTAATAGTCCTTCTTTTTCGAAAACAAAAAGGGCATTCGTATTCTCATAGCTCAAGTTGGATAACTTTTAAATAGCCCAAAAGAAAATTTTTAGGGATTTCATTTTTTGAGTGGTCTCTAACCCCCTTTTTATTTGTCTCGTTTCGAATCTATTTTTAAGTATCATTTTATTTTTACTAACAATAAAAAGTATTTATTTTTGTGAAAGTATTTATTTCATTTTATTTTTACTAACAATAAATCTGGATATTTTCTCTTTTTCACTCTACTCTCTCTACTCTTGGCAGAACCACAGTCACATTATCATTCTACTCTCTCTCTCATGTCAGATCTGATTTACTGTAATTCTATAAATTTGTCGCTTTTGTTTGCGAAATTTCCCTAGTGCAGATGAATTGGATTATTCGAATTCGTTAGGGTGTCTCAACGAGGTTGGGTTGAGACATCTCAACTCGGTTTGACGTCTCAACTCTGTTCAAAATGCAACTGCATTAATACATTTCGACCTGATTTGAATTCTCAACTTGATTTGGAATTTAACTGAGTTGAGATATCTCAAGTTAGCTGAGAAATTTCATTTCTCACCTTTGTTAACTTTTAGTTGTTTTTATACTCATAAAAAAAAAAAAAAAAAAAAACTCTTTCTGAATTACAATTTCTCTTGGGAGGTATAATCACTCAATTTACTATGTATTTGTAAGGTGAGTTGCATGAATCAATTTTGATTTATTTTGTTATATGACGGTGAATGGGCTAATAGGAGCGGAAAGTTTAGATGTGAATGGGCTAGCATACACCATGATTGTGACATAAAAATGTAATGTTTATAGTTTTGGAGTGGTGGTATTAGAAGCATTAATGAGAACTTCTATTTTACAAAAGGATGGTTGTTTGCGGGACTAGCACGAAAGAATCTTACCAAAAAACTTCCCTTCAAAGGTCAATATCAGCAAATGACGAAAGCCCGGGAAATGGGCCTTAGCATCAAATAATGCTAATTGATATACTAGACCCACGCCTCACACACACAAGCACATATAATAAAATAAACAAACAAGACAATAAGACACACGTGAATTTTACGTGGCTCAGAAAAACGTTCTTACATCGACGGAATGCACCAGCACTTAATCTACTATAATCAAATATTACAAACTCTGTTTCTCACTCTCACTTTTTCTTTTGATTAACATTACATTAATTTACAGAACATAATGTATTTATAGTGATTAACAAGGTCTAGGGTCGGACTAAGGAGAACCGGTTCGAACAGGAATCGAAAACCTTCCAAAACTGACTTCTGCACTAATTAGGATTCATGCGCCACTCTCTGAAAACTGACCTCTCTTGCTCGCATGACCTCACATGACTTGACCTCAATCGCCGCGACCACCTGTCGTGACCACATGGTCGCGCAACTCACTGTTCTTCACTTTTTAAGTCTGGTTCATCTTCATAATCCTAACACTTTAGTGGATCAAATGGTTGGGAAGGATGTTGTTCTTGTTTCATCAATTGTATTTGCATGCTTGCATGCCAAACCAAAGTCTTGACCTTCAATGCAGCGTGTATCTCAACAATTTCTTACCCGCAAGACACCAATGTCCAAACCTTTTCACGAAATTTTCATTGCTCAACTTAGAAACCATGAAGTGTACTTGGTTGCTCAACAATTTATATTCCTTTTTGTCTCCAAAGCGAAATGATTTATATAACAAAGCTGAAGGAAATTTTCATACATGTGTGCAGAAAGGATGATTTAAAAAGGAAAAACTTTAGTTCAATTTATACCTTTTGACGAAACAACATTTTTTTACTTACATTTTATTTTTTAGTTGTTTTGATCCATAATATTTTCTAAATAAATTAAATTGGTCTTTTTGATCAATTTTTTGATGATCAACCATCACAGAATTATCTAAAAGACAGTTTTACCCTTAAAGAATTCAATTAATAGACTTATAATTTTACCCTTAAATATTTAAAAATATTATTACTAATTAGAAGAGTAATATGATTATTTTATATTAATTTTTTAAGAATAAAAATTTTAAAATTTTTTAAAAAGTTTAAATGGATATCCCTTTTTAAAAAAATTTAATGAGACATTATGAAAAAAAAAAATTTAAAAATATATAAGGTTGACGTTTGAATTTGGATCCACCCTAGAAGTTGACCACAACGAGAAGAGAATATCGGCAAACACAAAACAAAAAATTCTATTATGAGAGTGGCTAGTGTTGTTACTGGCTTGATCTCTCTATTGCTCAAATTAGAAAATCGATTTGTTATAGGAAGAAAATATTTACGGATTGAAGAGAGAATTTCTAATATTTACGGAAGTTTCTGAAAGTCAGTATTTCTGTGTTCAGTTGTGCACTCACTGTACATGAATCTACGCATGCGTGATGACAGAGTTGCATGTATCACAAAAGTTACTAAATTCAATCATTCACAATTTCACATGGACGAAAAGTCATCAAATACGACATAAATAAATCATATACTAAATCATACAATGACTGTCTAGAATAATGTTGTTTTCAAAATTTAAAATGTAAAGCTGTTTTTATTGTTTCTACGTTTGATACAACTGCAAAGACTTCCAAATTTTAATTACTAAATTGGTTTGGACAATATAATATTATTGATTAGAAAAACCAAACAACCAAGTTCAAACCAACTCAGTGGTGTAAAATCTCATTTTTTTTAAATTTATTATTAAGGGCGAATTTGAGATCTTTTAAAAACTTTTGAAGAATCTGTGAGGACTTAAAAGATATATTTTGAAAGTTATCAATTAAAATTATAAATTGCTAAACGTTGAGGGACAAAAACAGAACTTTTACAGTCCTATATATATATCTTCGTCTTCTTCCCGCTGTCTTCTTTGTCACTATTTTTCTTTTCAAACTTTGACTTCATTTTCCGGCCACATTCGGCCTCCGTTTCGATCGCTCTTGGTACCAATAGAAAGCTCTTACGACATAGAATCTATTGGTACCAACTTTGAAGATTTTTATGGCCGTTTGAGTCTCCGATTTGGTGGAGAAAGTGAGTAATTTTTCAATTCGAAAATCCTCCGATTCCGGCGATTCTAGCCATTTCCCATTCCGGTCACAGTTATAAACTTTGACGAGGGAGACGAGACGAACAAAACCCGATCATTTTTCGAGGCCACGAGAAAGTTGCCAGAAAGTCACCGCCGACCGCCACGTACGGCAGGGGTAAGTTTCCGACCTCCTAAACTCAGAATTTGACTCCAAACACGTATACGGACTCGTTTTAAAGTGTAGGATATTATTTTGAGTTAATTTTATTATATGACAGCCGTATATAAATTAAATAATTATATTCTCGTGTAGATTTTATCGATCAGGAGAATTAGGTTTGAAATCGAGGCCACCGCGAATAGCTAGTAGCTTACACGAGGTAGGGGTTTCAAACTTAAATTTTTAGAATATTTTCCCTATAAGGTTTGGATATAAATTAATTGTGAAAGTTTGAGGAAATCTTTATTTAAATTGTGGAATTGATTTAATATTTAAATTGGAATGAATTGTGTTGGAAATATGATTTTTATGCAGGTTTTGCATTTTGGGGTTTTTATAAAAACAGCTGTTATGCTACCAAAATTTTATTAAAACTAATGATGAGTTTATATATGGGATGCATGGTGGATTTATTTAAATTATTTGGTAATTTGAAATGGTAACCGTCATAGTCATTATATTATATTATATGTTATTATACGACTTTATGTCGGGGTACTGCGCAAGGTATTTTCTGGTACGTTCACCTTGTATGTGAGGTTGGTACCAGGGTCACGGTGAGCCAAATGTTTTAATCTCAAGTATGAATGTTTTATTTAAAATGATAGGTCACTGGGTATAACTAGCGGACGTGTTGATATTACTTTTTGAAAGAAAGTGTTACTGTTTACTTTAAATTTTGTGAACGTATTTAACCATGCAGGATTATCCTATAACTTTTCTAAAATGATGTTTTCCACACACACCATCGGGGATGAGACCCTACTGAGCTTTAGCTCACCCCTTTTTATTTTCTTTCCCCCCACCCAGAGAGCGCCCAACGCGGATTAGAAAACCGATAGTTGAAGTGGGTGAAAGCTTGTGAGATCTAAGGATTAGATTCATGGGATTATTGATTGAATTTATATTATTTGAGATTTGGATTAATTAAAAGGATTTGTATTTGTTATGGACCTATAGAAATGTTGAGATGACTCAGTTTATGAGTTATGTATGTTGATGTGTAAACTTTTTAGTTTGTGGATAATCAGGACATCATGATTGATGCATGTTTCAGTATGATTATTATCTTGAAATTGAATCCATGAATTCCAGCAGGTGATCACATATCTGTGGGGTTATTTTATGATGATATTACTTTTGAAATTTTGCAAGATTTTTGTTTGATACTCCGGAGTATCCAAAGAAATTAATTGTGGATTTTATGAAATTTTAATAAGGTCGAGTTATAAACCATTGATTTTATTTACAATTTTGCCACGGTCTAGGGCCCGTGTCGTGACAAGTGGTCTGTTGCCTCAGGAACTTGGGAGCCTAAGGAACCTGACTTGGCTGTATTTGGATGGTAACATGCTTACGGGACATATCCCTCCAACTCTTGGTCATTTAACCAAGTTTGAACTTTTGTTTCTTCAATCAAACTAACTCAGTGGTCTGTTGTCTCAGGAACTTGGGAACCTAAGGAACCTGACTTGGTTGTATTTGGATGGTAACATGCTTACAGGACATATACCTCCTACTCTTGGTCATTTAACCAAGTTGGAAGCTCTATTTCATTGATCAAACTAACTCAGTGGTCTATTGCCTCAGGAACTCGGGGACCTAAAAAATCTGAGGCCTCTCTCTGCAAGTTATAATAACCTAATTGGACCTATTCCGCATGAGTTCACCCAATTAACCTACCATGAAATTCTCAGTCTTTCCTCAAACTTACTTTCCGGCCAAATACCATTGATGGTGGGAAAGATCTTTAACCTTGAATATCTAGATCTCTTCAATAACAAGCTTAGCGATCCAATTCCATCTCAGATTATGAATTGTTTGAATTTGCAAAAATTGAGATTGAGAAAATATAATTTAAGCAGAAGAATTCCTTTGGAGATTGGCAAACTTAAGAATTTAAATCAACTTGATTTAAGTTATAATTTCATAAATGGGATGATACCTTCCCAATTCATCCAATTTACCTTAACATATGTGGACATATCTTACAATAACCTCTCTGGTGCCATTCTTGATTCTTTTTATTACAGCATGACTTCATTGTCTTTCATAAACTTGTCATACAATCATTTAGAGGGTGAAATCAAAGGCTATTTTCTTAAAAGATATTCACTGGAGGCATTTATTGACAACAAAGGTTTGTGTAGTGATTTTGGTACCGGTTTGCCTACTTGCACTAGTACTAGTACTCTTTCAGCTTCACCACCAATAGTTTCAAAGAAACGCTTCATTAAAATGTTTCTCCACATAACATGTTTTTTTATTGCCATAATCATTGGAATCTTGTACCTCATCAAGCGCAATAATAATAAAGATTCTCAATTCAAGTCAACAATAACAAAGAGTGGAGACGTGTTCTTAATATGGAATTATAATGGCAAAATTGCATATGAAGATAGAATTGAAGCAACTGAGGATTTCAACATCAAATATTGTATTGGAACTAGAAATTATGTCAGCATTTACAAAGCACAACTACCCACTGGAAAAGTAGTTGCTCTGAAAAAGCTTTATTGATCGGAATGTGACCAGCCAACATTCACCAAAAGTTTTGAAAATGAGGTTTGTGTACTATCTGAACTACGACACCGAAACATTGTGAAACTTTATGGTATCTGTTTGCATAAAAGATGCATATTTTTGGTTTATGAATACATGGATAGGGGAAGCTTGTTTTGTGTTTTGCATAATGATGATGAAGCAATTGCGTTGAATTGGACTAAGAGGGTGAACATCATAAAGGGTGTAGCACATGCTTTGTCTTACTTGCATCATAATTGCATGCTATCCATTGTCCATCGTGATATATCAAGCAACAATATTCTATTGAACTCAAAATCAGAGGCATTTCTTGCTGACTTTAAAACTGCCAGATTTCTAAACTCTGACTCATCTAATAGAACTATATTAGCAGGAACTTATGGATATATTGCTCCAGGTAAACCACTTTGATATGCTTTTTTCATACATTATTATTTGGTTTTATAACTCCTCCATTTTTCCTACAGAATTAGCGTACACTATGATTGTGACAAAAAAAATGTGATGTTTACAGCTTCGGGGTGGTGGCATTGGAAACATTAATGGAAAGACATCCGAGAGAACTCCTATCATCATTAGCATCATCAATTAATCAAGATATAATGCTAATGGATATACTAGATCCGCGTCTCTCACCTCTTGTGGATCAAATGATTGCGCATGATGTTGTTCTTGTTTCATGATCAGTTGCATTTGCATGCTTAATTGCATCCCAATCCGAAGTCTCAACCTTCAAAGCAGTGGGTATCTTGAGAGTTTCTTGCCTACAAGACACCAATGTCAAAACCAATTAACGAAATTTCCATTGCGCAACTTAGGAATGCGCTTTTGTGCTCGGTAAATATTGTCTGAAATTGATTGAATAAAAGGAAAATCCTTGGTACCTTGATATATACCTGGAACAATTAAAGAGTCCTTAAATGTTTCATTTAGTTTTTTTCCAGATTGATTGATAATTGAATTAAATAAAATGAAAATGTTGTGAGAATTATTCAGAAAATGGAGGCTCAAAAATCAAAGTATTGCTATCAAACTACTTAGAAAATTGAAAAAAATGAACTCTATGCTTTCTAACACTGTTTTTCTGTCAACATAGTTTTAGTCTTCCAAGTTTAATTAAAGTGTGTCATCACTTTCCCTAGAAAGTGATAGAAAGTGAAAGAAAGCAAAGAGAATTTGTAGAAGAAAATGAAATGAAGAAAGTACAATTTCTTCTCTTTTTGATTTTTATTAATTGAATGAATAATAATAGATTACAGATTGCTTTCTATATATACAATTTTAATGCTTTGATTTAGGGCTAGAAAAGTTTGTTAGAATCATAACTTTCCCGACAAAGCTAACCACCCGAACAACCTCTAACCGCCTAAGTCTAACCATTATCATCATGATCATCATGGTGATGTTCATGATGATCAGACTACTCTTCTTGCTTGAGTTTCTGGGTTGCTGTCATAGGGGATTTGTGCAATTTGTTGTGCACAGTGGGATGACCACCAACTGTTTGATCAAATACTTCAATAGAGTTTTCTTGCTGTTGAACACTAACAGGTTAATCAAAGACCTCAATGGGTTTTCCTAGCTGAGAGTCAACGGAAGCTACACCAATAGAGTTTCCTTGTCTAGGCTTATCACTAACACACTAAGATGGAAACAAAATCCCTAGTAAAGGCCTACTTTGTTGTAATATTTCTTGTTGTTGCCATTCTCCTGAAGCATAAAGAGAAGAAGTCTAAACTCAATGCAAGAGCAAATAAGAGTGGAGATTTATTCTCAATATGGAATTTTAATGGTACAATTGCATATGAAGTTATTATTAAAGCAACAGATGATTTTGATATCAATTATTGTATCGAAATAGGAGGTTATGGTAGCGTTTACCAAACAAAACTATCTGTGGAGCTCAATTGGAATAAGAGGGTGAACATTGTCAAGGATGTGGCACATGCGTTATCTTTTTTGCATCATAATTGCACGCCATCAATTGTTCATCAAGACATATCAAACAACAATATCTTACTTAGAATCAGAAGCAGTTGTTGCCGACTTAGGTACAGCTAGGTGTTTGCATTCTGACTCATCCAATATAACTTTAAGAGCAAGAACTTATGGATATATTGCTCCACTTAACTACTCAAATATTCTTTATAATTATATATTTTTTAGGACAATTATCAATTTAATTCCTAAGTTTTGACGAATTATGAGTTTTTTAACGCATTGTGCTTTATTAGTACTCGTGGATCCTAAGTTTTCGTAAATGTATCAATTTGGTCCCTCTAACCAATTTTTTAACAGTCAACTCACAGAAAATGTTAAAAATACAGTTTTGCCATTAACTCTATTTAAATGAGTTAAAACTATAATTTTACCCTCAAAATTTTAAAAATATTATATTCATTATTTATTAGTCAGAAGTGTAATATTATCATTTATATTAATTTTTTAAAATAAAATTAAAAAAAAAAGTAAATAGATCTCTATCGTCCATCAATCTTGATGGACTGTAGAAATAATATTAAAAATATTTAAAAAATATATTTTTTTAAAAAAACAATTAAAAAATTATGTTCGTAGTGGAATGGAGATCCAATCTCCATATCCATCCATCAAATTGATGGACGGTGGAGATCCTGGAGATTGGATCTCCGCACCAAAAAAAAAATGAATCTATTGAATCTGTAGCGATAAAGATCGATCTCCATCCCGGGAGATGAGCGATGGAGGTCGCTCGGTCTCCAATGACCTCCATTGTTGGAGGTTGCTCATATCTAGCGATGGAGACTGATCTCCATCGATGGAGATTCGACAATACATTTTTTTTTCTTGGTGTGGGGATCCAATCGGGAGATTAGATCTCCATTCACAATTTTTTTTTTTTTTTTTGGTGTTTTTAGTGTGGAAATTGGATCTCCATTTATAATAATTTTTTTTTTCTTAAATTCTCTATTCGCAATATTTCTTTTTTTAAAAAAAATTCAATATGATCTCCACCATGGTGGAGATCCATTTAAAAAATTTTAATGAAAAAAAATTTAGTGTTGAGACGTGGATATGTTTAAAGATAAAAATACCCCTGAAACCGTCAAGTTTGACTAACGTTGACTCACAGGAGACCAAATTAATACATTTATGAAAACTTAGGACCCAATGGTACCAATAAAGCAAACTGTGTTAAAAAACTCATAATTCATCAAAATGTAAGGATTAAATTAATAATTCCCCTTTTTTTAATCGCCTTTTATTTCTGATAGCTTGCTAGCATCGTTGATCTAGTTGTGCGGAAACACAATAACAAACAATTATTATTTAGCTAATCCTAAAATCATAGGATTTCTCTGTTTTATCTAACAACTCATATTTAGCTCTTACAGAACTTGCATAGACCATAATTGTAATAGAGAAATGTGATGTTTATAGTTTTGGAGTGGTGGAACTAGAAACATTAATAGGAAGGCATCCTGCAGAACTTCTCTCTGTGAAGATATATACTGATACAGACACCAGAAGTCAACAACAAGTCAACCGCAGTCAACAACAAATACACTCAACAAACTGTGTGCAAAAGTTACAACATCAAAACTCACAGCATCATCAAAGCACAAGATTATTGGAAAATAGAGGTTACAAATAACAGTAGGTAACCCTAGATTATATTCCTAACAAACTAACTAGATTTGTAACAGATCTGTAACTAAATCAGTTACAAATCTGTTAGCTGAAATTATGTGTATAAATAGAGACCTAGTCTCTCTGAATTTGTAAGTTGAGAAAACACAAAAATGAAATAAAAAATCAGAGCTTTGTAACCTGCAACTATGGAGGTTTCTTCAAGCGTGTAATCTCTCCTTCTTGTTATGAAAAGCTGCTCTTGAAAGCCTCTTTAGATCTCTGTTAAACAAAGAAAGAAGATGAAAGTAAGTGTTGAGAAACGGAGAGAAAACAAAGAGAAAACAAAGAGAAACTTGTTACCTTGATATGTTTGACCAAGATGCAAGAGATGTCAAAAGAAAATATCTGGCTCGGTTAACAAACCAGGAGAGAGAGTTAGTGCGCCTAACTCTAGTTAGGTGAAGAGTTAAGAGAGTAAAACGGTGTCGTTTTTCACTTGGTATCAGAGCTCACTGACCAACGTCAATGGCAACTTCCTCTTCCAATACCTGCCAGTCAACACAACAAACATCATGTATGGATTTCAGCTCTTTAGCTAAAACTTTACATTTCAATCTTCCTATTAAACTTGATGAAAGCAATTACATATATTGGAAAACACAGATATTACTTGCTATTAATGCTCTAGATCTTGAGAGTTTTATTGATGAAACTAAAACTCCACCAAGTCAGTTTGTAACTGTGCAAGTCAGTGATGAAAGTGGTGTTATTAGAGTAGAACAGCATCTAAATCCTGAATATCAAAAATGGAAAAAGTCAGATCAAATACTATTGTTCTGGTTGATTTCTACACTAAGTCAAAAAGTTGTAGGACAAGTTACAAAATGTAAGTCTTCTCTTGAAGCATGAACAAAACTCCAAAATCTGTATTCTCAAAAATCCATGGCAAAAATACTGAATCGAAGGCAGCAGTTGCAAACTATAAAGAAAGGCTCACATTCTGTGAGTGATTTTGTTTTTGAAAATAAAGAACATTGGGGATGCTCTCTCAGCTGCTGGGGAAGAAGTTTCAGAAAGAGATTTATTGTTGAGTCTTATGCATGGAGTTGGGCATGAATATGATTCAGTTGTAGTGCTCATCTCATCTCAACGAAGCACTATGAGCTTAGAAGAAGCTCAGTTTTTACTGCTCATGCATGAGCAAAGAATTGAGGAGTTAAACTCACCAACTAGTTTTGGAGGACCTACTGCCAACTATGCAGCTAACAGTATAAGAGGAGGAAATTCAGGTGGCTATAACAGGCATGGTTCTAGAGGCAGAGGAAGAGGAGGTCGTTTTGGTGGCAGAAAGCTATACTGTCAGCTTTGTACAAAACCTGGTCACCATGCATTTCAATGCTTTCACCGTTTTGATCAACAGTTTGTTAGGCCACAGCCCTCACATTACAATAACAACACTCAACAAAGCTCTGGAAATCAAGCTTTTATTGGACAGACACAACAACACTACAATCAATCATACAATCAGCAGTTCAGTCATGGAAATTAGTCACAACACTCAGGTTTTCAACAAGACAGTTCCTCACCTGTCAACTTCAATCAGAATCAGCCTCAAGCACATTTCAATCAGACTCAAGGACAGGGAGGTGACAGTGACTCAGCTTGGTTTGTTGACAGTGGTGCAACAAATCACATAACCTCAGATTTACACAATCTATCACTGAAAACTGAGTACAAAGGGAATGATAAATTGGCTGTAGGTAATGGACAGCTTCTTTCTATCTCTGATATTGGTTGTTCCTATGTTGCTTCTCATATGAATGATTCTAGATCCTTGCATCTTAAAAATATTCTACATGTGCCTATGATTACTAAGAATCTCCTAAGTATCTCTAGGTTGACAAGAGATAATAATGTCTATGCTGAGTTTTATGCTAACAAGTGTGTGATCAAGGATCAGAAAACTGGCATGATCCTTCTCCAAGGCACTGTTAAAGATGGTCTATATCAGCTGCAGCTTATTGAGACAACATCTCCATCAAAACGAAGACTACAGTCCTCTGTTTTTCACACAGCCACAGTTCCTACTGAGAATTCAAATATATCAGCTTGTTATTCTGTTTCAGAAAATAACAGGTCACCTCAAGTTAGTGCCTATGCTACCAATATTCATTCCTCTCTTTGGCATGCACGGTTGGGACACCCAGCTCCTCTTATTCTAAAGAAGATTATGCAGAAATTACATGTTCCTTGTAATATTGCTACTTTGGATTTTTGTGATTCTTGCAAAATGGGCAAGTTGCATAGATTACCTTTCTCTAGGTCTTCTATTTCAGCCAAGGGTCCTTTAGAATTAGTCTATAGTGACCTTTGGGGACCAGCTCCTATTGTCTCTAAAGATGGTTATCGATACTATATTGCATTTGTTGATGCCTTTACTCGTTATACATGGTTGTTTCCTCTTAAGTTGAAGTCAGAAGCTCTTAATGTTTTTATTTTATTTCAAAAACGAGTTGAGTTGCAATTAGGAGCAAGAATTAAATGTTTACAAACAGATATGGGTGGAGAATATCTGCCTTTTGTACCGTATCTCTCTCAACAAGGAGTGCAAGTCAGATTTTCTTGTGCATATACTCATGCACAAAATGGGGTAGTGGAAAGAAAGCATAGGCACCTAGTTGAAACAGGTTTAACTATGCTAGCACATGTAAAGATGCCACTGCAGTTTTGGTTTGAAGCATTTACCACAGCCTGCTTCCTTGTGAACAATTTACCTACCTCTCTACTTCAATTTCAATCGCCATTTGAAAAGTTATTTCACAAGGCTCCTAATTACAATTTTCTGCATACTTTTAGGTGTTCTGTGTTTCCTTACCTAAGAGATTACTCTAAGCACAAACTAAGTGTGTGTTTATTGGTTACAGTTTGTCTCACAAAGGGTATTGTTGTCTCCATCCTAATGGTAAAGTTTTTATCACTCGTCATGCTGAATTTAATGAACTGGAGTTCCCTTATGTGCAGCTTTTTTCCTCAGCTACTGGTTCCAGTTCTTCTTCATCAGTTCCTATCTCTACTATTATTGATTTTATGGATCCTATACAGCAGTCTTCTACACAGCAACCTCTTTTAGTGCCTACTGCACCTTCAAGGGACTCACCTAATCTTGATATTTCTAGTGGCAGTTCTGTACAGCACATTGATATCAGTTCTATACAGCAAACTGGTGTTGGTTCTGCTCAGCAAGTGGTTGCCTCACCATCTTTCCTCAATTTGCATCCTATGGTGACTCGATCTAAGAATGGTATTTTTAAACCGAAGGCTTATACCTCTACTTGGCATTTGCCTACTGTTTTATTAGTTGAAACTGAGCCTCAGACTGTCAAAGAAGCACTTTCCAGTCCAGCTTGGAAATTGGCTATGCAGGATGAGTATTCAGCTCTTATTCGTAATAAGACTTGGTCCTTGGTCCCAGCCACCTCTTCCATGAATATTGTTGGGTGTAAGTGGGTTTTTAGGACAAATTTCAACCCCGATGGGACCATTCTAAAGCATAAGGCTCGGTTAGTGGCTAAGGGATTTCATCAAACCCCTGGCCTTGATTATGAGGAGACTTTTAGTCCTGTTGTGAAGGCTGCCACTATTAGGGTTATGTTTGCTATAGCTGTGCAGCAAGGATGGGACATTCAGCAAGTTGATATCAACAATGCTTTCCTTAATGGTGATTTGACAGAAGTTGTCTATATGAGACAACCCGAAGGGTTTGAGAATTCAGCAACTCCATCACATGTGTGTAGGTTACACAAGGCTCTTTATGGACTCAAACAAGCTCCACGCAGCTGGTTTCACAAGCTGCGACTTGCTCTAATTTCTTGGGGTTTTACTAATTCTACAAGTGATGTCTCTCTCTTTATTCGTCGCTATGGTGGCAAAGTTATTTTTCTACTCGTATATGTTGATGATATCCTGATGACAGGGACAGATTCTAAGGATATTCAGTCTCTTATTGGCACACTGAATGCTACTTTTGCTCTTAAAACCTTAGGATCAGTCAGTTACTTCTTGGGTTTTGAAGCTTACCGCACTGATTCGGGGCTGTTTCTTACACAAACTAAGTATATTAGTGATCTTCTTAAGAAAACTAATATGATTGATTGTAAACCTTGTAATACTCCACTTAGTGCAGGAACAAAACTCACATTGGCTGCTGGTGAACCATTTTCTGAACCCACACTGTATAGGAGTGTCATTGGTGCTCTCCAATATCTCTCTCACACTCGGCCAGACATATCATTTGTTGTAAACAAACTCAGTCAATTTCTTGTAGCCTCTACTCAAATACATTGGCTGGCTTGTAAAAGGGTGTTGCGGTATCTAAAAGGGACAATTACTAAAGGCCTCTGGTTTAAGCAGGGTGCAGCTTCTCTTAATATTGAAGCTTACACCGATGCCGATTGGGTGAGTTGTCTTGATGATAGACGGTCTACAAGTGGTAATTGCTTATTTCTTGGTGGAAATTTAATCAGTTGAAGCTCAAAAAAAGCAACATGTTGTTGCTAGATCCAGCACAGAGGCTGAATATCACTCTCTGTCTCAAGTAGTTACTGATGTTATTTGGTTGAAGTCTCTATTGACTGAATTAGGGTTTCCTACTTCTTCTCCTGCTGTAGTTTGGTGTGATAATATGGGTGCTAATGCCTTGGCTCTCAATCCTGTCTATCACTCTTGCACAAAACATGTGGAGATTGATGTTCATTTTATTCGTGAAAAAGTTGCTTCTAAGGAGATTGAGCCTCGGTATGTTCCTACAGAGTTTCAGGTGGCTGATGTTCTTACTAAAGGGTTGTCTACTCTACTGTTTCAGTTTCTATGTTCCAAACTTAACTTAGTTGATTCTCCTCAGTTAAGTTTGCGGGGGGATGTGAAGATATATACTGATACAGACACCAGAAGTCAACAACAAGTCAACCGCAGTCAACAACAAATACACTCAACAAACTGTGTGCAAAAGTTACAACATCAAAACTCACAGCATCATCAAAGCACAAGATTATTGGAAAATAGAGATTACAAATAACAGTAGGTAACCCTAGATTATATTCCTAACAAACTAACAGATTTGTAACAGATCTGTAACTAAATCAGTTACAAATCTGTTAGCTGAAATTATGTGTATAAATAGAGACCTAGTCTCTCTGATTTGTAAGTTGAGAAAACACAAAAATGAAATAAAAAATCAGAGCTTTGTAACCTGCAACTATGGAGGTTTCTTCAAGCGTGTAATCTCTCCTTCTTGTTATGAAAAGCTGTTCTTGAAAGCCTCTTTAGATCTCTGTTAAACAAAGAAAGAAGATGAAAGTAAGTGTTGAGAAACAGAGAGAAAACGAAGAGAAAACAAAGAGAAACTTGTTACCTTGATATGTTTGACCAAGATGCAAGAGATCTCAAAAGAAAATATCTGGCTCGGTTAACAAACCAGGAGAGAGAGTTAGTGCGCCTAACTCTAGTTAGGTGAAGAGTTAAGAGAGTAAAACGGTGTCGTTTTTCACTCTCTCATTATTACTATCATCTTCATTTCACGGAAATATTTTGCTAGTTGATATATTAGACCCTCGACTCTCACCTCCGGTAGATAAACTGATTTTGGAAGACATTGTTCTTGTTTCCACAATAGCACTAGCATGTTTGCGTACTAAACCAGAATCGCGTCCTTCAATGAAGAAAGTGTGTCAAGAATTCCTTTCCCGCAAGAAACTATTGACAAAACCAATTTCAGAAATTTCCATTGCAGAACTAGGAAACCAGGGAATGTATTTGGTTGATGAAAGTGATAATTAATCATGGATTTTCTACTGTCAACTATGCATGTTGTTTATCAGTTGTGAAAATAAATTTATATGGACCAAAAGCTTTTCTAGTTGATGCATATCACGACTATTTTATATTTCTCAGTATAAATAAATAGCCTCCTGGTGCTTGTCTATATAAATTGATAGTTATAAGCATGATGGTAGTGTTCTTTTCTTATATTTCCTATATAAAAGATTTATTTGCTCTGAATTTGATATCGCGGTTATTATAACAACTACCAATTAAGCATGAAAATCTGATTTTAAGTGATACACTGGTTAAAAATCTTATATACTGGTTCTTTGGTTTTTCCAACATCACGTTGGAAGTCAATAATGCAAATAGTCTTGAAGGAAGCAAGAAGACCTTGACTTAATGTGTATAAGTTTACTCTCTCTAAGCATGACATATATATATATATTATCTATTTCAATCAAAATGCGTGTTTGATCGATGCGTCATTTAAGTAAATGTGTTTGGCTTCTTTTCAATCTATGGACATAGGTTTTAAATTTTTGGAAGACTACCAATACTCAATAGACCTTAACTCGTGAGACTCACGCTGGATAATTTTCTAGCTGATCACATTGCTTTGTTTGGATATGTTGGTCCGCGTCTGTTTGGAAAAAAGACAGGCATACTTAAATGTAGGTTGAACCTTGACTTAAATTTATAGATATTGAGTTATTCAGTTATAAAACAATCTTTGTGATTATTTTCGAGTTCGTCCGTTAGAGCAATATCTAACTCCTTCTTCTACTTGAACAAAATGATAAATTATAAATAATTTAACAAAATTAAATTAAATTAAGGTAGCAAGAGATTAATATAAAACAAAATATTAACATAGATATCATTTGATAACAAAATCAAAATGTAATATGTATTTTAACTGAAGTAACTTCGTTTGGAAATTAATATTAACTCTGTTTCTGAAGCAGAGAGTGGAATTTACCAAATTTAAGCCTTCTTGTTGAAATCACTGTGTACCTGCTGGTTGCTTCTTGGTAGCTATTGAAGCAAGCAATTATTGTTGAGGTAAGAGATCTTTGTTATTTCATATTCTATAACGTAGTAGAAAAGTCATAAGTCTTGCTAGTATAAAGTTCAGTGTCCTTTTCAATGGACATAATTATTCGATGACATTGGAAGGACAAGAACACCTTGACTCGTGTGCTTCATGATGCACAATTAGGAATACAAACACCAATAAGAGAAATGAGATTCCAATGGGCATTTTCCTGGAATAGATAGAATGGATTGCAATGAGAAAAATGCCAAAAAGACCTTGACTCACTGTGCATAATTTTGTATCAGAATCTGACCAACTTCACTTTCTTCTTTATTTGTTACCTTTGCTTCATGGATTGATCTTTCACGTTGGACATCAATAATACAAATAGTCTTGAATAAGGCCAGAAGACCTTGACTTACTCTGCAAAGATTATTCACTTCAATCAAAACACGTGTTAGATCGATATGTCATGGTGTCCAGATCTTCTTCTCATAGAGTGATGGTCATGTAAATTTCAAATTGCGGAACCATGCTGATAAAGGATCCTGACTCGTGATAATCATGCTAGATAGTTTTCTAGGTGATGATCACATTGCTATGCCCAAAATAACCTCACATTGAGCTCTATATATAACCTTTTCTCGAATCCCTTGACATTTAAACTTAATATAATTACAGCAAAATACTTTTTTGGCTATTTGTAGCTATTTACTAAAGGGCAGTAACATCAAATAGAGTGATGGTCTTGTGGGCTATCATTTTTACGTGCCATGTTGTTAGTTTTACTAATATATTTGCAGCAACCTCTGAATCCCCTGCCATACGAATTAATGTTTATTGCAAGTGGGTTGGTATTACTTGCAATGAAGCAGGAAGCATCACTTGGATAGAATTAATGTTTATTGGAATAGATGGGGAGCTTGGACAACTCAACTTCTCTTGCTTTCAGGACCTGGAATATTTCAGTGTCTCAGGACCCACAAGGAAGCTAAACGAAAGGTTGTTAAAAGCTTGAAGCAGCCAACCGAAGGAATTACTTTCTAAAATTCAATGTTCAAGGAGTTTTCATGGGACCAATTTGTTAGAAAAAATTGTAGCTAAATGCCAGTTGTAATTGTATTGAGATATAATCAGGACTGAACAAGACTGCTTGTCACATTTTTGTATATTTTTTTAATTGAGTCCTTTTCTATCAATAACTCCCTGAAAACAAATCTTATATTGAAGGATTACTTGTGAACTGTATGCCGGAACTAAATGATATATTGTGTAACGTTATTAGGTCACTGATTAAGTAGAAATAAATATTGACTAAATCAAACAAAATAAATTTAAAGGCAGATAGCTGAAAAACTAAATTTATATTATTAATGCTTACTGAGAAGAAAATACACACACACACACATGTGTATAGATTATTCATTTCAATCAAAATGCGTGTTTGATCGATGCGTCATATAAGTCCTCACAAAATGCCTTATCCGGATAGGTTGGTCCACCGAGCTTAGACTGTATTTCTCACAAAATTGGCTCTTCATTTTGTTGTGTGGAAGCGTCAGTTTAGTAGCGACAAATTGACGGCAACTCAAACAGTAGAAAAATAATAAACAAATAATGGAGACAAGGTATTTACGTGGTTCGGTCTTGTGACCTACATCTACGGACAAAGACAGGAGAATAAGTTTTACTAACAAAACAAAGTATACAAATTTGAGTGAAAACTCTCAAACACCCAAAGCCCCAATACACCCGAAAGTACTCTCACACTAGAGTAACTCCTAATGGCTATCAAGATCACAAGCTCATTTTTCTCTCAAATGAATTCTCTCAAATTGAGGAATTCTCAAATTGTTTGGATTGATTACAAATGAAGGGAAAGAGAGTATTTATAGGAAATTTCTGGTTACTATTCACGATTACTTTTCACGCGTATACGGTACTGTTTACGTCACTACTGACGTCACTGCTCACGCATACAGTACTGTTGACGTTACTGTTCATTCACATATATTGTATTATTTACGTGTACATACTGTTCACAGTGTACGATACTATTCATATGTTGAGTCATATGTGAATGAACAGTACATACATGTGAATAGTACAGTATATGTGAATGAACAGTATATGTGTAAAAGTTGGTTATATACCATATATCTTTACATGTGTAAAAGTTTAGATTAGAAGATGATCCTAATTATTTTATTAGTCAAAGCATCTTCGGTTTCCTCCTCTTTATATACTGTAAACCTTATATAATTTATTCTTTGCTAATTTTATATTGCCTTACTAAATGGCAATAAGAAGTTGCGTTATCAATCCATTCAAACACCATTATATTATTATTTTTTTAATATATTAAATATATATAATTTGAAAAAGCACCTGAGTAAAAAAATAGGAGTTATAATGAGATTGAAAACGCTTTGCAAATTTTAGTTTTCTAAGTGTAAAAGATAATTAATTAGTTGAATTTAATCAGTTTTGATAATTAAAGGGTAATCCTAAAGTGCAAGTTTTAATTTTCTTTTATTTTTTTAGACTATATGTGGAGTAGTAAAAATTCGAACTTGAGAGGTTATCCGGCTCTTTTATAACCAAACAACTCTCCCATTTGCCGGAGCGAAATTTCAAAAAAAATATATAACAGAAAATGTATGAAAGCAACTGTTGCATCTGTCAGCCATTGACTCGCACTATTGTTAATTATTGAATATTAGTAATTAGTTAAAAGAATTTAATTACTTTTTACAATTTTTGGGAATATTAGTAATTAGTTAAAAGAATTTAATTACTTTTTACAATTTTTGGGGTGTTAGATGAATGCAGATAAATTGAGAATAAGCTTTTAAACATATTTTTAGATGTAAGTTTAAAAAATAGGGAACTTCAATTTAGTCTCTACTTTTTAATAAAATATCACTTTTTTATTTATATTTTTTTTTTTCGCGTGGTCTCTAACGTTTCATAAATAGATCAAATTGATCATTTGACCAACTATTTGACGGTCAACCATCACTATTTAACAGTTATACCCTTGAAGAATTAATAGAATTATAATTTGATCTTCCAATTAAAATATAGTAAAAATAAATAAATAGAAAAATAAATAAAATAAATATTAAATTAAATTATAAACACTTCAAAATATAAAACTTATTAAAAAATAATTGAATTAAATTATGTTATTAGAAAAAACTATTATTTAAAAAATAAAGAATAAAAAAGGTTAAAAATTGTTAAAAAAATAAAATAAAATAAATAAAATTGAGAACTAAATTTTATTTTTTAATTTTCTAAATATTAATTTTTCTAATAAAATAACTTAGTTTGAATTTTTTTTAATTTTTTTAATTCTCTATTTTTTTTAATTTTATAAATGTTAATTTTTTCTAATAAAATAGATTAATTTGAATTTTTTTAATACGTTTTATATTTTTAAGTTTTTATAATTCAATTTAATATTATTTTATTAATTTTTTCTATTTAATTATTTTTATTATATTTTAATTAAAAATAAAATTGTAATTCTATTAATTGAATTTTTTAACTGTAAAATTGTCTTTTAAAAAATTTTATGATGATTGACCATTAAAAAGTTAGTCAAAAAAACTAATTTAATTTATTTAGAAAACGTTAGAGGCCACGCAAATAAAAAAGAAAACGTAAATAAAAAATTGATATTTTATCAAAATAAGGATTAAATTAAAGTTACCCCTAAAAAAAAAAAAAAATTTTAAGTCAAGTCTCAATTTTGTTTTTATTGTATACTTTTCTTTCCTCTTGTTTTCCAAAGGCGAATGATTTGTCTACTGGAAATTTCCTAGTTGTTAAAATGATGTGACATTTCTAAGCCCAAAATAACTTTACAATAAGCTCTACATATATAACCTTGTTCCATCCATAAAGTCATCTTCTCATAGAGTTAAACATGGTTTCCAGATCTTCTTCTTATAGAGCGATGGTCACCTGGACTATCGTTTTTATGTGCCATGTTGTTAGTTTTATTAATATATTTGCAGCAACCTCAGAATCACCAGCCATACGATTGGAAAGGGAAGCTCTGGAGCTTGGACAACAACAATTCAGATCATTGCAAGTGAATTGGTATTACTCGCAATAAAGCAGGAAGCATTAATTCTATATTCTTAAATAGTACTGGAATAGATGGGGAGCTTGGACAACTCAACTTCTCTTGCTTTCATAACCTGGAACGTTTCAGTGTTTATTACAATAATGTCTCAGGATCCATCCCATCACAGGTCGGTCGTCTTTCCAAACTCAAATACCTTGATCTTGGCTACAATAATCTTGCAGGTAAGAACTATACACACTTTCTAGCTATATTCACACAATTAATTAATTAACTAGTTACCCATGAATATTACATGATCACTTTTCTTTAATCATGTCTTAGGTGCTATTCCTCCTGAAATTGGGAACCTAAGGAATCTGACTTGGTTGTATTTGGATGGTAACAAGCTTACGGGACATATCCCTCCAACTCTTGGTCATTTAACCAAGTTGGAATCTATGTATCTTGCGTCAAACCAACTAAGTGGTATGTTGCCTCAAGAACTTTGGAACCTAAGGAACCTGACTTGGTTGTATTTGTCTGATAACAAGCTTACTGGACATATCCCTCCAACTCTTGGTCATTTAACCAAGTTGGAATCTCTGAATCTTGGGTCAAACCAACTCAGTAGTCTGCTACCTCAGGAACTTAGGAACCTCAGGAATCTAACTTCTTTGTATTTGGCAGGTAACAAGCTTACGGGACATATCCCTCCAACTCTTGGTCATTTAACCAAGTTGGAATTTTTGTATCTTGCGTCAAACCAACTCAGTGGTATGTTGCCTCAAGAACTTTGGAAGCTAAGGAACCTGACTTGGTTGTATTTGACTGATAACAAGCTTACGGGACATATCCCTCCAACTCTTGGTCATTTAACCAAGTTGGAATTGCTGAATCTTAGGTCAAACCAACTCAGTGGTCAGCTGCCTCAGGAAATTGGGAACCTTAGGAATCTGACTGGGTTGCATTTGGATGGTAACAAGCTTACGGAACATATCCCTCCAACTCTTGGTCATTTAACCAAGTTGGAATTTCTGTATCTTGGGTCAAACCAACTCAGTGATCTGCTGCCTCAATAACTCGGGGACCTAAAAAATCTGAAGTCTCTATTTACAAGTTATAATAACCTAATTGGACCTATTCCGCATCAGCTCACCCAGTTAACCAACCTTAAAATTCTCAGTGTGTCCTCAAACTTACTTTTCGGCCAAATACCATTGATGGTGGGAAAGTTGTGCATCCTTCAATATCTAGATCTCTCCAATAACAAACTTAGCGGTCCAATTACATCTCAGATTGTGAATTGCTTGAATTTGCAAATATTGAGATTGAGAAACAATAGTTTAAGTGGAATAATTCCATTGGAGATGGACCTACTTCAGAATTTAAGTCATCTTGATTTAAGTTATAATTTCATAAATGGGACAATACCTTCCCAATTCATCCAATTTACCTTAACATACTTTGACATTTCTCACAATAACCTGTCTGGTGCCATTCCTGATTCTTTTTATCACTGCATGACTTCATTGTCTTTCATAAACTTGTCATACAGTCATTTAGAGGGTGAAATCAAAGGTTATTTTCTAAAAAGATATTCACTAGAGGCATTTATTGACAACAAAGGTTTGTGCAGTGATTTTGGTAGTGGTTTGCCTCCTTGCATTAGTACTAGTACTCTTCCAGCTTCACCACCAATACATTCAAAGAAACGCTTCATTAGAATGTTTCTCCCCATAACCATGTTTTTTGTTGCCATAATCATTGGAATCTTGTACCTCATCAAGCGCAACAACAATAAAGATTCTCAATTCAAGTCAACAACAACAAAGAGTGGAGATGTATTCTCAATATGGAATTATGATGGCAAAATTGCATATGAAGATATAATTGAAGCAACTGAGGATTTCAACATCAAATATTGTATTGGAACCGGAGGTTATGGCAGCGTTTACAAAGCACAATTACCCAGTGGAAAAGTTGTTGCTTTGAAGAAGCTTCATCGATCGGATAGTGACGAGCCAACATTCACCAAAAGTTTTGAAAATGAGGTTCGTGTACTGTCTAAAATACGGCATCGAAACATTATGAAACTTCATGGTTTCTGTTTGCACAAAAGAAGCATGTTTTTGGTTTATGAATACATGGATAGGGGAAGCTTGTTTTGTGTTATGCACAATGATGATGAAGCAATTGGGTTGAATTGGACTAAGAGGATGAACATCATCAAGGGTACAGCACATGCTTTGTTTTACTTGCATCATAATTGCACGCTATCCATTGTCCATCGTGATATATCGAGCAACAATATTCTATTGAACTCAAAATCAAAGGCATTTCTTGCTGACTTTGGAATAGCCAGATTTCTACACTCTGACTCATCCAATAGAACTATATTAGCAGGAACTTATGGATATATTGCTCCAGGTAAACCACTTTGATATACTTTTTTCATTGCATTGTTATTTGGTTTATATAACTCCTCCAATTTTTTCTATAAAACTAGCGTACACTATGGTTGTAACAGAAAAATGTGACTGTTTATAGCTTTGGGCTGGTGGCATTGGAATCATTAATTGGAAGACACCCGAGAGAACTCCTATCATCATTAGCATCATCAAGTAATATAATGCTAATGGATATACTGGATCCACGCCTCTCACCTCCCGTGGATCAAATGATTGCGCATGATGTTGTTCTTGTTTCATCAGTTGCATTTGCATGCTTGCATCCCAATCCGAAGTCTCGACCTTCAATGCAGTGGGTTTCTCGAGAGTTTCTTGCCTGCAAGACACCAATGCCAAAACCAATTCACGAAATTTCCATTGCACAACTTAGGAATGTGCTTTTGTGCTCGGTGAATATTGTCTGAAAATTGATTGAATAAAAGGAAAATCCTTTGTACCTTGATATAAACTTGGAATAATGGAAGAGTCCTTAAATGTTTCATTACACTATGCTTTTCCAAAACAAATTTTATTAAAGTTTTAATTTATAAATTAGCAGAATACTTGCAAGTTTCTATTTGTTTTGCAAAGAGAAATGGTTTATAGGACCCACAAGGAAGCTGAACGAAACGTTGTTAAAAGCAAGAAGCAGCTGACCCAAGGAATCAAGGAATCAAAGTGTAGCTAAATGCTAGTTACCATTGTTGTAATTGTATAGAGATGTAATCAGGACTTGCAAAAGCGAGTAATATTTTGCCTTTGAACTGCCATTAGTAGAGCTGTTGATTTGCTTGTTAGATTGGTTAATACTATAATTTGGTCCCAATTATATTGATATATGACACCAAAAAGTATACAGGAAAACACTATACTAGGGATGGTATTCATCTGTGTATATGTGTAAAATCTCACATTTGTTACAGCATATGTCAATTTCTTATATCTCATACGGGACACTGAGATATAAGAAGATATAATGTCCAAAACATTTTTCCGCAGTTTGTGTCTTCTTGTTGGAATGTGACTTCAGGGATGGTATTTTTTTACAGGAAAGTAATGTTGTCCAAATGGTGAATAAGAAATCTAGGAAGTTTAGATAACTCTTCTCATGCATCATTAACATTATTATTAGAACATAATGTGAAAACCTTTCTAAGAAATTTTCCTTATATATAAAACATAATTACTCAGCCCTTGTTAATTAATCATGAAAATCTAGCTTCTCTGTGCAAAATCTAACCAACAAACACCTTTTATATATTAGAATATTCATAGTTTGCACCCTAACATATTTGAGGCTTCACAGCAAAAATTAGGTGCATATGTTTTTCGGTGCTTTTGTATCTTGTAATAAATCGCCCTAGAAAGACATTGACAACGTGGATATATTTTTACATTATGTTTTGTGCACTAATGTAATGGTAATAAAAAAAAAAAAAAAAGTGAGAGCGAGGAAAGAGTTTGTAATCTTCTATCATAGTGGATTGAGTGTGGGTGCGTCCCGTAGATGTAGAAAAGTTTTTCTAAAATACCTAAAAACTCTTGTGCCTTACTTTCTTATTTGTTTTTATTTGTTATATTTGTTTGTGTGTGAGTTTGACTAATCGCAAAACTATTCTGCTGCATTGGGATTCGTTTGCAATTCCTAACATTGAGTACACCAATGTTACACAGGGTCCAAATAAATGAAGCAAATGATAAGGAAACAAACAATGAAATAGAGGATATAACAAGGGATGAAACAGAGGATCAAACAGAAGTTGAATCAGAGGATAGGATGGATGCTATTGGGAAGACAACCTTAAAACCACTCATAGTAGATGACATGACATGATTTACCAAAGTTTCTCATATCTCATGTGATTGGTTATTCATACCACATGACATGATTTTACGCCAAACGCACTGAAACATGTCTCCAATACAATAAATTGAAAAGCCTGTGATTTAAATATTGAATTACTTGATTGTCTTAGTATTGTTTTCATTTATTTGTTAATTTTTTTCCAATTAATAACTGTTACCAGAATTCACGTTTTGATCCTCATTATGTCATGCTCTATAGTTATAGAATGCCTAGATTGATGAAGAAGAAGAGTGAGGCAATTCTTCACGAACATTGCAGCTCATACTATTCCAACCGAGGAGGGATTCTATTTCCTGTATATTCTCATTGGTTTACTTTTTTTTTCACAAAAGTTTACACTGACTTTCTGCACTGTTTTCACCATGTATGATTAAATTTTCTCTTTGGAAATTTTAATTATTATATTATATATAATTCAAGTTTGAATTGTTTGAGAGCCTTATATCATTAGTTGGACCATTTCCTAACAGTTTAAGGTCTGTTGGTTACCTTTTGGATCTAATGGGTGTGCAAGATATACGTGTTGCTTCAACCCTGGCATTTGCATACTTGTGTTCCAATCCAAAGTCTTGACCAATTTCTGAAGAATTTCTCCCTTGTAAGACACCAATGCCGGTCTTTTTCATCAGATTTCCATGGCAGAACTTAAGAAATGCTAGTCATAGATGTATGATTGATGAATGTGACAGCTGTGAAGGTCGGTGTTATGTTGTTTGCCAATTGCGGTGGAAGTAGCTGTTTGCTTTACTACTTCAGACAAATTGTCACACTATTTGCCTCCACCCCTGTTTTCACAGGATGTTTTATTTTTTATATTAGAATCTAACCAAAACCCCCGTTTGCATAGGGAAAAAGATTTTCCATGCTTTGGTGAAGAAGAAAATAATGAATATAAAGATTGAATAGAGACTGAAAGCTAAAATTGTAATAACATGTTTTTTTTTTTTTCGAACCATTAATAAAAGTGATTTTTTTTTAAGATAAAAATATCTAAATGAAGATAAAACTAGAAATATATTAATATAATAATAATAGTTGTGCAAGAAGATATTCTAATTTATTTATGTTAAGCAATAAGGGTAAAATTTCGAACTTTTTATTTTAATTTTTTTATTATACCTTTTTCCAATTCTTTTGACCACTTAAAAATAATAATTTAATGTGTTCAATTTAGATTCATTAATTGGAAAAAACAAAAGACCCTAAGTGTTGTACCACAATAAGAAATGAAATAGCCAGATGTTAAAAGGCTTTCAAAGTTTAATATTATCGGTAAACAGAAATAAAATTGAGGGCTTAGGCCTCGAGCCTACTGGCTACTTCGTCATTTAGATTTATTTTTTTTTCCAGAAGATGAAAGTGCTAGGAAACTATCTATCACGTAGTAGAAAAGTCATAAGACTTGCTAGTTGCTAGTATAAAGTTCTAGGTACTTTTCGATAGACATAATTATTCAATGACATTCAAAGGACAAGAAGACTTTGACTCGTGAGCTTCATGTCTGTATAATTGTCAAGACAAACACCAATTAGAGAAATGAGATTCTAATGATTCTGTTCCTGAAACAGATAGAATGCATTAGAATTGTTAGTAAGAGTGATGTGCTGCAAAACAATGAGGCTCATACAGTTGCTGTGCAATGTGAAGGTGAATCTGCAGCTGATGATTTCAAGTGTAGCAAGCCAACATTCAGCTCTTTGTTAGCAATTATGGTTTGAAGAGCTGTGCAGCAAGATGAGTCTAAGTCTAGACATATACTTGATAGAAGAAAATCATGTCGAGTATTAGTAGTCAACTTGTATTTTCTGATTTAACTAACTTAGGTTAATGTGGACAATTGGTTGGTTATCCTCAATTCAAGGAAGTTGTTAGGAGTTAGTTAGAGTTAGTTGCAATTCATTTTGTGAAGAATTGTATTGGTATATATTGTAAAACATTCTCAGTCATTTTGTCAAACACCTTTATCATTTTGTCAAACATTTGCTATTTTTCTCATTTTATCATTGTATCGGAGCTTCTCTTACTAATGTCTATCGCTACTGATTCAAGTTCCTTGATCCTTTGATCAGAAAACATGACAACACCTCTACCGAACTCGTTGCAGCCTCCGTTGATTGCCAAGTCGATGAACTTTAATGTACCGATTAATTAAGCTCAACTCAGACAACTACATCTACTGGAAAGCCTTGGTTCTTCATGCGATTCGCACGATTGAACTTAAGGCTTTTATTACTAGAGCTCGTTTGTGCCCTAACAAGTTCATCGAAACAATCGCATCAAATGGAGTTGACAAAGAAGTTACTATTAATCCTGATTTCTTAGAGTGGAGAAGGTTTGATCAATTCTTGCTTGGTTGACTTCTAACTACTTCTAGTGAAAGTCTGATTGGTAAGGTGACCGAATGCATGTCTGCACTTGAAGCTTAGAGATCTTTGGAAGCTCTGTTTTCTCAACAATCATTGGCAAAGATTCTTTAGCAAAAACAACAACTCCAAAGTTTAAAAAAAGGCTCGAGTTCAATCAATGATTACATTCTCAAAGTTAAAGGCATCGGCAATGGACCAAGAGCTGTAGGTCAGGCTCTTTCTGATCGTGACTTGCTTCTTAATGTGTTGAACGGCCTAGGTCATAAGTATGACCCTGTGGTTGTACTTGTTTCTCAACAATAGTCAATCACACTGCTTGAGGCTCAGTATATGTTTATGATTCATAAACAGAGAATTGAACACCTCAATTCTGTTGCTCAAATTGATGCCTCTCCATCTGCAATTTTGTATCAAATAATTTTGGTAACAACTTCAACTCTAGTAGCAGAAACAACAACAGAGGTGGTCATTATAATGGTGGTTGAAATTCAAGCAATAGAGGAAGGAGAGGTCGTGGAGGTCGTTGGAATGGGAATAATAAGCCTACTTGTCATATTTGCTCTCGTGTTGGTCACACAGCTGTTTAGTGTTATAGCAGATACGATCGAACTCCTCCTCAAGGTCACAACAATAACAATACTCATCTAAGTAACCATGGAGCTATGCAGGTTCAGACTCTACAGGGTAATCAGCAGGGCAACTTCTTTGGTGATACACATGGCAGTGGTCAATACAATATGCAGAATGGTCAAGGTAACTTTCAGGCTCATTACAATCAAACTTCAGCTTACATAGCTTCTCCTGAAATTGTTGCAGACCCCTCTTGGTATACGAACTCAAGTGCCTTCAGTCATGTTACTTCAGATTTAGGTAATTTCCTAAACTACAAAGCTTATTTTGGTGGTGAAAAATTAGCTGTTGGTAGTGGTGATCAGTTAGAAATTAAACATATTGGTAATATGGTTGTTTATTCTCATACATCACCTAAAGTTAAGCTACATTTGACACAAGTTCTACATGTCCCTCAAATTGCTAAGAATTTATTAAGTATATCACGGTTTACTGCTGATAATAATGCCTTGGCTGAGTTTGTTGATGGTTGTTGTCTCATTAAGGACAAGGTTACCAAGAAAATATTGTTGCAAGGTGTGCTTAGAGATGGCTTGTACCAGCTTTGTCTGAGTAGCTGTTCCTTCCAGCAATCTGATTCTTTATTAGTTCTTACATCTCAGTTTACTAAGTCTTCGTTTGTTTATAACTCTTATGTTTCTGTTTCTGAAAATTCTTGTCAATCTGTTGCTTTCAATGCTGTCAATGCTATATCTTCTAAAACTCCTACTATTTTACCTTGTAAGCATTTTGATGTAAATACTGCTTCCTTGCATCCAAATAAAACTGCCACTTTGTGGCATTCTAAACTTGGGCATCCAAATGCTCAAGTGTTGAAACAAGTTCTAAGTAAAATGCATATATCTTGTACTGTTAGTGATGTTAAGTTGTGTGAGTCTTGTAAGTATGGAAAGCTCCACCAATTACCATTTTCCTCTTCTATTAGTAAGACTACAGCTCCTTTAGAGTTGATGTTTTTAGATATTTGGGGTCTCTCTCTCATAGCTTACACCAATGGTCACAAATATTACATTGTTTTTGTTGATGTTCTCTTGGACCTATAATCTCACTCTCAAATCCGAGGCTCTACCTACTTTTATTAGCTTCCAAAAACAAGTTGAGTTGCAGTTTAACACTAAAATCAAAGCCTTTCAATTTGACATGGGCCAAGAATATCAGATTTTTGGTTCCTATCTCAAGTCCTTAGGTATAGTTCATAGGTTTTCTTGCCCCTACACTCACAAACAAAATGGTGTGGTTGAGCGTAAGCACCATCATATTGTTGAGACCGATCTTACTTTGCTTGCTCATGCTTCTCTCCCCATAAAATTTTGGTATGAGGCTTTCTTGGCTGCAACTCTTTTGATCAACAATCTGCCTACTCTTGCTTGAATGGCAAGTCACCTTTTGAATGTCTTTATCTTAAATCTCCCAATTATTCTTACTTCAAGGTCTTTGGGTGTGCATGCTTTCCATATCTTCGCCCTTACTCTAAAACTAAGTTTGGTTATCACACTTCCAAATGCATTTTCATAGGTTATAGTCCACAACATAAGGGTTATAAATGTTTGAGTTCTAGTGGTAGGATTTATATCTCTAGAAATGTTCTATTCCATGAGTTTGATTTTCCATACCTTCAACTTTTTCCTACTCCTTCCAGTTTACCTGTTACTGCCACTGCTTCTGCCTGTTCTCCTTTGTATATGTTCCAATCTTTTGTTTCTCCAGTTGACAAATCTGTCCCTGTTGCTTATGTTCCTTCTGTTCTGCCATCTAATTCCAGTCCTAGAGCTGTTCCTTCTCCACAGCTTTATGTTGAGCTTAATCCTCCTCAACCTTGTGTGTCTTCTACTCACCCTATGCTCACTCGTTCCAAAATAGGTTCTCTTAAACCTTGAGTCTTTTCTGCACTTTATGAGTCTCTTTGCTCTTCTCTTGTGTGTGAACCTCGCTCAGTCAAAGCTGCTCTAGCTGATCCTAGATGGAAACAAGCAATGGTTGATAAGTATGCTGTCTTGATTAAAAATCAGACATGGACACTTATGCCTCCTCCTCCTAATTGTAACATTATGGGTTACAAGTGGGTCTTTAGGATTAAATACAATGTTGATGGCTCTATCTCAAAGTATAAGGCTAGTTTAGTTGCCAAGGGATTTCATCAAACACCCGGGGTTGATTTCTCATACACTTTTAGTCCTGTCATTAAACCCTCTACCATTAGAGTGATCTTTACCTTGGCTGCAACTTTTAGTTGGGAAATTCAGCAGGTTGATGTAAATAATGCGTTCCTAAATGGGGACTTGCAAAAGCTAGTGTTTATGGAGCAACCCTCGAGGCACATCTGGTATGGGCTTGATTTTAAGACCAGCAGCCTCCTTGCATCTTGAAGCTTTTGCTGATGCATACTGAGCATCATGTGTTGATGATAGACATTCTACAAGTGGGTGTTGTGTGTTCCTTGGCCCCAACTTGATCAATTGGTACTCAAGGAAGTAGAAAGTAGTCTCCAAATCCAGCACTGAGGCTGAATATAGAGCCTTCTCTCAAGCTGCAAGTGAAGTGCTTTGGCTGCGATCTCTATTTCAAGAACTTGAGGTTCACATTGCTGCTGTTCCAGTTCTGTGGTATGACAACTTGGAAGCTGGTTCTTTGGCTCAAAATCCACTTTTTCATAATAGGACAAAGTATATTGAGATAGATGTTCATTTTATTAGGGAAACAATTCAGGCAGGGCAGCTCTTGGTGCGGTATGTGCCTACTGGTTCTCAAAAAGCTAATGTCCTAACCAAGGCTCTTCCTGTCAGCTAGTTCCTTCTGTTGCGTGAAAAACTTCACTTGGTTTCCTCTTCCCAGCACAATTTTGCGGGGGTATGTTAGTAAGAGTGATGTGCTGCAGAACAATGAGGCTCATACAGCTACTGTGCAATGTGAAGGTGAATCTGCAGCTAGTTCAAGTGTAGCAAGCTAACATTTAGCTCTTTGTTAGCAACTGTGGTTCGAAGAGCTGTGCAGCAAGATGAGTATAAGTCTAGACATATACTTGATAGTGTTGGAAAGTAAATGATCAAACACCAAAAAATAATTGAAAACCTTAACGCTCAAGAAAAAATTCTTTGCTACTCAAAGAAACTCTCTTACTCTTATTTATGAATTTCTGAACTTGATAATATATTGCAAATGAAAGGGGGTATTTATACAAACTTAGAATCAATACAAATCACACAAATTCATACTTAACCCACTTACTAAAATACATTAATAACCACACACTTAATCTCAATTATTTTCTTCCTTTTTCCCACAAAACCACTCCATTTCAATCTGCCTCTTATCACTATTAATAGTGATAGAAATTTCCGTAAGCTGGGTTGGATCAATTGGTTTGGGTTCTCCTTAGTGTTGGACTTTCAATTGGGTTCACCATTAAAATAAGTTTATTTTCAACACTCCCCCTTAAACTTGTTTTATAAGACCAAGCAAACTCCTTATCCTAGCAAAGTCTTCAAACTTCAGTGGCTTGGTGAAGATGTTATCAGCTTGATCATGTGACTTAACATACTTGACTTGTACATCATTTCTTGTAATGCATTCCCTGATGTAATGATATCGAGTATCTTTGTGCTTCGATCAATCATGGAAGACTGGATTCTTTGCCAAAGCAATTGCTGACTTGTTATCAATATAAAGCTCTGTTGGTTCCTCTTGTGTCATGTTCAGCTCGTTCAATAAGTTTCTCAGCCAAACTGCGTGACAAACAGCTGAAGTTGCAGCTACATACTCAGCTTCACAAGTTGAGAGTGTAACTATTGGTTGTTTCTTTGACAGCCATGTGAACGCAGTGTCTCCTATAAAGAATACAAATCCAGTGGTGCTCTTTCGATCATCTACATCTCCACCCCAATCGCTATCGCTATATCTAATAAGTTTGTAGTCATTAGAAACCTAATAGAACAAGCCAAGGTCAATTGTACCTTTCAGATAGCGAAGAATTCTCTTTGCGACTTTAAAATGGGTGGTTATTGGAGATTCCATAAAGCGACTAACCAATCCGACTGCATAGAGAATGTTAGGCCTCGTGCAAGTCAAGTAACATAAACTTCCTCGAGACGGGGTCTTAACACAGTTGCGTAGGAGTACCTCAAGCGAGCTCCGATGCTTTACAAGGAGTTCCTTACTGGGGGCCTGAGCCAGCACATTGAGGAGGATGAGGGTTCGGATCTTCGTCACACATTAGTTCGTCACGCTTTCCTGGTAAGCTTATATACTTACATGCGTGTTTCTTATGCATGTGTACACTATCATATGGCTTATTGATCTTGTTTCTCTTATCAGAACGCCAACTTGTCCTATAAAATTATGCTCGAATCCAAGGATAATGACGCGGAGATGAGGGTTCATCGTGACAAGCTTTTGAAGACGAAGCAGAAGCTTGCTGTTGCAGAGGGTTGTGAGAAGTGACTGGTGGCGAAACTCAATAAATTACGAGCCCGTGAGAAGGCCCTGGAGATGAAGCTAAAAGAATCGGCTGCTATGTTAAATGAGAAGTAGGCTGAAGCCGAGTGAGCCCGTGGGGAGGTGGCTGAAGCCTAAAGATAAACGGAGGAGCTACAACAGGGCTTGGCCAGAGCTATTGAAGAGCTTTCTCAGAGGGAGAAGCGTTAGGAGAAGGAGAGAGTTGTCGTGATTGATGAAGCCCAGCACGACCTTCTTTACAGTATCTGGCTTCATCATCTAAAATTGCCGTTGGACTTCTTTGGTCAGCCTGTTGAGGAGTTGATTAGGGAGTTTGGGGAACTTCAGGCAGCCGGTGCTATTGAGGCCCCTGGGAAGGATCAGGCGTCGAGGATAGAAATGATAGCCAAGCTTAAGGTCTTACGCTTGCTAAATCTGACGAACCTCTTCCTCCTCTTTATATATTGTGGCTTCCTCACCTTTTTGTTGCAGCTATAGTGAGGTTGCCGCACTTTAACGACTTTCTCACCTTCACAATTCTTCCTTCTTGACCGAGCTCGTTCCTCTATCAACACGGACTTCACACATATCAATCTCCCTATTTTGATCGCGACACGCCGCTGAACTCAAACTTGTTCTAAGGCTGGGGGTCAGCAGCAAATCAACAGTTTCCCTAAACGTAAGCGAGCTTCTCTACGTGACTCTCCATGCACAGTAGTAAACTTGGGATACACGTTCCTTTTTACGAAGTTATTAAAGTATGATGGCGAATTCCAAACTTATTTCAAGAGCTTCTGTATAACTCCTCGAGCACTATAGTGAACTCGAGCTTGTTCTGCGGTGGAATTTCAAAAATAAGAAAATTCTTCCCATCATTGGCGAGTTTCTCAGTATAACACTTTGATCAGGGTAGTAGATCCGAGCTCATCCTGCGATGGAACTTCAACAACAAGAAAATTCTTTTCCCACCGTAGGCGAGCTTCTTATTATCAAGTCTAGACGAGCAGGCTTGATATAGTTTTGTCAAGCAGCTTCTCATTTGCTTTCAACGGCTATGTTATCATCATTAGTAACGGAAAGTGCACTAGTAAAACGCATCAACCTGGGTTTTGGGAGATACTTCAAAATGACTTGTCAGCCAACTGTGACGCCGGCCACCGCTGTTTTCTCAGTAGCTCTTGACTTCTTTTTTGAGAGATTTGTACTTGTATTCGAGTTGATCTTTATTAACTACATTGTAGTTTTCTGATCGTGTTGATTCCTTGTATCTGATTTTGTTGTAATCCCAGCCCTTTCCGTGGCTTCTAATAATAAATACTGCTTTTGCTATATGTCGTACTGTACTTATATATGTTCTATCTTTACCGGCTCTATATGAATATTTATTTGAAGCTTTAAGTAAAGTAAAACCGGAAACATAAATATATGGGGGGGTAGAACTTGATGGGCAACCTTTTTCAGGGGGGTCATAGTGGTTCTCTAGCTTAGGGAGGTCCCTCCATTGGATGTGCTCCAGCGGCCTTAGTCATTTTAAGGTTTTACGGGCTGGTTTCCTTGTCGGTATTTCTTGAGCTTTGTCGCTTTTTTAGTGGTTGACTTCGCGAGTTGGAGAGCTAAAAAGCTTCTCGTGTCGTCGAGTCTTGTCAACCCTTGGCGTGGCTCCCGGGGGAGGCCAGCCACTGTGAATCCTAGCTGTGCTAGTTTGGGGGCCTATGGCTTTTTGGCGAAATTTCGCTAATTTATACAGCTCCTCGGAGAGGCTGTACCCTGCAAGTATTGACTTCGCTGTGTCTGGGGCTCTTTGGCGGCCTAAATCAGCGAGTCTTTGTCAGTACTTGGATAGGCAGGAAGGGGTTCCACCTTGAGTGTTTATATTGATCCCGCTAATTAATTGAGCTCGTGAGCCCATAGGTTAGCAGATTTTGGTGTAAATGTCTACAGCTCTAGGTCTGGTCCTCTGAGTATTTCTATAGACCCAGCTTGTTAGAAAGCCCGTGGGCTGTCAAGTTGGTGAGTTTTGCCAATGTATATACTTAAGTTTTCAGCGAGCTCGTAGGTTTGAAAGTATGAGATTTTCTCATTAACGAGCTCATGAGAAGTACTTCATCGTTGTTGGGGGAGGGGATTTTTTTTTCTTTATATCTGCTAATCCCTCTGGTCCCCTAAGGTCGAGCAGACAATTTTGATGCGAGGGCTTTATTGTAGTAAAAAATGCCTCTTTTATTGATTGAGATGAACTTTTCAAAAGGACTTTGGCTTTTCTGTTATCTCATGATGTCCGGACATTGCTTGCCTTTTGATGGAGCGATGATGAGCTCTTGCCTCGTGCCTATCGCCATTGGGAGCGACCAATGGGTGCGGCGTTATTACTGGAGGGGGGCTGCAGTGGCAGCTGTAGCAGATTTGGCTTTGGCTGCTTTCTCCCTTGTGCCGAATCTAATCGTCTTTTCATAGCACGATCTAGCCACCTTTTGTTCCCCATATACATGTCCCACACCCGTTGGGGTTGAAAATTTTAGGGTCAGATATTTTGTAGAAGAGATTACTTCCAGATCATTGAGAGCGGGCCTTCCCAGGACGGCGTTGTAGGCCGTGGGGCAGTCGATGATTAAGAAATCAGCCATGGTAGTCGCTTGGCGACCTTGCTCTTCCAAGGTAAGGAGTAGGGTGATTAATCCTAGGGGGATGATTGAATCGCTCGTAAAACCATATAACGGCTCATTTGAAGGGTGTAGATAGCTTAGTTTTAACCCCATCACCTCGAAGGCTGCTTTATACAGGACGTTCACCGAGCTCCCATTATCAACCATCATCCTGTAGATGGCCACCCCTCCTATTGTTGTCATAATGATGATCGCATCATTGTGTGGCTAGTGTACTCCTCGAATGTCTGCATCCGTGAAGGTTATCCCTTCAGCCACGGTTCTACATTGTTTCGTGGATCATTCGTCCACGCTCATCATTCTCAGGGTAAACTGGTTAGCCTCCTTCATATGTCACGCCAGCGACCTATTATTCATCCTCACGAGGTGGGGCCCTCAATGAATGGTGTGTATAGCCCTTACTGCGAGCTCATTCGGCATTAGTTCCAGGTGGATGGCCTCAATCATCTGCTGCTGTTGTAGTGGCTGCAGCTGCTGGGGCTGTCGCTGGTTCTTGGGACGTACCACGTAGTCCCTCATGCGGCCTTGCCTGATCAAGCCTTCTATCGCGTCCCTTAACTCGTAGTACTCAGACGTGTTATGGCCCGCTTCGTTGTGGTAGTGGCAGAATTTGTTCAGGTTGCGGGTCCTTGTAGGTATTCTTGTGGGAGGTAGCCTCCCAAATTCTTCCTTGTTCCTTTCCACGCTGAAAATCCTTTCTCGGGAATCGAACGGCTGTGCGTAAGTCTGGTAGCGGCCTCCACCTCATCACGCATCCTCGTCATTCCTAGCCTTCTTCACAATCTAGTCCATTGCGGTGCCGTCTTTGCACAAGTCCCTATTTCGGTTACGGTTATCTCCTCGGCTGTCTTCCTTCTATTTGCTCTTATTCCATGGGCTCCTGCTTCTGTCCTTCTTAGAGTGCTTCTTTGGTCCAAAAGCCTCTTCCATGGGGATGTGGGTGTTGGACCGCTTGTAGAAGTCCTTGAATATCTTCACTTATTTGTTGTATATGCTCCGGTAGAGCTCACCGTCCTTCCGTAAGCCAATGGTAATCACAGTAAGCACGCTATCGTCCGTGGGGCTTTTCACGTAGCTGACTTCCTTCTGGAAGAGGGCTATGTAGTTCTTCAAAAGCTCGTTCGCCTTTTGAAAGACTGTCGCCAGGTGGCAGGAGGGAACGAGCTGTTTCTTCAATGCATGTTATTGGCTCAGAAAAAGCTCCTAGCATTGGTTCCAGCTGGTCATGGTACATGTGGGGAGTGCTGGGATTTATGCCCTAAAGTTTGTAATTATAAACGGGTAAAGACTTAATAAGAATTATTCAGATTATCATTCTAGTTTATTCAGATTATCATACAAGTGTTTTATATTCAGTAATACATTTGTATTGTGCAAGAACATCCTAGATTGCAAGATGTAATCTCAGAATGAGTATATGATTGTTATATACAGAGAGGATTCATTTTCAGACATGCAATCTAAAGAGTCCGTAGAAAGCGAACAAAGCTGGGTACTTTGTTTGTGATTGATCTACTACTGCGTTCCATTCTGTGAAGTACGGTGGTCTTATCCTAGACTGCTCATATAGTTAACATGAGAATGGAGGCACCTTATATGATGAGATCATATAGGACTAGGCCACGATTTATATGAATCTCTCACCAAGATTCGTTAGTATATGAGATTCAAATATAATCGATAAACAATGGCTATTTATAGGTGATCTTAATCCTGAGTGTCTTATCGACTCCTTCAGGTTGGATCATGGCTTTTGATTTACTATAAGTGAGGTTAATATGAATCTCGACCAATACCTCCGTATCTTAGAGTTGCGGTTTGGCTTATAGCTGGAAAGCTTTAAACACAATAGTAGAATCCTCTTCTTCTTGATAGAAGTATATGAGTAGTTCCCTTAAGAGTTGATTCGGGGCTTAAACGATTAAATCCGTGAGGAAGATAGGATTTAATTGTTCATTAGAGAATCAATGGTACTTAAAGGAAAAGATATTTCTATAGGGGTATAACGAACTTTATGACCTAACTCTAATTATGAACTATTTGTGGAGGATCACACTATATGCAATTAGCTATATCAATGGACACTGAGACTTCAGATTGTATAAACACGTCTACAGTTCTGAGAGTGCAGCCTCGGATTTTTAGTGGAATAATTCCGAGGTTAATAATCGTGAAATATTAATTAAAGAATTTTTATTAATATTACTAAATATTATTGGAGCTCAAAACTGTGGGTCCATTAGATCTTCTTACTAGTCCTTATGGTTAATGGTAACGAGGGTCACGGTAGATTAATTGGATGATTCAATTAATAGTGTTACGAAAGTTATGCGATTTAATTAAAAGAGAATAATTAAATAATATAATTATTTAATTAATTAAATATTTAATAAAATAATAGAAATTAATAATTATTAATTATTAATTTCTATTTATTACACAGGAGGTTACAGAATCAAACTGTGACAGGGACAAAAGAATAAAAATAATAGGATTATTTTAATAGTCCTAAAGGTTAGAGCTTCAAGTCTTTAGAGAGATCAAAATAAATAGAATTTAGAATCCTATTTGACCTGGTCAAACTAAGACCCTAAAGAGCTAGTATATAAGAGTTATATAGATAGAAAAATTGACCTAACACACAAGTGAAAAAGAGACAGAGAATTCGGCCAAGAGAAAGTGAGAAGAAAAGAAAAAAAGTTTTTTTTTTTCTGACCCACTTTCTTGCAGGTTCGGCTAGCCCTAGGGAGGAGAGATTCTCCGTCCGTTCTTTTCACGTGACCTCCAACTCTTGTCATGACATGCCCACACACACGTTATCAGACCTCGGGTCATAGTTCGGAAGATCTGGTAGTAGATCGAGCAAATCAACAAAAGAAAATCAAGAAAAAGGTATGTAGTTTCATGGAATCTTTTTATACGTATATACAGGAACTTGCTCCTGATTGAAAAATAGTTTTTTAATTAAAAGAAAATTTTTAAAACCTAATTCTGCATATTATACGATAATCAAACGTTTTCTAAAACTCCCTTCAAGGAGCCCCCTCAACCATTTTCTCAGGATCTCGCCCAGAGTAGCTGGGAAGCATCTGCATTTAACCTTGCTATTGGTCGTAAGCAGGCTCATCTGTACATTATAGGCATCCAAGTGGTCGAAAGGGTCACCTAACGCCTGGTAAATAGGGATGATGGGCATCTTGAAGCGCTCTAGTTGCGGCTCGTTGTTGATCTCCCAGCTGAATGGGCTTCTCTTGACATACCTGTCAGTGGGTTCAACGCCCCCTCGCTGTTGTTCCAGGATGTCCAGTCATTACAGCAAGGTCTGGTACCCTGGGTCTAGAGGAGAGTCATCATCAATGCACTGGAGGTGGCGCTGTTTTCCCTATGGCGGCGATTTGGCTAGTTAAGCGACCTTCGTACCTACTCGTTGGTTGGCCTTCTCTCATCAAGCTGCAGCTCATTGAGTCACCTTCGGGGGGTATCAAAGGCTGGCACCGCGTAGAGATCATTCTCACCATCATTCTCCTCAAGCTGTTGGCCGTGCACCGGTATGTGCTGTCTAGGCTGCTGAGAGGTACTATGTACAGGGGCGCAACGTCAGTTCCTATTGAGTTCTACATACCTTTTCCCATTGGCTTTCACGTGGACCATGGGGCCATGGTGGGAAGGTCCTTCTCGCTGCTCATCGTGCTCTGTCCTAACCTGCCTGGCCGCATTGGCATAATGAAAGCAGATTCCGCCTCGCTGGGCTTGGTCTCGTGGGAGATTCTGTCCGCTGGGCTGAGGGACAGGGCGGTTTATGCCATCTCTCGCAGCGTGCGGAGGAGAGGCACTTTCCACAATCTGCTCGTGAGGAGGATGGTTCTGCAACAGAAGGTGGTATCCACGAGCCATCTCCGCCACCATCCTTTACTGCTCCACCTACTTTCTCCGCCATTTTAGTAAGGTCGGAGGGACCGAAAGGACTTGTCTGCTCGTGGCTACAAGGCTCCATTCGTGGATGGAGTTGATCCGTTGGCAGGTTCGCAACAGGCGGCTGGACCGTTGGCGCTACAAGCGCCGCATTTGCCAAAACTAGCGCATTTGGCGCCATTGCTGCGTTTCTCGCCGCCAGTGTGTTTGGCACGGTCAGCGGGACTGGAGGTTAATGGGATGCCTCTGAAGATCCTCCGACATAGCGTTCTAAGACGGGTGCCTACGCCTCTTGCCATTGATATTGTTGGCTACTTTTGCCTATAACAATAAATGTTAGAAAACCAAAAACGATTATTTCTTGCAGGGGGTGGAAGTTTGAATCCTCTAACGGCCCCTTCCTCTAGCGCCAAATTGTTGACGTGCGAATCCGGTCAACGTGGTGAATCGATGAATATTCGAGATTTAAAGGATTGGAATCATAAAAAGACAAAAAATGAGAAGATTTTTAAAATGGTTCGGCTTAAAGGAATGCCTACATCCATTGTTCTTTGTATTTAAGTCGAGCTCGCCATGTGTGAATGCGGAGCTCGCTTATGCTTACATTTTCTGAAAAAATTGGTAACCTTTGTAACAAGGGTGTCCCGCTCCTTTCATAGTGTGAAAGGACGAGAGTCATCCTATTTTACATAGAATCTGATTACACGTTTTAAAGACAAAATTTTATCCCTTGATGGACGTGGTTTAATTTGAATGCAATAGCTAATTGTGCGAAATTTGAGGGTGTTGGGATTCTGCTTAGTTGACTGAGTGCAATCCCTATATTCTTGGGATTCTTCCTTAAATCGTGACTTCGAACTGCGAGCTGCAGACCTCGTAGTTGGTGAGCTGCGGGCTATTTCTCTGGTGGTCGGTTAGCTTAGCGAGGTGTTTTACTTTGACTCTTTTGTAGTTCCTCTTTTGCGTAGTCCATTAGGTTTAGGACCCATTTGGTCCAGTAGCGATTCTCTGGCCCTGTGTGTGTATTAGGCCCTCTTAGGAGGTTTAGTGTTTTTGGGCCTGTTTGGGCCTGTGTAATTTTACACACAACTATATATATATATACACACACACACACACACACACACTATTTTGATTGAGCCTTTCGCTCTCCTAGTTCGCTACTCTTTATCTGTTTGCCCATACATCTCATAGTTTGAGTTCTCATTTTAGAGATCAGATTCAAGAGAATAAGGCCAGGCAACCGATATCATATTAGGAATCAACAACCGGGGAAGAAAAGCCACAGGAGCACCCCTTACTAAATTGGATTCTCCCTAACTTGTATAGCAACGTTCGAAGGTATCATATTATTTTGAGTTTTATAAATATTCATTTTTAAATTTTATTTTATTTTTAATAAATGATATTACTTTTAAGATTTTTTAATTTTTTAATATTTTTATTTTTAATAAATTTTATCATATTTATTTTATTATTTAATTATTTTAAAAAATTAAATTTTTATAATATATATCAATTTCTTATTGGACTATCCAAATAGGTAAAGTTGTAAAAAAGTTAAAGGGTAAAAGTGTCATTCCAATTTAAATTTGATAAAAAAAAGTGTAAAATGATCAATTTTGGTCATAGGGAAGTTGATGTATTTTAAAAAAGTTAGGGACTATGTGACTTAAAAAAGTAAACATAGATTAAAAAGTCATATTTACAAATATATTAGGAATCAAATTGATAATTATTTGAGGTACTTAATTGTAGTTTAAGTAAAAGTACAATTTTATTGCCATATGATCAAATGTCAGGGCATTCCATTGCAATTTATCCTTAAAAAAATAATAAAAAATTTATTATGAATGGAGATCTAATTTTCAGATTAAATTCCACGATCCATCAAAATTGATGGACGGTGTTGGATCTCCACACCAAAAACACCATTAAAAAAAATTCAAATATCTAGTGATGGAGGTTGCTTATCCTAGCGATGAAGATGATCTCCATCGCAGGAGATTTGATTTTTTTTTTTTCTCTTTTTTTTTTTTTTTTTGTGCTCTTGGTGTAGAGATCCAATCTGATAGACGGTTGGATCTTCATCCCACCAAGAACATAATTTTTTTTAATTGTTTTAAAAAAATTAAATATTTTTAATATTATATCTACCGTCCATCACTATCGGTGGAGATCCATTCCAATTTTTTTAATTTTATTTTAAAAAAATTAATGTAAAATGACCTTATTATCCTTCTAACTAATGGTTGACCATCAGCTCTAACGTTCAACCAATTAATTAATTATATTAACATATAATTAAGGCTGAACTCACGATTTTATTGCAATATGACCAAACGTCATGATACTTTATTGCAATTCGCCCTAAAATAAATTTATTAAAGAAATAGGAGAGACAAAAAATAAAAAATAAATTCATTAAATCTCAGTCATCCACATCTCATGTCAAAGTTTTTAACAAGTTGCAATCTTTGTCCTAAAGACAGATCATGATATTGTGTTTCCATAAATATTTATAATGCATGTAATTATTTTATTATGTTTATGAAAATCTAGTGAGCATGAATATTATATGATTGGATTCAATTTTGAATACGTCTACAAATTCTACTTCAATATACATAATTAAGATATTGAGTTTGGTGGATAAGATGCGACAATCCATGAGGTATTTTGCCTTTATGAGGTTTAAGAAATAAGCATTAATAGTCTTCTATGTTGAATATAATGTGGAATCACATTTTGACCCTTAACACTTGATTATATTTTTTTTAAAGAGATTTGGTGCTTATGATATCCAACAGCTTCAGTTTCCATAATGGATAATTGTCATGTTTGGTGAATTAAAATTTATCGATGTCATTGAAGTTTGAGTTTTGATTAACTTATCAAATAGCTTGCATTTAAGAAATAAGCATTGATCCTTAACACCTGATTAGATTCTTAAGAGATTTTGTGCTTATGATATTTAATGTCTTCGGTTTCCATATTGGATCATTATCAATCTTGTTGAATTGAAATTCATGGATGTCATTGAAGTTTGAGTTTTGAATTAAATTATCAAATAGTTGCAAAGTAATTAATTGAAAGTTATATAGCCAAGTATAAGGCAAAAGGTATTTGAAAATGAGTATTCGGTTTTCATACTTATTGAGTTCATTTATACAGATAAACAAGTTTCCAAAAAATGGTGGTTGTGTTAAAGTTTTATTGTTCATTAGATATACCCAAAGTCAGTGGGAGTAAGTTTATCTTCAATGTACTCTACATTAATATTTTCCTTGTTACCACTATTTTAACCTTTGTTTGATAGTAAGAATTTTCTCTCTAGCATTTGAGGAGAAAGATATCGACAAGCTTACTTTTATCATGCTATCGAGAAACTATATTTGTAGAGCACTTGAAAGGTTTAATATGATTACATGTTCACTTGTTTGAGATACCTATTAGTAAAATGGTAAACTTAGATGCTTATTATTCGTCAAAGTAAATTGGAGTATTCTCGAAAGGAAAAGTCATGTATGCATATGCAATTGATATTTTGATGTATGCTTAAGGAAAATATATGTCATGGTACTACTATTACATTAGCATACTTTACAGATCTCGAATGAACTTGGCATATATTATTGGACAGTAGAGGATTAAGTATTTCATGCTCACATATATTTAGACCTTTTTGAGGTCGTTAATTATGTAGATTGTACAAAAGACTAGAAATCAATTTCAAATTTTATGGCAAGAAGTGCCATATCACAAAAGAGTGTCTAGCAAACACTATAAAAGGTTTATATGTTGCCTAATATATAGGAACTCTAAAGAATTTTGATTATTAAATCTTATTTTGAGATTTTGGGTAACTAAAATCTATAATGATAGATTGCGATTGTTCCGCTGCATTGCCTTCTCTAAATAAAATAAGAGATTTTTGAAGTTTAAGCATATGAATATTGTGGTGAGAGAAAAAGTTTAAGAGTTACAAATTTATAATTTCATATAGTCACCGGTAAAAAGATTATTGATTCTCTAACCAAAATAATTTTATCTCCGAAGGTTTCGAGGATCATGTTATATCCTGCATGGGGTAATTGATACTTTATATGTTTTTGGTTAGTGGAAGTCTGTTTTGACTGAATTAACTGCAGTTATTCTATACATATTTGTTTTATATTCTTGAGAATATTTTTGGTGCATTTTATATGCATGTTGTTATGCACACACGTGTGTTTTGATCATGGCAGGACAAATCTTAAACCAGTTTTTGCTGTAAAGGGGCGGTTAACTCATATGATACAAATGTTTTGACCTATGAGTGTAAGTGACTTGAGACATAAGGTTTTGCCCATCTTAAGATGCTTCAAACGAAGTGAAGGTTGGACCTTTGTGGAAATAGACATGATGATCACATATGCATGTAGTTTCCATACCACACATTGCATACCAAAATTACCCGGGGTGATAAAGCTTAGAGTATTGATTATGTATGATACTATGGCAATTATAGATGTATGATCTCTTTAGTTAGATATTTAAAGCTTTGTTGGACTAAGGGGAAGGTTTATAAGATGTTACTATCTTTAGCATTATGGTTGTGGCTACGTTATTGTATTGTCAATTCGGAGAGTTTTTTTAGATAAAATGATAATGTCCTGTAAAACTCAAGTGGGAGAATGTAAGAAAATTTCTAAGTTTGTAAGCAACATAGTCCATTATGTATTAAACTTGCGAAAAACCGAATTGATGGAATGCTATGAAAGAGTTAACCGGATTTGCCTATTATTGTATATGATCAATTTGGTTTATTTGGGCTTGGTGCGCCTAATTTATACTAGTTTAGTGTAAGGATTTGGTATGTACTATTTTATATGTGTAGGCCTAGCTTAATCCTATTAGGATTATGAATTCTTTATGGGTTAGAATTCAAATAAGTTATCTTATATATATAGTAAGTCCCTACTCTCGTTCATATAATTCAGAAAAGTTTACCTTCCACATTAAGTTATATGAGAAGGTTGAGAAGAGAGCAGATGATCCTCCTTTTAATCAATTTTCTTGTTTATAGTTTAAATTATATTACAAGTTATTTTATCATGAATCTAAATACGAAGTTAAGGATTCAAGTGTATTCAGAAATGCTTATTCATATTTATGTATTCAATACGGGATAATAAAATAAATGCTAACATATAATACTCATTATTATGTCCCTTGAAAAGTTGTATCTTTTTGTTTGTGATTATAAAATTCCATAATAGCATGCATTTAAAAAATAATAATAAAAAAAAAAAGGTCGTATATAAATATTGTATAAAAACAATTTCAGAAAAAGTTTTTGCCCTTTCATTTATCTCAAGTAAAACAAAGTGAATTTGTCAAGTTTATTTAACAAAAAAAATTATTCTTTCCATTTTCAAGGGCGTCATATAATCACCAATCAGGGAATTACTCTATTCTAACTATAGTTTTAATTCCTTTTTATGAAAAATCATATTCAAAATTCAACTAATTTCAATTCAAATCAAATGGTTTCTTAAGGCATCCTAATAAGAAACATCAAACATGGTAAGCTCACAATTCAGATTCCATTCAGTGTACTTAACAAGCAAAGCTTTCTAGTGGCATATCACAATTATCAATCACAGGTTTTCACAATATATCATCATACATATTATTCACCCACAATCCACTAAGTCAGATAGTTGCTTCACAAATATACAGTAATTTCAACATATTCAAAAAAAGGTCCACATCACTTTTAGGATTCAGAATTCCCTATCTGGAAACATAATTGGAGCAATGAGAGACCATATATAAAGAGCTGCAGTCGCCCACCCAGTTCCGATCCTAACCCACACAGAAGGCCAACCCACATCGACCAACTTCCCACTCTCTCCAACGGAGGTTGACCACCCGGTCAGAAGCATAGCTGAATACATACTAGCTAGAGAGAAGATGATATGGAAGAAGGCATATGAATATGTGACTGGCTTAGAGTTTTCCTTTTCTTCTTTTTCTTCAGTCTTGTTGTCTAATGGAAGCAAAGGCTTACCAGCACCTTCAACAAGAAAACCAGAATATAAGATTTAAACTAAGAAATGTCTCTTCATTTTGAAATAAGATTCAAACCAAGAAATGCCTGCTCATTTTTAACCCCAACATGATCATTCCGCAATGCATATTGCATTCAATTATAAGCATTTGTCTTTTCTTTTCTATTCCCCCTTTTGTTTTCTGAAAACTATCTGCAAGCAACTTGTTTATGATGATGATGATGTCAAATTTTAGCTTTTGTCGTAAAGACACAAAACCCCCAAAATACTCTAGAAGATTTTATAATTCACATTCCTCCTTCTATACACTATAATCCTATTACCACCAACACCATCAGCACTCCACCCTAAACCAATTCATCAATTTTTCTGAGTTATTGTGACAATTCTGCACAAGTTTCAAAATTTTAACATTTTTTTAATACTAACCTGCACGGGGTGAATTTGGTGGCGAGAGCAAAGTTGTAGAAGATCCAGCACGCACTGCAGAATACACTACTGACAGAACAGTGGTAAGCAGACCAAGGGTAAGGGAACTAGTGGAAACAGCTTTAGAATGCTTGTGGAGACCATTGCATTGATAATCCCTTGGTTCACTTGAAAGTCCACTGTAGCACAGGTACATGCAATACAGAGATATAACTGAAGCTGGCAAAATACTGCCATTTACCTGTTTTGTATCATAATGCTAACTGTGAGATAAGAAAATCAAGTCCTCGTTCTATTGCATTATGTAGCTGTCAGTATTAACATCAGAACATGATGACACTGGTAAATCAAAACATACTAAAAAGAATGAGCTTAAGATAAAAAAATATATGAGATACTCCATCTCTAAACCAAACTGGAAGCATTATTGTCAAGGATTAGAACAGGTTCAAATTGTCCACTACGAGAAAACTGACAAGGTTAATCAATATGATAAATCCAACAATTTAAATTGAAAGTCTCTAGCTATCCAGGTTGTGTTATTATCAAAGAGCATGACAAGATGTAGGCTATCCTTCATAAATGAATGACAGTTGTTGCCTATGTCAATAATAATCCATTAGAACTCCTTCTTTTCCAACTTCAAAGCTCGTGAGCACGTGTGTTCTACTCTTACAAGATAAATAAAAACCATAGTACCCAAGGGCTGAAGTGTTAAACTGATCATGCTTTGAATCATCTTATATCTGCAATAAGCTCTAATAGTCAATCTTGGAAACTCAAAGAAATTGCATAAAATGATACTCATAAAGACAACACTAGAAATTTTATTTCTGCTTTTGTAAGCTTAAAGAATGATAGGATGGGTTTATTCTTTATTGTTTTATGATTTCCTAGTTTATATAGGAGATTTGGGTAATCTTTACCCAAGCTCAGCATGTAATTATGTTTCCTATTTTGTTAGGCATTTTATCTTCATTAGGAAGGCAAATAGTTTCTCTTTTAGGGTGCTGCCGCGTGCCTATTTATACTGTATTTTTCTTCGTTCAGAATTAATAGATTAGAAGTATGTTTCTCATAAGAATTAAGTTCAAAATCAATGTGTTAAAAGTCAAAGCATTTAGGACGCATGAATTTGAAAATGCATTCATATGAATACACTGGAAGGAAAAAAGGCTTACAATGAAGATACTGAAATATGAAGAAGGATCACAAACATCAATTGAAGGAAACACTTAGGATATTGTGATGTTCGCATTACCAAAAGTAAATCTAAATGCATGTAATTCAAGTGACATACACATCACACATGAGTAGGGGACTATGAAGTGAATGTAAGAGAGATAGTAAGAAGAAAGCAATCATTGAGCCCTTAACAACAAGCTTAAGCTTAAGGGTTTAGGGTTATTAAACATCGTAGCCAGTTTTACCAAAACTGCTTAGTTCGAGTCCCTACTAGTCATTGTTTTTGCATTTATTATATGTGTTTATGCTAAATCTGAATTCGTATTTATATTTGTGTCATGTCCACCAGAAAAATCCACTAGTCCATGGTGGAGTGCTTCAATACTATTGTTTAGGCTCTTACCAACAGGCTCAAACTTTCAGGTCAAATGATTGCTTAACAATAAATCATGTTGGAGTGCTTAAATACTATTGGTAGGCTCTTACCAATAAGTTCAAACTTTTAGGTCAAATGATTACTTAACAATAAACAAATTTATCTAGCAAGTTTCTTCATTAACAGAAATCCAAAGGCGCTCTGTACCCCTTTGGGATGTACATGCCATCCATCTCACAAACACACTGATCTCCTCTAGCATTCCCAATAACTCATTAACATGTCCACAATGAATCTTAACAAAATTGAGGTTTCCTATTAAACATAATTGAGTGAATACAATCATCATACACAAAACATACCACACCGCAACAAACTATCAGGCATAAGCTGCTATTGTGGTACAAAATTTTACTCCTGCTATAGAAAATTCATTTCCTAAATAAAATTAAAGCAAATAAATCAAAATTGCTAAGGACCGAGTATGATAGGATATGCAAACTGAAAACTTACAGCAGGGTGCAGCGCAACCACAGCAAATATGAACACAAAGATCAAGGTCATAACAATAAAGAAGGTGTTGAGCCCACAATCCTGTCCTGATGGCGTGAAGAAATGGAAAAGGAGACCCGAGAAGGCAAGTGTCACCACGTAACAAACAAGTGAAACAACTAGTAAAGCCACATACCTATATAGAAAAGACAGCAATTTAAAAATAAATATAATAAGAAGAAATCTGGTTAAATAAGGTAAAAACAGGCATGGACAGACAGAAAGCTACAAAGAAAAACAACACCATAGTAATATTAAGAGCAAACTAACCAGAACTGCTCGTCATATCCAACCCATTTATCATTCCATCCATGAACAAAATCCAACAAAAGCACAACTTGAACAAGCAGAAACAATCCTGAGCCAAACTTTGATATTGTCTCTGCAAACATAGATCTAATTATCAGTTTAAATATGAAAAATAATTTACCATGAATGAAACCAATGGAGCACTCAAGATAAGAAATTTTTTTTTTTTTTTTCAGTTTCTATCAAGTAACCACAATTCTCCACCACAAAACAGCAGTAAACTTTCATTGCACTTTGGGAGTGTTCATTGTACCCAAAGACATAGGAAACTATAAATGAATTCCTGATGAAAAAAAAATAATAATAATGCTTACCATAGAAGCTGACAAGTTCATTTGGAATGAAAAACATAAAAATCACTAGAAGGCACCAGCAAATAACTTTCATCATCCATCCACCATGGTGCAAACCATCACGAGGATCTCTCTGATTTTTCACACCAATCATTAAAAATGATAAAATAGTGAAAAAGAGAAAATTTCCCAAGCTAACTCTTAGCACAGCATCTGTTTCAAACCACTCCCTGTTTGGTGTCTTATGAAAATGATTAATCCCTGCATCAACAACAAATATAAAATTAGTTCCAACATGAAACTGAACACCGCCAATTAATTGGAGAACTCAAATAGCAGTATAACATTCGATAATCCTTGAAACAACCCAACGCGTGCCACTAAGCAGAACATAAACATAAAATAAAAAATAAAAAAAGAAGAAGACAAGCTTCTTCACCCATTCTTACATGTGAAACAAATAAATTTTCCTCACATGTTTACCACATACAAATTCAAACTCGATGATGAAAAATATCAAAATTTCATGATGGTTTAGTTAATTAATAAAAGAACATAATTCATGGATGGATGGATCTTATTGAACTCACACAAAATATATATAAAATGACAAGAAATAAAAAGATGCAAAATTCAATTCGAAAAGGTTGCTTACAAGGGATCTTCTCCATGAGAGGAGCGGCCACTTCACGAAGAATCCATGACACGATCAGAGAGAGTGCAAAGAGCCCACAATACGCAATCCTGGCCGACTTCCTGCTGATCCCCGACACCACCGTCCGACAAGCGTCACACGCGCATGCCGCGCAGCACGACGCCAGACAAGACGCTGCCCACATCTTCTTCTTGTTTCACAATTGAACACCAACCACTTTCCTGATATCCTCTAGATATTTAAAAAAAAAATCGCGATTAAAACCCTAATTTTAACATAATTTATAAAAATAATCAACAGACAGATTATGATACCAAAAATTATAAACAATCAAACCCTCAATTTCCATCAACTAACTAATCGAAGCAACCAATTTTTCAATTTCTTTATTTGGAAAAAAGAAGCATCACCGTGAACGAAAAAGAAATCTTGAAAATCCAGAAAAGTATTTAGAGAGATAAGAGAGAGATGGGAATTACCTAGAAGCACGAAAAGTGAAAAACAAAGGCGATGATCGCAGACAATGATAAAGCGGAGATAGGAAGACTCTTCTTTTATCCAATACAGGTTGGGTTTGTATTTTATTTAGCTACTTGGCTTTTGTTTGCCGTTCGTTATTTTATTCTTTACCGTCTGATCTACCATTTGTTATTGACTTTTTTACTCGGCGGACGAAGATAACCAGACTATTCTTTTTATTTTTAAAATCTGACTACTGGAACCTATTAAATAGATTAAATCATATAATTATGGTATAAATATCTATTTCCATTTCGAAAGTCAAGATATATGTGACAAATATATACATAATTTTTAATATTTTTATTTTATACTAAAAACATATAATATATAAACACATTTATTAAAAATATGCAATTATATTATTATTATTATTTTTTTAGTAATTGCATTGTCATTGATTATACTTTAAAATATTTTTTCTTGATACATTAATTTATGATTTGATTAAGAATTTGATATATAAAAGTCTAACAATTGTATATAAATTTTTACTATTATGTTGATTGAAATAAATAATAGATTGTCCAATCAAGAGATATTCAACGAAATGATTATAATTGTAAAATAGATGAGCGCTTAGATGAAGATTTTTCAACTTTGATAAATTGTTAATTTTGTATTTTTATTTTTATAATTTATGCAACAAACATTAAATCAAATATGCATTATATGTTGTATTTTGATTTTGAAGCCTTTAAGAAATTTAAACTACATATGATATGATAATAGGTGAAAAATTATTTTGAAAGTGAATTTGAACATAACAAAATTTGAATTCATATATTTTAAATAATATATAAAATAAAATTAGTTTTATTGGACTTAAAAGTCCAACCTTGATCAACTCAACCCAACCCAACCCAACTCGACCAAAAGTGGGTTGGATTAGGTTAGTAATTTATATTTTGGTTGGATTAGGTTGAAAAATTTTCAACCCAACCCAATCCAACCCGAAAACGCTCATCCCTAGGTCTACCCACATAATTGCGCTTTTACGGATAATAGTAAAAATAAATATACACTACCAAGATGTTGAACCTTGATGGCTTGAAGGAGTTTGAAGCTCCTCCAACCACGAAGTCAAGGGACATTTGGTTTGATTACAGTTAATTTAATGATTGAAGGGTATAAACATCTTTATTATATAATGGCAATTTAATGAATTAGATATTTTCTTAAAAGAAAAAAGAATGGACTGAGGAGATTAAATCTCTTCCCTCCATCAAATAATCACAACCATTAAACAATAATCTTTTTAAAAACATTATTTAAAAAATTAATTTTTATTTTTTAAAAAAAAAAAAACTTGTCTAGATTAATTAATTTTAAAAGAATTTTTCTTAGTATTTACTTGATCATTTATTCAATGAAATGGGTCCTCATTTTCTACCAAAATAGGGTGTAAAAAAAAGGCGAGTCCAAATAAGGAAGATGCATAGCACGGTGCATAAGCACAAGAGAAGAGAAAATATGAAAAGACAAGAGTAATAAAAAATAGAAGTTGATTGCCGCATTAGCCGACAAGAGGATCCTTTACAGAGCTGGTCTGACTTGAACCTGCAAGGAAACTGCAATCCACTGGCAATTTCTTCTTTAATTTATTTTCTAGATTTACACACTATAATAATTTCATGGAAACTGTTACATGTACAAAGTGTTTGTTGAAATATGAACTAGACTACTTGAGGACATGAAATAGTATTTAATTACACATGTTCAATCAAATAGTTACTAGCTGTTATTTTCAATTTGTATAAAATATTTAGGATAAATTACACTCAACCTATTTGCGGTTTGCCTTTTTACAGGTAAAATTAATTTATTAAAAAATTAATAGTTAACTCCTTTATCGTTAGCGTTGACTGTTAAAAATAATAGTTGACCGTTTTAAAAATATAAAAAGATCAAAATACCCCTAATTAAAAATTAAAAATTAAAAAAAATACTGAAATAAAAAAAGATAAATTACAGTCAACCAACTTGATTATATATATATATATATATATTTACAACTAGCAGTTACCTTTTCAAATGGCACAATAACCATTTTACCATTTTAGTTATGGTCAATTGTTAGCACTTCACGATCAATGGTAACGGTAGAGAATTTCGCTGCCAATTTTTTATAAAGTTATTTTCGTCTGTAAAAGGTCAAACCCCAAATATATTAACTGTAATTTGTCCACACATTTATATGCAACATTAAATTGGCATTGGACTTCCAAATATGCTCTTGGGAAAATGTAAAAAATATTGAATACTATAATAAATTTTCAGTTTGGTTTTGTTAATGGGGCCATAAATTATGTAAATTTCAAAAATGGAGGGTTAGAAAAATGAAATGACATGGAAGCCATGAAGAAGAGGTGTTAATCTCATCTGATCTGCTCCCTTTCAATTTGGTTTTAACCTTTTTTTTTCTTTTTTTTTTTTAGAATTTGATTGAAGAAGATGAATGATTTTTTGTGGATTTTTTTTAAGAGAATTTTTTGTGGAATTTCTTTGGAGAGAATTGATTTTTTAATTAATTTTTTTAAGAAAAATCCAATTTTATTGAAGAGAAAATTTATTTTTTAATTAATGCAACCTAATAAAAATCGGGTTGAAAAAAAAAATCAACCTAACCTAACGCACTATTGGTCGGATTGGGAAGGGTTGAGTTGATCAGATTGACTTTAAAAATAAAAAAAATTAATTTCATACAACTTCTGTTAAAATACGAATACTATATCGAATATCGAATACTACAATAAATATCATCACATAATCACATAAATTGAAACTCTCAAAACATAACATATTAGTTGAAATACGAATACAACATCAAACATTAAACAAAACATTACATAATCAAATACAATTTAAACTCCCATATTCACAAGAATGAAAACACAACACAAAGAAAGTACATATGTTCAATCCATAAGTCACAAAAAAAAAAAAAAAAAAAAAGCTATATAGTCAAATAAATTTTGGTAATTTCTCATTTGCCCCTATCCAAGCATCCTTTTCTATGGACAACGAAAAAGGAATTGAAAGAACGAATAACGTAAAGTTTACTATTTATTATAAAAAGAGCTAAATAAATATATAATATAAAAGCTTCTAAGAAAAATAATTATCTTAATGAATGTCAAAACAGTTATTAAATATGATATCAATATAAAATCGCATATTGAGATAAATTGTTAATTCCAATCTTTACATAATAGAAGAAAAAAAAATATTAGTAAAGAAATAAAATTGAAACATTTAGCATTATTATATAGAAACAAATTAGTTTACCTTTTTCACATTCTTCTTTAAACTCCATCTCATCCGTGGAAGGTGCAATGTGTAAAAAGATATTATAAGCTCGCACCTGATTTGCAAACAAATTAGTATCTCCACCATCTTTGGAGTTAAAAAACTCCTAAATGGGTTAAGAATACATTCTCCAGTGTTAAATGCGGACTCAGAAGCCACTGTAGACACCGAAATGATAAAGACGTCTTTTGCAATTTGAGATAGAATATTATACTTCGAAGAATTAACTTTCCACAAATTAAGAAGATCAAAGTTCTCACCATCCATATTTTCATAGGATTCCATAAAATACCTCGCTATCTCATTCTTCAAATCAACAAAATCTATCTTCTTTCATTTTTTTAAAATATTTTAAGTCTTTCCAATCGAAATTTTGAATTTTTATTCACTTTTCCCACATCATCCTCATTTGCTAAAGAAATAGAAGTAAAAGTTTGATTACTACTTGAAATATTATCAACTCCCTTGTAATACTCATAAAGTTGAATAAAAAATTCTCTGATATCACAAGTCATCTCCTTAACTTTTTTGTCATCAAACAAATCACCAAAATAAAATTTAACATAATCCAACCTGTATGTGGATCAAGAACAAGTGTAATTATCAACAATTTATTAATATCCTCAATGTTGCCCCAATATTTATCAAACTTAAATTTGGTAGAATTCGACATTTCAAACAACACAAAATTATCACTCTTAGCCAAAGATTCAAACTCAGTTTCAATTGAACACAACTCATGAAAGTACAAATTAGAAGTAACGGATAAAGAAGAACTAAACTTCAAAGTGATATCATAAAAAAATATGTAAAAATTGAACAAATACTTTAGCTTTATTCCAATCATCCTCTTTTAGCGCTCATACCTTTTTTCTCCCATTCTCATTTTCAAATAAGTACAAACCATAATGCTCATCTACTGCCATTAACCGATCAAATGTTTTTTGAAATTATAGAACACTTATAACATCATATAGGTTGAATTCCATCTACTAGGCACATCTAACACCACAAGACTCTTACTATCAATTCTTTCATATATAAAAAAATTGAAAAAAAAAACATTTTGTGTCACGACCCGGGCCCTAGGCCGTGGCAGAGTTGTAAATAAAATCAATAGTGTCCAACTTGACTTTATTAAAATTTCATAAAAACCACAACAAATTTCTTCTCATACTCCGGAGTATCAAACAAAATGAAAATCTGTTTACAAACAAAATATTTCCAAATTTCAAAAGTCAACACCAAATAACCCCACAGATATGTGATCACCCATTAGAATTCATGGATTCAATTTCCAAGATAATAATCATACTGAAACATGCATAAATCCTGAAGTCTTAATCATCCACAACTACAAGATTTGCACATCAACAAACCTAACCCACAAACTGAGTTATCTCAACATTTGTTATAAGTCCATAACAAATACAAATTCTTTAATCACTACAAATCTCAAATAACATAAATTTAATAACTAATATCAGAAATCTAATCCTTAGATCTCACAAGCCTTCACCCACATCAACTAACGATCTTCTAATCCGCGTGGGCGCTCCCTGGGGGAAAAAGAAAATAAAAAGGGGTGAGCTAAAAGCTCAGTAGGGTATAATCCCCGATAATGTATGTGGAAAACATCATTTTTATAAAGTCATGGGATAATCCTGCATGGTTAAATACTTTCACAAAATTTTAAATAAACAGTAACACTTTCCTTCAGAAAGTAATATCCACACGTCCACTAGTCATACCCGGTGGCCTATCATTTAAAAATATTTTGCTCACCGTGACCCTGGTACTACCCTCATATACAAGGTGTACGTACCAGAAAATACCCTGCGCAGTCCCCGACATAAAGTCGTATAATAATATATAATATAATGACTAGGACGGTTACCCTTTCAAAATCATCAAACCATTTAAGTAAATCTGCCATGCATCCCATATGTAAACTCATCATTTTTAATAAAATTTCGGCAGCATAACGGCTGCTTTTATCAAAATCCCAAAATACAAAACCTGCATAAAAATCATATTTTCCACACAATACATTCCAATTTATTCCTCAAATCAATTCCACAATTCAAATAAACATTTCCTCAAATTTCCACAATCAATTTATCTCCAAACCATTTAGGGAAAATATTCTAAAAATTTAAGTTTGAAACCCCTACCTCGTGTAAGCTACCCGCAACTCGCTGCGGCCTCGCTTTCAATCTCAATTATCCCAATCGGTAAAATCTACACGAGAATATAATTATTTAATTTATATACGGCGGCCATATAATCCAATTTACCTCAAAATAATATCCTACACTTAAAACGAATACGTAAACGGATTCGGAATCAAATTCTAAGTTCGGGAGGTCGGAAACTTACCCCCGCCGTGCGTGGCGGCCGGCGGCGACTTTCTGGAAACTTTCCGGCGACCTCCAAAAATGGTCGGGTTTTGTTCGCCTCGTCTCCCTCGTCAATGTTTATAACTGTCGCCGGAGAGGGAAATGGCTAGATTCGCCGGAATCGGAGGTTTTCCAAATTGGAAAATCCCTAACTTTCTCCACCAAATCGGAGACTCAAACGGCCATGAAAATCTCCAAAGTTGGTACCAAAAGATTCTTTGTCGCAAGAGCTTTCTATTGGTACCAAGAACGAACAAAATGGAGGTCGGATGTGGCCGGAATTAATGGTCAAAGGTTGAGGAAAACTGAAGAGAAAATGGGCAACAATGGTGGTCGCGTGTGAGAGGTTGAAGATGAAGTGCTATATATAGGACTGGTCAATTTCAGTTTTATCCCTCAACTTTTCGAAATTACAATTTTAATTGCCAACTTTCAAAATATATCTTTTACGTCCTCACACATTCATCAAAAATTTTCAAAAGATTTCAAATACACCCTTCATAATAATTTAAAATAAAATAATAAAAATGAGATTTTACATTCTACCCTCCTTAAAAGAATTTCGTCCCGAAATTCAAAGTACAACCTCAAGCTGAATCTCAAACAAGTGAGGGTATTTATAATACATTTCAGATTCTAACTCCCAAGTAGCCTCATCTCCCGTATGATTTTGCCATAGCACTTTAACCATACGGATTTCTCGATTTCGCAGCACTTTGATCTCTCTTGCCAGGATCCGCAAGGGTTGTTCCTCATATGTCACATCTTCTCTCAGAGGAATCTCCGAGTGGGGAACAATGTGAGATGGGTCTGCGGTGTACTTTCTCAACATGGACACGTGGAAGACATTATGAACATGTCCCAACTGAGCTGGCAAATTTAAGCGATAAGCAACCTGCCCAACTCTCTCGATAATCTCAAATGGCCCGATGTATCTAGGAGCTAACTTGCCTTTAACTCCAAATCGAGTCACACCTCGCATAGGTGTCACTTTCAAGAAAACATAGTCACCAATCTCATATTCCACCTCACGACGGTGAAGATCAGCATAACTCTTTTGGCGACTCTGGACTACTTTAAGCCTTTCTTGAATAATCCTAACTTTGCTCGTAGTCTCTTCAATAATCTCTGGCCCAATAGTAATCCGCTCGTCTAGCTCAGCCCAACACGAAGGTGACCTACAAGGCCTTCCATAAAGAGCCTCATACGGGGCCATACCGATACTAGCCTGATAGCTATTGTTATAAGCAAATTCCACCAAAGATAGGTGCTCGCCCCAATTCCCTCCAAAGTCCAATATACAAGAACGGAGCATATCCTCCAATATCTGAATAGTCCTCTCAGACTGTCCATCAGTTTGAGGATGATGGGCGGTACTAAGGTTCAATTCAGTCCCCAAGGCAATCTGTAAGGCTCTCCAAAATCTAGAAGTGAAACGTGGGTCTCTATCTGAAATAATGCTGGAGGGTACACCATGTAACCGAACAATATTCTCCACATAGAGCCTGGCTAACTTATTAAGCTTGTAGTCCTTCCTTATAGGTATGAAGTGAGTTGTTTTTGTTAGCCGGTCCACAATAACCCATATTGCATCATATCTCTGTGGAGTCAACGGTAATCCTGTCACGAAGTCCATGGAAATCTTATCCCATTTCCACTCAGGAATTGGTAATGGTTGGAGTAACCCTGACGGTCGTTGATGTTCAGCTTTCACCTGTTGGCATACCATACACTTAGCAACAAATTCAGCTACCTCTCGTTTCATTCCGATCCACCAGTATTGCCTTTTGAGATCATGATACATCTTTGTGCTACCTGGATGTACCATAAACTTGGACTTATGGGCCTCAGCCAACACATCTCTTCTAAGTTCTGGATCGTTGGCAACTACCACTTTTCCTTTATAATAAATAAATCCATCTGCCTTAATTTCCCAACCCTCCAGATGCTCACCATTTATCAAACGATTCCACAGAGTTCTCAATTCTTCATCCTGCCATTGACTCTGCTTAACACGTTGCAGGACACTAGGTGTAGCCACCACATTGTAAACACGAGTTGTTACTTCGTCTTCTTGTAAACACAGATCATAATCTCCAATGACCATAGTTCTCTTCCAATCCTCCAATGCCAAATTGGCCAAAATTCCATGAGATTTTCTACTCAAGGCATCTGCAACCACATTTGCCTTGCCAGGATGATACTGAAGGTTAAAATCATAATCCTCCATGTACTCAATCCATCTCCTTTGCCTCAAATTTAGATCCCGCTGTGTAAAAAGATATTTCAGACTTTTATGATCTGAATAGATGTCAAACTTTACTCCATAAAGGTAACACCTCCAAATTTTTAATGCAAAAATCACAGCAGCAAGCTCCAAATCATGGGTAGGGTAATTCTTCTCATGCGGTTTCAATTGACGGGAGGCGTAAGCCACTACCTTTCCGCCTTGCATCAGAACACCACCTAAACCAGTACCTGAGGCATCCGTGTATACTACGTAGGGTTCACTGCTATCCGGTACTGTAAGGACAGGTGCTGTGGTTAATCTTTGCTTCAATGTCATAAATGAGGCTTCACAATCTTCATTCCAAACAAACTTTACATTCTTCCTCGTCAATTGGGTCAATGGCATAGCAATCCTTGAAAAGTTCTCAACGAAACGACGATAATAACCAGCTAGGCCAAGAAAACTACGAACTTCTGTGACGTTTGTTGGTCTCTCCCATTGAAGGACAGCTTCCACCTTTGCAGGATCCACCGATATTCCTTCTTGGGAAATCATATGACCCAAGAACCTAACTTCAGTCAACCAGAAATCACATTTGTCTTTCTTAGCATAGAGTTGATTCATTCGAAGTGTCTGCAAGACTATATTCAAATGCTCTACATGCTCTTCACAAGTTCTGGAATAAACCAAAATATCATCGATAAACACCACAACAAATTTATCCAGGTAAGGCCTGAAAATTCGATTCATGATGTCCATAAAAGCTGCAGGAGCATTAGTTAACCCAAACGGCATAACAAGGAACTCAAAATGACCATAACGGGTCCGAAAGGCTGTTTTAGGAATATCCTCTGCCCGAACCTTCAATTGGTGATAACCGGATCTCAAATCAATCTTCGAGAAGAATTTTGATCCTCCGAGTTGATCAAACAACTCATCTATCCTGGGCAAGGGATACTTATTCTTTACTGTCACTTGGTTCAACTTTCGGTAGTCTACACAAAGTCTCAAAGAACCGTCAGCTTTCTTTGCAAACAAAACAGGAGCTCCCCATGGAGAGGTACTCTCCCGAATAAATCCCTTTTCTAGGAGCTCTCCTAATTGTTTCCGTAATTCCACTAGTTCTGCTGGGGCCATACGATATGGAGTTGTGGAAATTGGTTGAGCCCCGGGAACTAGATTAATACAGAACTCAATCTCTCTACTTGGTGGCAATCCTGGTAACTCTTCAGGAAATACATCAGGATACTCATCAACCACGTATACCTGGGAATACTGGTTTACCTTACTTGTCTCCCAGTGAATGGCAAATACATTACCATAGGTTTCCAGTCTTTTCTTTCCACCAAATAAGGTCTTCAAAATTGGACTTAGCTGTTTCATACCCTGAGTCGCTTGGTAAACAACCTTGTCATTCTTTGTGTAAAGTATCACCCTTTTGTTGTAACAATCGATTTGTGCTCGGTATTTAGTTAACCAATCCATACCGAAAATCACATCAAATTGTCCCATGGGCATCACAATCAAATCATCAGAAAATCGCCTGTCATCAATTCTAATGCTCACTGATTTACAACATAGTGTTAAATCATGAGCTTTTCCCAATGGGGTTTCCAAACTCAATGGCATGCTAAGATTCTCAAAACCCAACCCCAAAGTATTTGCAAACAACAAAGAAATGAAAGAATGTGATGCACCAGTGTCGAACAAAGCATGAGCCCAAGAACGAGAAATTAGAACCATACCATCAATCACCCCTCTGCCTGAGTGGTCACACTCCTCCTCAACTGTGGCAGCATAAGCCTGTCCGGTGCCCCTTCCTTTTCCTCTTCCCTTTCCTGAACGGCCCCCACTAGCATTAGAACCCATGTTGTAGCTTGAAGTGCCACGGCTCCCAGATGCTTGTGGAACCTGAAAATTTTGAGGAACATTCTGGCCAAATCCCAAAGTAGGTGCACGGTATTGCGGAACATACTGGCGCTGTGGGTCAGGAGAAGCAAATGCTGGAGATGATGCATGGGATGGATGGTGCATAGGTTGGCCTTGGAAAGAAGCCGAATCTGAATGGCTCCCTGAGGCTCCTCCACGAGATGATTGGAATCTTCGCGGATATGGACAAGCCTTCTTTAGATGACCCTGCTGTCCGCAATTATAACAGTTGCCATATGGTGAACTCCGTCCCGAAGACCCGCTACTTGTACCACTCCCACTAGTAGCATAATTAGGGCCACGCCACCCTTCTTGATTTTTCTTGGTCATTTTCCTGTCTCTGCTGCCAGAAGGTTGATTCCTGGGAGGCTGGATATCCCTGAAGTTGGTTTCAGCTAGTATGGCGGCAGCCAAACAATCGGTTAGCTTTCTAAACTCTTGGGTATAGATCCTGTTCCGTATCGTCGGTCTGAGACGCATTAGGAACTTTGACAATAACAGTGACTCGTCGGCTCTTCCAGCATACTGGGATAACTCCATGAACCTGGTATAGTATTCATTTACAGTCATCCCCCCTTGCTCAATATTCTCAAACATATCTGCCAACATCCTTCTATGGCCAGCATTAAAATAATTATCCCGGAATAACCCCTCAAAGACTTCCCAGTCAACACCAGTCATGTCTCGTTGAATTGACAAATTTTCCCACCATATCACAGCATCACCGGTCAACCTGTAAACAGCAAAATCCACCCAGAACTCACTAGGAGTATCAACTTGAGAAAAGGCCCTCCTGATGGCCTTCAACCATCTATCTGCAGCAATAGGATCTTGCCTGCCATCAAACTGAGCATCAAATATCCGACAGAAATCCCGGAGTCTTTCATTCTTGTCCTTCACATGGACAGTTTGTGTGGCAGACATCCTCATAACTGCTTCCAAGAGATTTACCACTTGCTCATTAATAGGTTGCGGTGGTGGTGGAGGTGGTGTATCAGTCCTAGACTCCTGCCCTCGAGTTCTCCTTCTCGGAGGAATCTTTCAAGCCTATAATTTAAACATCAAATCATCAGCAATCTGTGATGCATGTTCAGTGAAATACCATCCATTCATACTAGTAGGTGTCACATTCCGAGGTTTGAAAACCAAAAGCTCTGATACCATTTTTTCTGTCACGACCCGGGCCCTAGGCCGTGGCAGAGTTGTAAATAAAATCAATAGTGTCCAACTTGACTTTATTAAAATTTCATAAAAACCACAACAAATTTCTTCTCATACTCCGGAGTATCAAACAAAATGAAAATCTGTTTACAAACAAAATATTTCCAAATTTCAAAAGTCAACACCAAATAACCCCACAGATATGTGATCACCCATTAGAATTCATGGATTCAATTTCCAAGATAATAATCATACTGAAACATGCATAAATCCTGAAGTCTTAATCATCCACAACTACAAGATTTGCACATCAACAAACCTAACCCACAAACTGAGTTATCTCAACATTTGTTATAAGTCCATAACAAATACAAATTCTTTAATCACTACAAATCTCAAATAACATAAATTTAATAACTAATATCAGAAATCTAATCCTTAGATCTCACAAGCCTTCACCCACATCAACTAACGATCTTCTAATCCGCGTGGGCGCTCCCTGGGGGAAAAAGAAAATAAAAAGGGGTGAGCTAAAAGCTCAGTAGGGTATAATCCCCGATAATGTATGTGGAAAACATCATTTTTATAAAGTCATGGGATAATCCTGCATGGTTAAATACTTTCACAAAATTTTAAATAAACAGTAACACTTTCCTTCAGAAAGTAATATCCACACGTCCACTAGTCATACCCGGTGGCCTATCATTTAAAAATATTTTGCTCACCGTGACCCTGGTACTACCCTCATATACAAGGTGTACGTACCAGAAAATACCCTGCGCAGTCCCCGACATAAAGTCGTATAATAATATATAATATAATGACTAGGACGGTTACCCTTTCAAAATCATCAAACCATTTAAGTAAATCTGCCATGCATCCCATATGTAAACTCATCATTTTTAATAAAATTTCGGCAGCATAACGGCTGCTTTTATCAAAATCCCAAAATACAAAACCTGCATAAAAATCATATTTTCCACACAATACATTCCAATTTATTCCTCAAATCAATTCCACAATTCAAATAAACATTTCCTCAAATTTCCACAATCAATTTATCTCCAAACCATTTAGGGAAAATATTCTAAAAATTTAAGTTTGAAACCCCTACCTCGTGTAAGCTACCCGCAACTCGCTGCGGCCTCGCTTTCAATCTCAATTATCCCAATCGGTAAAATCTACACGAGAATATAATTATTTAATTTATATACGGCGGCCATATAATCCAATTTACCTCAAAATAATATCCTACACTTAAAACGAATACGTAAACGGATTCGGAATCAAATTCTAAGTTCGGGAGGTCGGAAACTTACCCCCGCCGTGCGTGGCGGCCGGCGGCGACTTTCTGGAAACTTTCCGGCGACCTCCAAAAATGGTCGGGTTTTGTTCGCCTCGTCTCCCTCGTCAATGTTTATAACTGTCGCCGGAGAGGGAAATGGCTAGATTCGCCGGAATCGGAGGTTTTCCAAATTGGAAAATCCCTAACTTTCTCCACCAAATCGGAGACTCAAACGGCCATGAAAATCTCCAAAGTTGGTACCAAAAGATTCTTTGTCGCAAGAGCTTTCTATTGGTACCAAGAACGAACAAAATGGAGGTCGGATGTGGCCGGAATTAATGGTCAAAGGTTGAGGAAAACTGAAGAGAAAATGGGCAACAATGGTGGTCGCGTGTGAGAGGTTGAAGATGAAGTGCTATATATAGGACTGGTCAATTTCAGTTTTATCCCTCAACTTTTCGAAATTACAATTTTAATTGCCAACTTTCAAAATATATCTTTTACGTCCTCACACATTCATCAAAAATTTTCAAAAGATTTCAAATACACCCTTCATAATAATTTAAAATAAAATAATAAAAATGAGATTTTACATTTTGTTTCTTGAAAGTAAAAAAAAAAAAAAAAAAAAGGAACCGGCCACACCAGTTCTAAGAACCGGTTGAAGAACTGAACCGGCGAAGAACCGCCGGTTCAAACCAGCAACCGGAACCAGGATTCCTACGGTTCCGGTTCTGGTTAGGCCAAAAATGGAACCGGAATCGGCTGTTCCAAAATCGGAACCGCCAGTTTCGGAACCTTGGCCATCTCTACTAACGCTATTAAAACTACAAGATAACAATTCCAAAAGAGTAATAGTTGACTCACAATCCACCTAGCTCCCATGTCCCTATCACTCCTCCTGACGTCCCCAAATGCAATATGTAGCTGCCCCCCCCCCCCCCCCCGGGCCTTTTTTTTTTTGGGTTTCCATTGATAGCATTTTAATGTGATGTATTATGTCTATGGGTTGCTTTTGCAGTTTTTTTTTATCTGCTGTGCTTGTCTGTGTAGGGCATGAATCCTGTTTGATTGGTTATAAGACTTTTTATCGTACATGTAGGTCACATTTGGTATATGAGACTGGACTGAATTAAAATTTAGTCCCATGTTTGGTGCGTCACTGGACTAGAAAAAGTGGAACTCATTATCCCGGGCCCATAAAAAAGATTGCTCTATTCCTCACTATCTTAACCCTTCCAAATCTTTGGTCTAATTTAGTCTCTTCTCTATCAATCCTCCCCACTGTCCTCTCAATCTCCTCTCTTAATTCAAACAAATATTTATTTTATATGAAATAGTTCAATATAAACTATTCATTTTTTGTAAAAAAAAAATATAAAATTTACATCTCGTCTCACATTTCTTTATGCCTTTGAGTTGTATATAAAGAGAAATTTTTTTATATTTTATTAAAATACTTATATATAAAGTTAACGTATTCTAAAAGTTAGTTAAATATATTTTATTAAAATATTTTAATATTTTCAATATAAACTAAAACATATTATTGTATTTAAGATTTAAGTTAAATAGTTTTATTTATTTTAAAATATAATATAATTTTTTTATTTTATTGAAAAATTAAATATTTTCATACTATATATAATAATTTAAAATAATTTAATTTAAAATTTTAACCATTTTGATTTAATTTAATTTAATGTAAATTTAATTTTTAACCAATTTTATTTTAATTTAAAATATTTAAATAATTATATTTCTCTTGTAATTGATTTTAAATGATATATTAGTTTGATCAATCTTATATTGTATCAAATATAAAATACAATTATCATTTTTTCCAATCCTATTTAATACCAAACAGTAGATAGTACTATTTTTAGTTCAAACCATACTGTACCATACATATTCAAATAAAACAAAATCTATCAATAATGTTTTATATTTATAATTTTATCAAATTAAAAAAATGGTTTCTTCAAAAAATAAATAAAGAAATAGTCCGAAAATTCGTTCGAAACATCACCAAACACAGGTCTGGACTATTTTAATAGTGCAGCTCTTAGTCCGATACATATCAAATATAGGTCATGACTTAGTCTCAGTCCAATCCAAGGCAGTCCAGTCCAGTCTAATCCCAGGATTTAGTTCAGTCCAAGTTAGTATTGCCTTCCAAACGAGCCCGTAGTGGGTGATTTGATATTGGAGTAAACGATAATAATCATATACTAGTGGAACAAATTTATCAACATAAATTGAAAGAGAAATGTAAATAGAAAATAAATAAAAAAACAAAGAAATACCAAAGAAAAGAAGTAAAATGAGCCGTGTCGCACTGCCATGCACTGATTCAGTGTGGAATAATGGAGCGCAGAAGTGCACGGAGAAGAACATCACTGGAATGAAGAAAAATGAGAGAAAGACGGTGATTGGTTGAGGAGAAGAATGATACTAGCGGTGGCTAGACGTGACTAGAGAGGTGTATTCAATCTAGAATTTATTGGAGTTTGATGAATTTTTTTTAAGTCATAGATTTTGGTGGAGTTCACGAATTATATAGGTTCAATGTAGATTTTGTAAGAATTCTGGATAGAGTTTGTTGGACTTGTCTATATATTTATATAGAATTGGATGGATTTTTAATGATTTGTCTTGAAAAAAATAGTATTTAATTAATAATAGTTTAAAATCCATTAAATTCCATGGGAGTTAAGTAAGATTTATCATGTGACTTTTTATTTATATTTTTCATTTTAAAATCCACCAAATCCATTCAATTTCATCACTTACATAAAATCTTCAAAGTCTATGACTTTTGAATACACCTAGATTTCGATGGATTCTTCAAAAGTCTGAATTTAATATACCTAGATTTCGATGGACATTTTAAAAGTCTGTAAAAATCTAAATTGAATACACCTATATTTCAATGGATTTTTTAAAAGTTTGTAAAAGTCTGGATTAAATACACCCAGATTTTAATAGATTCCTTACAAGTCTAAATTGAATACAACCAGATTTCGACGCACTTTTAAATTCCAATCAATTCTAGATTGAATACACCTCCGTATGTGTTGTGCTTTAAAAGGAGAAAAAAATGCGGGTAGGTATGAGAGACAAAGATCAGCAGATAGGGATGGGTACAAAAGTCAAGTGAAATCAGACCATAATTTACTTCTTTTTAGTTTTTAGGGTTTAATTTTTTTTAATTAACACGGGTCGGGTTGTGGGGTTAAGTGCATAACTCAACCTAACCCGAGATGAATTTGGATTATGAAATTTTAACCCAAGTTCACTTAATTTATTAAGCCAACCTAATTTGACCTAAATTTTTTTTATCGAGTCGGGTTTGGTTAAAAATGTCTACCCCTAGTTCTTATGCAGAAAATCGGGGCTGTTAGTGCAATTCATCCTTTCTTTTGTGAAAATTATAGATTCCATCCATTTTATTTGTTTGTTCACTATTTATTATTAAATTATTGAAAAGTGGATCTATTAACTATGAAAAACCTAGAGGGGTATGAATATATTTATCAATCAAAATATGAGAAATAAAAAAACATACGTTAACAAAATAAGGCCATAATTTTTACGTGCAAAACCCCCAATGGGTAAAAACTACGAGACCAACTCGTATGTCTTAACACATCACGTATCGATTTTACTAGTTGATATATCATTTAAAGCTTATGTTGATTGACCACTCAATCACACGACTCTTTCTATAACCCTATACTACCTATCCACATGCCTTTTACTAGCGATCCCTGCTGATCCGGCTCACGGAACTCCACACGCCGCAAGACTTTATGATTCTTTCATAATGTCAAAGAATCAAACTCCTCACAACTAAGATTATGATCTAGATACTCAAGAATGTATGAACATACAAATAATATTTAAGACATTAACATATTATGTAGACTAGAAACAAGCGAAGCGTAGTATAAGAAAAAAAACCTAGTCTAGAAACTCACACAAAGAATAATGAAAAAAGAAGCACAAAACAAGAGAGAGAGCTATGAATAATGAGATTAGATCCAGTATTTATAGGCTTTACTGAAAACCTAACTCTAATAGAAATATGAAAACCATTACCAATAGGTTTTTTACAAAAAACTTTCAAGAAAGAGAGTTAAGCTTTTCAAAAGAATAAAATAAAAAACGGAAACTTCCTAAAAGATTTTATTTTATGCACAAAGTTTCTAGACTTCCAAAACCATAAAAATTACCCAAAACAATTAGGAACTCAATAAAAACATGTTTAAAAGTAAACGAAACCAAAACAGGAAATCAGACGCAAGGAAGAAGAGGAAACATGACCAGCCTGATAGCCTCGTACCGTTGCTAAGGCAGTGAGATGTTGCCCATGCACCTCAAACATAGTTGTTCCTGTGGTTTTTCTCATGCACTTGACTTGTGTTCGATCCCTTCAAAACCTATCCAAACAAACTCAAAATCATTTGTTTAATATATCGTTGGAAGGTACGGTTATCTAGTTTACACTCCAATTTACAAAATACCATTTGGATGTATAGGTAAAACGTTATGACCGAAAATGCATCCAAAGGACAGTTTTCAAAAATATCGAAATGTTGGAAAATTAATTCTAAAACTAGACCAAAACTAACAATTGAAACTCCGCACGTATAAAACATTAATACCAACATGTAACCACTCAAACATTGATGCATGAGTAGGAAAAATAGATTGGGTTTTTGGAAAAAAAATATGCAGCGGAATAAAGAATGGGATTTTAAAAAAATTTCATTTGAAAACCTTTTTCAAGAACGGATCTTGTTAATGTATACACGTGTATATAAATTCTAAACTACAATTTACCTTTCTTGTTTTCTTGATTCTTAAAACTTCGATTTACCACCAAGTCTTCCAAACTGTGACCCGCGGTCTGACAACGCATGTGTGGGCACGTCACTGATATTGATACGCAATCTTCGTCATGGTCAAGTCGTGGATTTCCGAGAATCCTTGTCTGACTGAAGGTCAGAGTCTGTATATCCTAATGGGATCAAATCTTGTCCAAAATACACTAGCATACAGTTTCTCTTTCTCCGAAGATACTTGAGAATGGTCTTCACAGTAACCCAATGATCCAATCCTGGGTTGGACTGATATCTGCTGGCTACTCCCACTACAAAACAGATGTCGGATCTCGTGCATAGCATAACATACATGAGACTACCTACCACTGATGCATAGGGAATCCGTCTCATATCCTCAATTTCTTGAGGTGTCTTATGACACTATTATTTAGACAAGTAAACTTCATGCCTGAAAGGTAAATTACCTTTCTTGGATTTCTCAATTGAAAATCGCACAAGTGCCTTGTTAATATATGATGCTTGAGACAATGCTAACAGTTTGTTCTTACGATCCCTTATTAATTAGATCCCAAGAACATAACTTGCCTCTCCCAAATCTTTCATTTGGAATTAGTTAGTAAGCCAACCCTTTACTTCTGATAACTTTCTTATATCATTCCCAATGAGTAGGATGTCATCAACGTAAAGGACCAAGAATACTATTTTCTTGCCAATGATGCGTTTGTATAGATAAGGCTCATCAACGTTTTGCTCAAAGCCATAGGTTTTGATAGTAGTATCAAACCTTATGTTCCAAGATCTAGATGCTTGCCTAAATCCATAAATGGACCTTTGCCACTTGCAAACCTTTTGCTCTTGATCTTGGGACACGAATCCTTCTGGTTGCATCGTATAGATGCTCTCATTAAGATTGCCATTCAAGAATGCAGTCTTGACGTCCATTTGCCAAATTTCATAATCAAAATAGGCAACAATGGATAAGAGTATCCTAATAGACTTAAATATAACTACTGGCGAACAGGTCTCTTTATAATCGACCTCCTCCTTTTGAGTATAACCATTTGCTACTAGCCTTACCTTAAATGTCTCTACCTTCTCGTATACTCCTTTCTTTCTCTTGTAGATCCACTTGCACCCTATGAGTTTTATCTCATCAGGTAAGTCTACAAGTTCCCAGACCGAGTTGGGGTACATGGACTCCATCTTGAGATTCATGGCTTTTAACCATTCCTTTTTGTCAGAATCTTCCATTGCATGTCTAAATGACAATGAATCATCCACACTATCATTGGAAACGACACCATGTGCCTCTTTAATACCTAAATAGCGTTAAGATTGCCGTACAACCCTCCCACTACGTATAGATGGTAGTGTATGAAAGGAAGAAAAATCGATTTTATCTTATAAACGCAGCGGAATGGATTTTAAAAATTTTTCTTTTATATTTGAAATTTTTTTTTCAATCAGGAACGAGTTCCTATATATACGTGAATATCAAATTTGTAACTACAATATCTTTTGTTGCAATTTGACTCTTTGACTTCTTGATTCACCACCAAACCTTCCGAGCTATAACCTGCGGTCTAATATCGCGTGTGTAGGCACATCACGGATGAAAAGATGGAGGAGACAGAAAAGTGGAGAAGACTTCTTTTTCTCTTGGCCGGCCGCTCCCTGCAAAGGAAGAGTCATAAAAACGTTTTTTTTTTCCTTTTCTCTCTTTTGTGGTGGCCGCTCCTTTCTTTTCTTTTGCTTATTGCATTATGTCAAATTTCCTAGTAACATATCATATATATACTAGAGCTCTAGGGTTTTAACTTGACCAAGTCAAATTAGGATTCTAAATCCTTTTATTTTTTGTCTCTCTAAAGTTTAAACCTTTGACCTCTAGGACTATTTAATAATCACATTATTTAATTTCTTTTGTCCTTGTCATGGTTTGAATCGGTAACCTCCTATTTAATAATTAAAATAATTCATAATTAATAATTTTTATTAAATTAAAAAATTATTAATTAAATTGTGTTACTTTCGTAACACTATTAATTGGACCATCCAATTAATTTACCGTGACCCTCGTTACCAACAACCATAATGGCTAGTAAGGGAACCTAATGGACCCACATTTTTGAGCTCCAATAATACTTAGTAATATTAATTAAACTCTTAACCTGGGAGTTTAATTAAACTCTTAAACTCTTAACTCATGACTATTAGCCTCGGAGTTATTCCACTAAAAACTCAAGGTTACACTCTCAGAACTGTAGACGTGTTTATACAATCTGAAGTCTCAGTGTCCATTGATATAACTATTTGCATATAATGATCCTCCACAAGTAGTTCATAACTAGAGCTGGATCATAATGTCCATTATACTCCTCTAGTTATATCTATTCCTTTAAGCACCGTTGATTTTCTAATGAACAATTACATCTCATCTTCCTCAAGGAAGAAGGAGAGCGCTCATAATCGTTCAAGCCTCGAATCAACTCCTAAGGGAACTACTCATCTACTTCAATCAAGAAGGAGTAGATTCCATTATTGTGTTCATACCTTCCCAGCCATATGCCAAACCGCAACTCCAAGATACGGAGGTATTGATCGAGAATACTACATCGGCCTCACTCATGGTAAATCAAAAGCTACGATCCAACCTGAATGAGTCAATAAGACACTTAGGATTAAGATCACCTATAAATAGCCATCATTTGTCGATATATATAAATCTTATCTACTAATGGATCTTGGTGAGAGATTCATATAAATTGTGGCTTAGTCCTATATGGTCTCACCTATATAAGATGTCTCCATTCTCATGTCAACTACATGAGTGGTCTAGGATAAGACCACTGTACGATACAGAATGAACCACAGCAGTAGATCAGCCACAAACAAAGTACCCAGCTTTGTTTGCTCTCTACGGACTCTTTAGATTGCATGTTTCAAAATGAATCCTACTGTATATGACTTTCATATACTCATTTTAAGTTTACATCTTGCAATCTTGGATGTTACTTGCACAATATAAATGTATGAACTAAAATAAAACACTTTCTATTTGAATGATAAACATTTAACTTTTCATTTATGTCTAACTGTAACATCCCTAATTTTAAATAAATATAAAAAGTATGGTTGAATTAATTTTTAATTATGTGAACATCCCAGGCACTGTGTGAGCACTGCGGAAGAAGACATCCTGGGGAATGCTGGAGGATCACAGGAGCCTGTTTGAGATGTGGATCCCGTGATCATTTTCAGAGGGATTGCCCACAGGTTAGAGCTATTCCTGTTCAGCAATCAGATAGACCAGCTCCTACAACTTCCAGAGGTAGGAGGCACAGTCAGGCAGGAATTGAAGGTGGTAGCCACAGAGGGGTGTCAGAATCAATGGCAAGACCAGATAGTAGTACACCTGCACGAGCCTATGGTATTAGGACTTAGGAAGATAAGGATGTGCTAGACGTGATTGCTGGTAATATTTCCATCTTTGACACTACAACTATTGCATTGATAGATCCAGGTTCTACTCATTCCTATATATATGATGCATTGCTGAAACAACGAAATTTGATAACCGAACCTACTGAGTATGAAGTATTAGTCAGCAATCCGATAGGCCAAAGTGTAGTTGTGAACCGTGTGTACAGAAATTGTCCTATTCAGATTCATGAATATGAATTTCCAGGAGATTTAATGGAACTGCCATTCCATGAGTTTGACGTTATTCTAGGCATGGATTGGCTATCCAGACACAAAGTGGTGATTGACTGCAATTTGAAAAGAGTAACTCTTAGAACAGCCGATGGTGCAAAAATCACGATGGTGGGTGAAATGAGGGATTTTCTCTCCAATGTTATTTCAGCAACTACAGCTTGTAAACTGATCAAAAAGGGTTGTGAAGCATATTTAGCTCAAGTGGTTGATTCCAGAAAGATTCCTTCTACCATTCAGAATACACCCACTGTGCGTGATTTCGCAAATGTATTTTCAGATGAGCTTCCTGGATTACCACCTGAGAAAGAAGTAGAGTTTGTGATTTATGTGGTACCAGATACTTCTCCAGTATCCATATCTCCTTACCGAATGGCACCAGCAGAGCTGAAGGAACTGAAGATACAGTTACAGAAATTGCTAGATAAGGGCTTCATTAGAGCCAGTGTATCCCCGTGGGGAGCTCTAGTGTTGTTTGTGAAAAAGAAAGATGGGTCAATAAGATTGTGCATCGATTACAGGCAGCTCAATAAACTCACAATTAAGAATAAATATCCGTTGCCTAGAATCGATGACTTGTTTAATCAGTTGAGAGGAGTCTGTATCTTCTCAAAGATAGATCTTAGATCAGGGTATCATCAGTTGAGAATAAAAGATTCTGATATTCCGAAAACTGCATTCAGAACTAGGTATGGACACTATAAATTTATAGTGATGCCATTTGGGCTGACAAATGCACCTGCAGCCTTTATGGATTTGATGAACCGGATATTCTGACCATACTTGGATCAGTTTGTAGTTGTATTTATTGATGATATCTTGGTATACTCACAGACTACAGAGGACCATGACAGGTACCTCAGAGTAGTATTGCAGATTTTGAGGGAGAATCAATTGTATGGAAAACTGAGTAAATGTGAGTTCTGGTTGGCCGAGATTGCATTTCTGGGCCACATTGTGTCAGCAGAGGGTATTAAGGCAGATCCCAAAAAGATTGAAGTAATTGTGGAATGGAAGCCTCCCAAGAATGTTGTAGAAGTCAGAAGTTTCTTAGGCTTGGCAGGTTATTATCGACGGTTTGTGAAGGAATTCTCATCCATAACAAGTCCGTTGACCAAACTACTGCATAAAAATGTCAGATTTGACTGGACTGATAAATGCCAAGCAGCTTTTGATGGATTGAAGATGATGTTAGTGGAGGCTCCAGTCCTGATTCAGCCAGTTTCAGGTAAAGATTTTGTGATCTATAGTGATACCTCACACCATGGTTTGGGTTGTGTATTAATGTAGGAAGGCAAGGTGGTTGCATATGCGTCCAGACAACTGAAAACTCAGTGAATAGAACTATCTTATACATGATCTGGAACTTGCAGCTATTGTATTTGCCTTGAAAATATGGAGGCATTACTTGTATGGTGAGAAGTGCTATATATACAGAGATCACAAGAGTCTGAAATATCTGCCTACTTAGAAAGAGCTCAATCTGAGACAGAGACGATGGATGGAATTAATCAAAGACTATGAGATTTTTATGAATATATGTGTTTATATCTTTCTTTATTTGAATATTATGAGTTAATTCGATTTTCGATTTATAACGATTATGCTAGAATAAATTGTTGACTTACGAATATCATTTGAAAATTTTATTATTGAATTTAACTAGAATTTCGAATGAAAGTTTGTTGATTTCGAAATGAATAAAATGAATTGATAGGAAAATTGGAAAATTTTGAATTGATACGACCCTAGGATACTTGAACATAGAAAACGGATATAGGAGGTTGGTATACCAGCTGGGTTATTTCAGCAGTACTGCACCGCTATTATTAGTGACTGTTGGACTTCACAGGGCAAACCTGGCATAGACCAGTTTAGGCGAATCCCGGAGGTGGACGTCACACCGATATTAATATCATGTACCTCCTTAAGGATGGTTCAGGCCCCTAGTGCCGGTCCTAGGGTAGGGAGTTATTTCAGCCCATATTCCAATCTAGAAAATTATGTTAAGTATACCAAAGGGCTAGGAATGAGATGAATTGAATAAAATGCTTATAAATGAAATTAGAATTGGGTTTCACATGATTATTTCATTAATTGAGTTACATAATGATATGTTTTTATATTATATCATGATTACATTTTTATTTTGAAATTTATTTTGTGATTTCGATATATAAGTTTAGTGTACACCTACTAAGCTATATGCTTAGCGCGTTGATTTCATCATGCGTAGGTAACAGGGATACAGAGGGAGAAAAAGACTAGAGAGGAGGTAGCTGCAGATTGAAGACTTAGAGTCACCATAATTTTTGGGTAGCTATATATATATATATATATATGTATTTTGGTTATATATATATATCATTTAGTTATGCATGCATACACAGAAGTTTGTAAAAGTGTTATATATATTTGTTTTGTGAATAATTATTTTATGGTTTGTGTTTTCATTTTCAAAGGTTTGTAAATATTAATTATGAATTGTTTTATTTGAAAATGTTTGAAAAGTCGCACTATATGGTAAAGTGCGCATTTGATTGAGAAAAACAATTTGAAGTGTTGATTATTATATTATTTGAGTTTTTATTTGAAAACAGGATTTTGGAAAGTTAGAAAAACAGAGGAAACTCTGATAAATTTTTCAAAACAGTTTTGGATGGGCTCACTATAGAAAGGATTTTTTTTTAAATTATAACTTATTTGGTTTTCAATGGTTTTCGAATTATAAAGGGAAAGTAGAAAATTTTTGAAAACCCGGTAGCGTTCCTTGGGTCGATCCATGCGGGTCGGGTCAGGGGGTGTTACACTAACAGCATTTACAATTACAATCTCTATATGCTTCCCTCTTTTGTGGCTTCTTGGTTCTTTGGAATTAGCTAAAGCTCCATTATTATCACAATAAAGTATTATGGGTTTATCCACATCTGGAACAACTTCCAGAACACTTAAGAATTTATGGAGCCATATAGCCTCTTTTGCAACTTCACAAGCCGCTACATACTGGCCTTCCATGGTCGAATTAGCAATGCAAGATTGCTTGATGCTCTTCCATACAATGGCTCCACCGCCAAGGGTGAATACTGACCCAGACGTGGATTTTCTAGAACCTTATCTGACTGAAAGTCAAAATCTATATATCCTAGCAGGATCAAATTCGGATGGGAATATACTAGCATATAGTTTCTCGTTCTCCTTAAATACTTGAAAATATGCTTAACAACAACCTAATGATCCAATCCTTAGGTTGGACTAATATTTGCTGGCTACTCCCACTGCAAAGTAGATGTTGGGTCTCGTGCATAGCATAGCATACATAAGACTACCTACTGCCGATGCATAGGGAATTCGTCTTATATCCTCAATTTCTTGAGGTGACTTAGGACACTGTTCCTTAGACAGATGAACTCCGTGTCTCGAAGGTAAACTACATTTTTTAGAGTTCTGCATCAAGAATCGCACAAGTATCTTGTCGATATACGATGCTTGAGACAATGCTAACAGTTTGTTCTTGCGATCCTTTATTAATTGGATCCCTAGAACATAACTTGCCTCTTCCAAATCTTTCATTTGGAATTGGTTAGCAAGCTAACCCTTTACTTCCGATAATGTCCCTAAGTTATTCCCAATGAGTAGGATATCATCTACGTAAAGGACCAGAAATACTACTCTCTTATCAATGATGGGCTTGTACATACAAGGCTTATCAACATTTTGCTCAAAGCCATAGGTCTTTATAGCAGTATCAAACATAATGTTCCAAGATGTAGACGCTTGCTTAAGTCCATAAATGGACCTTTGCAACTTGCAAACCTTTTGCTCTTGATCTTGGGATATGAATCCCTCTGGTTGCATCATGTAGATACTCTCGTCAAGATTGCAATTCAAGAATGCAGTATTGACGTCCATTTGCCAAATTTCGTAAGCGAAATAGACAGCTATGGATAAGCGTATCCTAATAGACTTAAACATAGCTACTAGCGAGAAGGTTTCACCTTAATTAATACCTTCTTTTTGGGTATAACCCTTTGCCACTAGCCTTGCTTTGAAGGTCTCTACCTTCCCGTCTACTCTTCTCTTTCTCTTGTAGATCCATTTATACCCTATGGGTTTTATCCCATTTGGTAAGTCTACAAGTTCCCAGACTGAGTTGGATGTAACATCCCTAATTTCGAATAATTAATTTTGAATATGTGGATATAATAATTATGATTTGAGGGGTGTAAAACGAAATTAAATGTATATATATTTTTATGGTTTCCAGGTGGACCAGATGGAACGGTCCAGAAATAACGCATGAAGAGAAGGGTGAAAACTGGGCAAGTGAGTACCGCGACCAGAAATCGCGATGAGTCGCTTGCGGTGAAAAATGGTGATTTTTGGCAGTGAGCACCGCAACCAGTCACCGCGACCAGGGATCGCGTTGACTAGCTCGCGGTGAAAAATGTGGATTTCGGGCAGTGAGTATGGCGACTACCAGCGCGACCAGGTACCGCGATGGGTGATCGTGATGAAAGCGGTGGAATTCCTCCAGTGAGCAACGCGACCAGGTAGCTCGACCATAGGTCGCGATGATCGAAATTTTATAAAAAAAAAATAGAGGCGGTGGAAGCAATCGAGAAAAACAGAAAAGAAAAGAGAGACCGAGGAAAAGAAAGAGAAAGAAAAGAGAGAGAAAGGAAGAGAGAGAAAGAGAAAGAAGAGAAGAAGAAGAAGAGAAGAGAAGAAGGGAAAAGGAAGAAAAGAGGAGGAAGAAAGGAAAAAAAAAAGGGAAATCCAGAAAGGAAACTGTCGTAAAACGGTATTCAGGTTGGTGTACACACATTTTTGAAATCTTTACGAAATTATTTTATGTTTTTGGTTTGAATCTGCGACTATGGATAATTTAGTAACTATATGTTTATATTGTTTATCATTTGAACGATTTCGTTTTAATCGTATTTCGATTATTATGCTTTAATCGTATTCCGACTATTATGAATATGTTGAAATAAATTGTTTCAGAATATCGTATGAACAAATTGTTGAATTTCCATGAAATCATGTATATTTGTTTTACTAATATCGATTAAATTGTTATATTAGTTGAGTTTAAATTCGATTTATGAATTACAGTTATTATGTGAAATTGTTGTATTGAAACGGCCCTAGGATACTTGAACATATATACGGATATATGAGGTTGGTATACTAGCTGGGTTCATTTAGCAGTACTGCACCGTTATTGACATTGATGTGATATTATATACCTCCCCAAGGATTCGTCCTGGGGTAGGGAGACACGTACCTCTCCAAGGATTCGTCCTGGAGTAGGGAGACACGTACCTTCCTAAGGATTCGTTTCTAAGATAGGGAGATATGTACCTCTCTAGGATACCGAACATTCGGTCCTAAGGTAGGGAGATACGTACCACCCTAAGGATTCGTCGTAGGTTGGGAGTTATGTTCGACAGACAGACACTGAGGTCGAACGACCCATATTCCAGTCCTAAAATATGTTAAGTATATCAAAGGGCCAGAATTGTGAATGAAGTGAATAAAATGATTAGAAAAGAATTGAAACTTGAATTTCGCATGAGGTACTGATTGAATTTATATGATTTTATTGAACTGATTTCTTATAATTTATTTGAGTGATTTAGTCGAATAATGTAATGTTTTTATACGATAGTATTGTGATATTTCTGTTATGAAATTATTTTATGATTTTGATAATTGAGTTTAGTGTACACCCACTAAGCTATATGCTTAGCGCGTCGGTTTTTATCGCGCGTAGGTAACAGAGACACCGAGGAAGGAAAAGACTGAAGATGTAACACCCCCTGACCCGACCCGACTGGATCGACCCAGGGAGCGCTACCGGTTTTCAAAACTTTACTTAATTCACTTTATAAATTACAAACCAGTGAAAATTATATCAATTGTATTTTAAAAATATGTTTCTAGTGAGCCCATCAAACTTTATTTTTCAAAAATTTCGGCAGAGTTTCCTCTATTTTTCTGATTTTCCAAAACCTGTTTTCAATAAAACAAATATAAGACAATATAATTCCAACACTTCTACATCCAAATTTTCAAATCAATGCGCACTCTGCCGTTTAGTACGACTTCCAAACAGTTTCAAATAAAACATATTTAATTAATATTTACAAACATTTGAAAAGAATATAAAGTACTTATTTACAAAACATATATATAAATGTCGAATTACAGATTTCTGTATATGCATGCTTAACTAAATACAATATACAATTAAAATTCAATTGTAACTACTCAAAAGAATTGTGACTCTGGACCTTCAATCTGCTACTACTTCCTCTCTATTCTTTGTTTCCCCCTGTGTCTTTGATACCTACGCGTGATAAAATCAACGCGCTAAGCCATAATGCCTAGTGGGTGTACACTAAACTCAAGTATCAAAATCAATAATTATTTCATAATAAAAATATTCCAATATGATCGTATAAAAACATTTTAATCTTCAACTTTCTCACTGAAAAATCATATAATAACAGTTTAATAAAAGCATCTAAATTAAATCAGTAAAGCATACAACATTTAGTTTTCAATTCTTTTATAATCATTTTATTCATTATGTAACATTTTATTCATACAAACATTTTGTTCACTTTCATTCTCCATCTGACCATACACTCATCATACATTTCTATATCTGTAACATCGGTGTAACGTTCACCTCCGGGATTCGCCTAAACTGGACTAAGCCAGGTTTGTCCCGCGAGATGTAACTGTCAGGAATATCAATACAATATCTATCTCCGGGATTCGCCTAAACTGGACTATACCAGGTTTGCCCTGCGAGATGCAATAGTCATCATTATTTATCTCCGGGATTCGCCTAAACTAGACCATGCCAGGTTTGCCCCGCGAGATACAACAATCATCAATATCAGTATAATGTCTATCTCCGGGATTCGCCTAAACTGGACCATGCCAGGTTTGCCCCGCGAGATGTAACAATCATGGATATCAGTGCAATGTCTATCTCTGGGATTCGCCTAAACTGGATCATACCAGGTTTGCCCCGCGAGATACAATAGTCTCAACTCGTTATATTCAACAATAATTCACAAATCAAAATTAAATTCAAGTATCAGAATTTACAAACAATATTCGTAATACAAACTTCGTAAATTTCATATCAAAACCTTCCGTTTCTTTCAAAATCAACAATTAATTTCTCAAAGCCAAAACTTTCATTTATACTCCTATCAATACATTCTACAATTATTTTCAAATCGTATTTACGAAACAATAATTATATACGATTTTTCCAAAAATCGTTTCCAAACATTACTCGCAAAACGATTTATTCGAAACCATAGAAATTCCATTATGATATCATATTCCCTAATTATTTTCAAACAGTATCTAATAATATTCGTAAACAAAATATAATTATACAAAATCCATAAATAAATTTAATGCTCAATTTAACGAAATATGGAAAATTCAAATGAAAATATATAACGAAAATTATAACAAATTCAGAAATCATTGTATACCAACCTGAATTCCGTTTTTACGCTTTTTTCCTTCTGAATTTCCCTTTTTCCCTTTCTCTTTCCCTTTTTCTTTTTCTTCTTCTCTTTTCTTTTCTTCTTCTTTCTCTTTTCTTTTTCTCTTCCTCTTATTCTTCTTCTTCTTCTTTTTCTTCTTTTTCTTCTTCTTCTTCTTCTTCTTCTTCTTCTCTCTTCTTCTTTTTCTTTTCTTTCTTTCTCTCTCTTGCTCCCTCGGTCTCTCTCTTTTTCCCCCCTTTCTGTTTTTCTAGGGATTTCTACGATGACTTTTTTTTTTTTGTCGCGTTGCTCACGGGAGCAACTCCACCGCCTTCATAGCGATCACCCATCGTGGTACTCTGGTCGCGCTGGTGGTCACGTTGCTCACTGCTAGAATTTCACCTTTTCATAGCGAGCCAGTCAGCAAGATCTGTGGTCACGGTGACCAAATCGCGTTGCTCACTGCTCGAAAATGCCATTTTTTGCCGCGAGCAGCTCATCTCGATCTGTGGTCGCGGTACACACTGCCCTAGTTTTTCACTCCTTTTCCTTCATGCATCAGTTTTGGACCGTTCCATCTGGTCCACCTGAAAACCATAAAAATAAACATACATTTAATTACGTTTTACACCCTTCAAATCACAAAATTTATATTCACATGTTCAAAATTAATTTTTCGAAATTAGGGATGTTACAGAAGAGGAGTTAGTTGCAGACAGAGAAGCAAAGTCACATTTCTAGGGTGTATATATATATATATATTGATTGTTGTCTATTATGGTTGATACGCATGCATATACAGAGATTTGTAATTGTGTTATATATTTATGTTTTGTAATTTAATTATTTTATGATTTCTATTTTTCATTTTCAAGGAATTGTAACTAATGAATTATGAACTGTTTTATTTTTAAATTGATTGGAAAGTCGCGCTAAACGGTAGAGTGCACAGTGGTTTGAAAGTTTGATATAGAAGTGTTGAAATTATATTGTTTTGAATGTTTGTTGAAAACAGGTTTTGGGAAATTGGAAAAACAGAGGAAACTCTGCCGAAATTTTTGAAAACTGATTTTGATGGGCTCACTAGAAAAGCATTTCAAAAATACAATTTATTTGATTTTCAATGGTTTGCAAATTATAAAGTGAATTAAGAAAAGTTTTGAAAACCCGGTAACGCTCCCTGGGTCGATCCAGCCGGGTCGGGTCAGGGGGTGTTACAGTTGGAATACATGGATTCCATCTCGAGATTCATGGCTTTAAGTCATTCCTCTTTGTCAGAATCTTCAATTGCATCTCTAAATGTCAATGGATCATTCACACTATCATTAGAAACGACACCCTGTGCCTCTCCAATATTTAAATAGCGATCAGGTTGTCGTACAACCCTCCCACTACGTCTAGGTGGTAGTGTATCCTGACTAGGAATCATCTGACTATCAAATGTCTGTGAAACAACAACTTCGTCAACAACTTTTATTGTCTAAGCATTGGTCATACCAGGTTCTAGCTCTTTTAACACAATCTTATTACGAGGTTTATGATTGCTCATATAATCTTCTTCAAGAAATGTTGTGTTTGTCAATACAAACACTTTATTTTCTTGTGGATTATAAAATAATCCTCCTCGAGTTTCCTTTGGATAACCTACAAATAGGCATATTTATGAACAAGGTTCCAGCTTTCCACTTCTGTTCTTCAGTACATGTACTGAACATCCCCATATACGAAAATATCGTAAACGTTTTTTTATGACCATTCCACAACTCTAGGGGAGTCTTAGGAACAGATTTGGATGAAATTACATTCAATATGTAAGCCGTCGTTCGTAGTGCATATCCCCAAAAGGAATTTGGCAATGATGAGAAACTAATCATAGATCTCACCATTTCCATTAGGGTCCTGTTTCTCCTTTCCGCAATACCATTCTGTTGTGGTGTTCTTGGAGCTGTGAGTTGGGATACTATCCCATGCTCAACCATGTAGTCCTTAAACTCTTGGTCAAGATACTCACCCCCACGATCCGATCCTAGAGCTTTGATTGTTTTGCCTAATTGGTTTTCAACTTCAGCTCGAAATTTTCCGACTTATTTTGCATTAGGTAAACATATCCGTATATAGAGTAGTCATCAATGAATGTGACATAATACTCATAACCACCTCTAGCTCTAACACTCATAGGTCTGCAGATATCTGAGAGTATGAGCTTAGTGATTGTGTAGCTCTCAGTTCTTTTCCAGTAAAATGTCTCTTGGTCATTTTACCTTTCAGATAAGACTCACAAATAGGTAAAGTTCCGATCTCTAACTGACTTAAAGATTCGCTTTTTATAAGTTTGTCTATCATATCAAGGTTGATATATCCAAGTCTTAGATGTCACAGATACGTCTCATTATCTGGAGAAACTTTCTGTCGTTTTGTTTTAGGTTTTCCAACTTTAAACAATTTAGTATTAAGCACTGATGTATGAATTAACGGTCTTAAAACATACAAATTGTTTTCAATTATACCGGAACAAATATTCAATCCATTTCTCGAAATAATAACTGACTTATCATTAAAAAAAATTGAATAAAATTGTCCAAGCAATCTGGATACAGAAATCAAATTTCTTGTAAATCCAGAAATGTAAAAAAACATTATCTAATGAAAGAAAATAATTATTAAATTGTAGTCTAGCTACTCTCACTGCTTGTGCTGAAATGACATCCCTTGTTCCAACGCGTATAGTGAAGGACCCCTCCTCTATCTTTTGCTAATTTTCAGTCCACTGTAAAGAAGAACAAATATGATTAGTGGCCCTTGAATTTACTATCCAAGGTCAAGAATCATCTTCTACTAAACAAGATTCAATGATAAGTAAATCTGATTTACCTTTCACTTTCTTTTTAGCGGCGAGCTCCTCGAGGTACTTCGGATAGTTCCTCTTCCAATGACCAACCTTGTCGCAATGGAAACATTTTCCTTTTGACTTGTTAGTCTTGGTGCTCAGCTTCTTCTTTTGTGTGGGTTTCTTCTTCGGCTTTGCCTTGGCTTTCCCAGCAGACCTCTTCATCATCTTAACAGCAGAAGAAGATGGCTCAGCAACATTTGTGTAACACTCTCTGATCCGACCCGCCTAGATCGAACTAAGAAGCGCTACCCGATTTTCAAAACTTTTCTAATCTGAGTTTGTAATTTGAAAACTTTATAAACAATTCAAAATCGTTTCTAGTGAGCCCATCAAATATTTAAAAATTTTGACAGAGTTTCCTCTATTTTTCTGACTTTCCAAAAATCCTGTTTTCAACAAAAACTCAAATAATATAATATTCAACACTTCAAAATTCATTTCTTAATCATATGCGCACTCTACCGTATAGTGCGACTTCCCAAACATTTTCAAATGGAACAATAAATAGTTGATATTTACAAACTTTGAAAAACATAAACCATTAAACAAATATTTACAAAACTTATATATATGACAAATTTACAAACTTCTGTACATGCATGCTTAACTGAATAATATACAACCAAAGTTTAAATATAACTACCCAAAAGTATGGTGACTCTGAACCTCTGTCTGCAGCTATCACCTCTTCAATCTTTTTCTCCACTGTATCTCTATTATCTACGTATGATAAAATCAACGCGCTAAGCAATAATGCTTAGTGGGTGTACACTAAAATAATTTCAATGTAATATAAATTCATAGAATTAAAATTTCAGAAATACTTAATATCATACATAATTAAATAAAACATAATCTGACAATTATGGAATCAAACTGAGATTATAATAATTAAAACATTTTTAAAAGTATCTGGAATTAAATCTCACTAAAAAGTTCATTACATTTATTTCTTAGTTTTCAGTAACTACATTTCTCATTTATTAACTAGGCCTCTGATACACATAACAGGGTTTTATAGGACTGGATTACGGGTTTATACAGTCGGATTTCCTATCTCAAAATGAAATGGTATCCCTATAGTCACAGTCGGTTTCCCATTTCAAAATGAAATGGTATCCGTATTTTCACAATCGGTTTCCCATTTCAAAATGAAATGGTATCCGTAAATTCACAGTCGATTTCCCATGTCAAAATGAAATAGTATCCGTATATTATCATAATCATCAGATATTTCGTTGCAGTACTGCTAAGTGCACCTAATTGACATGTCAATCTCCTATATCCATATTTCCCTATACATATATCATGGTCATTATTCAGGTATCAAATCAGTTTATTCCTTTCGAAATTTCAATCAGAGTTAACAAATATAATACTAAACAATATTCGTTAATCGATATTCGTAAATCAGGCTTGAAAACATACAATATCATAGAAATTCAATAATACGAAAATATTCCACAATTAATTCAAACAATATACGAAAATGAAATACGATTATACGAAATTCATAAATATGTTTCCAAACTCATTGAGTTAAAATACATATAACTGATAAAAAGGTTTCAGAAACGTATGTACACCAACCTGGATACCGTTTTTACGATCTTTTCTTTTCTAGATTTCCTTTTTCTCCTTATCCTTTTTCCTCTTCTCTTTCTTTCTCCTCTTTTCCTTCTCTTTCTTCTTCTTCCTTTATTCTTCCTTTCTTCTTCTTGTTCTTTTTTTCTTCCTTTCTTCTTCCTTTCTCTCTCTTCTTCTTTCTCTTCTTCTTTTTCTCTTTTTCTTTCTCCCGGTCTCTTTCTCTCTATTTTCTGTTTTGCTTCTTCGTGATGCTTCCCACCGCCATCTTATTTTTTTTTATATAAAATTTTTGGTTATCGCGACCTGTGGTAGCGCCACTTGGTCGCGGTGCTTACTAGAGTGTTTTTACCGCATTCATCGAGATCAGCCATCGCGGTTTCTGGTCGTGATGCTCACTGCCCAAAATCATCATTTTTACCGCGAGCTGCACATCGCGATCCCTGGTCGTTGTAGCTGGTCGCGGTGCTCACTGCCAGCTTTTTTCTTTTCCTTCATGCATTCTTTCTGGACTGCTCCACCTGATCCACTTGTATACCTAAAAATTAATTCAAATAAACCCATTACATCATTTTCACATAATTAATAACAATTTAAGGTACTTTTCATAATTACTGAAAATTAAGGATGTTACAATTCTTCCCCTCTTAAGAAATTTCGTCATCGAAATTTTTACCTCAGTGAAACAGTTGTGGATATTGCTGTTTCATGGTTTCTTCGCTTTCCCAGGTAGCTTCTTCTACATTATGATTCCTTCAGAGGATTTTCACCAGTGGAACTCTTTTATTTCGTAATTCTTTAATCTCCCTATACAGAATTTGCACTGGTTCCTCTTCGTATGTCAGGTCTGGTCGTATTTCAATACTTTCCGTCTGGACTCTATGGGAAGTATCAGATCTGTATCTCCTCAGTATGGACACATGGAAGACAATATGAATCTTCTCTAGTTCAGGAGGTAAAGCAAGTCTGTAGGCTACTGGCCCCACACGTTCAATGATTTCATATGAGCCAATAAACCTAGAACTTAACTTCCATTTTCTGCCAAATCTGAGCACTTTCTTCCATAGAGATACTTTTAGGAAAACGTTTTCACCGACTTCATATTCTATATCTTTTCTTTTCAAGTCTGCATATGAATTCTGTCGGCCAGAGGCAGTTTTCAGTCTTTCCTTAATGATCTTCACTTTTTCTTTAGTTTGTCTAATTAAATCAAGTCCTACCAACCTGTCTTCTCCCAACTCTGTCCAGCATACTGGTGTCCTGCATTTCCTTCCGTACAGTACTTCATATGGTGCCATAGCTATGCTGGATTGGTAACTGTTGTTGTACGCAAATTCAATCAATGAGAGGGGATCAACCTAACTCCCTTCGAAATTAATTACACAACTCCGGAGCATATCTTCTAGCACTTGGATTACTCTTTCTGATTGTCCATCTGTCTGCGGATGGAAGGCTGTACTGAAACTCAATCGAGTACCCAAAACTTCTTCCAGAATCTGGATGTAAACTTCGGATCTCGATATGATATTATTGATGCAGGCACTCCATGCAATCTGACTATTTCTTTTATATACAATTCTGCCAGTCGATCCAGTGAATAGTCAGTTCTGACAGGTAGGAAATGTGCCGACTTCGTCAGTCGGTCCACTATCACTCATATTGTATCATATTTACTCCGGGTGAGTGGCAACCCAGTGACAAAATCCATCGTGATACGATCCCATTTCCATTCAGGTATTGATATTGGCTGTAACAAACCTGATGGAACCTGGTGTTCGGCTTTCACCTGTTGACGTGTCATGCATTTATTCACGAAGTCCACCACATCTTTCTTCATACCAGACCACCAATACTGAGTCTTCAAATCTCTATACATCTTTGTGCTACCTGGGTGCATTGAATACGGACTACTGTGTGCCTCTGTTAGGATCATCTTTTTCAATTCTTCATCATCTGAAATGTAAATCTTGTCTCTGAAACACACAACACCATCATTTCTGATTGTAAAATCCGGATGTTTTCCCTCTGGGATTTGTCTACATATTATCTGAATTCTATCATCCTGATTCTGTTTTTCTGCTATTTGCTAAATTAAATTTGGCTTACATCTCAATTCAGCTACCAAGGTATTATCTGGATTCAACTGTAACTGAACATTCATAGCCTTTAGGGCGAATAATGCTTTTCTGCTTAGAGCATCTGCTACCACATTCGCCTTTCTTGGATGGTAGTCTATCACACAGTTATAATCTTTGATCAACTCCATCCATCGTCTCTGTCTCAGATTGAGTTCTCTTTGAGTAGACAAATACTTCAGACTCTTGTGATCTGTGTATATGTAGCACTTCTCACTATATAAGTAATGCCTCCATATTTTCAAAGCAAATACGATGGCTGCAAGTTCCAGATTATGTATAGGATAGTTCTGTTCATGAGTTTTCAGCTGTCTGGACGCATATGCAACCACCTTGCCTTCCTGCATCAGTACACAACCTAAACCATAGTGTAAGGCATCACTATAGATCACAAAATCTTTACCTGAAACCGGCTGAATTAGGACTGGAGCCTCTACTAGCATCGTCTTCAATCTGTCAAAAGCTGCTTGGCATCTGTCAGTCCATTCAAATCTGACATTTTTATGCAGTAGCTTGGTCAACAAACTTGCTATGGATGAAAATCCCTTCACAAACCGTCGATAATAACCTGCCAAGCCTAAGAAACTTCTGACTTCTGCAACATTCCTAGGAGGCTTCCAATCCATAATTGCTTCAATCTTTTTGAGATATGCCTTAATACCCTCTGCTGACACAATATGGCCCAGAAATGCAATCTCGGCCAACCAGAACTCACATTTACTCATTTACCATATAGTTGCTTCTCCCTCAGAAGTTTCAATACCACTCTGAGGTACTTGTCATGGTCCTCTGTCGTCTGTGAGTATACCAGGATATCATCAATAAATACAACCACAAACTGATCCAGGTATGGTCGGAATATCCGGTTCATCAGATCCATCAAGGCTGCAGGTGCATTTGTTAGCCCAAATGGCATCACTACAAATTCGTAATGTCCATACCTTATTCTGAATGCTGTTTCGGAATATCAGAATCTTTTATTCTCAACTGATGATATCCCGATCTGAGATCTATCTTTGAGAAGACACAGGCTCCTCTCAACTGATCAAACAAATCATCGATTCTAGGCAACAGATATTTATTCTTGACAGTGAGTTTATTCAGCTGCCTATAATCGATGCACAATCTCAATGACCCATTTTTTTTTTCACAAATAACACTCGAGCTCCCCACGGGGATATACTGGGTCTGATGAAGCCTTTATCCAGCAATTCTTGTAACTGTATTTTCAGTTCTTTCAGCTCTGCTGGTGCCATTCTGTAAGGAGCTATTGATACTGGTACAGTACCTGGTACCACGTCAATCACAAACTCCACTTCTCTCTGAGGTGGCAAACCAGGAAGTTCCTCTGGAAATACGTCTGCGAAATCACACACAGTGGGTATATTCTGAATTGTAGAATCAACCTTTATGGAATCAACCACTTGTGCCAAATAAGCTTCACAACCCTTTCTTATCAATTTACAGGCTGTAGTGGCTGAAATAACATTGGAGAGATAATCCCTCCTTTCACCAACTAATGTGACTTTTGTACCATCGATTGTTCTGAGTGTTACTCGTTTCAAATTGCAGTCAATCACTACCTTGTGTTTGGACAGCCAATCCATGCCTAGAATAACATCAAACTCATGGAATGGCAACTCCATCAAATCACCTGGAAATTCATACTCCTGAATCCGAATAGGACAATTTCTGTACACACTGTTCACAACCACACTTTGACCTATCGGATTGCTGACTAGTACGTCATATTCAGTGGGTTCAGTTTTCAAATTTCGTTGTTTCAACAATGCATCACATATATACGAATGAGTAGAGCCTGGATCTATCAATGTAATAGCTGTAGTGTCAAAGATAAAAATTTTACCAGCAATCACATCTAGCGCATCCTTATCTTCCTGAGCCCTAATACCATAGGCTTGTGCAGGGGTACGAGTATCCGGTCTTGCCACTGATTCTGACACCCCTCTGTGGCTACCACCTTCAATTCCTGCCTGACTGGGCCTCCTACTTTTGGAAGTAGTAGGAGTAGATCTCTCTGGTTGCTGAACATGAGTAATCTGGTTTTTCGGGCAATCTCTGTAAAAATGATCACGAGATCCATACCTGTTGCAAGCTCCTGTAGCTCTCCAGCACTCCCCTGGATGTCTCTTTCCATAATGCTCACATAATACTAGGGCTGGTCCCTTAGCTGCATTCCCAAGGGTACTGGCTATTAATGTTGCAGACTGACCCGGCCTAGCTGTGGGTATGGGTTTCTGTGACTGCATAAGACCACTAGACTGCGGTCCCTTCAAATTTTTACTCTGTGGCTGATATGAACTAGATTACCCTGATCCCCTTCTCTGTTTACTTCTGTCTCGTCTGGCCTGTTCTTCTTTCTTGATTCTTTCAACATTCAAAGTTGCTGAGACAAGTCTGGTAAAATCTTCAAACTCAAATGCGGCAACCTGTAGGCGGATATAATCATTCAGTCCATCTTCAAACCTCCTGCACCTGTCTGCCTCTGTGGCCACCATGTCTCGAGCATATTTACTCAACTTGACAAATTCTCTATCGTACTCTGTCACTGTCATCTGTCTCTGTTTCAGGTACGTAAATTCTCTCTTCATATTCTCTAAGTAAATACGACCGACATACTTTCTTCGAATTTCCCTCTAAAACAACTCCCAAGTTTTGTCTTCCGGCCGCACTGACTGTATAACGGAGGTCCACCATTAGGTCAAATTAGGTCAAATTTCCTAATAACAAATCATATATATACTAGGGCTCTAGGATTTTAACTTAACCAAGTCAAATTAGGATTCTAAATCCTTTTATTTTTGGTCTCCTTAAAGTTTGAACCTTTGACCTCTAGGACTATTAAATAATCACATTATTTAATTGCTTTTGTCCTTGTCATGGTTTGAATCTGCAACCTCCTATTTAATAATTAAAATAATTCATAATTCATAATTATTAATTTTATTTAATTATTAATTAAATAATTATATTATTTAATTAATTCTCTTTAATTAAATTGTATTACTTTCGTAACACTATTAATTGGCCCATCCAATTAATTTACCGTGATCCTCGTTACCAACAACCATAAGAGTTAGAAAGGGGACCTAATGGACCCACATTTTTAGCTCCAATAATACTTAGTAATATTAATTAAACTCTTTAATTAATATTTGATGATTATTAGCCTCGGATTTATTCCACTAAAAACCCAAGGCTGCACTCTCAGAACTGTAGACGTATTTATACAATATGAAGTCTCAGTATCCATTGATATAGCTATTTGCATATAGTGTGATCCTTCACAAATAGTTCATAGCTAGCGCTAGGTCATAATGTCAGTTATACTCCTCTAGTTATATCTATTCCTTTAAGCATCGTTAATCCTCTAATGAACAATTAACTCTTGTTCTTCCTCACAGAAGAAGGAGAGTGCTCATAATCGTTCAAGCCCTGAATCAACTCTTAAGGAAACTACTCATCTACTTCAATCAAGAAGGAGTGGATTCTATTATTGTGCTCATACCTTCCCAGCCACACGCCAAACCGCAACTCCAAGATACGGAGGTATTGGTCGAGAATACTACATCGACCTCACTCATGGTAAATAAAAAACCATGATCTAATCTGAAGGAGTTGATAAGACACTCAGGATTAAGATCACCTATAAATAGCCATCGTTTGTCAATATATATGAATCTCATCTACTAATGGATCTTGGTGAGTGATTCATATAAATTGTGGTTGATGCGTGATTTTATGCAACTCGCAAGTGTACGATATCAACATAAGTAATAAAGAGTAAGTAGAGTATCGTTCCCACGAGGACAATGAATATCAATTACCAAAATTAACTCAACCTAATTCTATTTGGAATAACAATATTTTAGAAATTGCAAATTAACTAAAAACAATTAAAAATTATGATTCGAATTCAAGGGAATTGAGGAGTTAGGATATTCGATTTCACTTGGTTATTATTATCAAACACTTATGAGTTACTATCTAGATTTTATTATCGATGGTTGAATGCGTGTTTAAACTAGATTAACTAATAATCTCTCTCGAGTATTACCAGAATTATTCCATCGCACACCAATACCCTATCTCTCGATGACTACTGAGTGCGCAAGAACACATTAAGAATAAATAAACACAAAAAAAGCAACACAAACCAATTACTATATCTCTATGTAATTTAGTATGTGATAGACATTAATACGAGCACGTGGCTGGCGTCTCCTCTCGGTTCATAACCCAACCACCTATGATGATTCTAAGTGATGATCAGACACAATAGAAAGTAATAAACTCAATAATATCTATTCAACACATCAATAAAAAATATAAATAGAAAAACTCAATTATATTTAATAATTAATAAACTAAGATCCATCATCAATCCTAACCATGGAAAATTAGTTCATGCTTGAATAATAGAACAAAGCAATTATATTCTTAAATCCTAGCATGACTAATTACAACGAAAAAGTAAAGGAGAAGAAATCTTAGAAAACTTCGTTGATTCCCAATCGATTGCTTTCCCAGGTGATGCGAAATTGATGACGAATGCGATGCGGAACGAAGATGTTGCTTCCAAACCCTAGAATTTTTCAACCTCTTTCTCTTATTGATTAAGTCTCTATTTATAGCTTTTCCAATGAGAGTTTGAGAAGGAAAAGATGTCCTGAATTCGTGCATCAAAAAGTGCTACATGAGGTAGTGCTTCTTGATGGAAAAAGCTACGAGTAGAAAAGTGCTACCTCAGATAGCGCCCTTAGGTAGCGCCTCTTGGTAGCGCCACCTGATAGGGAAGAAAAGCGCTAGCTAAGGGCGCTACCTCTTGGTAGCGCCACCTGATGGGCGAATTCTCCACCAAAAGGTGCTACCTAAGAGCGCTACCTCTTGGTAGCGCCTCCTAAACTTACTCTTCAACTTGATTTTATAGCCTATTGATCCGAAATCATCTAAAACATCATCGAACATCGAATATCCCCTGCACACTAAATAAACACATCAAAATGTCAAATTTCCCTCAAGAATCGAGCAAAAATGATAAATAATAGGGTCGCAAAATCATGTAAAATATAACATTATCAATACCTCCAAACCTACCTTTTGCTCGTCCTCGAGCAAAATCGGAACGAAATAAAAACAAAAAAACAAAAATAAACAAATAAAGTAAACTATCTAATCCACTTTCATAGGTAAACACGATGGCACTTAGCATGTGCCATAAGCCTTTAAACCCCTAGGTGTCCCTAGTAGGAGGAGTTGTGTCTCCTGAGGGTTTACATATACGACGCCCACAAACGCAATCCCTGCGCGTTGAACTTATTGACACACTTACTTAAAACATACTGTCGAAGACTCATTCATGCATGACATACCAATAATCAATAACTCAGGCTCAGTCTATGGAATTAAACATCAAACAATATCTAACTAACCAATGCTCGAGTTATCATAATCTCAAAACAAACACATTCGAATTCCATTGATATAATTTGCCTCGACTCTACATCTCGCATGGAATCTCTCATTATAGCTCTTAGAACCTAGGCATATACACTCATTCAAATATATGCGAATTGGAGTTTATGCACAATAAAAATCAAATTTTTCTTCGCATATGAGTATGAAAACAGAAAGACGCTCAGATTATGCAAAAGATCTCATAAACAGATTCAAACACTAAGAACGAAATAAATCACAATGCATACACATACTCTTAAATTGGAATCATCAAAAGATCAGTAGGTCTTTTTCTCGGTTATAATGGGGCCAAGGGTGGAGGTTAAGAAATAGAACGGAAACCGGATTTCAAAAAGAACTTAGGATCACAAACACATAGATTTATTCGAACTTAGACAAACCTCCACATTTCTTTTCAAGCACAAATTTTTTATTTTTTATTTTTTTTTTATGAATCCAATCCTTTTTTTTTTTTTACTTCAAGCCATTCAATCTTAACACTTTTCTTTTCTCAATTTTTTTTTTTAAGTAGAACACGACTTGAATTGACTTGAACACTTTTGATTTCCTTATTTTCTTTTCTTACCTTCACAACTTTTCTTGAAAATTCCCTTCTCTTTTCTATGATTCATCTCTAAATGATCCCAAGCTCAAAGGGTAAAGCTAAAAGTATAAGGGCTTGGATACGGATTTCGTGGGAGATGCAAGAAAATGGTTAATGTGTTTGGCTTCAAAGGGGGTAATGGAGCACACAAAAAGGTTGGGAATTATGGCCTTTAACTTGGTTTAAAAACACACATAGCCTACATCACTTCTCAAGCTTCAACTAACTCAAAAGTATAGCACACATGTGAATTTATTTAAAATAGAGTTTATTAGTATCCAAAGCAAAACCTATAGAGATCATTCTATTTTAAAATTATCACGGAGAGTGTATAGGAGTAGAAACAATAAAATCCTCTCAAAATAAAACGATAACAGCTCAAAAACTCACAAGGGTAGTCTCTACTATTAATCATGGTTATTCAAACATGTTGTTTCTCCACTATAATATCAAGAATATGACTAATTAAATACCGAACAATGAAAAATTCTCTAAGACCTTACTTTAATAAAAGATTATTGACACTGCCTATAGAACGGTCGTACAATCATATGTCTAAGCATCATATTTCAACAAATTCAACTAACAGCAAATTCAACTAACAACGCACCAAAGTTCGAATTCCTACCCCCAAACTTAAATATAACATTGTCCTTAATGTTAGTCAATATAAGATCAAAAACAGAGAATAGGGAATTTGAAACTCAATAAAGTTATAATACACCCTCCCGATAGATTGTACTGTATACATACAGATAATTATAAGATAAAAAGAAAGAGAAAAGAGAGAGAGAGGGAGAGAGAGAGAAGAGTGACCGGCCGAAAGAAGAAAGAAGCAAAGAAGAAGAAGGTGTTCGGCCAAGCAAGAGGGAAGAAGAAGAATCGGGTAAGTGGTATCAGTGATGCTATGGATACTCTACCTTTAAAATGGTTTTTGGAGTCTTCTCTTATCAGCTGTCCATGTAGATGTTAAATTATTAAAATGGTTTTTGGAATTTCAATAAATACTAATAGGAACAGATAATCAGTTTTGAAATGGTTGGTACTTGGTAAATAATATTGGGGATATAAGTGAATGATTTAGCTGTTAAATTATTTTCGTCGTGTGAGATATAGTTTGAACTCTAAAGATGTTAATTGATGATGAATTTCTGATGAGATTTTATTAAGTACACCTATGTTGAATTGATTGTAGTTGGTTGAGGCAAATAATGAGATATTTACGCAAAGTAGTTGTCATTTAACTTGTCTTTCAATTGTGAAGTTGATAAATGGCTTATGGCTCTCAAAAGTTTCAATCTTTCTATTGTGATACTTACCAGTGAGAGTTTAGAAGCATGGGGCATGAAGGAAAGTGACAAGAAATAAAAAGAGGAATTTTTTAATTGAATGTTTATGAGTTAATTGATAGTGTGAATTTGAAATCGTTAAGTAAGAAATCAAAATGATTCTCAAATTAGTGAATTGTATTATGAGTTTTGTTGTGATGTTGTGTTTGGTGGTTGATAAGAGTTGTAGAAATTGTTTAGAATAAAATTAAATCATTAGTTTTGAGAATTTTTGAAATTAAATTCGAAATTGAAGCTATAATTAGTTTAATTGAGTTTAATGAAGTTGAATTTGATGTTGTTAAGTGAAAAAAATTTATTTATGTTAAATTGATGAAGATTAGAATGAAAATTTGTGCAGAAATCGAATGTTGATAGTGTAGAGATTTCAATTATTGGGTAATTAAGTATTAGAAATTGTATTTGTATGAATTGATATAAATTGGTATTTAGAAATCCAAGAAAATGTATTGGATTGTGTTGTATGAGATTCGAATTAAGAAATATTGAATGATTCAAGGTATATATAATTGTAGAGACATGATTTTCAACAAATTAAATATAATTGATTTTATGAGAATAGAAGAAATTGAAGAATAAAGTGTTAAATATGTTAATAGAGTTGTTGTATTTATATTAATGATTTAATTTGGAAATATATTACTTTAGGGAGAAATCTCTATAGTATGGGAGAAAATGAAATTATGCGGAAAGACAAGAAATGTAATGAGACGAAGGAACCAGAGCGCAAAGCTTAGAGAGAACCAGAAACCAGTGAGTGCAAAATTATATTTTTAGTTGAAATATACTTTAGTATGTTTCCAAGTTTAATTTAAGTATTTATGACTTTATATACATGTATATTTATTTATATGTGTTTTTGTAATTATAATAGAATTGATTGCCTCAGATATATTTTAATTAAAATATTTTTATATATCAGAATGTTTGAGTTTATTTTCAATAGATGAAAATATTTACTCATAGAAATTAGTTAAAGAAATATATTTTAGTTATAATTCAAGTTTTTAAATCAAAAATTAGTTTTCAAAGTACAGAAAATAGTTTTCAAACTATGGATACCCATTTATTATCAGATTATCAGCAGCTATCAGTTATCAGATTATCAGCAGTAGACCCGGCCGGTACACCCCATTTGTGTGTGGCAAGTTAAGGGGGGCACAGTCCGCTAACTCCAGGGGGGTTGAGTCTGTCGCGTTTGTCGGTCGTCCACACATTGGGGTGTTGTCTCACTCTATGTCGCGATGCAGCATTCTGCCCATAGACAGTGAGATGTCTTTTATCAGATTATCAGAGTCACCAGTGCGGCGTCAGATTAGTCGCCTAGTGATACCCTCCATATGGTGCGGCACCAGTTGAGTCACCCTATGAATTATCAGTTATCAGATATCGGTTTTCCATTGGCATTTCAGAAAAGTTTTATCAGAAAAAGTATTATCAGAAAAGTATTTTAACAGAAAAGTGTTATCAGAAAAAAAAAATTTATCAGAAAAGGTTTATCAAAAAGGTCTTATCAGAAAGATTTTATAAGAAAAGTTTTATCAGAAAAGTTTTATCAGAAAAACATTATTAGAAAAGCATATTATTTTAGCATTTCAGTTATCAGAAAAATATATTATTTCAATTTATCAGATTTCAGAAAAGTATATTATATTAGTTTATTAGTTTTCAGAAAAGTATATGATATCAATTTTCAGTTTTCAGAAAAATATATTATCTCAGCATTTCAGTTTTTAGGAAAATATATTATTCCAGTTTTTCAGTTTTCAGATCAATATATTATCTCAGCATTTCAGTTTTCAATTATCTATGATATCAATTTTCAGTTTTCAGAAAAATATATTATCTCAGCATTTCAGTTTTTAGGAAAATATATTATTCCAGTTTTTCAGTTTTCAGATCAATATATTATTTCAGCTTTTTAGTTTTCAGTAAAGTATATATATTATTATTATTATTATTATTATTTCAGCAATAACAAAAAGATTGAAAGGTTTTCAGTATAGTTTTCAGAAGTTAAATATCAAGATAGTTTTAGTATGGATTTCAGAATAGTTTTTAGAAAATAGATTTTAAAAATAGTTTATCAGTGCAGTATTTTCAGAAAACAGATTTATATTCTTTTCAAATTTCAGGGAGGTTAATAGAAAAAGAATTAAAGTTTATTTAGAAATTAATAACACTCACTGAGCTCGTTTAGCTCATATTAGTTTTATGTTTTTTTTTTAAACTAACCTCCCAGTTGCAGGTGCAGACAGTGCAGGGACGCCTAGGACCGGCAGGACTAGTCAGAACATTGCTGTGACAGTTCAAAATTACGTTTAATGTTTCAGTTGTAATAATTATGTAATGTTTATATTTGATATTGTTTTTAGCGCATGAGTATTTTATTTAAAAATTATATTTGTCTATTTCAGTTAATTTGACTTTTATGGTTGAGTTGTGATTTTGGTGATGGACCAGAGATTCACAGTAGTTGAGATTTGGGATTTTATAGAAGTGTTAAAGTTTTTATGCAGGTCTCCAAGATTTGGTAATTTCAGAAAAACAGAGGAGATTCTGCCAAAAGTTTTATAAAATTGTTTTAAATGAAAAAAAAAAATTCTACTCAGATTTTCAGTTAAAAGAAACGACTTAACTTCACGGAAGCCTTCTAGCGGGGCAAGCTTCGACTGGGAAGCTACCACGGAGTGCCGGCAGGCTACCTAATGGGAGATAGTAGGTTAGGGGCCTGTCAAAAGTGCACTGGTGAGGATTTACAATGAACACAACAGATTATCAGAACTAAGAATCACAAGCAAACATACTAAATTTAGCGAAAAACTAACAAACTATCAACAATCCTAACAATTCCAAAGTTTAAACAAGCAATCCAAAAACTAACATTATTAACAAAAAATGAAACAAAAATAAAATTTTACCAGGTTGTCTCTTGCTTTCGCCCACCTGCCCTATAATTGATATCTTCTCATCAACCTACCATACCATTCTAACCAAGTGACAGTAAGAGAAGATAGCTCTCCTAGCCATGCATACCTTAAATAAGAAGGTAGCTTTTTAGGGCCCAAGTGTGGTGGTTGCTCAAAGGGTGGAGGCGGTTTGGGCTTTCCTTCTCCAAGCTCTTTAAAATAAAATGTATTCATGTACAAGGGCGAAAGCGAAGAATCTAACCAAAGTGCATCATCTGCAACCTTTTGGCTATCATCCTTTTCAATGGCATGGATAAAAAATGAATCAAGTGGCTCTTGAGATGTGGCTGCCTTATCTCCATGTAACACATTTTTGTTCACTTCCATCTCTACTTGATCAATTCCCATCGGATGTTCAACTAGCTTTTTGATTTCCAAGGTAATCTCCTTGCATTGCTCCATCGGATATGTCTCTATGTTGTTTTGCAATGCTTCTTGTGCTTCCCCTTGGATCTCTTTTGCTAATTGGCTTATTTGAACCTCCAAGTTTTGGATGGCTACTTGGGATTATTGTACCGCTTGACCAAGTTGCTTTAAAGAACTTTCTTGCACATCCATCCGTGTGTCCATCTTTGACATTATTGTATCTTACTTCGACATGAATGCAGAAATCAAGTCTTCGACAGAGGACTTCTCTTCTTGTTGATTGCTCCATGAAAAATCAGCATGGTTGCTTCACCAGGGATTGTATATGCTCGAGTAGGGGTTGTTATGTTGATAGTTATAATTTTGCACATAATTTATTTGTTCATAACTGCCATCAGCAAACGGATTGCCCACCTGACAATCGATGCTTATATGCGGCCCCCCATATAAGAAACAACCCAATGGTGTTCCAACTGAACTTTCAGGTGTTGCCCTTTCATATGACCATTGATAATCATTAGTTGCCACTGCTGCAATAGGATTATATGCCTCATACCACGAGTACATAACCTATACAAAATAATAATAATAATATTAAAACAAAAATAATAAAAAAAATACAAAAAAATACAAAAAAAATACAAAAATACACAAATAAAAAAAATTCCAAAGTAGCAAAAGACTAAATCGGTATTGATATTGACATTCAATTGTCCCCGGCAACGGCGTCAAAAACTTGATACGTGATTTTATGCAACTCGCAAGTGTACGAGAGCAACACAAGTAATAAAGAGTAAGTAGAGTATCGTTCCCACGAGGACAATGAATATCAATTACCAAAATTAACTCAACCTAATTCTATTTGGAATAACAATATTTTAGAAATTGCAAATTAACTAAAACAATTAAAAACTATGATTCGAATTCAAGGGAATTGAGGAGTTAGGATATCCGATTTCACTTGGTTATTATTATCAAACACTTATGAGTTACTATCTAGATTTTATTACCGATAGTTAAATGCGTGCTTAAACTAAATTAACTAATAATCTCTCTCAAGTATTACCAGAATTATTCCATCGCATACCAATACCCTATCTCTCGATGACTACTGAGTGCGCGAGAACACATTAAGAATAAATAAACACAAAACAAGCAACACAAACCAATTACTATATCTCTATGTAATTTAGTATGTGATAGACATTAATACGAGCACGTGGTGGGCGTCTCCTCTCGGTTCATAACCCAACCACCTATGATGATTCTAAGTGATGATCAGACACAATAGAAAGCAATAAACTCAATAATATCTATTCAACACATCAATAACAAATCTAAATAGAATAACTCAATTATATTTAATAATTAATAAACCAAGATCCATCATCAATCCTCACTATGGAAAATTAGTTCACGCTTGAATAATAGAACAAAGCAATTATATTCTTAAATCCTAGCATGACTAATTACAACGAAAAAGTAAAGGAGAAGAAATCTTAGAAAACTTCATTGATTCCCAATCGATTGCTTTCTGAGGTGATGCGAAATTGATGACGAATGCGATGCGGAACGAAGATGTTGCTTCCAAACCCTAGAATTTTTCGACCTCCTTCTCTTATTGATTAAGTCTCTATTAATAGCTTTTCCAATGAGAGTTTGAGAAGGAAAAGATGTCCTGAATTCGTGCATCAAAAAGTGCTACCTAAAAAGTGCTACCTGAGGTAGCGCTTCTTGGTAGCGCTTTTTGATGGAAAAAGCTACGAGTAGAAAAGTGCTACCTAGGGGTAGCGCCTCTTGGTAGCGCCACCTGATAGGGAAGAAAAGCGCTAGCTGAGGGCGTTACCTTGGTAGCGCCACCTGATAGGCGAATTCTCCACCAAAAGGTGCTACCTTCTCTTAGTAGCGCCTCCTAAACTTACTCTTCAACTTGATTTCATGGCCTATTGATCCGAAATCATCCAAAACATCATCGATCATCGAATATCCCCTGCACACTAAATAAATACATCAAAACGTCTAATTTCCCTCAAGAATCGAGCAAAAAATGATAAATGATGGGGTCGCAAAATTATGCAAAATATGACATTATCAGTGGCCCAGTCCTATAAGATCTCATCATATAAGCTGCCTTCATTCTTATGTCAACTACATGGGCGGTCTAGGATAAGACCACTGTACGATACAGAATGGACCGCAGCAGTAGATCAACCAGAAACAAACTACCAAGCTTTGTTTGCTCTCTACGGACTCTTTAGATTGTATGTCTCAAAATGAATCCTACTGTATATGACTTTCATATACTCATTTTGAGTTTACATCGTGCAATCTTGGATGTTACTTGCATAATATAAATGTATGAACTAAAATAAAACACTTTCTATTTGAATGATAAACATTTAACTTGTCATTTATATCTAACAGCATTTACAATTACAAGCTTTAGGATATAAATCCCAACAGTGTATCCTAACTAGAAATCGTGTGACTATCAGATGTGGATGAAACAATAATCATGTCAATGATTTTTGTTGACTGAACACTAGTCGAACTAGGTTCTAGCTCTTTAATATGATCTTCGATCGAGGTTTATGATTGCTCATACAATCCTTTTTAAGAAACATTGCGTTTGTCGATACAGACAATTTATTTTCTCAAGGATTATAGAAGAATCCACCTTTAGTTTCCCGAGGGTATCCTACAAACAAATATACTTGTGAACGAGTTTTAGTTTTTCACTTTTGTTCTTTGGTATATATACCGGACATCCCCAAATGCGAAAATATTGTAAACTAACATTATGATCATTCCACAACTCTTGAGGAGTCTTAGGAACAGACTTGGATGGAACTAAATTCAAGATGTATGTGATCGAAACGATTATGTTATATTTTTACTCCCTTTTACCTTGTCTTTTGATCTCGTTTTCAAGTTAATTTGATAGGTATAATGTGTGTGTTGAGCTTGTGCATGTCTTAAGTGATTAATAGGGAAGAAGTGCCGAGTGGGAAGTATGGAGCTCAAAAGAGGCGTTTTGGACCAATGAGTGCAACGACCTAGGTTTCACGACATTATACTGAGTCGTGAAGAAAAGAGCATTTTTGGCTAGAGAGTGTCAGACTTGGTTTCACGACCAAGGGTCGCGGTGAGAGCATTGCGACGAAGATACCTAATTTTGGCAGAAAGAATCGCAACCAATTTTTACAACCAAGGGTCGCGCTAGAGAATGGCGAAGAAAGGATCAATTTTGAGCAGTGAGTGTGGCAACCTGGGTCTCGCGACCAAGGGTCGCGATACACGGTCACGGCGGTGATTTTGACGCCCTAATTCGAGCGGCTATAAAAAGGAAAGAAAGAAGATTAATAGGGGGTTCATTCCAGATGCGAAAAATCTCGTTCCCAAGGCCAAAGATCTGTTCCAAACACTCTTCCACCACCACTTCTTGTGTTCTTCTGATCAAAGACACAAGCCACACTATTAGTTCATCATCTTCATCAATCTTTCATCGGAGAAGACAAAGTATTGAAAGAGACGAAGTTTCAGCCGGACCAAAGTGGAATTTCTCACTCTTAGTGCTAGGTTGTATCTCATCTTTATCTTCTTCTATTATTTTGATTGTTGTCATGTGTAACTAATTTCATAGTTAGGGGTTCAATAGACTATGATTGAGTTTTAGGTTTTGTAATTGACTATCATATTCTTTGATATATTTCAAGAGCTTTATTTCCTAAATAATTGATTCTATTGATTTATAATTCTTGTTATTTGTATTATGAAAGTATTTGCATGGATGTTGAATTCGATTAATAAGGAAATTCTAGCCTATTTGAGAAATCATTAAGTTAGAATTGTGTATATCTTAATTCTAGGAAATAATGAGTAGATTGATTAAGGCGTGAAAGTGCTTAATTAACCTAGGAACTGGAATTAATAATGGGTTTCTAATTGTTTTCACTCTAGGACCAATAGGTGAATTTAATTAAAATTACAACATCAATGCATGACCAATATAATTTGATATGCCATTGTTAGGAATAGTTTAATTCTTTGAAATATTCACTCTAAATAGTCAATTGCAATACCCACGCTCATGATTGAGACCATTTGACCATCTAACATTTTCTAACCCTTAGTTAAGTCTACTTTAGATAATTGTTTTCAGTACTTTTAAGTTAGGTATTCAAACCAACAATTCTAATTTCAATTTCTATTTTGTTAATGATCTTTAGTTTTAGTATTAGTGAACCACCACTTCCTTGTGGACATACTCACTTGATTTTATTACTTTGACACATTCTGCACTTGGGATTTATCTCACGCGCTATGAGTGTCTCAAGTTTTTGTGCCGTTGCCGGGGAAGTGGTTTTCAATTGCTAGTTCTAATGTTAAAGATTTTTCTTTTTGTGTTTGATTTCTTTGTTTTACTTTTGTTCCTTTTTTTATTTTAGTTTTTCTTTGATTTTGTTTTCAAGTAATCGTGCAAAGCTATATGCACGGTTGTCGTTTGCATGAAGGAATAGTGTTGGCACTGAACGACAATATAGACTGCATTGGGAGATTGACGAACAACACAACTGACTCAAATCTTCCCACTTCAAAAGCGGAACTATTTGAGAACATCATGGATGAGATAAGAATGAGGTGCCTGTACCTCGCGTGATGAGAGATTATGCTTGACCAGTCATCGAAACCTCTCCATCATGCATTCTGCTGGACGACTTGTCCAGAAACTATGAGATGAAGAACATCCACTTTAATATGCTGCCTTTGTTCTATAGAGATGCTAATGAAGATCCTTTATCTTTCATGCGGGAATTCTATGGCACCATTCAGACCTTCACATGGCAGAGGCTGTCTGAAGATCAGCTCAGAATGAGGTGTTTCCCTTACACCATGAAAGACCGAGCCAAGCAGTGGCTAATGACTCTTCCACCAGGGTCTCTTTGCACATGACAATATGTTTATAATAAGTTCATTACGAAGTTCTATTCCAATCAAAAGGCAGCCGAGTTGTAAAACATAATAGCCATATTCACACAGGGAGACTGTAAGCCATTCCATGAGGCATGAGATCGCTTCAAACTGCTATTGATTTAGTGCCTACATCATGGTTTCCCGTTAGAGCTACAGAATCAATTCTTCTATGACGGATTGACATTGAATTGTCAAGCCATAGTCAACAAACTATAGGAGGAGCCATGGTAGAAAAAACAATAGAACATACATACGAGCTCCTTAAGATGTTGGGAGTTAATTCCCAACAGAAAAGTGTCAGAGGAAAGAAGCCAGATGTCTATGAGGTGAACACTAGTACATGGCTGGTTAAGTAGGTGGCAGAGCTGAGTCGTCAGATGTAGAATCTGGCAGCTTCTATTAGACAGAGACCCGATGTTGCTTGCTCAATTTGTTAATCAGCTCAGAATGAGGTGTTTCCCTTACAACATTAAAGACCGAGCCAAGCAGTGGCTAATTACTCTTCCACCAGGGTCTCTTCGCATATGACAAGATGTTTACAACAAGTTCATTGTGAAGTTCTATTCCAATCAAAAGCCAGCCGAGTTGTAAAGCATAATAGCCATATTCACACAGAGAGACGGTGAGCCATTCCATGAGGCATAAGATCGTTTCAAGCTGCTATTGATTCAGTGCCCACACCATGGTTTCCCATTAGAGCTGCAGAATCAATTCTTCTAGGACGGATTGACATTGAATTTTCAAGCCATGGTCAATGACACGCTCATAATGCGTGGGAATAATCCCAAGTGCAGGATGTATCGAAGTAATAATTCTCATGAGTACGGGGTCGAATCCACAAGGAAGTGTTGTGCTAATTCTATAAACTAGAGATTGAATCTAAGCAATAAAAATAAATCAATTGTTTTGGGATTTTTTTTCGAATTTAAACTACAACTAACTAGAACAATAAACTAATGCGAGACGAATTCAAATGGAAGGAACCGCTGGGTGGTCACACGGTCCCAATCCCGGATAAGGATAAATAATAACTATTATGAAGCACGATATTAACACGATAAGACTTCTACAACTAAGGTCTCACCACATTGTATGGGTCACACAATTGTGTGTAAATTCAATCAAACACACTTATGGTCATAGAGTGCAATTAATCGAAAACCATAGTTGTTCTAATACTTAGGTCAATTAAGTAATTTCTTATCGAAACTAACCTAGTGTTGATTTTAGAGTCAATTAAGCGTTATTGCAATTTAATGATTTCTCATGCAAATCACAATGATATCTAATTGCCATTAATCTAAATACTTACAAAATTACTTTTGTTTATGCATAGACACAAGAATAACTCGCAATTGATAGAATAAAAGATACTCAAAAACATTACACAATATATATATATATATATATATATATATATATCAACTTGAACTTAATCAAAGAACTTACAATCGCTTTTGCGATCGAATTGAATAAGAATAAATCACAACAAGATAATATAAAAGTAATCTCAAAGTCAAATCATGTAATAACACATAAAAAATATTACATAGTCAAATTTTCAAATCCGTTAATGGTTCCTACGACCACTTAACAACAAAACTAGCCACTCATGCTATCAAATAAACAGAAAGACAATGTAAGGGATGTGATACAACCCATTTAATGATGTCGAGAATTGAAATCCGCTTGTTTCCGGTTTGGACTTCTCCTCCGTTGATCTTCGTCTTCTCTTGATGAATACTCGAAGCAATCCGTGAACTAACTTTGTGTTGATGATTGATGATGAAGGATGGTGTTTTTTATGATGAAAAGTGATGAAAATTTGGCCAAAAACGCAACTTGAAGCTGCCCAATTCCGTCTGGCTGAACCCGCAAAACTGCTGTCCTGTTATGCTTTTATAACAGCGTCCTAAGGTTGTAGAATTTCTCCCTTGCGAGACCACAGCACCGCGACCAGTGGTAGCACCGCTTGGTCACGGCGCACACTGCTGCAATTCACTTGTTCCACGCGATGAATAGGTGCGACCCCAGTTCGCATGGATACTGCTTACGTTGCCTATTGGTGGAGTTTCTTCTGCATAGAGATCGAATGGTCGCGACCCAAGCTCGTACAGTGGCTCGCGTTGCCCACTATGTTGGAATTTTCCTCCGCTTGCAATCCTCCATGCGAGCAAGATGGTCGCAACCCTCGCTCGCTTTGCTCACTGGAGTAGATTGCTCCCTCTACGTGCACGATCAACGAGCGCGACCCATGGTCGCATGCCATGGTCGTGTGGCATGCTGACTTGGATTTCCTTCTTCTGTGATCACACATGCAGCTGTTGAGTTTCTTCAATTCTTCCATGCAAGGTGGCTGGCAAGGGCTGCATGTAATTACACCTGGTCAGCTGCTGTTGATTTTCTTTGCCATGTGCATTGTCCTCATAAAATCTTCTTCCACGTGTAAACTAAATGGTGAGCAAGCATTGGTCCATGTTCCTCTCATGCATGCAAGCTGGCTGCATGTAATCTTTCCCATGCAAGGTGGCTTTGATGCTTTCTTACACGTGTAAGCTGATTGCATGAGTATTTATTGATCACACGCTCTCTCATAGTACCCAAAGTGCGTAGTTCTGAGCTCGATTCATCATATATTTGTGTAAATTCACGGGAATCACCTAGAAGCGGCACATGCTCACAAAGCACATCAAACGCACCGAAAATACTTGAAATTATAATTAAAAGATACGGTTCAAGAGATGTAAAAATATAACAATTATCCACCGATCAGTTAACAAACTGCAGGAGGAGCCATGGCAGAAAAACCTATAGAATAGACATACGAGCTCCTTGAGATGTTGGGAGCTAATTCACAATAAAAAAGTGTCAAGAGGAAAGAAACTAGGTGTCTATGAGGTGAACACTAGTACATGGCTAGTTAAGCAAGTGGCAGAGCTGAGTCGTCAGATGTAAAATCTGGCAGCTTCAATTGGGCAGAGACCCAATGTTGCTTGCTCAATTTGTGGAGTCAATGGACATGATCATGTTGTATGTCCATCCAGGGAGACGTTTTCGGAGTATGAGCATGAACAAGCGTAAGTGCTCAATATTTTTCCTCAGAGACAGCGGAATGACCTCTACTCCAATAATTATAATCTAGGATGGAGAAATCATTCGAACTTCTCCTGGAGAGATAATCATTAACAAACTGGACAAAATCAAGCAAATCCTCTGCATCACAAATTTAATTCTTTGCATCAAAATCAATATCAAGCAAATGTGCAGAACGCCTTCGATCAGCAAGCTGGTTCACCATATCAACAAGTGAGGCCATTGCTTGAGGATAAGTTTGATAAATTCATGTTTGCATTTCAATAGAGTCAGTAGACATTTCAGCAGAGTCAGCAAGTAGCTGAGTAGGGATTTCAATAGCAGGAAGCTGCAATGAGGAAAATTGAAGTGCAAGTTGGCCAACTTACTGAGACTCTACAATAAAACGTGCCTGAGAAGTTCCCTAGTCAACCAAAATAAGAAAAGACAATTAACGTCCTACGAAGTGGTAAGGTAATCAAAAATAGGGTTGGGGTGAACTTTCTGATGATTCTGTTCATGATGCAGGTACATGTCTAATGTTAGATCCTCCAGCGACAAAGGAACAAGAAGTAGTCATACCTACAAAGACTCTATTTCTTCACAAGGCTGCAGACCCTTATGTACCACCAGTTCCATTTTTGGGTTGTTTACAAAAGAGTGAGAATGACAAGACATTCTCAGAGATTTATGATGTGCTTTTAAGAGTCAATGTCAACTTGCCACTTTTGGAGATGATTTAGAAAATGCTTGTGTATGCTAAGTTCTTCAAGGAACTCAACACACGGAAAAGGCAATATGGGCCTAATGAGCGGGTGATGATTTCAGAAATAATCAGTGCTATCTTACAGAAGAAGCTTCTCCAAAGCTGAAGGATGCGGGGAGCTTCAACATTGACATCACAGTGGGGAATACGAAGAAGGAAAAAGTCATGTTAGATCTTGGGGATAGCATCAATTTGATGCCCTATTCGGTCTACATCCAACTGGGATTGCATGATCTCAAGCCCACTTCTATATCTCTGTTGTTGGCTGATCGGTCTACACGATATCCGAGAGGAATCATTGAAGATATCCTCATCCAGGTGGACAAGTTGATCATATCGACTGACTTTGTAGTCCTTGACATAGATGATGAAAAAGCGACATACAAAGATCTCTCAATTCTTTTGAGGAGACCATTCATCGCGACTGCAAAGACAATCATTGATGTGCAGAATGGGAAGCTTTCCATGATAGTCCTAGATAAAACCGTCAATTCTTAGGTATTTGACGCAATGAAACATTCTTTAAATTCACTTGACTGTTTTCATTTGGATATTGTAGATGCGATGATGGAAGAAGAGTTCACAAAGGATGAGCTAAAGGATTTGCTAGAGTTGGAGAGAAAGCTTGGGGAGATACAGTGCCTTGGCAATGTAGGAGCAAAGGACGGTCCAGAAACCGATTTGGGGGTTGATGAGAAAAAGCATTTACAAGCGAAAGCCCAACCGTGTTTAAATAAGCCGTGTAGACCTAAGCCCAACTTAGAAGAAAGTGTGTGTGAAGAAGAGTTGAAGTTGCTAAAAATGGGTGACATGGACCCAATGGAAGGCGACGAGGGGATGTGGGCGTGTCTTGCAGGATATGCAGCAGACATCATCCTAGATGTACACTAAACTTTGATTGAACACGACGTTTTGCCTAGATGTTAAATAAAGCACTTGGTGGGAGGTAACCTCCAATTTACTTCATTTTATTTTGTTTTGTTGGTATGTCAATTTTTCTTTTTTTTTTCTTCCTTTAAAGTGTTGTGCCTTGTGTTGAATAGAAGTTTGAAGGAAGTGAAGTGTTGGAGAAATTTGATAGTTATGGATATTAGGTTGATTTTGGTTGTTTTGATTGTGTTTTGGTTTTGTTTGTTTGTGAATTTTTTCCCTTATAATCCAGATGGTAAACATTGATGACAATATTTCATTTAGGTTTGGGATGAAATTTGCATTTGTGTGTCTTTGTATTTTCTTCATTGTAAATTTGTGATTTTGTTAATTTTGATATTTTAGTTAGGTTTACGAGCTATGCATACTTGCCAAATTGATATTTGAGTAAGATAATGTGAATGCGATATATCATGTGTTTTTCATAAAGTTTTAACTAAAATGTTGCTGGTATGAGTCTTTTGCATCTAGTTCATTTAAGTTTCTGACATCATTGCATTATAATAGGTAAAACTTGCCAAGTAGTTTGCCTTGATTAATAGTGGAGACTACCTTTAGTAAGAGTTGAGCTTTAATTACATTATTTTTTAGGGATCTTTTGTTTGTACTCTTAAACATTTTCTCGTACTTATTGAAATTAGATTGATCTCTATAGGTTTGCATTGGATGTTAATGAACCGCTTCTATTAAAAAGTCTTGCATGCATGTGTTAAATGATAAATTGAGTGGAATTTGGAGATATGATTTAAGCATTGTGTGTTTGACTCCTAAAAAGCTTAATTTTTTGTACCTTATGATTGTGTACTCCTTACCATCCTTGCAGCCAAATACTTTAACCTTTTTGTTGAATAACATAGATTTTCCAAATCCAAGCAAAAAATATAATGCCTTACCCTTATAGCATAGAAACTAAAAAGAAAATAGATGAAGTGTTTGTGTGGATTGAAAGAGAAGAATAGAAAAATAATAATAATAATAATAAAAGAGAGCAAGGTATGGGAGGTGTGAGAAAGAGTTCAGCCATTTATAAAAAAAATTTTGAATGAATAGATGACTAAATGAAAAAAGAATTGACAATGCACAAATGAAAAGTTTAAAGAAAAAGTTGAGGGTGAGAAAGTTGTAGAAAAAAAAATGGAATACAAGTGGAATGAACTTAGTATTTGTGAGAGTGGTAGATTTATTGAAAATGTGTGAAATCTCTCAAATTGTTTCCTGGCTAGTTTAAATTCTGTTTTCCATTTCTTTTTGCAACCATAAACCTAAAGCCTCAGTACAACCATGAAAAAGACCTTTTGATCTCCTATGAATCTCAATTTCATTGTTTGATATTTGTTGCATTGACTTTTATGTTCATAATGTCTAATATCGTTCCTGAGATCTATTTGTAAAATCTGTGCGTTCTTTCTAATTAATTTTATGTACGACATATTTTGTTAAGTCTTTGTTCTTAAATTCCAGTCGTATATGGTTGAAAGTGTGAAAACCTAGATTCTGAACGTTATTGAATGAAAAATTGTGAGAGTAGAGTCGAGGCGAATTCAATCTGTGGCTTATGAAATATGGAAGAGTTTACTATTATTAATGCTTTGCATTTCAGTTGCTTGTTTGATACATGATGTGTTGATTTAATTGGCAACTTTTTAGTCTTGACTTTGTGTTTTCGCACGTTTTTGCATTTATGTATATATTTGAATGGATATTTGGGCATGTCGTACGTTTATGGATATCATAACTGGTAAACCTTTATGAGACTATAACTCATCCACTAGGGCCACCTTGGGGTTTAAAGGGTTGTGGCACATGCTAAGTGCCATCGTCCATCCTACAAAAATGGATATAGTGTAATTAGTTAGTTGTTTGCTTTTGTTTTTATTTTTGTTTGTTCCGATTTGCTTGAGGACAAACAAAAGATAGGTTTTGGGGTATTTGATCGGAACTATTATGTTATATTTTTAGCCTCTGTTACCTTGTCTTTTAATCTTGTTTTCAAGTGTTTAATGTGTGTATTGTGCTTGTGCAGGTTTTAGGTGATTAATAGGGAAGAAGTGACAATTGGGAAGTTTGGAGTTCAAAAGAGGCGTTTTGGACCAATGAGTGGTGCGACCTAGGGTCGCCATACAGAGTCACCAAGAAAAGAGTGTTTTCCACTAGAGAGTGTCGCAACCTGGTTTCGATACCGAGGGCGCGGCGAGAGCATCGCGACGAAGATACCCAATTTTGGCAGAGAACATCGCGACCCATTTTCACGACCAAGGGTTGTGCTAGAGAATGGCGAAGAAGGGATAAGTTTTGGGCAGTGAGTGTGGCAACCTGGGTTTCGCAACCAAGGGTCACGACGGCAATTCTGACGCCCTAGTTCGAGTGGCTATAAAAAGGAAATAAAGAAGATTAATAGAGGGTTCATTTCAGATGCAAAAAATCTCGTTCCCAAGGCCAAGGATATGTTCCAAACACTCTTCCACCACCACTTCTTGTGTTCTTCTTATCAAAGACACAAGCCATACCATTAGTTCGTCATCTTTATCAATCTTTCATAGGAGAAGACAAAGTATCGAATGAGACGACGTTTCTGCCTAACCAAAGCGGAATTTCTCACTCTTAGTGCTTCAAGAATGGATTGTATCTCATCTTTATCTTCTTCCATTATTTTGATTGTTGTCATTTGTAACTAATTTAATAGTTAGGGGTTCAATGGACTATGATTGAGTTTTAGGATTTGTAATTGACTATCATATTCTTTTATATATTTCAAGAGCTTTATTTCCTAGATAATTGATTCTATTGATTTGTAATTTTTGTTGTTTGCATTACGAAAGTATTTGCATGGATGTTGAATTCAATTAATAAGGAAATTCTAGCCTATTTGAGAAATCATTAAGTTAGAATTGTGTTTATCTTAATTCTAGGGAATAATGAGTAAATTGATTAAGGCATGAAAGTGCTTAATTAACCTAGGAACTAAAATTAATAATGGGTTTCTAATTGTTTTCACTCTAGGACCAATAGGTGAATTTAATTAGAATTACAACATCAATGCATGACCAATATAATTTGATGTGTCATTGTTAGGGATAGTTTAATTCTTTGAAATATTGCACTCTAGATAGTCAATTGTAATACACATGCTCATGATTAGGACCATTTGACCACGTAACGTTTTCTCACCCTTGGTTAAGTCTACATTAGATATTTGTTTTTAGTACTTTTAAGTTTAATATTCAAACCAACAATTCTAATTTCAATTTTTGTTTAGTTAATAATCTATAGTTTTAGTATTAGTCAACCACCACTTTCTTGTGGTTTCGACCCCGTATTCACGAGATTTTATTACTTTGACACATCTTGCACTTGGAATTTATCTCACGCGCTGTGAGCATGTCAGTATGCTGCCATTTGTAGTTCATATCCCTAGAAGGAATATGGTAATGATGAGAAGAAGCTAATTATAGATTTCACCATTTTCATCATGGCCCTGTCTCTCCTTTCTGCAACACCATTATGCTGTGGTGTTCCTGGAGATGTGAGTTGGGATACCATCCTATGCTGATGTGAGTTGAGAGAGTAAGAGTAAGAGAGAAATGAGAATTGTGTGAAAAAATAAAATGAGGAAGGGGCATATATAGTTTTTAGGGGAGGGGATATTTTTGTAATTTTGAGAGGGTGGGTGGGCTAGTTGTAATTTTGCAGTCAGTCGTTGGGGTGACCTGGCCCAGCGGTCAATTTAACCATTGGGGACAGCCCAACGGTTATTTTTTTAAAAAAAAATTTTTTTTTTTAGAAAAAGGAATCGGAATCGGCGGTTCCGCCAGTTCCGGTTCCCGTCAATTCTGAATTCAACGGTTGCGGTTCCTATTTCGAACCAAAATCGGACAGAATAGCTCGATTTTGGTCCAAACCGAGCGGTTCGGTTCGAAGAACCGAGGCCATCACTAACTCTTAAGCATGGACTTGCTGCCAGCACCTCACGCCTTAGGCTTTGGGTTGCTGCTCCAAATGTTTTCCTTCAGCTATTCCAACTGTATTCTTCTCTGCACATGATCCACTTTGAGCCCTTCAAAAATCCAAACAAACTCTAAATCTTTCAATTAATATACTATTAGAAAGATATGAGTGTCTATTCTTCAATTCACAAAATACTATTCGGATGTGTAGATAAAAGAATTATGACAAAAAAGCATCAAATGTTCAATTTTAAAAAATATGAAATATTTGAAGCTAAATTATAAAAGTAGACTAAAACAAACAATTAAACTCCACACTTTGAAATCATTAAAATCAATATGCAAGCATCCGAGCATTAATGCATGAAAATGTTATATATATATATATATATATATATATATGTATATGTGTATATGTATGTGTGTGTATTTTAATCTCAAGACTTTAAAGTTGCGATTCATCGATTTACCTTAAAATACTTATCTCGAGTATCCTTGGAAGTTTGTCACCTTTGCATGCATTCTTCAACTCTTTATGATATCCATTTCACACTATAGTTACCTAGGAATTACAAATTAAAAATGTTTTGTTCATGAAATTAAAGCCAAACAAAACAATAACCTTATAATGTATTTCTTTCAAAACAATATTGAGATAAAAGTGACATTCAAGACACAATATGGTGGCTGTAGAAAAGTAAGAAGGTTGCTCTTGAAAAGTGATGCAAACTAGAGCACTAGTGCCTCGTTCCCTTTAAAAAAAAGGGCTAATTACATTCATAACCTTAAGATTTGGTCTTTTTGCACATGCTGATAATTTTTGCTTTTATTGTATAAACATCTTCTGAAAAATGTTGATAAAATGGTTGACTAACTTTCACTTTAACTTTTTGGGCAAAAAGACCATTCTACCCTTAATATCTTATTTTATTTAGTATTTTATTATTCTTAATAATTATTTAAAATTTAATTATATAAGAATAATTTTCTTCTTCAATCAAAATCAATTCCAAATATCAATTAAAAAAAAATTCATCGAATCCAAGACCAGATCTTCTTCTTCAATAAATCAATTCCAGACACAATTTTGTTAAATCATAAATCAATTCCAAACACAACTTTTTTTCATCAGATCTTCTTCTTTAATCAAATTGCAATAACAATCAAATTTTCTTCTTCAATCAAAATACCACAACAACCAAAAATCAATTCAAAAAAAAAAATCATCAAAATCCAAGACCAGATCTTCTTCTTCAATAAATCAATTCCAAACACAAATTGTTTTCATCAAATCTTATTCTTCAATCAAAGTCCAATAACAACCAAATTTTCTTCTTCAATCAAAATCCCACAATAACCAAAAATCAATTCAAAAAACAAAATTCATCAGAATACAAGACCAAATCTTCTACTTCAATAAATCAATTTCAAACACAAATGTTTTTCATCAAATCGTCTTCTTCAATTAAATTCCAATAACAACCAAATTTTCTTCTTCAATTAAAATCCCACAACAACCAAAAATCAATTCAAAAAAAAAAAAATAGAGAAACAAGAGAAACAAATTGAATCAATTCTTTTTCATGATATAACAAATCCCTCTCAGAAACAATCTTCAATCAACTGAATTTGGTTTCTTTTCAAAGTTTACCTCTTTAATACTCAAAACAAGTCTCAACAAATTCTCTAAACCCACTTGTCAAATTGTTATTTAAACCAAAATAACAATAAACGACGATAATTTCGGTGAAATTAGAGAGCCAAATGCAAAAAAAAAAAAAAAATAGAGAGACCTGAGTCATGTCTTCGGCGATATTGACGACTTCGAAATCTTCATCTTCATCATCGATTTCTCTGGTGGTTGTTGCGCTTTTCCCGAGACGATAACAGATAAAACTCTTCTTCTGGAAGCAAAAATGCCATTAATTGAAGATAAGTGTGGAGGTTTAAGAGGCACAAAACTATGGCGTTTTGTGGAATTCGTAATCAGAGGATGGGGAGCAGGAGGAAGACGAAGCTGAGTTTGAGGTTGAAGTGAAACTTGAAGCGTTTGTTAAAGCTTTCCAGAAAAAAAAAAAAAAAAAAAACTCCATTGAAGGCGCTTCGAGCGAGCCCCTTCAATGGAGTATCCATTTTTTTTTTCTAGATTCTTCCAGTTTTTCTTTTTTCTTTATTTCTTTTAAGTAAAGATGGTGTTATGGTTTGTAATAGTTTGATTCATATGTTGATTTTTAATTGTTTTTTAATTTTTTTAATTGTTTTAATGGTTTAATGGGAAAAAATAATTTTACCCTTACTACAATAACATAACCTTAAAGTTAAGGTTAGTCAATTATTTGATCAATATTTTTTAGAGGATGTTTGTACAATAAAAGCATAAGTTGTCAACATGTGCAATAAGGTTAAAACTCAGGAATATGAGTGCAATTAGCCCTTTAAAAAGTAGGACAAGTGAAGGTGGGACAATAAGTACAAAAAGGAGCAAGAGTTACCAATTTACCCCTTAATGAGGAGGAGATAACCCGTGCAAGAAAAACAATGCCCATTCGCCTGAAGTGGTGAGCAAATGCCCAGGCAGCTTCGCCTAGGGCAGTGGGTTTCTGTTTAACTTTCCTGATTTCTTTTTTTTTTTCGCACATTTTCACGTCATCAACTTCTCATTCTTAATACTTTAAACATGAGTTTTTCACCTACAAACTCGATAAAAAACAATCGAAGGATATTATCTCCAAACAACATTAAATAAAAATTAAAATTCAAAGATCAGAATTAAAAAATTCTTTCAAAAATTTCAATTTTATTCCTTCGAATTTGACTTGTTCGATTAAACCCTCAACAAAAAATTTCATCAAAACTTTTAAAAATATATTTACTTTTTAAACCAAATACTTAGCTTCTTTCGAAGCACAAGAATTGATATTTCAATTATAGTACATAAAAAGCTTTTCTAAAGCTTAACAGCGGATTTTCAAGAATAGTGATTTTCTATGAGGAACTCAAATTTTTTCTTAAAATAAAGAATAAATTGCAATGGAGGTACTAATATTTGGTCATATTACAATAAAATCGTACTTTTACTTAACTACAACGATGTATCTCAGACAATTATCATTTGGTCTCTAATGTATTTAAAATATCACTTTTTGATTTTTTTTTATTTTTTTACTTTTTTTAACTCACATGGTCTCTACCTTTTTCAAAATGCATCAATTTAGTCCCTATAACCAAAATTTTAACAGTCAAACCTGACATAAAATATAAATTGTCCATTGATACTTTTTTGTTAAATTATTAAATTAGAATGACACTTTTACCCTTTAACTTTTTAATAACTTTACATATTTGGATAGTTTAATAATAAATTGATATATATTATAAAAAATTAAATTTTCTTAAAAAATCTTAAAATGATTAAATAATAAAATAAATATGATAAAATCAATTAATAAAATAAATATAAAATTAAAAAAAATCTTAAAAGTAATATCATTTATTAAAGGACGAATTGCAATGGAGCATCCTGACGTATGGTTATATTGCAATGAAATCGTGAGTTTAGTCTTAATTACACATTAGCATCATGTTGTTAGTTGATTCAGTTAAAAGTAACGGTTTGATAAAAAAATTTACCTAAAATGACAAAAATACTCCTGGTTAAAATAAATAATATTAATTATTAAAATTAAAAACATTTAAATTTTTTAAAATGGACGAATCCATTTAAATTATTTTTTTAATTATTTAATTTTAATAATTAATATTATTTTTTTATTTTTTAACCAGGGGTATTTTTGTCATTTGAGGTGAAAAATTTGATCAAACATTTATTTTTGACCAAGTCAACTAAAGGTAGAGTACTAATATGTAATTGAGACTAAATTCATAATTTCATTGTAATATAATTAAATGTCAGGGTGCTCCGTTGTAATTCGCCCTTTATTAAAAATAAAATAAAATTCTGAATTAAATACTTATAAAACTTAAAATTTTTTAGTTTAATATAAAAAAAAAACACACACACACATATCTATATAATAAATTTATATATATTACAGTTTTATTATTATATTTTTATTTTTATAATATAATAATAATAAATAGATATATATATAGTAATTTTATTATTGTATTTTATTTTTATAATATTTATAAAATAATGTATATATACTATATAATATAGTGTAAAACATGTATATATATATATAATATTTTATTATTTTAGTTTTTAAATTTTGAGTTTTTTAAGTATTCAATCTTGAATTTTATTTTTATTTTTAATAAATGATGTTATTTTTAAAGTTTTTTTTTAATTTTTTTAATTTTTAATGAATCTATCATATTTATTTTATTTAATCCTTTTGTAAGTGATTTTTAATAAAAATTTAAGTTTTTATAATACAAATCAATTTCTTATTGAATTATCCAAATATGTAAAATTGTTAAAATGTAAAATGTTGGAGGGTAAAATGGTCTTGCTAATTTAATAATTTAATAAAAAAAATAAAATGGTCTATTTATACTTTATGCCATGTTTGACCGTTAAAATTTTGGTTATAAAGAATAAATTGATAAATTTTGAAAAAAGTAGGGGTCATGTGAGTTAAAAAAGTAAAAGTATGTTAAAAAATAATATTTTTAAATATATTAAGGACCAAATGATAATTGTTTGAGATACTTAGTTATAGTTTAAGTAAAAATATAATTTACTTTTTGAAATTATCACTTTTTGATATATATTTTTTTTACTTTTTTAACTCACATGTTTCCTACCTTTTTCAAAATACATCAATTTAATCTCTATGTTCAAAATTTTGATGGTCAAACCTGACATAAAGTATAAATTGTCCATTGATACCTTTTTGTTAAATTATTAAATTAGAATGACGTTTTTATCCTTTAACTTTTTAACTAACTTTATATATTTATATAGTCCAATAATAAATTGATATATATTATAAAAATTTAAATTTTCTTAAAAACTCTTAAAAATAATTAAATAATAAAATAAATATGATAAAATTAATTAAAAATATAAAATTAAAAAAATCTTAAAAGTAATATCATTTATTAAAAATAAAATAAAATTTAGGATTGAATACTTATAAAACTTAAAATTTAGTAGTTTAATACAAACATACATACATATATATATATATATATATATATATAATAAATTTATAAATATTGCAGTTTTGTTATTATATTTTTATTTTTATAATATAATAGTAATAAATGGATATATATATTGTAATTTTATTATTGTATTTCATTTTTATAATATATATAAAATGTATATATACTATATAATATACTCTAAAACATTTATTATTTTAGTTTTTTTAACTAAATTTTGAGTTTTATAAGTATTCAATCTTAAATTTTATTTTTATTTTTAATAAATAATGTTATTTTTAAAGTTTTTTTTAATTTTTTTTTAATTTTAATGAATCTATCATATTATTTTATTTAATCCTTTTGTAAGTGATTTTTAATAAAAATTTAAGTTTTATAATACATATCAATTTTTTATTAAATTATTCAAATAGGTAAAATTGTTAAAATGTAAAATATTGGAGGGTAAAATGGTCTTACTAATTTAATAATTTGATAAAAAAAAATAAAATGATTAATTTATATTTTATATCAAGTTTGACTGTTAAAATATTGGTCACAGAGACTAAATTGACGTCTTTTAAAAAAAGTAAGAACCATATGGGTTAAAAAAGTAAAAGTATATCAAAAGTAATATTTTTAAATATATTAAAAATTAAATAATAATTATTTAAAATATTTGGTTGTAGTTTAATCAAAGTAGTTATTCTTAAATAAATAAATAAATAAAAGAAAGGTGCAAGTGAAGATGAGTGAGTGAGATTGGCTCTTGGATGTTCCCAAAACATGAGTTTGTTTGTTAGAAAAAGAGAAAAGGTCTTCCACACGCTATCCCCACCATTCCATAAATAAAATAATAAACTCCTCCTTCTGAATTCGCCTAATTGTAGAAACAGCGTGGACGATGTAACCCCCACACGCGCCGAGATTTGCTCTAATAAAAAGCTAATTTATATTTGAACACACACCCGAACAAAGAACAATTCATACTTTTAACCATTAGCTAAACCAAATCCTTCCTTCCTTTCCATTAACAACTCCATTTTCTTCAACTGTAAGTCTCTCTTCCTTCTTTTATTTTATGTTTTCCTTCAGATCTGCCTGTTTTCATGATTTTCTGTTCAATATTTGTTGTGGGTTTTTGTTTTTATTTTCTTTGGTGGGATTTCTTTTTCAGGTAGATTTGTAATGATCGTGATCTGTTATTTGAAAAGAAAATTAGAATTTCAGGTGAAGAAAATTATTGACTTTCAGCTAACCCATTGGTTGAAAGGTCACTCATGATTTGAGAAAATGACTTTGAACTAGAATTGGTGAAAAATTAAACATCAATAAAAATCTAAACCTATTTGTTTCAGCGAAAATCGAATTTGGTTTGCAGAATAATATATTGGTAGAGCTCATTGAATTTAACTCCATTGAACATAAAATGGCATATTTTTATAGATTCTGTTGTGTTGGCTGTGAAATCAAAGAATTATACGAGATCTCAGTTTATGCAGTTGGATAGACAACTTTTGCATGTGTATTATGTGTATGCAAGCTTTGATTGTACAAAATTGATTTTGATCTCATGCTTGATTATGGTTGTGAATCTTGATTGGGTTTTATTAATAGTGGAGTCCTGGATCTCTTGATGAATCAAGTTCCCTTTAACAATGTTTTGCATTCTCGTTAACTCTTGGTAAGTGTTAGGCATTTGATGTTGGTATACTTGTGTTGTGATGCATTCTCTATTTATCGTAGCACATTTATCGTTTAAAGAAGCACGAACGTCCTATTGGGTTTCGTTATTATAGGCAACCCTGTTGTTCAGCAGTAATTCCAACATGCCTTGTTAATATTTTCCATTTTTTAGTTAGACATTTAATACTTGTCTAGCTGGCTTGAAGCTGGTTCTGTTGCAGGATAAAAGTGTCTCCTCCTGTTCTCTCTGTTAGATGTTTAATACTTGTCTAGTTGACATGAAGCTGGATCTGGTGCAGGATAAATGTGCCTCCAGCTGTTATTTTCTTTAAGGAACTTAAAACATGAATTTCTTACCTTCATTTAAAGGAACTTTAAAGAATGTACGTACTTTCATCTAGTTAAAATCCATCTGCTGTTGCAAATTTGAAACTATAGTCCAGGTATTTTCTGAACTTGTCTAACACTTTTATAACCTTTTAAATCATAGTTTTTTGTGTCTTCATACTGAGGATATATATGTATGATAGATATTTTTAGGTACCCTTTTGTCTCTAAGCTTTTAGTGGATTGAGAATTCTATTCCTTTCTGGTCTGCTGCATTAGCTGTTTATGCTCTCTTAGATCGTTGTTTTTGTAGCAACCAAGACACCCTGAGAGGCCTTCAGTTCCATGTTCTGGTGAGCCTTTAGTTACAGGAAGGTGGAGAGAGAGATCGAGGGAAGGACGATGGCTGGGGATATATAAATTGCTTAATTGCTTATGCCTTCCTCCCTCCCCTCCTTCCCCAAGCACCCTTACGCGCAGCCATCCACGCATACACAAAATTGAAATAGGAAGAAAGAAATTGACGAACAGACTTTGAAAACAGATGAAAAGTTTTAGAAAATTAGAATTTCAACAATTAGAGCGCAACAGCTAAAAGCGCAGGGTTTGGATGACAGGATTTCGTAATTAAAGACAACATTTTGGCACAGTTGATCTGCACACTCTTCACATTTTTCTTGTCTTTAAATGCCATGATTGACAGCTACATATCTCACTAATGACAGGATTTCATAATTAAAGACAACAGTTTGACACACACACAAAATTGAAATAGGAAGAAAGAAATGAATAATTTAAAAATGAAATAAAAAATTTCTGGTTTTTGACTGCTAGTGGAGTTGGATTATTTCTTTTAACATTAGCTTATTATATAGAGCCCATCATTGTTGATTCACATTAGATTCTGGGGGCATATCTCTTTCAGTTTCTAACTTCACAATCTCATTTTTGCCAATGAATTTTATGGTGTATGGTTTTATTATCCAAGAAGAGAAGTCTTACATATGGTTGTGTCATTGCATTTGGTTTCTGAAACTTGCTTCACAAATATTGGAGGGTGTACAAAAATCTCGAGCTTTAACATTTTGTGCTATCTAAGTTCATGCCCTCTCCAGCTATTATTGTCCTGATACATATTTAATGTGATTTGCGGTAAAAAATTACCACTATGTTACATATAGTATAACCAAAAGTGACAAAAGGAAAAGGCTTTATCAATTTAACCAACACCTCCACTCCTAGCTTGATATTTCTAGTGTGTTTGCTATATGATAGATGTGAAAATTTGATATCTCAGGCAATCTCATTTCCTTGCTACATTTAGTAAACTTACCTATTACTAGACTAATGTAGTAGGAAGAAGCGTTGATGATTTGCTCATTTTACTTCTGATTGCCATTGCACTAAATTCTTCCTGGCATACCTCTCGTTTACCCATTCTAAACCTGTTTGTGAAATTTGTGCTTGCTTTTTGAGCCCTTTTACTGCTAATCATGAACACAAACTGATATTTCAGGTTGGCAGAGGAAGGTTGGCAGCAAGCTATGGTTCTGGAGACCATTTTATCATCTCCTCATCGTAGGTCATCATCATTCAGGAAGCAATTTCCTCGAGATGAATTAGGTAGCTGGTCGACACTTGTCCAGAGGCATCGTTTCCTATTAACAGCACTGGTTCTCCTGGTTTTCCTCTGTACCATTTATCTCTACTTTGCTGTCACTTTAGGGGCCACTACAACATGCTCTGGGCTAACTGGAACCCAAAAGGCGATATGTCAATTGCAACAGGCAAAGGATTCTGTTTCGAAGGGAAAATTGAAATTTCTCTAGTGTTATTTTTATTGATTGTTTTCAGATTGAAGGAGCCAGAAATTTGAAAATATGATTTAATAACTGTAAGTTATGCTTCGGCTTGATGGTCATGTATACATGATATGTAGCAAATTCTGTCTTGGAAACTATATTAATCTTATTAATGATTATTTTTACCCTGGACAAGCTAAGTAATGCTGTTATTTGTGAATATGTAATTGTTTTTCTTGGTTTTGATATTTCTATTATTGGGAATATTTAACAAAAAAAAAAATCGAGGAATTAAAAATAAGTAAACCTAAATTAAAAATTAACACAAGGATTTTTATGTGGAAATTTAGATAGTATAAGATTAATTCGTAGATCACTTAACACATCACGCGTTGATTTTACTATTTGCAGGCCTTTTACTAGCAAACCTTGAGGCCTTTTACTAACAAACCTTACTGATATTGTTCATAGACTCCTCATGCTACAAGACTTCGTGATTCATTATTAAGATTCAAATCTAGGTGCTCGTGAATGAATAAACAATCAAATAACACGCGTGATCAAAACTTATTATGAATGGTCTAGAGAAATAATGAAAATAATCTAGCCTATAAACTCTATTCTCTCAGTAGAAAATAAAACAACAAAGCAACAAAGCATTAAAATAATGTGAGAGAAAAATTAAATTGAGAGCTTATGAATAATAAATTTTACTCCACTATTTATAAATTTAATAGAAAACCCTAATTCTAATAGAAATAGGAAATAGACTGCAAGAAGGTTTTTCAAAATCGTTTTAAGAGAAGAGAGTTTTTCCCAAAATGAATAAACACAAAAAACGAAAACTTCCTAAAAGATAAAACTTGAAGCTGAAGAAAACTTTCATACTTTCAAAACCATAAAAATTACCAAAACAATTTAGGAACACATGAAAACATATTTGGAAGTCGCCAGGAATGCAAAATAGGAAATCAGATGAAGTAAAGGACAACAAGGCTCGGACTTGGTAGACCATGCATGCTAAAGGTGTGCAACCACGCTTTTGGTGTAGGGTTGTTGTCCCGTTTTTCCTGTTTCAGCTTACTCGATTTTGAGTCCATTGAAACCTAATCAAATGAACTCGAAATCTTTCGTTTTAAAAGCCGTTAGAAAGATACAGATGTCTAGCTTCATCTCTAAATAACAGAACATCATTTGGATGTGTAGATAAAAATTTATGCACATTTAAGCATCCAAAGGTTAGATTTTCAAAAACACGAAATGTTCGAACATAAATACGAAAACTAGACTAAAATAAACAATTAATACTCCACATTTATAAACGTTACAACTAACATGTAAGCACTCAAATGTAAATGCATGAGCATGTTAAATATGTGTGTGAATACTACCTAATCTAAAGAGATAAGAGAGTTTTCAACTCTTTGAAATTCTCCTTTAAGTACTCACTTGAATAATCTTAGAAGCTTGTCGTCTTTGCATGATTTCATCGAATCTTCGACACGTTCAACTTACACTCTGACTAAGCTATCTAAGATTTACAAACAAACATGTTTTTCTCACGGAATTAAATCCAACTAAATAAAAACCTTATAATCTCCTCCTTTGACTATTCCGTGACAAAACACTATAATCACCAACAATCAAGTGATTGTTTTTTATAATATAGTCGAAAACACAAAAATTACAGAGAGAGACCTAATCTAGAAATACTTCAATGTCTTCAGAAATCGTCTTTAGTACCTAAGTCAAATAAAATAGAAAACTGTGTTCTTCCCAAGAACATTAGTGAGTAAAACGATAATGATATCTAGTGAAACACTATTTGACACCACTTATCACAATAATCAATTTGTCGATACCAAGAATAATATACGAATGCATCAACGCATCAACTAAAGCACATCGAATCAAATATGATTATAAAATATCTCCCCCTGAAGAAGGTCTTCCCCTAAGTATGCTAATCAATATAAAATAGCAACTTGTTATGGGGATTAGAAGAAATAACTTGAATAAATTAATGCACAAATTACTTCCCCTTTTTGTCTTGGGATATACAAAAACCAAGAACAAAGTAGTTTAATCGTCAATACGAATTTAAAGATATTAATTCACCCAGACATGAGAGGGGACAAACAAATAAACAAGAAACAACAAGAAATATCCAAAAATGACCGTAAATAAGAATCAAATTACTTCTCTTTTCAGACAAAAATGAGAGATAATTATCAACAAAATAGATCCATAATCACTTCAAATAAACAAAATATGTTCAAAGAACTAATAGGGAGGTTATATATTACAAGCCCAAATATAAATAAGTTCACGAATTTAAAAAAAGAGTTTATGAAAGCAAATAAGAATATAAGCTTGCAAAAGGAATCATCATCTTAGAATTGGATGAAACTTCTTCTCTTCAACAATCAACAAGAATATAACATGAGAAGTAATCATCCAAAAAAATCTAACAGGATAAGAAGTATTGATAGAAACCAAGATCCTTATCATAGACCAGAAGAGAAAACAAAATGCTCCCCTGAAACATGTGTTTCTCCAAAATACTCAAAAAGATTAAGATCACTCCCCTTACTTGACATCCTCAAAACTTGATAAAGAATTTAAATTAGCCTTTTGTTGAAAATGAAAGAACACCAAAGATCAATTTCACACAAACAAGTAAAAAATCAAAGAGATTAAAAACAAAAGTGTAAAAAATCAAAGAGATTAAAAACAAAAGTGTGTAGAGTTTGCCCTTAATGAAAAGGCAAAAATAGGCAAGGCATCAGCACACACGCCTTGGGCACCCACCATGCCTCTGACGTGAGATTGCTTCCTAGGCATGCACATCTGAGGCGCCCAGCCACGCCTTTGGCGCTAACTTACTGCCCGCCCACTCCAGTTTCTCCATTTTTTACAATTCTTCGCGTCTTTGACTCCTCATTCTGTCCTCAATGCTTCAACTTGAGTTTTTCTAGACAAAAATCAATAAAATAAAATAAAAACCAAGAAACATCTCCAAAATAAGATAAATGAATCACGATGGAAATCAACATCCAAAGACCACAATAATTTTGGTCGTATTTCTTCGAAATTGACTTGTTCAATAATACCCTCAACAAAATAGTTTCTTAAAAACTTTTAAAATAGATATTGAATAAAAAACGTTTGCTTCTCAAAAGTATATGAATTGAATATTTCAATTATTGGCGCAAAAACATTTCTCTAAAACTTACAAAAACATTTTCAAGCATAGGGATTTTTATGAGTAAGTCAAATCTTTTCATCAAATAAACAAAATATTCAAATCAAGATATATCAACAAATTTTCACGAATATATGCGTTGTCTCAAGATTGCACTAAATTTACTAAAACTTTGTCAAAGTGTGTGTGTGCCACATTGCTTAAACGATATATATATATATATATATATATATATATATATATATATATATATATATATATATATATATGTATTGCTTGCTTCTCAATCATGAACAACACTACAATGCAATTTTACTAGAAGCTTTCTACTTGCAAACTGACCATCATCCTTGATGTCATTTATATAAAAAAAATAGACTCATACAAGTAATGGTGTGTACAAGTTGTAAGGTTATTATTGTCACACCCCCAACCCGAAGGAGGGACAAGTGAACCTTTTGTTGAGATTTATACCCTAAAACATATAAATATAAATATAATAAGTCATAAAAAAACGAAATAGATTTTCATTCGAAAAATATTTGTTTATTTACATTCATACGCTTGTATCATGTGTGCAAAATATCCAAGATTGCAGGATGTAATTTTAAACTGAGTATATGAATGTCATGTACAGAAGGATTCAGTTTGAGACGTACAATCTAAAGAGTCTGTAGAGAGCAAACACAGTTGGGTGATTGTCGCTATTGGCTGGGGAGGTTTGAACATAATAGTGAAATCCACTCCTTCTTGCGAGAATTGGATGAGTGGTTCCTTCAAGGGTTGGTTCGGGGCTTGAACAATTATGAACGCTCTCTTTAATCCGAAAAGGAAGATAAGATTTAATTGTTCATTAGAGAATTAACAGTGCTTAAAGGAAAAGATATAATTATAGGGGTATAATAGATATTATGACTAGCTCTAATTATGAACTACTTGTGAAGGCTCATACCATATGTAATAGTTATATCGATGGATATTAAGATTTCAAATTGTATAAAATATCTGCAGTTTCGAGAGTACAACCTCGGATTTTTAGTGGAATAACTCCGAGGTTAATAATTATTGAATATTAATTAAAAAGTTTTAATATTTATTGGAGCTCAAAACTGTAGGTCCATTAGGTCCCCTTACTAGCCTTTATGGTTCAATGGTAACGAGGGTCACAGTAAATTAATTGGATATTACAATTAATTGTGTTACGAAAGTGACACGATTTAATTAAATAATATGATTATTTAATTAATAATTTAATAAATATTAATAATTTAGAATTATTAATTATTTTAATTATTAAATAGGAGGTTGCAAGTTTAAACATTTACTAATACAAAAGGGATTTAAATAATAAGATAATTTAAAGGAGGTCAAGAGTTCTAACTCTAGAGGTGACTAAAGTGAAATAGGATTTAAAATCCTATTTGACCTGGTCAAACCTCAACCCTAAAGGATTGGTATATAATATGATATTATATCAGAAAAATAAAACAAGGCAAACTCTAGGCAAGTAAGAGAGGTGTGTCAAACATAAAGACAAAAGAGAGAAAAAAGTTTTTTCTGTTTCCCTTGTGCAGGTGTATGGCCGGCCATTGTTAGGAGACAAAGAAATTGTCTTCTTTGCTTGTTTGTAATCTCCATCTCAATATCCATGACGTGCTCATACACGCGTTGTAAGACCGTGGGCCATAGCTCGAAAGACTTGCTGGTGAATCAAGAAAGCAACAAAGATAATTGTAGTTTAATAATTCTACTCGCCTATATACGTTAACACGATAATTTTGAAAAGAGTTTTCTAACAAAAGGAAAAATTTTAAAACCTCGCGATTCCTTCCGCTGCGTTTTTAACAAAAAACTAACTCTTATTTTTCCTACACTTATATAATGAGATCATACATGACAAGGCCACGATTTATATCAATCTTTCACTAAGATGTGTTAGATGAAGAGATTTATATATATATCAACAAATGATGGCTATATATGGGTGATCTAAATCTTGAGTGTCTTATTGACTCCTTTAGGTTAGATTGTGTCTTTTGACATACCATGAGTAAGATTGATGTAGCATTCTCGATCAATAACTTCGTATCTTGGAGTCACGGTTTAGCATGTGGCTAGGGATGTTTGAACGCAATAGAGGAATCCTCTCCTTCTTGCGAAAAGTAGAGGAGTAGTTCCCTTAAGAGTTGACTCGGGGCTTGAACAATTAAGAGCACTCTCCTTTTTCCGTAATGGAAGATAGGAGATCATTGTTCATTAGAGAATCAACGGTACTTAAAGGAAAATATATAATTAGAGGGGTATAACGGACATTATGACCTAGCTCTAATTATGAATAACTTGTGGAAGATCATATTATATGTAATAGTTATATCAATGAACATTGAGATTTCAGATTGTATATACATCTGTAATTTCGAGAGTACAACCTCGGGTTTTTAGTGGAATAACTCTGAGGTTAATAATCATGGAATATTAATTAAAGAGTTTAATTACTATTTCTAAGTATTATTGAAGCTCAAAATTGTAAGTCCATTAGGTCCCCTTTCTAGCCCTTATGGGTAATGGTAACGAAGGTCACAGTTAATTAATTGGATAGTCCAATTAATTGTGTTACGAAAGTGAGACGATTATATTAAGAGAATTAATTAAATAATATGATTATTTGATTAATGAATTAATAATTAAATAAATATGAATAATTGAGAATTATTAATTATTTTAATTATTGAAAGGAGGTTACAGGTTCGAACCATGACTAATTCAAAAGGATTATTTTATGTTCTAGAGGACAAAGGTTCAAACTTTAGAAGTGACCAAGATTAAATAGTATTTAGAATCTTATTTGACCTGGTCAAACTAAACCCTAGAGTCCTAATATATATAAGATAATATAACAGGAACTAAAACCTAACCTAGACAAAAAAAAGAAAAAATAAAAAAGAAACACAAAGGTGCGGCAATACTAAGGGTGAAAAATAAAAAAATAAAACAAAGTTTTTTTTCTTCTTGTTCTTTGCAGGGTGCGGCCGGCCAAGTTAGAAGACAAGGTGTTGTCTTCTTCTTTTTTCTGTAACCTCTATCTCTTCATCCATGACGTGCCCATACACACATTGTCAGATCACAGGTCATAAGCTCGGAAGACTTGGTAGTAAATCAGAGTCCTGAGAATCAAGAAAAACAATCAGGTAAACTGTAGTTTTTATTTTAAAATGTATATATACAAAAACAAGTTCTTATTTGAAAAGAGTTTTCTAAAAAGGAAAAATATTAAACCCTATTTTTTTATTATTATTCTCTTGCGGTTTTTCAAAAACCTATTCAATTTTTCCTTCAACTTCCTTATCAATCAAACACTCAATTAAGGGAAAAGTAAAAATCCTTAAAAAATAATTTAACAATAACATCCCAATATTTACTAAATCTTCGACCCAAAAAATGATAACTCCAACACCAACTGTTTAATAGATTGAAACTTACAATTCAATAACCTAAAAATTCTTATAATCTATAGAACGAAAGAATGACAATACACTTTAAGAACATTGCCAAACCGTTGCGCACTCTGATTAATCTCTTAATTATCTGATAATCACAATAAATTATAGTGAGTTTTAAACTCTATAAGTATACTAGTTTTTCATTATAAAGAAAATACATAAAACATAATACTTATGATTTATACACTGGAGATGACAATATGCAAAACTTTTAATATCAAAAGACTTTCATATCACAAACTTATCAAAACTTACATTCAAAACATCTTTTAGGATTGCTCTCATCCATGTACTATTAGTAGGACTTTCACTTAATACTTAACACTTATCAGAGCCACTTAAATCACCAGCGGCAACAAATGTATGTGAGGTAAGTAGAAGTGAGGAATACACAATTTCAACAAAAAAAAAAAAAACACTCATGTCTGAAGGTAAGAGCCACTATCTCATTGTGATCATCAACGAGTCCTCTTACAGGTACAAATATGTCAACACAAGAATGTGAAGACTCATTTGGTCTCTAAGGCACCCTTGAGACCTTTCCCATCATACCACTCACTTATCACTTATTCCTCCACATTCACTTAGGTACCTACTAAGGGTAATGAATTTAGGTTCTCCAAAACAAACTTTAAACAATTATAGTGTATGCTTAAATACACATATCACTTATATCACTCATACATTCAAATATCCAAAGTACTAAAAATTGCATTCGTATATAAAATAATAACATAACATTTAATTACATACAAAAACCACTTAGGCAACACATCAACAATCATATATATATGCTTATTGTGATTCAAGTAAAAAGTCTAGTTTACTTACCTCTTTGCGATCACAAGCAATACACAATCCTTATCAATAATTAACAAACTCTTGGTCCTAAAATTAAAAGAATGAACCCATATGAATACTTTTTACATCAAAATACAATATTCCTCAATGCTGTGAATCTTAGCTACTTAGGGACTGAATCAATATTCCAATAAAATCTACATAGAGCAGATCTAATTCACCGATTTTTAGAAATTTATTCTCAAATAAAAAAGTTATGAAATTTTACATACTTTTACTAGACATGTAGATCACATCCTTGGAAAAATTTCGAAAACTTATATTATCAAAACCTATTCCAAACTCTTTTCCTTTTAAGGGTGTTCAATTATTTCAGACAGACTTCAGCAGAGACCTTATATAGTTTAAAAATACGACACAATTAGAGTATAACTCCTAAAATCATGACAATTTCATAATTTTTTGATAATATTAACCTTTTTAAAATAATTTCGCATTTACCCTAATACACTGAAATAGAGAATTTTCAACAACTCATAGTCAACTTCAAAAAATCATCATAAATTGCATACTTGATATTTTTGTGTGAAACACACTTTTAATTAATTCTTAAGATGTCTAGTTTAATATATAAAAAGATCAAATTCAAAAACAATTCTAAATGTTTTGAAATTTTGGATTTATCTATTGTCCTACTGAAATCTAAGTAAAAATCAATTTATTCTTATAAAAGTATAAGATTAATATTATAATCCTGAAAAAGTAATCGAAAGACTTACGGCTTTGACCTTAGACTCTCTTAAAACTCTATCTTCGCTTTTTCTATGTTTTTCTCTTCTTTTACTTTCTTTCTTGTCTAAGAACCTCTCTCTCTCACACACACACATATGTATATACATGGACAATTAAAGCAATCCTAATTTAGTCTACTAATCCTTAAAGTAATAGAACCTATAATCTCATATCTCTAAAGCATTCCTAATCTTAGTAGAAAATCTATCTATTAAAAATCTTATAATAATAATAACACAAGGGAAAATAAGTAACGGAACATAAAACCCAAGTCCAATACAATAAAACTTAATATATATATTTTTTCGGGCATTACAATTATTTTGTTGGCTTTGATTATGTGAGCAAAATGTATTTGTTTGTAAGTCTTAGATAACTTAGTTAGGGCGTCAGTTGGGCATGTCAAAGGTTCAAAGAAATCATATAAAGATGATAAGCTTCTGAGAACACTCGAGAGAGTGCGTAAAGGTAAGTTTCGAGGAATCAAAAACTCTTTTAATTCTTAAGATCAAATAAGATTCACACACAGAGATATACATGTTTATGCATTTGCATTTGAATGTTAACATGTTGGCTGTAATTTTTAATAAGTGTGGAGTCTTAATTATTTTGTTTGGTCTAGTTTTAGAATTCATTTTTAAACATTTTATATTTTTAAAAATCTGACCTTTGGATGCTTGAACTGGACTAACTTTTTATCTAAATCCAAATGGTGTTTGTTTTTCAGAGATGAAACTAGACATTATTACCTTTCCATCAGTATAAAGAATAAAAAATTCTAAGGTCATCTGAATAGGTAATAGTTGGCTCAAAATCAAGTCAAGTGCAGCTAGCACAACTTGTAATTGTTACCCTTTCCATGAGAGATGCTCACGAGATCTATAGGTACATAAATAATATGGATACTAACAATTAGTCATTCTTAGTATACTAGCTTCAGCGATTTCACACATTCATGTCATTCAAGAATCTATCCAATTATTTGACATACATATATCCTAAAGGCAATAAAATATACAGTAGTTTTAGTAAACCATTTATCAATTACATGCAATCATAACACAGCCCAATTACTCGTTACTTATCTAATAATAAATCTCAACAAACATGGTAAATATTATCAGCATGTTGATTTGAGTTCTCAATGTTGAAAGAAAATTATTCAAAATTGATTTCACCTATGGACTCCTCCAATTCCTTGAGTTCGCACATAGTGGAACAAACATGGCATCATGATCATGCGAATATTCTTTTGAGCACTATCTACCAAATCAAAGTTCATAGGAACACTTACCTAAGCTCTTTTTAGTTTCCTTCCATTAGCATCATATAACCTTGTCTTGGTTATTTTCTTAACTTTCGAGCAAGCTAGTTGCTCTGCCTTCTTAGTTTCTACTATATGAATTTTCAAGAAATACTTATCAAGAGCACTCAAAAAAATATTAGGCACATAAAGATCATGATAAAAACAATTATTTGATACTTTAGACCCTTGAACAAACAATTCATCGTCTTTATCAAATATTTGACACGTATCTCCTTCAAACAAAACAAATCCTACTTGCTCATATAAGTGGGTCATACTTAAAAGATTTTCTCTTGATCCTTCAATAAGCACTGAGTCACTATTACATCCAAGTTAGGTACATTAATTTTGTCTTTGCCAATAACTTTCAATTTTTCTCCACTGACAGTAACAACAAAACCTTCATCCCTCAATGTAATCTCCTCCCTTTGAGGAACCTTTTAAATTTCCTCACAATTATTGCCATCTCCTCATCATCTTCACTTTCTCTAGCAATCTCTAAAAAGTGCACAATATACTTCAAAGCAATCCCTTTTTACCTTTAAATAGTTTGAGATTTAACTCAAACGTTTGTAGAGATCCCATCAGTTCGTCTACTCTCAAATTTTCTATGTCTATACTTTCTTTGATAGTAGTGATCTTGGCTTGGAACCTTTCAGGCAAAGAGCGTAAGATTTCTCCAGCAATATCAGAGTCAAAATATTGCTTACGAAATATAAAACTCGAGTTCATGATGTCCATGGGCTTTGTTTGGAAATCAAGAAAACTCTTAAAAAGTGCGTGAGTTTATATTACTAACAATAACCGTTAGGGGCGGGGGAATATATTTAGTCTATATTTAGTTTGTAAGTTGCGGAATATAAATATAAAATTTATCTCTGACATATATAAAGCAGTAAGGGATAAGGATAGAGAGAATTGAACACAAAATATTGTGTGGAAACCCAACTGGGTAAAAACCGCATGACTAACTCTTTGGCCACTTAAGTTATAAGATCCAGTAGTTGAATTATGGTTACACCCTCAAGCGATTTCCAAGTTGACCACTCTTGACTCCTGTTACGCCTTTTGGTTACTCGTAAGTGTACGGGGTTATCACAAGTAATAAAATGTAAGTTCAGATATCGATCCCACGAGGAAGTTAAAGGTGCTAAATACTAAAATTAACTAAGTCTAATTCTATCCGAATAATCCAATTAACGATAGTGAATTACTAAATCTAAATCTAACAACCTATGAAATTATATGGCAAATTGATGTAATCAAAATAAAGCAAACTAGGGATTCAGATTTCACTGAGTAAATCCTAACAATTGAAATTATTATGTAAGGGTAAATAGATATCACAGGTTGATGATCATGCTAACTATATCATCTCAAATCCTCTCTCGAGGTAAATCATACCTATTCCCACATTCACTAACACCCTATCTCTCGATGGATATCAAACTAAATGCGAATGCATTATATACAATAGCATATTAACGATCACACAATGTAAGCGAACATATCTCCATTTGACTTCGAACTGTGGTGGCATTTTATCGAACACGTTGTGGGCGTCTCCTCTCGATACTTAACCCACAACAATAAAATCATGATAATTGGTGATCAATCAATTAGCAACCTATTAAGCACTAAAATGTCACTCAACCAATAAAATCTAAAATTACCCAAGCATATATATAAAATCAACTGAAAGTATTACAAAGTTCCATCGTCTTCCCTAGTTATTAAAATTAGTTCATAATGAATAACTAAAAACAAATCAAGTTCAACAATGGATTCATGAAAACCAAAATACAACAAAAAGAAGGAATTACGAAATAGAACTCTTGACGGAACGACTATCATCTGATTTCGTCTATGGCGAATGCTTTGTTCGAAAATCCTGATTCCTCCGTTGATGAAGATGAACGAAGCTTCGATCCAATGTCTAGTCTCATAGCACTCTGTCTCTCTTCTTCTTTCTTCTCATCTCTTCTCTTTCTCTGTTTTCTAAACTCCAGCCGAACTCCCCTTCTCTTCTTCACGTTTTCCTTTTATATAGCTCTGATTAGAGTACTTTAAGTGACACTCGTGACTTGGCCAAGTCGCAACTTCAAGTCACGACAGTCCCATGATAGTTGTTGGTTTTGACTCTCGCGACTTACCTAAGTTGCAGGTAAGTCGCGTGAGCCTCGGTCTTCTACTGGCTTTTTGGCTTCCTCGACTTGGCAACTTGCTACCAAGTCGCGGCTTCAAGTCACGTGAGCCTCTGGATTCTTGCTCTCCTTGCACGGCTGTGACTTGCTCAAGTGACGAGCCAAGTCGCGGCTCAAGTAGTCAGGCATTCTGATGAAAATGGCTGAAATCGACTGAACCTAAAGACCTGCACACTCAAAGAAACCATAAAAAACATCCCATAATTACCTAAAAATAGACAAAAGCGTAGAGATATAATGCTCTAATTCCGGTAAGAAATGGTGCCAACAACTCCCCAGGTCAATTTTCAGCCTATCACTCTCGACTCCATCAGGTTGGTACACGTACCACACTGCTTTTGATATCTCAGACTATGCTTACTAGTCGCACCACTTTGGTATCTCAGGCTTAACTTCATAATCCCATTATTGAGTTGTACCCTATCAACTATACCCGGCAGGCCTTTTACTAGATATCCCTAACAAAATGTGCTTGCTCAATTCGACACCTCAAAATATAAAGGCTTTAGCTCAAACAAAGTTGGTATAAGTGCTCAATATATGAACAGACAAATAGAGTAGACAACTAAGATACTCTACGAGAACTGGATGACATAAGCTCAAACACAAATAATCCTAGTTCTTGAATACCCAAAATCTAGGTCAAAGAAATGCAATCACAATTTCTAAGAACCCAATAGCAATAAAACCTAAGACCATCTACTATAAGTAGATATAAAGCTCATACAAATAAGTCAGATATTTCTAAGTCTAAGAGAAGCTAAACATAAAGCAACTCTAAGAATAAAGCAAACTTTACCACTAAGGATGCTGATGAGTTGAATGTTGAGGTTTTATGCCCTAAAGACTTGTAATTGTAAATGAGATTAAACAATAATAAAAAGTAATTGTTATTCATTAAAATAAAAGTGTGTTTATTCAAGTTCATATGTTTATATAATGTACGCGTGACATCCAAGATTGTAAAATGTAATCTCAACTGAGTATATAAAAGTCATATACAAGAGGATTTATTTTGAGACTTACAATCTAAAGAGTCCATAAAAATCAAACAAAGCTGGGTACTTTGTTTGTGGTTGGTCTACTGCTGCGGTCCATTTAGGAGAGCGCTCATAATTGTTCAAGCCCCGAATCCACCCTTAAGGGAATTACTTCTCTACTTCTCACAAAAAGGAATGGATTCCTCTATTATGTTCAAACCTCCCCAGCCACATGCTAAACCATAACTCAAAGATATATAGGTATTGACTGAGAATGCTACATCGATCTCACTCATGGTATGTCAAAAGCCACGACCAAACCTGAAGAAATCAGTAAAACACTCAAGATTCAGATCACCCATGTACAACCATCATTTGTCGATATATATGAATCTCTTTAACTAACGGATCTTGGTGAGAAATTTATATAAATCGTGGCCCTGTCCTATATGATCTCATCATATAAGGTGCCTTCATTCTCATGTCACTACATGAGTAGTCTAGGATTAGACCACCGTACACTACAGAATAGACCGCAGCTGTAGATCAACCATAAACAAAGTAACCAGCTTTATTTGCCCTCTACGGACTCTTTAGATTGCACATCTCTAATTGAATCCTTCTGTATATGATATTCATATACTCAGTTTGAGATTACATCCTGCAATCTTAGATATTTCGCGCACATGATATAAGGGTATGAATATAAATAAACAAATATTTATTCAAATGAAACTCTATTACTTTGTTTATGTCTTATTAAATTTACAATCTTTAGGGCATAGATCCCAACACTTTGCAAACCATAATTGCATTCATGTTATGTTTCCATTTAGTATAGTTATCCCCGGTTAATCTTTTATTTGCTAGGATTTGTAATAAAGTAGAAGACATAGCTGGAATTAAACATAAATAAATTAAATATCATTCATTTCATATATTCATATCACATGCTATAAATTCAGCATAAAATTAATCATAATGCATGAACACATTTAATGAACTAGAAATAATCCCTAAAGAAGTTACTACGTCACGACAATCCAACATTCCATAAGCAAGTGTCGCCGTTGGGATAGGTCAAATACTTGTATATTAGATCAAGACATTCTCAATCGAATAATACACCAGAATAAATCTTTATTCTTATATCATTCAATAATCGTTTAATTCAGCCAGGATTTTAATTAACCATTTAATTAAATCCTTATTAGTGTAACCCATTATTTTAAATTTCATGAACTTAACTTGAGAATTGTTATCGTGGAGTCAGTCAATCCCAAAATACATTCAGAAACCCTATCCATTAGAAAGTCAACTTTGATATTGACTCTCGTAGATACCTTCCTTAAGGAGGACAAAAGCAAAGCCATTTCGAGGCGCCACTTGAATCTCACGATGTTGAACTAATGATGGAGACTGCGGGATATAATGTCATATATCCCTCTCCAACTCACTATTTGTAGTTTGTAGTTTTTCTTATGATGTTGAGTTATAGAAACTCTATATCTCTAGTTTTAACTTAGATTCAACAACTAATTAAAGTTACTAGGTCGTTTAGTATGTTACTAGAATCTTATCACATTAACATATAATAAATTACCCGATCTTTAACTATTAAAAATATGATTTATTATTTGATCTCTAATCTATATAAACTATTTAAATAGACTAGAAATTAACTGTAATTTTGTCAAGTTTTAACTATTAAAACTAAATCACATTATTTGGTTCAATTATTATTAGGGACTTAAAAGAATTAATCCTAATAATATATTGGGCCTAACAAATGTAATTAATTAAATAATTTAATTAAAAGATTAGTTTATTAATAATAATTACCAAGTTTTTACTCCAAAAAAACTAATCTCATTATTGGATTGTCATTTATGTAAATGTTTCCTATTTTAATCTCATTAAAGATAAAAACATATAAATCATAGCAATCATGTATGTATGACATGTTATAATGCAAGTGTAGGTATACCTAATCTAAATGATATTTATATGTATGATCATGCTTTTTAAATAAAATAAATCATCACATGACTTAATATAAAAGCATACATGAATGACCGAGTGATCTATCTTATGGGTTGGATCCTAAGGCCCATCACTTTAATCCAGCAGGGTATGTGCTGCCCAGGAAGCCCACGAGACTATCCTTTGGCAAGCTTCAAGTCCGCGCATGTGCAAAATTATGCGCAGTAGCCTTGTATGTTTTAGGACTGTCTGAATGGCTTCTATGGGCTGCCATCTTTTATACCAAGGCCCACGCGTTACCTTAACACGTATTCAAGGTCAAAACACGACCCAAAACAATCCTAGCACAAGCGAACATGCGGCTGCCAGTAGCGACAGCCACGCGTACACTTGGTGCGCGCGCGTAGGTAGCATTTTGACTGTTGTTTTTGCTACAATTTTCTAGAATAGTATTCGACAATTTTTTTCAAAAAATATGCAGCAAAGTAGGGGTTGCGAAAATTTTCTTGGATAGCCTCAAAGAGGCAGCAGCAGTGGCTAGAGCAAGCGCGCGCTTACGTGTGCAACACCCTATGCGCAGCCGCTGTAGCGCGTCATAGGAGTTGTTGCCCCTGCTTTTTTTTTTTTCTTTTCTTTTTTCATTTGTATCCTTCGTATACACGATATTCTTCGCACCATACAGAATAACACAAAAAAACAATATACAATACAAAATAGTATATCAAAAAAAAAAAGTCATAAACAATTGGCTTTTTAAGAATAATAAAAGACCTAAAACCTATATCACCATATACCTAACGACCATTCATGTTAATATATACAAAATCATACAAACTCTAGATTGTGCCTACACATATCATACAAATCGGAATCAAAAACAAAAAACAATAACAATCGTAGTTTTCTTTCACGTATATACAAAAACAAAATACCATGGCTCTAATACTAATTGAAGGAAAAATAGAATGGGATTTTCGAAAAACTCACAATCGAAGAATAAAAGGAGTTTTAAAATTTTTTCTTTTATGAAAACTTTTTTCAAGAACGGATCTTGATTTTTGTATACACGCGTGTTAAAATATAAACTACAATTTACCTTATTGTTTTTCTTGATTCTTGAAACTCTGATTTACCACCAAGTCTTCCGAGCTATGACCCGCGATCTGACAACGCGTGTGTGCGCACGTCACGGATACAGAGATAGAGGTTGCAGAAAAGTGGAGAAGACAACTCCTTACCTTTCTTTTCTTGCTAGGTTATTACTTACTTTTGTTTTCAGATATATATATATATATATATATATATATATATATATATATTCGCGTATATTCAAAAACAAAATACCATGGCTCTAATACTAATTGAAGGAAAAATAGAATGGGGTTTCCGGAAAACTCGCAACGGAAGAATAAAAGGAGTTTTAAAATTTTTCCTTTTATGAAAACTTTTTTCAAGAACGGATCTTGTTTTTGTATATACGCGTGTTAAAGTATAAACTACAATTTACCTAATTGTTTTTCTTAATTCTTTAAACTCTGATTCACCACCTAATCTTCCGAGCTATGACCCGCGATCTGACAATGTGTATGTGGGCACGTCACGGATACAGAGATAGAGGTTGCAAAAAAGTGGAGAAGACAACTCCTTACCTTTCTTTTCTTGCTAGGTTATTGATTAGTTTTGTTTTCAGATATATGTGTGTGTGTGTGTGTGTGTGTGTGTGTGTGTGTGTGTGTGTGACTCTAGGGTTTTGGTTTGACCAAGTTAAATAGAATTCTAAATCCTATTTAATATTGGTCACATCTAGAGTTTGAACCTTTGACCTCTAGGACTTAAAATAATCTTTATTATTTTAATCCCTTTTGTATTACTCATGGTTCAAACTTGCAACCTCCTTTTAATAATTAAAATAATTAATAATTCGCAATTATTAATATTTATTTAATTATTAATTCATTAATTAAATAATTATATTATTTAACTAATTCTCTTAATAAAATTGTGTCACTTTCGTAATACAATTAATTGGACTATCCAATTAATTAATCGTAACCCTTGTGACCATTAATTATAAGGGCTAGCAAGAGGATCTAATGGACATATAGTTTTGAGTTCAATAATACTTAGAAATATTAATTAAACTTTTTAAGTAATTTTCCATGATTATTAACCTCGGAGTTATTCCACTAAAAATTTGAGGCTGTACTCTCGAAACTGTAGATGTTTTATATAATGTATGATTTTCCACGAGTAGTTTATAATTAGAGTTAGGTCATAATGTCTGTCATACCCCTCTAATTATATATTTTCCTTTAAGCATTGTTGATTCTCTAATGGACAATTAAATCTTATCTTCCTTTATAGAATAAGGAGAGCGCTTATAATTGTTCAAACCCTGAATCACCCCTTAACGGAAACTACTCCTCTACTTCTCGCAAGAAGGGAATATTGTGTTCAAACCTCCCCAGTCACAAGCTAAACCGCAACTCCAAGATATAGAGGTATTGATTGAGAATGCTACATCGATCTCTCTAATGGTATGTCAAAAGCCACTACCTAACCTGAATGGGTCAGTAAGACACTCAGGATTCAGATCACTCATATACAGTCATTATTTGTCGATATATATGAATTTGTTCATCTAATGGATCTTAATAAGAGATTCATATAAATCATGATCCTGTCCTATATGATCTCATCATTTAAGGTGCCTCAATTTTAATGTCACTACATGAGTAGTTTAGGATAAGACTACTGTACATATATGATCTCATCATTTAAGGTGCCTTAATTTCAATGTCACTACATGAGTAATTTAGGATAAGACTACTGTACATTACAGAATTGACTGCAATTGTAGATCAACCACATACAAAGTACAAAGTTTTGTTTGCTGTTTACGGACTTTTTAGATTGCATGTCTCAACTTCTTTTATTTATGACATTCACATACTCAGTTTGAGATTACATCTGTTATGTGTCTAATTTCATTAAGCCCAATAGGCCCATGAATACCAATAAGGCCCAATGGGCTTGGATAAACCAACAAAGCTCAACAGACTTAGGGAATTCAACAAGACCCTAACGGGCTGAAGAAGCTAGTAGAGCCTAGTGCAACAAACAAGTCCATCCCAACGAATGTGAAATAGAGACTCTATGCGAGCTACAACACCTAAACGACCTGAGAGATTTATACACACCACCTCTCATCAACAGCATAGCTCCAACTCGCATGACACTCAGCTTGAAACTCAAAATATAGAAGAATCCCATGATTATAGGGATTTGATCTAGTCAACTTGTAGAATCATAATCAACCTCAAACACCTTAATTTCAACAATTGTATTTCAATACAATTTGAGTATAATTCTTAGGGATTTGATTTAGTCCCTGATTTCTTATAATCAGATTTCATGTAAAACAAGATGACTCGATCCCTTCATACTATAAAATGGGTGGATCATCACTGCTACAAAAAGGCTAAGAGAAAACACATATAGGCGAGCTCAACGTTAATGCAAGAACAGTGGATGTAGGCTTTCTTTCAAAGCCGAACCACTTTAAAAATCTCTTTTGTTCAATCTTATTTTACTGCTTTGCTATTATAATTGTTGTTAATTACATTGACTGAATTCACACGTCAACAACATCCTGCAATCTTAGATATTTCGCGCATATGATACAAGCGTATGAATATAAATAAACAAATATTTATAATGAAAATCTATTACTTTATTTATGTCTTATTATATTTATATTTACTTGCTTTAAAGCATAAATCCCAACATGAATCTCATCATTTAATGGATCTTGGCGAGAGATTCATATAGATTGTAGCCCTATCCTATATGATTTCATCATATAAGGTGTCTCTATTCTCATGTCACCATATGAGTAGTCTAGGATAAGACCACCGTACATTACGCAATGGACTACAGTTGTAGATTAACTACAAATAAAATACCCAGCTTTATAGACTGCATATCTCAAATTGAATCATTCTATATATGACATTCATATACTCAATTTAAGATTATATCCAGCAATTTTGGATGTTTTGCGCATATAATATAGACGAACGATGTAAATAATGGAATATTTCTAGAATGAAAACAACTCATTTTTATTCATGTTTATTATAACATTTACATATTACAAACTTTATGGCATAAATCCCTACAATAGTTATCCATGTTTACAAAATAAATTAAAAAAAGAATTTTTTTTAAAAATAAAAAAAAATTGATAGACAGTGGAGATTCAGATCTATCTTAAATTATTTTTATCTTAAAAAAAATTATTTTTATCTTAAATTTTTATTTTTTTGTGTTCTTAGTAGTGGAGATTCAGATCTATCAATATTGATAGACAGTGGAGATCCAATCTGGATCTCCATAAACAAAACACAAATTTTTTTTTTATTTTTTAAATTTATCATTTTTATATACAATTTCTTTTTTAAAATTTGTTTCAATATGATCTCTACTATCCATCGAGATTGATAGACGGTGGAGTTTATTTTTTTTATTTTATTAATTTTCTAAAAGAAAAATAAAGAAAAATGATCATATTACCCTTTTATATATTGGTTGACCCTCACTTCTAACAGTCAACCAGTGAGTCAATGGTACTAACATATAATTAAGGTTAAATTCACAATTTTGTTATAATATGACCAAATATCAAGGTCCTCATTGCAATTTGCCCATACATTTATATGTCTTAATTTAATAAAGGACAATTACAAAGGAATACCCTGATATTTAATCATATTGAAACGAAATCATACTTTACTTAAACTACAATTAAGTACCTTGGTCAATTATTAATTTAGTCTCTAACATATTTTAAAAGTTCACTTTTTAATTTATTTTTACTTTTTTAACTCATGTGGCTCCTAACTTTTTCAAAATACATCAATTTAGTTCATATGACCAGAATTTTAACTAATTTAACTTTTTAATAACTTTACTTATTTGGATAGTGCCAATAAAATTAAATAATAAAATAAATATGATACTATTTATTAAAATAAAAAATAAAAAAAATATTATAAAAATTAAAAAAACTTAAAAGTAATATCATTTATTAAAAATAAAATAAAATTTAAGATTGAATACTTATAAAAGTCATAATTTTAGTAAATTAATACATACATATATATATATATATATATATATATATATTACAGTTTTATTATTATATTTTTATTTTTATAATATAATAAAAATAAATGTGTATATATATATTGTAGTTTTATTATTATATTTTATTTATATAATATATATATATAGATAATATATATATACTATATAATATACTCTAAAGTATGTATATATAATATTTTAATATTTTAGTTTTTTAAACTAAATTTTAAATTTTATAAATATTTAATCTCAAATTTATTTTTTATTTTTAATAAATAATGTTATATTTAATTTTTTTAATTTTTTTAATTTTTAATGAATTTTATTATATTTATTATTTTATTTAATTATTTTTTAAAAATAATTTAAATTTTTATAATATATATTAATTTTTTATTAAATTATTTAACTAGGTTAAATTATTTAAATATTATAAATTAGAAGGTAAAATTATTTTTTTAATTTAATAATTTAATAAAAAGTTAAAAGATTAATTTATAATTTATATAGGTTTAATTATTAAAATTTTAATTATAGATTAAATTGATATATTTTAAAAAAATTAAAAATTATGACAGTTAAAAAGAATAAAAAAAATATTTTTAAATAGGTTAGAAATCAAATTAATAATTAACTTGATGTAAACTGTACAAGTAAAATTTTAGTTTCATCTCAATATTGCAATTTGCCCTTTAATAAAATCGGGAGAGGGTTCGACTGGTGTGTTTCGAAATGGAAATGGAGAGAGAAGAAGAAGAAGATTGGAGATGGAGGAGTGAAGTAGGAAAGACAGTTGGAGTTATGATATGTGGTACGTTGGTGTACTACCACTGCGCCTTTCGAAACTCAAGCCTTGTCTCTTTACTCTCTGATGTCTTCATTGTGCTACTCTGCTCTCTCGCCATTCTCGGCCTCCTCTTCCGCCAATTGAACATCTCGTAACTTTTCACTATTTCTCTTTCTTATCAGATTTATTTTATGGGTATTCTTTGAATTCTTTGCAAAATGAAAATCCCTCATGGGGTCTTTGATTGCTATCGTTTAGGGGTTTGTTTGTTTTATGGGAAATTCATATGTCGATTTTCGTTTGTTTAATGTGAGTGTAGGGGTTTGTTTGTAGATGTCGAATTTTGATCTCTTTTTTCCCTGCTGTTTTTATTGCAGTTTATATGTGGCTAAGACAAAACTTCATTTTCAATGCTCTCTTGTTTTCTTGTTAACAATTGCAATCACTTTTTGGTGTTTTTTTTTTTCTTTTTTTTTTTGAGAACAAAAGATATATAACAACGAGGAAAACATTACAGAGAAATACAAGAGTCCTCCAAAAGGAGACCTCCAATACAAGGAGGAAAATCTTCCACCCAGACCCTCTGATGATCCTCACGAAGAGCTAACTTCGCTAGAGAATGAGCTACTCAATTCGCTAGAGAATGAGCTAACTTCGCTAGGAAAATCACTTTTTGGTGTTAGATTAGGATGTTGAGAGTTTAAACTTTTTGAGTAATTTTGGGTTTTGGTTTGTTTGTATGTTCCATAACAAAGTGCAAAATTTTGGTTTATAGTGAATTTAAAATGCTTCACAAAGGATCTATTGTGTTTTAGGTGTTTTGCTATTAACACAGGTTTTACACGATGTTTTGATAGAATCTGCAAGATTTTGTTTTTCAAATTTTCCCCTTATTTCTTGAATTCAAAATGTTGACTTTTTTGACCAATGGACAACAATTTTCATGTAACTATGTTGAACCTGTATAGTAGCAAGCACGAGAAGTATAACTATCATCTAATAGCATCCAAATGGACAACAATCTATTGTGTTTTAGCAATGGATTTCTACTTCCTGAGTGTCGTTTTTATTATAACAAACCTTGTTGTAGGGTACCTGTAGACCCGCTTGAATGGCAGATCTCTCAGGACACTGCCAATAGCATTGTTGCATGGTTAGCTAACACCATTGGGGCAGCCGAGTCTGTTTTGAGAGTTGCTGCAACTGGACATGATAAGAGACTATTCGTTAAGGTAATTGAATTTGAAGATTGTGCTTTGATGCACTCTAAATATTTCAAACTTTCTGCTTTTAACTTACTGGAAAACTAATTGTATTTTGTAAGAACATGGTGATTTATTGTTCTAGTTATGACCTGTGGAAATTAAGATGTTGTTGTAGGTTATGCTAAAAACAACAAGTCACTAGGGCTCTTGTTTAAAAATCCCACTATTTTTAAAAAAATTCTGTTGAAAAGTAGCTGCACATAAGTCAGTAAGGATACCTATATTTGGCAATGCTTAAAGATGCCATATACCAAGATTTCCGAATGCTTTCTTGTACTATGATTGAACTCTTCACCAAATAACTTATACTTTTGGGTTGAAATGTCCTTGCATGGTATCGAAGTAAAGTTCGTTTAGTTTCTGATGCATATGGAAGGTTTATGTAACTTATGGTTGGGTAGGGCTTGGATGTAAGGGGAGCATTCGTGTATTCCCCCTTGGTAGACTTAGTATATATATTTTGGCTACTACATCAATGATCTGGTCCTTTTCCTTATAACTTAAAACTTTCAGGTTGAATCTTGTAACATAATTGTTTATGTATCATAAATCCCAACAACCTATATCATAAATACTATAGTTGGTCCCTTACCTAATAGCTTAAGCTTTTCGGTCTGTTGGTTATTGACAATAATGTTGTGAGTAATTGCTTTTTTTATAGTGTTTAAATGGGAAGCTTAGCATTACTATATCCCACATTAATGAGATTTAATATTTGGTAATGTTATTTGTACTCATTAAATTGGATCTCAAAGAAGCATAGCTAGGGGCTGGAAGTGACTAGAGACTTTTTTGAAAAGCCAGTGTTCAAGGCAGAAACAGTGTGGACATAAAAGGTCAAAATTATGTGGGCCAAGTTAAGAAACACCATTACTGGAACGTTTCTTGGTTGTTAATAATTGAATTAGTAATTAATTAGTAAATTGGAGTTATAAGGTGGCAGCACAAGGGAGGATAAGTGAAGCGTAGAAGTTGAAATTGTAGAATTCAGTTCTATAAAAGGTTGTAGTCGAAAGAACAGTCAATAGATCTAACTTGGGTCCTTATCTCCTACCAAGGCTGGCTAGCTGGAGAGGCTCTTTGAGGGGGAAATGAAAAGGTCATTTTTGAATATGGTAAGGATAAGGCAGGGGATTGAATGGTTTTACTCTTGAGGTTTTTCTCGATATCATTGGGAGGAAAGGGTGACTTGGTGGCTATTTTTGTGGAATTTATCATAATGGAGTGGTCAATGCTAAGACCAATTCAACCTGTAGTTGTCTCATATCCAAGGAGTCTGTGGAAACTAAAGAACTATTAGTTCTTCCACTGGCATTTGTAGGCTGGAGAAGCTGGCTCCTTCAGACTACAAGAGGTTTCTAGGGATTTCTAAAGCCCAAGGAGTCTTTGTGTCAACTGGACTAATTCTAGATACCATTTAATAGGTAATGAGATAGTTGAAGAATATCAGAATTAAGGAAGAATGGAAGTGTTGTCAATCTTGAAAAGGCATAGGAAGAAGGGATCTTTGTAGGTTAAGGTGTGTTCGTGTGCATGCACGAAAGGAGATAAAATTTATTATTTGAAGTAAAAACTTTGAAAGATACTTTCACTTAATATGTCTTTACTAAATAATTAAATTTCAAACAAAGAGGAGTTGTCAATTTTAATTTATTAGATAGAGTAGTAGGTCTATATTCTACTGATGTTTCATGATCCTTTTTCTTGTGACTTAAGAGATTCATAAATTTTATGTTATTGACACCACTCTCTACTATGGTAAAAAGGACATGAAAATGCAGGATTATGAATTCATTTAACAGAACAAGCAATTGGACTCATGAAAGTTGCTTATTTCCATGTGCAATTGGGTGTAAACAAACCCATTAAGTGTAAATTATTCAATTGGAAATGGTAGACTTGAAACTGAGATTTAACTAAGAATACCAATGCGCTGGCAAATTTGAGGCTGAGTTCTTTGTTATTGGGCCAAACTGATGTTCCACAATACAAGGGAATAGTATATCAGTCAATGTTAAAACAAAGTATTTGTCCTTTTCAGATCTTTTGAAATTGCAATGTCAAAATTAGTTTATGAATTTAAAGTTTTGCACATTAGTTATATTTAATAATGACTGGGTTCGGTGAGCTGCATATTATTGGCACTTTAAGAAAACACAGATGGTGTTTGGCATAAGCATTGAATGACTTTCTTGTTCTCAAAAGCATTATATTTGTGTTTTGTCCTAGCTAGATGTATGTTGATGAAGCCATGCTGGTAAATCAACAAATAGATGGCTTTTATGTTTTAAGACATCTTTTGCCAAAATAGACAGACACTCAAGGGAAATAGACTCTTGAGTCATGTCTTTATCCTCATTAAGTCATTTTGTTGTCTGTTAAATCTATTGGTTTTGATTTCAAACCACAATTTGTAACATTAAAATGGAAGTAAATATTCATTACTGTTGAGCGTGGAATAGATTAGAATGAACTAAGATGAGATAAAGCCAATTTCTATATTGTTGTGCTAAAAACTTAGATGAAACTGTATTTGATAAGTCTATGAAGCCATAGATTCTTCTTGCTGAATTTGTAAAGTAAATTGTCAATTGCACCAAAAAGCATAAATATCGTTAAATTTAATTATCTTCTTATTTGAATAAATGACTCTTAAAATTTAATTATAAATTAGTTGAATGTTAATATGGGTACCTTTGTGCCAATCCTATGTATTGTTGCAAGAAAGGGCAACCAAGTCAAGTGAAACTCTGTTGGTGGAGAGGAACTAGTACTAGTATATATTTGCCATTTTGCTTATTCATGTCCTCCAATGAGTCAGCATACCTTAGATTTTCTTTCTGCAATGCAACACCTAATAAGCATGATTTTTGAAACTCAGATTTTGTTAACCTTCAGAACTGGACTATATTCTCTACTCCGATTACACTAATGGTGTCACAATAATAACTGTGAAAGGTTACATCTTGGAGAGCTTTGGCTTGCTGTTAAATTTACTTTTTCTTGTTCATTTATTTTTTTAATTTTTTCCTTTTTTTAATTTTAAAGTGTCAAATATAAGAAACTAACCTATAGATTGCTTCCAGGTTGTGGTTAGTCTTTACATACTATCAGCGTTGGGACGGCTGGTCTCTGGTGTTACTGTTGCTTATGCTGGTACGTGTACCATATGTGTATTTTGATGGAACTGAGGTTACTTGGATATTAATTTTTTGAATTGGTTTCGATTGATTTTGATCTGAATTAAATGTTTATCACCTCAATTATATTGCTTCTTTTTGATGACATTAATGTTGTTTTATTGATTTCTGGTTAAGTATTTGTTATCTATTATGTATGGGGGCTAGAAAATTCTACTTACTAGACCTTTTGTTTGTAGACATTTGTCTGTTTCCTTGATTGTCTTTTCCGTTATGGTTTTTTGCAATTTTGTTCTTGGACCCAATTTATTGTGGAGATCTCTGTATGAGATCATTTAATGTAACTAAAGGAAGAGGTTCCATTTTTAGTATTGAGGCAGTTTCTGGTGTCCAAACTTGTTTTTCGCATCACTTTTTCATCTAATTGTCCGTATAATTCAGTTACATTTAATAATTTGTGCCCTCTTCGAAAAAACAAAATGTTAAATGAGTTCCGTTGATACAATGACCTTGTTAGCATAAGATTTCTATTTCAGTATGAAATGAGATGACTACAAAGCATAAACATTTGAATATCATTTATAACATCTGAGTTGGGTTTTTGCTGATTGATTGTTTCTGAATATATGAATAACATATTATTATTCGTGTTTTTTTCTACCGGCAAACAGGATTATGCTTATTCTGTCTTTACATGTTTGTGGAGAACTCACAATCAATGAGTACATGTCTTTTGCGGTTTCTAAGGCGAAGAAACGACACTCCTGCACAAGTAGACAATATGTAATGCTAATTTTGTATTTGTACAGATCTATTCAATATATTGGTAGCTATAACACAGCTTCATCTATGACTTATTACAGGGAATTTATGATAACAGGAAAGGAGTGACTGGAAAATTTGGTTAATAAAAGGCACTTACTTACTTGATTTGTCTGCTAAAGCTGTGCCTTTTTAGAATGAACAAATAACGTTGAACCTACCTGAGATTTGTTGAATTACACTCAAAATTAAAGTTTGTAAAAATTTACACTGAATTCCCCTGTAGTTAAGTTTGACCGTTAAAAAGTAGGATTGACCGTTTAAAAAAAAAGGAAAAGTAAAAGCGAGAGATTTATGGTGAATCCACCATAGATCTACTATGAATTGCGAACCAGAGGAAGTTTGAGCCTATTTTTTAACGGTCAAACTTAACGCCAAGAGAGTTCAGTATGAGTTTCTGTAAACTTTGATTTTGATTGTAATTCAATAAATCTCGGATGGGTATAATGTTATTTGTTCTTTTAAATTTGCCGGAACAACTCTTAATAAATTAATTTTTTTATAAAAAAGTTGTAATGTGCAACACATTACATTTATATTTTTTTTAATAATAGAGGTTGTCAATCAATTATTCTAAATAATAGAGATTTATGTTTTATGATTCTAGAAAGGTTGGTTATTAGATTTTATTTCTGTCATTAATTTCTTTTTAGTTTAGGAGGATTTGATACGTGATTCAAATTTTATTTTCTAAAGTTAAGACAGAGAAAGGAGTTTGTTTCTCAAAATATATATTTTTTTAATACTAATACATGCTCTATATGTTGTCCAAAAACAAGCACACAAAGTATAAAATAAAAGAAGGGAAATTGTAATGAAACGTTTAGTGATTTTGTAATGAAATTGTGAGTTTAGGTTTAATTATAAATTAGTACTCTTGACTAACTGGTTGATAATTAGAATTGATGGTTAACTAATATGTAAAAGGATAATATGATTATTTTTTTATATATATATTTTTTAAAATAATAAAATAAAAGAATAAAAATGGATCTCCACTGTTCATGAATCTCGATGGACGGTGGAGATCACATTGAAAAAAAAAAATTAAAATAAGGAATTTTTTATAAAAAAAGATCAATTTAAAAAAAAAACCAAAATAAAAATAAAAAAACAAAAGGACAAAACTTTTGTGATCTTAGAAGTGGAGATGAAGGGTGGAGATCTAATCTAAATCTTTATTACTAATAACATTAGAACACCAAAAAAGAAAAATTCAGAGCATATATGCTCCCATGTCCAGCGCAGATGGACATGTCTATTTGTACTCGATTCAATTTGAAGGGAAAAAAATATGTTTATCAAATAAAAACGCAGCGGAAACAGGTTTTAAATTTTTTTTTCCTTTTGTTGAAAACTCTTTTTAAAATGAATTACATACGCGAATAGAATATTTATACTACAATTATTTTTGTTGATTTTCTTGATTCTTTGACTTCTTGATTCACCATCAAGCTTTTCGACCTATGATCCACGGTCTGCCAATGCGTGTGTGGGCACATCATGGATGCAAAGATAGAGGTTGCAGAAAAACGGAGAAGATAACTCCTTACCTTCTTTCCTAGGCCGGCCGCACCCTGCACAAGTTAGAAAAAAAAAATAAAAAACTTTCTTTTTTCTCTCCTTTTTTGGTGTCGCCACACTTTACTTTTTCCTAGGTTAATTGCATTGTGTTTTTTTTTTTCCTGACATATTATTATATATATATGTCAAGTCTCTAGGGTTTTGTTTGACTAAGTCAAAGTAGGATTCTAAATTTTATTTAATATTGGTCATATATAGAGTTTGAACCTTTGACCTCTAGCACTTAAAATAATAATAATAATTTTATTCTTTTTGTCCTAGTCAAGGTTCGAACTTGCAATTTCCTTTTAAATAATTAATAATATTAATAACAATTATTAATATTTATTTAATTATAAATTCATTAATTAAATAATCAAATTATTTAATTAATTCTCTTAATTAAATCGTGTCAATTTCGTAACACAATTAATTGCACCATCCAATTAATTAACCGTGACTCTCGTTACGATTAACCATAAGGGTTAGCAAGGAGACCTAATGGACCTACAGTTTTGAGCTCCAATAATAGTTAGCAATATTAATTAAAACTTTTTAATTAATATTCCATAATTATTAACCTCGGAGTTATTCCACTAAAAACTCGAGATTCAACTCTCAGAACTGTAGATGTTGTATACAATCTGAAGTCTCAGTGTCCATTGATATAGCTATTATATACAGTATGATCCTCCACGAGTAATTCATAATTAGAGTTGGGTCATAATGTCTGTTATACCCCTCTAATCATATATTTTCCATTAAGCACTGTTGATTCTCTAATGAATAATAAAATCCTATCTTCATTTACGGAAGAAGGAGAGCGCTCATAATTGTTCAAGCCCCGAATTAACCCTTAAGGGAACTATTTATCTACTTCAGTCAAGAAGGAGTGGATTCCACTATTGTGTTCAAATATTCCCAGCCACAAGGCAAACCGCAACTCCAGGATACGAAGGTATTGATCGACAATATCACATTGACCTCACTCACAGTATGTCAAATGCCACGATCTAACCTGAAGGAGTCGATAAGACACTCAGGATTAAGATCACCTATATACAGCCATTTGTCAATATATATGAATCTCATCTACTAACGGTTCTTGGTGAGAGATTCATATAAATCGTGACCCAGTTTTATATGATCTCATCATATAAGGTGCCTCTATTCTCATGTCAACTATATAAGTAGTCTAGAATAAGACCGCCGTACATTACAGAATGGACCGTAGCAGTAGATCAACCATAAACAAAGTACCTAACTTTGTTTGCTCTCTACAGATTCTTTAAATTTCATGTCTCAAAATGAATCGTTCTGTATATGACATTCATATACTCATTTTGAGATTACATCTTGCAATCTTGGATGTTATGCACACAATATATAAACGTATGAACAAATGAAGACACTTTTATTCGAATGATAAAACTTTCACTTTTATTTATGTCTAATTACATTTATTAACGAGCTTTAGGGCATAAATCCCAACAATCTCCCACTTGCATTAAAGCAAATAGGACATGTCTCGTAAACCTAGACCCTCTAGGTGACTTTCAAACACTTTAGCTGTTAAGGTCTTCGTAAATGGATCAGCCAGATTGTCCTGCGACGCAATCTTCGTTACGGTCACATCTTCTCTCTGCATTATCTCTCTAATGAGATGATATTTCCTCTCTATATGCTTTCCACTTTTGTGGCTTCTCGGTTCTTTGGAATTAGCCACAACAGCACTATTATCACAATAAAGTATCATGTGCTTATCTATGTCTGGAACAACTTGCAAATCATTCAAGAATTTACGGAGCCATACAGCCTCCTTAGCAGCTTCACAAGCTGTTACTTACTCGGCTTCTATGGTAGAATCAGCAATACAAGATTACTTGATACTTATCCATACTATGGCTCCACCATCAAGGGTGAATACTGACCCAGATGTGGATTTCCTAGAATCCTTGTCTGACTGAAAGTCAGAATCTGTATATCCTAACAGGATCAAATCCTGTTGGGAATAATCTAGCATATAGTTTATCGTTATCTGAAGATACTTGAGAATAGTCTTAACAGCAACCCAATGATCTAATCCTAGGTTGGACTGATATCCACTGGCTACTTCCACTGTGAAGCAGATGTCGCGTTTCGTGCATAGCATGGCATACATAAGACCACCTATTGTTGACACATAGGGAATACGTCTCATATTCTTAATTTCTTGAGGTGTTTTAGGATACTGTTCCTTAGACAGTTAAGCTCCGTGCCTGGAAGGTTAATTACATTTTTTGGAGTTCTGCATCGAGAATCGCATAAGTATCTTGTCGATATACAATGCCTGAAACAGCGCTAACAGTTTGTTCTTGCGATCCCTTATTAATTGGATCCTTAGAACATAACTTGCCTCTCCTAAATCTTTTATTTGGAATCGGTTAGCAAGCCAACCTTTTACTTATAATAATGTGTTTACGTCATTCCCAATTAATAGGATATCATTTAGGTAAAGGACCAGGAATACTACTTTCTTGTCAATGATGCATTTGTACATACAAGGCTCATTAACGTTTTGCTCAAAGCTATAGGTTTTGATAGCAGTATCAAACCTAATATTCCAATATCTAGATGCTTGCTTGAGTCCATAAATGGACCTTTGCAACTTGCAAACTTTTTGCTCTTGATCTTGAGATATGAATACCTCTGTTGCATCATGTAGATGCTCTTATCAAGATTGCCATTCAAGAATGCAGTCTTGACGTCCATCTGCCAAATTTCGTAATCGAAATAGGCAGCTATGGATAAAAGTATCCTAATAGATTTAAATATAGCTACTGGCGAGAAGGTCTCATCATAATCGATCCCTTCTTTCTGGGTATAACCCTTTGCCACTAGCCTTGCTTTGAAGGTCTCTACCTTCCCGTCTACTCCTCTCTTTCTTTTGTAGATCTACTTACACCTTATGAGTTTTATCCCATCTGATAAGTCTACAAGCTCCCAGATTGAGTTGGAGTACATGGACTCCATCTCGAGATTCAATTTCTCTTTGTCAGAATCTTCCATTGTATGTCTAAATATCAATGGATAATCCATACTATCATCGGAAATGACACACTGTGCCTTTCTAATACCTAAATAGCGATCAAGTTGTCGTACAACCCTCCCACTACGTCTAGGTAGTAGTGCTTCCTGACTAGGAATCATCTGACTGTCAGATGTCGATTGAACAACTTTGTCAACAACTTTTGTTTGACTGAGTACTAGTCATACTAGGGTCTAGCTCTTTTAATACAATCTTGCTTCGAGGCTTGTGATTACTCATATAGTCTTCTTCAAGAAATGTTGCATTTGTTAATACAAACGCTTTGTTGTCTTGAGGATTATTAAAGAATCCTCCTCTAGTTTCCTTTGGATATCCTATGAACAGGCACACCTGTGAACGACGTTCCAGCTTTCCACTTCTGTTCTTCAGCACATATATTGGACACTCTCATATGCGGAAATGTCGTAAACTAGCATTACGACCATTCCACAACTCTAGAAAGGTCTTAAGAACATATTTGGATGGAACTACATTTAATATATAGGCCACTGTTTGTAGTGCATAATCCCAAAAGGAATTTGGTAATAATGAGAAACTAATCATAGATCTCACCACTTCCATCAGGGTCCTGTTTCTCCTCTTCGCTACATCATTCTACCGTGGTGTTCCTAGAGCAGTGAGTTGGGATACTATCCCATGCTCAACCATGTAGTCTTCAAACTCTTGGTCGAGATACTCACCTCCACGATCTGATCGTAGAGATTTGATTATTTTGCCTAATTGGTTTTCAACTTCAGCTTGGAATTCTTTGAACTTTTCAAATGTTTCCGACTTACGTTGCATTAGGTAAACATATCCGTATCTTAAGTAGTCATCAATAAATGTAACATAATACTCATACCCACCTCTACTCTAACACTCATAGGTCTGTAGGCGTCTTAGTGTATAAGCTCTAGTGGTTGCGTAGCTCTAAGTCCTTTTCCTATAAAATGTCTCATGGTCATTTTACCTTCTAAACAAGACTCACAAACTAGTAAAGTGTCGATCTTCAACTGACTTAAAGGTCCGCCTTTTACAAGTCTATTTATTCTGTTAAGGTTGATGTGGCCACTCAGGTGCCACAAATACGTTTCATTATCTGGAGAAATTTTCTGTCGTTTTGTTTTAGGTTTTTCAACTTTAAATAATTTAGTATTAAGCAATGTTATATGAATTAACGGTCTTAAAATATACAAATTGTTTTCAATCATTCTTGAACAAATATTCAAACCATTTCTTGAAACAATAACCAACTTATCATTAAAATAAACAGAATAAAATTGTTCAAGTAATTTCGACACAAAAATCAAATTTCTTGTAAATCCAGTAATGTAATAAACATTATTTAAAGAAAGAAAACATTATTAAAACGTAGTCTAACTACTCCCACTGCTCGTGTTGAAATGACATTCCCTGTTCCAACGCATATAGTGAAGGACCCCTCATCCAATTCTTGCTAGTTTTCAGTCCACTATAAAAAAGAACAAACATGATTAGTGGCCCCTGAATCTACTATCCAAGGTGTAGAATCATCTTCCACTAAATAAGATTAAATGACAAGTAAATCTGATTTATCTTTCACTTTCTTCTTGGTTGCGAGCAACTCGAGGTACTTAGGACAGTTCCTTTTCAAGTGAACAACCTTGTCGCAATGGAAACATTTTCCTTTTGACTTATCAGTCTTAGTGCTTTGCTTCTTTTTTTGTACGGGCTTTTTCTTCAACTTTGCCTTGGTCTTCCCAGTAGACCTCTTCCTCTTCTTGAATTCAGAAGAAGATGGCTCAGCAACATTTGCTTCGCCGGTCTTACCCTTATTGTCCTTTTTCATGGACTGATAAGTGGAGAGCTCATTAAGCAATTGAGTGAGAGTGAACTTTAACTTGTTCATCTCATAATTGCTTTTATACTTATCAAAGCTCTTTGAAAGAGTTGTCAGTATGATGCTCACTTGGGTGGCCTTGTTAATAGTCGTACTAGTGACTTCAGCAGTATTGAAATAGAACATCATCTTAAAGGACATGTTCCCTAACAGATGTATCCTCCTTCATAAAGTCAAGTATTGCGGAACAAACAGTTTTGTGCCACTTTTGCTCTGAGGGTTGTCCAAGCAAGGTCTGCAATGACTCTATTATCTCAAATGCAGTAGCCATTGACTCGTGCTTTGTCATAAGTACCTCGATCATGCTGGCTAGTAGAAAAGTGCGGGCCTTTTATCATCCGAAACCCATTTATCATAGGTTTCTTTAATGGCTCTTGGTGTGTTAACAGCAGGCTGCGGAAGACATTCATTCGTTAGCACAAACTTGACGTCTTTACAGATCATGATTGCGTTCATGTTGTGTTTCCACTTAATATAATTATCCCCGGTTAATTTTTCGTTTGCGAGGATTGAAATTAAAGCAGAAGACATAGCTGAAATTTAAAATATAAATAAATTAAAATCATTCATTTCATACATTCATATCACATGCTATATGTTTGGCATAAAATTAAACATAATGCATGAACATGTTTTAATGAACTAGAAATTTCTTTAAAATTAGTTACTATACCATGATAATCCAACATACCACAAGTAAATGCCTAGGCAGGCTAGGTCAAATTCTTGCATGTTAAATCGAGATATTCTCAATCAAATGATACACCAGAATAACTCTTTATTCTTATATCATTCAACCATCACTTTAATTCAGTCAGAATATTTAATTAACTATTTAATTATATCCTTGTGAGTGTAACCTACAGTTTCAGATTCTGCGAACTTAACTTGAGATTTGTCCAGGTAGGCTAGGTCAATCCCAAAATACATTCTGAAAACTTATCCGTTAGGAAGTCAACTTGGTATTGACTCTTATGGATACCTTCCTTAGGGAGACGAAAGCAAAGCCGTCTCGAGGCACCACTTGAATCTCACGGTGTTGCACTAACAATGGAGACTACGGGATATAATATCATATATCCCTCTTCCAATCACTATTTATAGTTTAGGGTTTTCTTATAACTTCGAGTTGTTAAACTCTATGTTTCTAGTTTTAACTTAGATGCTACGGCTAATTAAAATCTAAGTTACTAGATATAATAAATTATTGATCTTTAACTGTTAAAAATCTAATTTATTATTTGATTTCTAATTTATATAAACTATTTAAATAAACTAGAAATTAAATGTGAATTTACCAAGTTTTAACTATTAAAACTATCAAGTCCATCACTTTTCGTATTGGGTTCCCCATCAAGTCCAACTTGATTTAATTTAAGTGATCCATCTGTCCATGAAGTCCATTGAACTACCCTTTTACAAGCCTCAAGTCTGCACACGCGCAAGAATTGCACGCAAATAGTCTTGGACGCTTTAGGGTTGTCCGAATGGCTTTTATGGGCTACTATCTTTTGTACCAAGGCCCATACATTACCCTAACACGTAACCGAGGTCCATACGAGGCACAAAACTACTCTATCACACGCAAAGGTGCAGCTACCAGTAGCGACAGCCATGCGCACACTTGGTGTGCACCGCCTTCGCGCAAGCCACGCATTGCGGGCGTAAGGAGCTTTTGATTGCAGTTTTTCGTTCCGATTTTCTGCCATTTTTCTTAAACAATATTCGACAATATTTTTCAGAAAATACCAGCAAAAATCGCCCGCGAAAAAACCACATGAGCAGCCCCAAATGCACTGCGGCAGCAGCCTACGCCCAGCCGCTACTGTGTGCGTAGGGGCGACATGCTGGGTTTTTTTTTTTTTTTTTTCTATATCCTTCATATGTCACGATCTTCTTTGCACCATACAAAAAAAAAAAAATACAACAAAACAGTAAATATACAAAAACAAACATCCATTAAAACAATTCGCTTTTTCAAAAATGATTAAAACCTAGAAACCCATCACACCATACAATTAACGATCATTCATGTTTATATATACAAAAAGAATTATATATATAAATCATACAAACCCTAGATTGTGCCTACACATATCATACATCAACAATCAAAAAAGAAAATAAAAAACAATAAAGATTGTAGTTTTCTTTTTCGCGTATATACAAAAACAAAAGAACCAATGGCTTTGATACCAATTGAAGGAAAAATAGATTTGGGTTTTTCGTAATAACACGCAGCGGAAGGAAGAATGGGGTTTTAAAATTTTTCCTTTTGAAAACATTTTGCAAGAGTTGATCTTTTTAATGTATGTACGCGTATATAAAATCTAAACTACAATTAATTTGTTGTATTTCTTGATTTTTTGATTTCTTGATCCACCAACAAGCCTTTTGAGTTATGACCTGCGGTCTGACAATGCATGTGTGGGCACGTCATGGATACAGAGATGGAGGTTGCATAAAAGTGAAGAAGACAACTCCTTGCCTTCTTTTCTTGGTCGGCTGCACCCTACAAAAGCAAGAAGAAAAAGAAAAAAAAATTATTTTCTCTCTTAGCCGCACCTTTGTTTCTTTTCTGTATTATGTTAGCTTTTTAGTTCCTGATATATTATCATTCATTCTCATATATATATATATTACCAGGTCAAATAGGATTGTAAATCCTATTAAATATTGGTCACCTCTAGAGTTTGAACCCTTAACCTCTAGGATTAAAAATAATCTTTATTATTTTATTCCTTTTGCTTAATCATAGTTCGAACTTACAACTTGCTTTAAATAATTAATATTATTAATGACAATTATTAATGTTTATTTAATTATAAATTCATTAATTAAATAATCAAATTATTTAATTATTCTTTTAATTGAATCGTGTCACTTTCCTATCATAATTAATTGGACCATCCAATTAATTAACCGTGACCCTCGTTACCATTAACCATAAGGGGTAGTAAGGGGATCTAATGGACTTACAGTTTTGAGTTCTAATAATACTTAGCAATATTAATATTCCATGATTATTAACCTCGAAGTTATTTCTGTAAAAACCTGAGGCTGAACTCTCAGAATTGCAAATGTTTTATAAAATCTGAAATCTCAGTGTCCATTGATATAACTATTACATACGGTATGATCCTCCACAAGTAGTTCATAATTAGAGCTGGGTCATAATGTACGTTATACCCCTATAATTATATCTTTTCCATTAAACACCGTTGATTCTCTAATGAACAACTAAATCATGTCTTCCTTTACAGAAGAAGGAGAGCACTCATAATTGTTCAAGCCCCGAATCAACACTTAAGGGAACTACTCATCTACTTCTCACAAGAAGGAGTGGATTCCACTATTGTGTTCAAACCTTCCGAGCCACAAGCTAAACCGTAACTCCAAGATACAGAGGTATTGATCGAGAATATTACATCGACCTCACTCATGGTATGTCAAAAGCCACGATCTAACCTAAAGGAGTCGATAAGACACTTAGGATTAAGATCACCCATATACAGTCATCATTTGTCGATATATATGAATCTCATTTACTAACAGATCATATAAATCGTGGCCCAGTCCTATATGATCTCATCATATAAGGTGCCTCAATTCTTATGTCAATTACTTGAGCAGTCTAGGATAAGACCACCGTACATTACAGAATGGACTACATCAGTAGATCAACCATAAACAAAGTACCCATCTTTGTTTGCTCTCTATGGATTCTTTAGATTGCATGTTTCAAAATAAATCCTTATGTATATGACTTTCATATGCTCAGTTTGAGATTACATCTTGCAATCTTAGATGTTACACACACAATATATAAATGTATGAATATAAATAAAAACACTTTTATTCGAATGAATAACTATTACTTTTATTTATGTCTAATTACATTTACAAACTTTAGGGTATAAATCCCACCAAAAACTTATTATGCCTTTTTGTTACCTGTAAATATACGGGGTCGGCACAAGTAATACAGAATGAGTAAATTATCATCTCCATGGGGATACTTGGGTGTTAAGTACCAAAATTAACTTAGCCTACGTCTATTTGTAATACCGCAACATGTGTGCAAATAAAATTAAAATAAACAAAAATGTAAAAATATGTACATGAGATAACTTGGACCAATATGAGAGATGGTAGGATATTTGATTTAACTTAATCCATCTAATTAAATTTTATCAAAGTATATCATTGAGATTTAATTATCACTGTTGATAATCGTGTTTATCTAAGTTAACTAACATAACCTCTCGAACCATGCCGGAGTTATTATCACACATAAATATTCTATCTCTCAATGAATATTACATGCATAACAATTTATTAAGTACCATAAACACATTATATGATCACACAAGTAAATTAGCATATATTTATCTAATTCTACTTATGGTGGACATTACATCGAGCACGATGTGGGTGTTATCTCTTGGTCCATAACACATAACCATAAAATCAACTAAATGCATAGTCATTACACTTAGAAGCATAAAAATCAATAATATCACTCAACAAATAATAATCAACCTCAATAAATCAACAATCAATTAATTCAAATATTTAGAAAAGAATTCATCAAAACCCTAACTTACAACTTTAGTGCATATTCAAAGAATTACAATCGAACATGTTTATCAATAGTAAAAGAAAGATATAAGCATAAAAAGGAAAGAGAAAAAGGAATAGAAGAACTCTTTTGGATGATAGAACTCTGGTCTTCTTCCGTTGGAGAATTCCACTTTCTTCCATTTGCTTCCAAATCCTTTCTTGATGATGAGAAGATGACGAAAGGATCGAATCTGCACCCTCTTGTCTCCAAGATGATTTTCTTCTCCCCTTAGCCTCTCATTTTCTTCCTTTTTCTCCTCTTGGTCGAGCTTTTTTCCTCTGCCCCGAACTTCTTTTTCCCTTTCATTTTCCATTTATACACCTTGAAATAGGGCATTAGGTGCATTTTTGCGACCTGTGGCATAACCTGGGGGTCACGCCGCAATTCACATGCCTTTCTGGTCGCACTGGAAGTCACGCAGCACTGCTCACTGACGCGAAAATGAGCATAACTTCCTCTAGAAGACTCAAAATCACCAACCGTAAAATTTGTCGGAAACTAGACTTCTAGATATTTCCATAAATATAACGCTCGCAACCTAGTTCATCCTATGGAGTTTATGGCGGCCTCCAAAACATGATAGGTCTGCACTAATAAATCTTCAATTCTCCACTTTTAGCCACTGAAGCTCTTCAATTAAGCTCAAAACCTTATTACCTACACACTAGATAAAAAACATAAAAAAAAATCGATATTTACTAGGGGAACAGAACAAAATTAGGCAGAAATGGAGGCCAATTTCATTTAAAGAATTGGCGATATCACATGCTCTGAAGGACATTCCTCTGTAAGCACAAATTTAAGGTCTTTGCAGACCAAGATTGCATTTATGTTGTGTTTCCATTTTGGTGTAGTTATCTCTGGGTTAATATTTCGTTTGCAACGATGATATTAAAGCAGAAGACGTTGTGGATCTTAACATAAATAAAATTAAAATTCATTCAACTTATACATTCATATTATGTGCTAGAATTCAGCATAAAATTAAACATGATGCATGTTTAATGAGCTAAAAATTTCCCTAAAAGAGTTACCATGCCACGATAATCTAACATACCACAAGTAAGTGCCTAAATAGGTTAGGTCAAATACTTGCATGTTAGATCGAGACATTCTCAATCGACTGATACGCCAAAATAACTCTTTATTATTATATCATTCAATCCTTGTTATGTTTAGTCGGGACTTTAATTAACTTGTAATTTAAATCCATATGAGTATAACCCATCGTTTCAGATTTCACGAACTTAACTTGAGAGTTGCCTAAGTAGGTTAGATTAATCCTAAAATACATTCAGAAATCCTATCCGTTAGGAAGTCAACCTTAGTATTGATTTTCGTGGACACCTTTTGTTAGGGAGAACGAAAGCAAAGTCGTCACGAGACCCCACTCGAGTCTCACAGTGTTAAGCTAACGATGGAGACTGCAGGATATAATGTCATATATCTCTTTCCCACTCATATTTGTTATTTAGGTTTTTCTTAATGACGTCGAGTTTTTAAACTCTATGTCTCTAATATTTAACTTAGATTTAACGGCTAATTTAAACATCTAAGTCACTATATTCTTTATTTTGTTAGTAGAATCTAATCATATTAACATTTAATAAATTACTAATATTTAACTATTAAAAGACTAATTTATTATTTGATTTCTAATATATGTAAATGATTTATAAGATTAGAAATTAATATGAGATTACCAAGTTTTAACTTATTAAAACTAACTCATTTTATTTGGTCCAATTTATTATTGAGGCTTTAATCTAATTAAACCTAATGAGTTATTGGGCCTAACTAATCTAATCAATTAAACATTTTAATTAAATCGATTAGTTTGTTAATGAGTATTACCAAGTTTTTACTCCTAAAAATTAAACTCATTATTGATTATCAATTATTTGAGTGTTTATCATTTTAATCATTATTAAAACTAAACACATAATATATGACAATCATGCATGACATGTTATAATGCATGTGTAGGCACATTTAATCTAAATGGCATATTAATGTATGAACATTCTTAATCATTCATCACATAAATATAAAGCATACATAGATGACCGAGTGAATTGGGCTATCTAACTTAAACAAATCTAATTACAAAATTTATCTAAGGCATTCCTTGGTCTTCTTGTAAATCTTCCTCTTCAAGTCCACCACCTTTCGTATAGGGCTCTTGAAAAACGTGAATTTGTATACTATGGCAATCGGGGGAGGGGGAGGCTGTGAATAGGTTTATCAACAAATATTGTGGAATTAAAAACAATAAACCATTGCATAGATTTTTAGCATGGAAAACCTCAACAGGTCACAAACCACGGGACCAACTCGTAGACCACTTAACACATTCACACAAATTTTACTAGTTGGAATATCGTTTACAACTCACGTTGATTGAGCACTCAATTACATGACTCTTTCTATAACCCAATACTACCTACCTACATGTCTTTTATTAGCAAACCCTGTAGATGTTGCCCAGAGACTCCACGCGCTCCAAGTCTTAATGTTTCTTCCGTATAGTCAAAGAAACAATAACTCCTAATTTATGAGATCACATCTATGTGCTCAATTAAACATGAATAATCAAATAACATGCATGATCAATGATATGTTATGAATAGATTATGCAATTACACTCAATGCAAAGAATAATAGTCTATATAAAAACTCTCTCTTCTCTCACAATAACATGAAACAACGAAGTATCAAAACAATGAAGACATGTGAAAGAAATAAAATAAATTCAATGAAGAATAGAAGAGAGTAATAGTGAGGCTTAGTAAAAGAGACTTACTTGGCCTAAGCAATTTAAAACAATAAGCTCACTATTTATAATAAACACTAGAAACCATAATTCCAATTGTAGCAGGAAATAAAGATCAATTAGGTTTTCTAAATCAATAAGGAAGGTAATTAATATTTTCCTATTAAAAAGATATTATATTTCCTAAAAATAAAAGACTTATTAAATAGGAGATTCTCTTACTTTCAAACTCAACAAAATAATCCTTGACGGACAAGAAATCATTAATCACATGTTGAAAAACTTTAGGGGACTCAAAATACTCAAGACAACAACCTAACCCATTTATGGTTTGGCCAAGACAGCCCCCGCACGCCTAAGGCGTGTGGCCACGCTTGTGGCGCGAGGCTACTGCCTGGCACGCACACCAAAAGCATGTGGCCACGCATGGGGTGCATCCTTTTCCCATGTTCAGCTGTTTCCAGCTACACTTAACTCTATTTTGAGCCAAGTAAACTCTAAACAAACGGCATTGGATTTTTTTCGTTCTTTATATACCATTGGAAAGATATAGATGTCTAGTTTCATTCCAAAAAAAAAAACAAAGACCAATTGGATGTCTAGATAAAAAGTTACGTTCGTTGAAGCATCCAAAGGTCAGGTTTTCGGAAATACAAAATATATGAAATTAAATGCAAAACTAGACAAAATAAAAATAATAAGACTCAAACATTTATCAAAAATTAAAACCAACATGTTAGCACTCAAATGTATATGCATGAACATGTTATAAGTGTGTGTGTGAATCTATTCTGATCTCAAGAATTAAAGACTATCGTTTCTTTGAAACTTAATTTTAAGCATGTTCTTGAGTCTTTTTAGAAGCTTTCCGTCTTTGCATGGTTTCTTTGAATCTTCATTATGCCCAAATCATACTCTAACAAAGCTAACTAAGAATTATTTAAAAATGTGTTTGCTCACGAAATCACAGCAAATAAAATAATGACCTTACAATCTCTCCTTGTGGCTATTCTGTGACAAAACACTATATACTCACCAAACAATCAAATAATTGTTTTTACATTCGCTCATACAACTCAAAATTACATAGAGAGACCTAATCTAACATTCGTCAGTGTCTTCAGAAGTCTTCACTTTAAACCTGAATCAAATAAACAAAACTATGTTCTTCCCAGAAACATTGGTGAGTGAAACGATAATGATATCAATTTGAAATAACTCAATTATTAATACCAATTACTACGACAATCAATTTGTCGATTCAAAAGATAATATGCACAAGCATAAATTAAGCACATCGAGCCAAATATGATTATAATATCTCCCTCTCAATAAGATCTCCCCCTAATTATTTTAACGGTCATAATAGCAACTTAAAAGTGGGGATTAGAAGAAATAATTCGAACAAATTAATATCAAAATTACTCCCCCTTTTTGTCATGGGATAGACAAAGACCAATAAATACCCAAGTATTTTAATCGTTATCACGAATTTAAAGATACTTGTACAAACAAACATGAGAGGCACTAATAAAAATGGAACAATAAAAATAAAATAGATCCATATAACCTTAAATGAGAATCAACTTACTCCTATTTTCATTAAATAAGAGATAATTGATAATATGAAGATCAAAATACAAGGTTATAATATTACATGCCAAATAGATAAGTTCACAAAAATTGAAACAAAGTTCATGAAATCTAAATAAAAGTACAAAAGCATGTAAAGGCATGCTCAAAAATCAATAATCTGAATCATTACTCATTTGCTCCAATGTTATCACCATCAACGTTGTTATCACGTCCATTAGAGGAGAAAAACACGCCACCAGTACGTACATGTGAGGTAGATCCACTTATATACATTTCTATGTTACGCAACCTTTCATCGTGTGCATCGAGTCTTGTCAAGATGGCTTCATTTCTATCCTTGAACATACCCATTAGTTGCGTCGCCCAGGGAGGTATCTCACTCTCAACTTGAGTGGCTTCAGAAGTTTGTGGAGCGTTCCTATTCATATCTTACTTGGAGAGATAGTGGAACTTAAAAAAATCCTTGTCAAACATTTGATTATTCTCTACAACTACATCGGATCTCCTCAACCGATCACCCGCTTCTAAACATAGTTTAGTAATCAAATTCGGGAATTTTAATTTGGACTTGCTCTCATTAACACATTTATCAATGAGTCCAAAGATGTAGTTTCCAACATTAAAGGGCTTCCTTGTCCCAATAACATAAAACAATTTTCCGGTGGCAAAATTGATTTTGGAAATGTTAGACACCAGATGAATATTTGAACATGCAAATTTGTTTACAAAGCGGTAGAATGAGGTACACTTGGCATGAGGAATAAAATTAGTGCCTTCACCCCATTTATACTTACCCCTAGTCAAAGTGAGTACAACATCATGCTTAGTAACTTAAATAAATCATAGACAATAATCTCCATGAGATAAACCATAGAATGGGTTGATTAATTCACCACCCATTATAACTCTAATCCCTCTAACTAGCGTTTTCTCCAAATTCATCACTATCCAAGTTTCCATAAAATTTCCTCACTTTGTTATCACAAACATCATGGGGTTTCTCAACAAACTTCCCCAATCTCTCTCTAGAATGAAAATGTAAACATCATTATTGATTCCAACAGTCCTAAAATCAACTCCTTTTTCAAAAATCAAAGTTCTAGAGAGATTATGTTCATACCTTTCCTCACATTCTTGGTTGATGAACTTTGGTAGTTGCGTAGACTCACCTCTAGTAGCTTTCTTTCCCATGGAAGCTACTTGTTTTCCCTTACTAGATATCTTCAAAGCTAAATCAAACACTAATGGTTGCCTTTTGTAGATGTAGAAGCGAGACCCAATACCAGTCTCATACAAACAATAAAAAAATCAAAGAGATTCAAAGATCAAAAGTGTAGAGGGAGATTGATTTTCAAAAGAGAATGGTGGCTCTTGAAAGTATGGCTCTTAGAAAAGTATGGGAAGTAAGAGCAAATTAGGGTTGGGTTCCCTTTAAATAGAAAGAGAAGCGCACATGGGAGAATCAAACAAAACGTAGGAGAGAAAATACCAAATTGCCCTTAATGAGAAGCCAAAACCCGAGCAACCAGCAGGTGTGCACCCCTAGGGCGCCCAGCCACACCACAGGCGTGAGCTTGCTGCCCAAGCATACATGCCTGAGGCGCACAGCCATGCCTCTAGCATGTGCTTGCTCCTTTTTTCTTTTTATTGCTCTTTTTCTCTATACCTTATTCTCCTTTCATTATGCATGTTTTCTGTTTTTCATGTTCTTTTTCATTATATAACTCTCAAGACGGCTTTCACTCAAGCTTATAAGCATAGTCTTTTCCTGCATTGGGTGGCTTCACAACTAGTAAGTGTAGCCCTTTTTCAAGAGAGATGCTCAAGAGATCTATGGGTGCAGAAACAACATGGATACTGACCATTGGTCATTCATTGTATACTACATTCAGGCATTATCACACTTTCATGTTATTCAAGATATCAATCCAAACATTTAACATACATATATTAAAAATACAATATAACACATAGTTATTCAGCAAATTGTTCGTGAATCACATGCAATCGAAAAACAACATATTTACTCGCTTCTCTTTAACAACATATCTCAACAAGCATGGTAGACAATTCAGCACTGGATTTGAGTTCTCATTTATGAAGGCAAATCATTTATATCCAGAATCACTTATGGATTCATCCCATTTCTTGGAATCATTCACAGATGGGACAAACAAAGCATCTTTATTATCATGTAGTTTTTCATTGTGAGCATTATTTACCAAATCAAAGTTCTTAGGAATCCATACCTTGGTCTTCTTCAGTTTCTTTCCATTGTCACAATGAATCTTTGTAGATGCTTTGGGCAAAGCTTGGTCACTTGTCACATGGTGAGTATGTCTACTAACAAAATTGTTTGGGTTAGTAGAATTTTTTCCATTAAATTCATGCGTGATAGTTTTCTTTAATTCCTCTTTCTTAACCCAAACCTTTATCAAGGGTTTTTGAAATTTGTTCTTTTAAGAATAAAAGAATTAGACCTTTTATCAACAATATTGGCATGTTTCAACTTTCCTAAAGATTTAGAATTTGATACAGGTTTACACATGCTAGTATATTGATAACACCAAGGCCTAATGTGACATTTCACACCACAATGATGACAAGTAGGTGTGAACTTGGAAGACTGAGCATTATGAAAAACTTTAGACCTACTCTTAACATGATTAGCATGATTATTCTTTGAAAAGAACTTGACCTTTTGCCTGTTAATGAACATGCTAATAAATTGATAACATCTAGGTCTAATACGCCCTTTAACACCACAATAATGACAAGCGGGGATAAATTTAGAAAACTTACGTTGTACTTGTGGTTGTTTTGGTGTGGCGGTCTTTATGAATTTTCCTTGAGCTTGTGGTTATCTTGATGAAGCTCTCCTCACAAACGTATTTGAAGGTTTACCTTGTATAGGTTGTTTCTTTAAATGCTCACCCTTTACAAACGTTGTGTTGGTCGATGATGGAGTAGCTTGCTTATCAATATAGCCTAAGCCTTTTTTGTCTTCAAAGTGCTTAACTTGGCTAATAGCTTGATCAACCTTTTGAGCTCCATACGGATTGTCATTCGGCTTGTGCACAAGATCTTGTTGCTCGGTAGATGTGGCCTTTACAAAAACTGTTTTATTTGTTGAAGCCTTTGAATCATCAACGAATCCAAGATCTCGCCTATCATTGTACATCTTCCCAAGACTTATCACTTCATCCATCTTCTTTGCACCAAGCGTGAGTTCTTTGATCGACTCTTCTGCCGCGGTCAACTTCTTTGCAACGTCTTCTTCGCACTTTCGTACTATGACCAAAGTTTTCTCTTTGTTCTCCATCTCCACCTTTAAAGCTTTGATCCTTTCACTATAATCATCTACTTCCTCTTGCAATTCGAGGGATTGATCCAAAGCTTCCTATCTCTCAAGATCAAGCAATTTATTTTTAGACAGAAGGGTGAAGTTTTGTTTCTTTACCTTGTGATTTTCTTCTACGAGTTGCTCATATTCATGTCTCTGACCATCTTTACTTAGCACATCATCCTTATTAACATCTTCAGTTTTGGTTTCGTTAACATTGTCATCTATAGATACTGAAGATGTGACAGCAATAGAATCACTTGTGGGCTGAGTTGAATTTAACGAAGAATCATTAACTTCTTCCTCTTCATCAGGATATCCCCAGGTGCTGTTCTTCCAGATCCAATGATTTGGATCATCCATGTATGGAGGTCGCTCATTGGAAGTATCTCTACTGATCATTCCTGCCATAGAATATCAAACAAAAAGAAACAAAACAAATCTAACAAAATATTGAGCCGGGATCCTAGCCTATGTATATATAGACTCCTGCTCTGATACCAACTGAAAAACGTGGATTTGTATACTATGGTAACCTAGATCTATGCGCTCCAAGTCTTAATGTTTCTTTTGTATGGTCAAAGAAACAATAACCACAAATTTATGAGATCAGATCTATGTGCTCAATTAAACATGAACAATCAAATAATATGCATGATCAATGACATGTTATGAATAGACTATGCAATTACGCTCAATGCAAAGAAAAACTGTAACACCCCTTGACTCAATCCGCTCAGTCTGAATCAGGTACTGAAATCTTTGCTTTACTTTTATAAAACCACAACTTAAAATTTTATTAAACCTTTTGAAAATGGTCCGAATAAATTTTTTAAAAATTTCGCCAAAGTTTCCTCTGTTTTTCTGACTTTCCAAAACCTGTTTTCAATAAATTCATAAAATGAACACTTCGAATTTATCATATCACTTTTGCGCACTCTTCCAAATTAGTGCGACTTTCCAAACATTTCATACAAACTATTTAATCAAAATCGATTCAAAAGTGATAAAATCCATAGTTCCGCAAAACCTAAACATTTATAGAAAATATGTAAAAACAACACAACTTTTACAAATATTTACAAAATTCTTCTGTATATGCATGCTAATAAAAAACATATAAATGAAACATAAAAATTACCCAATATCTCATGAATGATGTGACGCTGGTCTCTGTTCCTGCAGATTCACCTCTTCACTTTTTTTTCAACCCTGGAATCTTCTTTACCTACGCGCGATAAAAATCAACGCGCTAAGCATATTACTTAGTGGGTGTACACAAAACTTGACAAATATACTATAATAACATTTTTAACCGAATAATCAGAAATATAGATAACAATTAAATGTTCAAATATGAGGCTCAATTCAAATCAAATACTTCTAAATAACATATCAATTTCATAATTTCACTAGTAATCTCAAATCGCTTTTCAAATTAAATCACGTTTCAATTCAAACCACATTTCTATTTTCATATCGGGCTCCTGACATACATAACATAATTTCAGGACTAGATTACGGGTTGTTCAGCACTGTAACCCAATGGGGACTGCTCGCTGAATTATATACAGTCAGGTTTCCCATTTTAGCATAAAATGGTATCCCTATACAGGTATCATTTCTGACATCGGCCCTACGGGGACTGCCTGACGGAAATATCTTCACTCTAGGACCGTCTACAACGGTGGCTACACATAATCCAAAGAGTGGTATCATGATCATCAAAATCTCAGAAATCTCAATGCAGTACTGTTAAGTGAACTCAATTGACATGTCAATCTCCTATATCCATATCTATGTTCATATATATCAGAGCCAAATCACTTTTCGAAAACAATACAATTTATTCCGTTTAGAATTATCAAATTAAACCCAAATCATATCCATATCTATAAACATATTTTTAGAATCCGAATCGCAACAATATTCATTTAAAATCAAAATACAAAATCATTTTCGAATATATTTCTGAATTCAGAAATCACATCAAATCCATTTAAAAACCACATGCAAATATAACTCATAAATCCATATAAAATCCAAATGCCCCGAAATCGCTTTTCGATACAAATCGCAAAACAGTATATACCAAATCGCTTTTAACCATATTTTCCGTAATATACTATAATCAAATCATATCAAAAATCAATTCAGAATATTTTTCGTAAACAATATTACGGATCCAAATATTAATCACATGTGATTTACCAATCATTCTTAAATTATCAAACTGACCCACCAATTACATTCCATCTCAATAATATTTCAAAAATATTTCACACTTATCCAATCATCAGATTGACTTCACCAATATTCAATTGGACCCATTATCATCCAAATGTACCATGAAAATAATATCTCTAATGGAAGTTAAATCGGTTAAAAATCACCATTCGCTTATACACTATTTACCAAATATATATACTTTCCACCAAGTTAAATCACATACTTAACTGTTGTATGCTTAATAAAAATTAATAATAATACTTTTCATATTTATGAAAAATTAGGGGAGTTACAATAATAGTCTATAGAAAAAAACTTTCTCTTCTCTCACAATAACATGAAATAAGAAGCATCAAAATAACAAAGACATGTGAGAATAATCAGATAAATTCAATGAAAAATAGAAGAGAGTAATAGTGAGGCTTAGTAAAAGAGACTTACTTGGCCTAAGAAATTCAAAACAATAAGCTCACTATTTATAATAAACACTGGAAACCCTAATTCCAACTGTAGTAAGAAATAAAGATCAATTAGGTTTTCTAAATCAACAAGGAATGTAATTAATAATTTCTTATTACAAAGAGATTATCTTTCCTAAAAATAAAAAACTTATTAATTAGAAGATTCTCTTGCTTCCAAACTCAATAAAATAATCCTTGACGGACAAGAAATCATTAAATACAGGGGACTCAAAACACTCAAGACAACAACCTAACAAATTTATGGTTCAGCCAAGACAACCCCCGCATGCCTAAAGCGTGTGGCCATGCCTGTGGCGCGAGGCTACTGCCTGGTATGCACACCAAAGGCGTTTGGCCATGCCTGGGGCGTAGCCTTGCTTCTTTATTTCCCTGTTCAACTATTTCTAGCTGCACTTGACTCCACTTTGAGCCAAGCGAACTCTAAACAAACGGCATTGGATTTTTTGCTCTTTATATCGTTGGAATGATATGGAAGTCTAGTTTCATTCCTAAAAACCAAAAACAAATTGGATGTCTAGACAAAACGTTATGCCAGTTGAAGCATCAAAAGGTCAGGTTTTCCGAAATACAAAATATATGAAATAAAATCCGAAACTAAACAAAACAAAAACAATAAGACTCAAACACTTTTCAAACATTAAAACCAACATGTTAGTACTCAAATCAATATGCATGAACATGTTATAAGTGTGTGTGTGAATCTATTATGATCTTAAGAATTAAAGAGTATCGTTTCTTCGAAACTTACCTTCAAGCACGTTCTTGAGTCTTCTTAGAAGCTTTCTGTCTTTGCATGATTTCTTCGAATCTTCATTATGCCCAAATCATACTCTAACAAAGCTACCTATGAATTACATAAAAATGTACTTGCTCACGGAATTACAGCCAACAAAATAATGACCTTACAGCTCTCTTCAAGTGCAACTTAATTTAATTTAAGTGACCCATCTCATGGACTGGACCCTAAGGCCCATCACATAAAAATCAGCAAGGTATGGCTGTTCATGAAGCCCATCAGACTCCTCATTAGCAAGTCTCAAGTCCGTTTACACGAAACAAAATTAAATGTAGCAATCTTAGATGGATTAGGGCCATCTACATTACTTCTATGGACTGCCAAATTTTGTACCAAGGCCCACGCGTTACCCTAGCAGATATTCGAGGTCCAAACGAGGCCCAAAACAACACTAACGCACAAGAGGACGTGGCTACCAACAGTGACAGCCACATGGAGCCGCACAAGGCGCGATTTGGGCAGTTTTTCGAGCAATATTTCGCTTCAATTTTCTGCCATATTTTTAGGGTTAATATTTACCAATATTTTTCAGAAAATACGCAGCAAAATCGCTCGTGAAAAAATCAATCCAACAGCCCCCAAAGTGATGCAGCAGCAGCGTGCGCATCAAAAAATAAAGACATGTGAGAATAATCAGATAAATTCAATGAAGAATAGAAGAGAGTAATAGTGAGGCTTAGTAAAAGAGATTTACTTGGCCTAAGAAATTCAAAACAATAAGCTCACTATTTATAATAAACACTGGAAACCATAATTCCAACCTTAGTAGGAAATAAAGATCAATTAGGTTTTCTAAATCAACAAGGAATATAATTAATAATTTCTTATTACAAAAAGATTATCTTTCCAAAAAATAAAAAACTTATTAATTAGGAGATTCTCTTGCTTCCAAACTCAATAAAATAATCCTTGACGGACAAGAAATCATTAAATACAGGGGACTCAAAACACTCAAGACAACAACCTAAGAAATTTATGGTTCAGCCAAGACAGCCCCCGCATGCCTAAAGCATGTGGCCATGCCTGTGGCGCAAGGCTACTGCCTGGTACGCACACCAAAGGCGTTTGGCCATGCCTGGGGCGCAGCCTTGCTGCCTTATTTCCCTGTTCAGCTATTTCTAGCTGCACTTGACTCCACTTTGAGCCAAGCAAACTCTAAACAAAAGGCATTGGATGTTTTTGTTCTTTATACCGTTGGAATGATATGGATGTCTAGTTTCATTCCTAAAAACTAAAAACCAATTGGATGCCTAGATAAGAAGTTATGCCAGTTGAAGCATCCAAAGGTCAGGTTTTCCGAAATACAAAATATATGAAATTAAATCCGAAACTAGACAAAACAAAAACAATAAGACTCAAACACTTTTCAAACATTAAAACCAACATGTTAGTGCTCAAATCAATATGCATGAACATGTTATAAGTGTGTGTGTGAATCTATTCTGATCTCAAGAATTACAGAGTATCGTTTCTTCGAAACTTACCTTTAAGCACGTTCTTGAGTCTTCTTAGAAGCTTTCTGTCTTTGTATGATTTCTTCGAATCTTCATTACGCCCAAATCATACTCTAGCAAAGCTAACTAAGAATTACATAAAAATGTGTTTGCTCACAGGAATCACAGCCAGCAAAATAATGGCCTTACAGCTCTCTTCAAGTCCAACTTAATTTAATTTAAGTGACCTATCTCATGGATTGGACCCTAAGGCCCATCACTTAAAAATCAGCAAGGTATGGCTGCTCGTGAAGCCCATCAGACTCCTCATTAGCAAGTCTTAAGTCCGTTTACACGAAAAAAAAAATTAAGTGTAGCGATCTTGGACGGATTAGGGCCATCTACATTACTTCTATGGACTGCCAAATTTTGTACCAATGCCCATGTATTACCCTAGCACATATTCGAGGTTCAAACGAGGCCCAAAACAATACTAACGCACGAGAAGACGCGTCTACCAACAGTGATAGCCACGTGGAGGCGCACAAGGCGCGGTTTGGGCAGTTTTTCGAGCAATATTTTGCTTCAATTTTTTGCCATATTTCTAGGTTAATATTTACCAATATTTTTCAGAAAATACGCAGCAAAATCGCTCGTGAAAAAATCACTCGAACAGCCTCTAAAGTGCTGCAGCAGTAGCGTGCACATCAAAACAACAAAGACATATGAGAATAATCAGGTAAATTCAATGAAGAATAGAAGAGAGTAATAGTGAGGCTTAGTAAAAGAGACTTACTTGGCCTAAGAAACTCAAAACAATAAGTTCACTATTTATAATAAACACTGGAAACCCTAATTCCAACCGTAGTAGGAAATGAAGATCAATTAGGTTTTCTAAATCAACAAGGAATGTAATTAATAATTTCTTATTATAAAAAGATTATCTTTCCTAGAAATAAAAAACACTTATTAATTAGGAGATTCTCTTGCTTCCAAACTCAATAAAATAATCCTTGACGGACAAGAAATCATTAAATACAGGGGACTCAAAACACTCAAGACAACAACCTAACCCATTTATGGTTCAGCCAAGACAGCCCCCGCATGCCTAAAGCGTGTGGCCATGCCTGTGGCGCGAGGCGACTGCCTGGTACGTACACCAAAGGTGTTTGGCCATGCCTGGGGCGCAGCCTTGCTGCCTTATTTCCCTGTTCAGCTATTTCTAGCTGCACTTGACTCCACTTTGAGCCAAGCGAACTCTAAACAAACGGCATTGGATGTTTTTGTTCTTTATACCATTGGAATGATATGGATGTCTAGTTTCATTCCTAAAACCAAAAACCAATTGGATGCCTAGATAAAAAGTTATGCCAGTTGAAGCATCCAAAGGTCAGGTTTTCCGAAATACAAAATATATGAAATTAAGTCCAAAAGTAGACAAAACAAAAACAATAAGACTCAAACACTTTTCAAACATTAAAACCAACATGTTAGTACTCAAATCAATATGCATGAACATGTTATAAGTGTGTGTGTGAATCTATTATGATATCAAGAATTAAAGAGTATCGTTTCTTCTAAACTTACCTTTAAGCACGTTCTTGAGTCTTTTTAGAAGCTTTCTATCTTTGCATGATTTCTTCGAATCTTCATTACGCCCAAATCATACTCTAACAAAGCTAACTAAGAATTACATAAAAATGTGTTTGCTCACGGAATCACAGCCAACAAAATAATGGCCTTACAGCTCTCTTCAAGTCCAACTTAATTTAATTTAAGTGACCTATCTCATGGATTGGACCCTAAGGCCCATCACTTAAAAATCAGCAAGGTATGGCTGCTCGTGAAGCCCATCAGACTCCTCATTAGCAAGTCTTAAGTCCGTTTACACGAAAAAAAATTAAGTGTAGCGATCTTGGACGGATTAGGGCCATCTACATTACTTCTATGGACTACCAAATTTTGTACCAATGCCCACGTATTACCCTAGCACATATTCGAGGTTCAAACGAGGCCCAAAACAATACTAACGCATGAGAAGACGCGTCTACCAACAGTGACAGCCATGTGGGGTCGTACAAGGCGCAGTTTGGGCAGTTTTTCAAGCAATTTTTCACTTTTCTGCCATTTTTCTGGGTTAATATTTACCAATACTTTTCAGAAAATACACAGCAAAATCGCTCGTGAAAATATCACTCGAATAGCCCCCATAGTGCTACGGCAGCAGTGTGCGCGTAGGGCTGTTTCGCCTCGCTGTTTTTTTTTATTAAGTATACGTCGCACGAACTCTTTGTGCAGACGCGTCTACCAACAGTTTGGGCAGGTTTTTCGAGCAATTTTTCACTTCAATTTTCTACCATTTTTCTGAGTTAATATTTACCAATATTTTTCAGAAAATACGCAGCAAAATCGCTCGTGAAAAAATCACTCGAATAGCCCCCAAAGTGCTGTAGGCAGCAGCGTGCACATCAAAACAACAAAGACATGTGAGAATAATCAGATAAATTCAATGAAGAATAGAAGAGAGTAATAGTGAGGCTTAGTAAAAGAGACTTACTTGGCCTAAGAAATTCAAAACAATAAGCTCACTATTTATAATAAACACTGAAAACTCGAATTCCAACTGTAGTAGGAAATAAAGATCAATTAGGTTTTCTAAATTAACAAGGAATGTAATTAATAATTTCTTATTACAAAGAGATTATCTTTCCTAAACATAAAAAACTTATTAATTAGGAGATTCTCTTGCTTCCAAACTCAATAAAATAATCCTTGACTGACAAGAAAACATTAAATACAGGGGACTCAAAACGCTCAAGACAACAACCTAACCCATTTATGGTTCAACCAAGACAGCCCCCGCATGCCTAAAGCGTGTGGCCATGCCTGTGGCATGAGGCGACTGCCTGGTACGCACACCAAAGGCGTTTGGCCATGCCTGGGGCTTAGCCTTACTGCCTTATTTCCCTGTTCAGCTATTTCTAGCTGCACTTGACTCCACTTTGAGCCAAGCAAACTCTAAACAGAAGGCATTGGATGTTTTTGTTCTTTATACCGTTGGAATGATATGGATGTCTAGTTTCATTCCTAAAAACCAATTCTCTAAACAACAATGACAGCCACGTGGAGCCGTACAAGGCGCAGTTTGGGCAGTTTTTCGAGCAATTTTTCACTTCAATTTTCTGCCATTTTTCTGGGTTAATATTTACCAATAGTTTTCAGAAAATACACAGCAAAATCGCTCGTGAAAATATCACTCGAATAGCCCCCACAGTGCTACGGCAGCAGTGTGCGCGTAGGGCTGTTTCGCCTCGCTGTTTTTTTTATTAAGTATACGTCGCACGAACTCTTTGTTTCATACAAATAGATACAATTAAAAAAAATACTGAAAAAAATTACATAAACAACAACCCTATTACATATGCGGCTAGGTAAGAGAAAGAAAACTAAAAAACCCAATCCACTATAAAAAATTACGACCATCCATGTTTATATATCAATATTTTAATATATATATATATATATATATATCATACAACATTTAGATTGTGCCTACACATGTTAAACAAATCATAGAATCAAATATATATATAATTTATATATCAAGAATCAAGAAACAAAGGTTACGTTCTTTTTCGCATATATACAAAATTAAGAACCTTAGGGCTCTGATACCAATTGTAGGGGGAAAACAAAGTCGATTAAAATGCACAGCGGAATTTTTTTGGGTTTTAAAATTTTTCGTTTTACTTTGAAAACACTTTTCAAGAAGATCGATTTATACATATGTGAATAGGAACAAGTAATTACCTTTGTAGTCTTTCTTGGATTCTTTGATTCCTTTGACACCACCAAGTCTTCCGTGCTATGACCCACGGTCTGACAACGCATGTATGGGCACGTCACGGATATTAAGATGGAGATTGCAAACAAAGAAAGAAGACAGCACCTTTGTCTCTTTACCTGGCTGGCCACACCTGCAAAACAAGGAAGAAGAAAACTCTTTCCTATTTCTCTCAAATGGCCGCACTTTTCCTTTTATTTGTAATGTCTTTTTGGTTTTTCTTTATATATATATCAGTCCTCTAGGGTTTTAGTTTGGCCAGGTATTCTAAATCCTATTTGATTTTAGTCTCCTGTAGAGTTTGAACCCTTGACCTCTTAGAACTTAAAATAATCTTTATTATTTTAATCCTTCGTATTAGTCATGGTTTGAACCTGCAACTTCCTTTAATAATGAAATTAGTTAATAATTCTAAATTATTAATATTTATTTAATTAAATAATCATATTATTTAATTAATTCTCTTAATTAAATCATGTCATTTTCATAACACAATTAATTGGACTATCTAATTAATTTACCGTGAAGCTCGTTACCAACAACCATAAGGGCTAGCAAGGGGATCTAATACACCCAAGTGGGTTTGTCTGATCGGAGATAGTGGGTCCTCTATTGGTGTCGCTTGCTGGGGGTTGCACTCCTTGTTGTGGTCACGTGGATCCATTGTTTCAAGGTATCCTCAGAGGAATAAAACATAAGTCCTCCTTCTAGCGCCAAATTGTTGATACTGAAAATTGGATCAAGTAGTCAATGACAATCAAACACAACACCCGTGACAATGAAGTGGTCGGCTATTGTTGTAACATCCCTAATTTCGAATACATATGAAAAGTATGATTGAATTCATTTTGAATATGTGAATATGATTTTTATGATTTGAAGGGTGGAAATTGTAATTAAATGTATATATATTTTTAGGTTTCATAATGGACCAATTTGAACAGTCGAAAACAATACACGAAGAAAAGGGTGAAAATCTGGACAGTAGGCATCGCGACCTGAGATCGTGATGAGCAGCTCGCGATGAAAAGGATGATTTGGGGCAGTGAGTATCGCGACCATAGATCGCGATGACCAACTCGCGATGAAAGTGGCAAATTTCCACCAGTGAGCAACGCGACCAAAGCGGCGCGACCACCGCTCGCGGTACAGGTCGCGATGACTCAAAAATTGTAAAAAAATAAAGCGGTGGAGCGGTGCGTTTAAAGGGATCAAAGAGAGCAAAAACTCTCAAAACCATTCAGCAAACCTTACAGAAACAGAACTAGAAGGAGAGAGAGAGAGAGAAGAGAGAGGAGAGGAGAGAGAAAGAAGAAAAAAGAAGAAGAAGAAGAAGGAGAAAAGAAGAAGAAGAAGAAGAAAAGAGAAAGAGGAGAAGGAAAGGAGAAGGAGGAAGCTTTCAAGTTTGGTGTACACGTATTTTTCGAATTTTCAGTTTTCCAGAAGTTTTCGGAATTGTCAAATTTTAGAGTTTCTGAGTTATTTGAATTATATGGATTATAGATTATAGTTTAGATTTGACATATACGTGTTTTGGAATTTTTCCAGTTTCCAGAATATTTCAGATTGATTGAAATTGATTATATTTGTGTTATTTGAATTATATTAATTATCGAATATAGTTCAGGTTTGATTATACGAGTTTTCGAATTTTTCCAGTTTTCCAGAAATTTTCGAAATTATCGAAGGTATTTGAATTCCATTGAGTAGAATGGATAGTTTGAAACTGATTTCGGAATGATTTGAATATGATTTGGTTCTAATAGTGTTATGGAAATATATTATTAAGGAAATATATTGTTAAATTATATTATATTGTGAAATGTATCGGAAAATGATTTTGGGGCAATCTGATTCGAAACGGAATTATGAAATACGTTTGCATATATTTTGGATTGATTTAAGATGATTATTGATTTATACATATATTCGTATATTTCCGTTATATTATATTTGATGAAATTTGAATTTGCAAAAATATAAATATATTGATATGTATTGAAATTGAATTCGATTATTCGGAAAGAAATAAAATATGTTGACATTGGATTGGAGAAAATATTTTGGCTCTGATGTGTATAAACATAGATATGGATATAGGAGGTTGACATGTCAATTGGGTTTCTGTCTGAACAGTACTGTGCCGATTATACCACCCTTTGGATAGTACAGGCCCCAAGTGCCGGTCCTAGGGTTCTGAAATTTGTCATGGGATATTTACAGCGGGTGATTCCGTTGGTGTTCCATTCTGATCTGATGTTCGGTGAGTGACCCCGTTTGCGTCCAATGCCGAACAACCCGTAATCCAGTCCGATAACTTATGTTTTGTATGTCAGGAGCCCAATCTGAAAATTGATTTGTTATCTGGAAACGTTTGAGAAATTAAGAAAATATGTCTGTTAATTGTTTTTGGATAGTTGATTTGATATGAGCCCCATATATTGTTTATATATTGTTATTTATAGTTTTCATTGATATAAACTATTTGTATATACGATTTTGTGTACATCCACTAAGCAACATACTTAGCGTGTTGAGTTTTCTCGCACGCAGATAACAAAGGTTCCAAAGACGAATAAGATAAAGAAGAGTAGAGGTTGCAAAACCAGAGTCAGGATCACATCTTTCCTGCATCCATTTTGGTAGTTTGTTTGTATTAAGTTTATATATTTTGATACCGTATGCATATACAGAAACTGTTTGTAAATATTTAACGAGCTTCCGCTATGTAAATCTTTTATGATATGTATATATTATGTGAATCTTTATTAATTATATTGTGATAACTTGGTTGGTAAGTCGCACTATATTTGGAAGGGTGCGCAAAATTGATTTGAGAATTTGGAAGTTGATTTTATGAATTTGAACTGTAAACAGGTTTTGGAAAGTCAGAAAAACAGAGGAAACTCTGACAAGATTTTCGAAAACTCTTTGGACTATTTTCACAGGCTTTTAATATACAATATGTTTATCTACAGTAAAAGTTAGTTTTTAGTATATAGCAGCGCTCCCTGATTCGGTCCGAGCGGATTTGGGTCAGGGGGTGTTACAATTGTGTTGAGGTGCTTAGCTGCAATAAGATCTTGAAGATGAAGTTGTCGGATAACGAAAACTGCAATCAAAGAAAGATCGTGAAGGAGTGCCGGACTTACGTTGATGATTAAACTCTGATGATCAAGTTAGTTTTGGTGGAATAAAAGATCTTGTAATAAAATCACAGAGTGCTAGGTTTATTGTATGTGAAAAACGTTACCCTTTCCTCTTTTTTGGAGCTATTTATAGGAAACCCACATTCTCCTAATTCAGTCCCAATTCGAGTGTGGTTGGTTGGGTGCTCTCATGGTCGACCGCTTATTTCTCTCTTCAATCATGATATCCTCGAAGCTATATTTGAGGGAAAAGACTGGTTGTATGGCTCAGGTCGCATCGCAATTAATGCCATGATACAGGCGTATTTAGCTTTAAATGCGTGCATATTTCATGCTGTCAGTTGTATTAAATACACGCAGTCCCGAACGAGATGGTGCTCTAATTGGCACTGTTGAACTGATTTGATAGGTGACAAGGGTTTACAAGAGTATTTAATGTGGTTAGGTGGCCTGAGACTTCACTGTTCATTTATCCGAGAGGTACCTCGGATAAATGTTTAGTGTCTAGATTTATATGTTGTTGTCGAGGGCTTTCTTAGCCTTAAGAACTGTATACTAGCCCTTTTGGGCCTTTTAGGCACAAATTGCATTTTTTTAGGCCTTGGTATTGGGTTGATAATACAACAAACCCAAATTAAGAAATTTCCCATAATAGTGGGGTCTCCAATTCAGCAGCAAAGTGTCACACTCGACAAGCATGAAATCCTGAAATCAATCTAAACAGACTAGTCCACCCTGTGTTTGACCAAACAATCAGTTTTAACATTGACGAGCATACAAACCTGCTAAACCCTCATCACGATGCTCTCATCTCTCTACATGTGGCAAACTGTTTGATAAAACGTATCTTGGTAGACAACGGGAGCTCTACCAGCAGTGTTATTCTTAGAAGCTTTGAGAGAAATTGTAGAAAAAACAATGCGGCGGAAGCGTCTAAAGTGGGATTGGTATGTTTTACAAATTTTTCTTTGAAAGAGCGAAACTTAACTCTCAATTAATTAAATATATAAAATAAAGGTATCATACCTTTTGAATCATGAAGTTTGATATCGCGTCAAGATCGAACCGCAAGATCTTCCAATCCTCCACAAACATGGATCACCTTGAAGTGTGGACTCTCTTTCTTTGAATTATGTACCTAAGGATAAGAAACAAAAAAAAAAAAAAACTTTTCTTTTGTTAGTCACTCAAAACCCTCATAAGAAAACGAAGAACGCACTCGAACTTTGACGTTCTTTCTCTATTTTCTCTTAGGCAAATTCTCACACTTTCCTTTTAGAGATGGGTGGTTTTTTCTTGACTTCCAAAAGCTTGCAAAAACTCAATTTTTCATCAAAAAATCGAACTCACCTTGCTTGCCTTTTACAGTGGCCGAATTCTCCCTATGGTGGGAGAATTTGTGTTTCACCATAAAATCTATCAAACTAAAGTTCAATCTTATCTCAACTCTAAAAAAAACATTATCCAATTAATTATAAAAGGATAACTGAGAATTAGTGACTTATCAAAGCTTCCTAAAAGTGACATCAAAGTCAACTTTAGAGTTTTGATAAATATCAAAAACCTTCCTAATTTGATTTGATAAATAACTCTAATTATTTATCACCTTATCAAATAAAGTTTTTGATACTTATCATACCATTATCAATAGTATGAAACTAGGAATCCAATTCCTAGTAGAAATGTATTTTTTACTTTTTAATTAAACAATTAATTAATTAATTAATTTCCATTTAATTAAATAATAAAATAAAATAAAGTAATTAGTTAATAAATATAGCTAATGCCGCCCAAACCTTTTGACATAGACCAAACTTTGTTTTTTTCATTTTATTAATCCTATTGGACTTCCACAATAAGTCTACATATGAACTAAACCTATTCTTACAAAAGGAAACAAGCCCACATGTCTTTCACAAATATAGTAATATAATTTCAACAGCTCATTTATATTAAATGTGCAAATTATATTCTTAATATATTTATGAAATGTTAAAAATATCCCATTAGGGCCGCCCAAGGGATCACACACCCTTAACCGTCCCTCTAAGGTACTTTGATGAGTTACTACATGTCTTGATCGAACACAAGACCGCACCTCTCAAACCTTTTAGGAAAAATTCCAAAAACAATTCTAAGATGGACTAAATAAATGGTCTGATAGAATATAACAAGTGATTCATTCAAATTCATGTGGATTGGGGATCTTGGCAAGCTATCTAAATTTAAACTCCAATAGACACAACCTAATCACAATCAACAAATGATTCACTTAGGCCCGATCTATTAATTTTAGTTCATTCCACTAAAGAACTAAAATTAAACTCTTAAGTAAAAATAGAATAAGTAAGCATACTCATTCGCACCCTAGACAACCGAAATGAAGAAAGTGTATCCTCGTAAAAATACCAGTAATCGCCAAGAGCTCATAGACCGCCTATAGCTCTCCAAGTTACCATATTTACTCATATGACCATGTTTTCGAACTTGAATATTTGACTTGTCCAGAAGCCATGTTTCAATAGTCAATATTAAAAACTCTACGTAAAGATTTAATATCCAATACCTCAAAACATCCATATGATGGTATTCTACTAACATTTGTTAGATGCAGTCACAATGTCCATATCTATAAATGAAGTCCTCTATCGATTAACAAGTGAATACCACCAAACTATCGAGGATAGACTATGCGATATAATCGTACTCATTGATAGCTCAAATGATAACGCTTGCAACCATAAGTCTATTATTTATCTTAGGATTGAGATCGACTCTCCGATTGTCTCGTGAGAATACTTTTATCCACTGACGGTTGCGGATAAAATTTTCTTTATTGATCCCATTCAATGCACCTAATGCACTAGATTCTTTTGTCCAAAGACACTGCACTTTGATGATTTTAAACTCATCATATCACATTTGATCCAACTCAAATGCTAACAAAAGAATCTACAACTTTAACAAGGTAAATGCGCCCAACCTTTATCTTAAGTTGTGAATGTTGTTCGAGACTAATTAAAGAATTGTGTCTACCTCATATATATCCAAATGTACGAACAATTCTTTACTTCTCATAGTCTCTTGATTTTATGATTATTTACTTTTGATATTTATAATAAATATAAATGCTATCAGATTTGTTAAAATAGAAATCACTTTATTAATATGATAAAGATTGTCAAATACACTATTACACTATTATTATCGAGCATAATCCTAACAGAAATGCAGATCGACGAGTCAAATATTATATGGCGTTCGACCATACTCGTCGGCCTCAGTGGCGAGCATAAGAGCATCATAGGAGAAATTTCACTCCCAGTCTACACAGAAGGAGTCAATCTAAATACAAAATTTATCGTGCTCGACTACCCTTCAGCTTACAATGTCATCATAGGCCAACTGTGGATACACGACATGAGAGCAGTACCGTCAACATATCACCAAATCCTACGGTTCCCAACTAGGTAAGGAGTTAGAGAAATCCGAGGACAACAAAGAGTTTTGAGGGAATGTTACACAAATACCCTGAAAAGCAAGCCGTCGACCTTATAAAAATTACAGCAGTTAACCCTTAGGCTCGACCAACATAAACCGCAAATGGAAGAGCTCAACGAAGTACAAATCCATCCTGACTATCCCGAACGTAAAGTCCAAATCGGGTCTCTACTCAAACCAGAGATCAGAGCTCTACGGATCAATTTCTTAGCTCGACACTATGATTGCTTCGCATGGACACACGCCGACACGACGGGCATTGACCCAAATGTCATGGTTTATAAGCTCCAAGTCGACCCAGACTTTAAACCAGTCAGATAAAAGCGAAGGAAGTTCGCTCCCGAGTGAAACAAGGTAATCAGCGAAGAAATCCAGAAACTTGATCGATATCGGTTCCGTTAGAAAAGTTCACAACCCCGATTGGCTGGTTAATGTCGTCGTTGTTAAAAAAAAAAAAGAACGGTAAATGGAGAGTTTGCATCGACTTCATAGACCTGAACAAGGCCTATCCAAAAGACTCTTTCCCACTACCTCATATCGACATGTTGGTTGATGCTACGGTCAGACACGAGCTACTCAATTTCATGGATGCCTTCTCGGGGTACAACCAAATCTTGATACATCCCAACAAGCAAGAGAAGACCGCATTCGTTACCGAGCGAGACATCTTATGGTACAAAGTGATGCCATTAGGACTAAAAAATGCAGGGGCAACTTACTAGCGACTCATCAACAAGATGTTCAGAAAGATACTTAGCTCAATAATTGAGGTCTACATTGATGATATGCTTGTCAAATCCCTTCGAGCCGAATAACACCTCGAGCATCTACAATAATCATTCAACATCTTCCAAAATACGGTATGAAACTTAACCCTTCTAAGTGTTCAGTCGGAGTATCCTCAGGGAAATTCTTGGGTTACCTTGTTACACACTAAGGAATCGAAGCCAATTCAGACCAAATCCAATCGATCACGAGAATCTCTTCCCCTGGGTCGGTAAAAGAGGTCCAAAGACTCACTGGTAGAATAGTTGTGCTCAACTGTTTTATCTTAAAATCTTCAAAGCGGTGCCACCCTTTCTTCGACACTCTACGAAAAAAATAAGAATTTTGAGCGGACAAAGAAATGTGAAGCCGCTCTACAATAGCTAAAGTCCTACCTATCAAGCCCATCATTGTTGTCTAAACCGATTAACAGAGAAACACTTTACATCTACCTGTTTTAGAAACAGCTGTTAATGCAGTTCTCGTGAGAGAGGTAGAGCAAAAGCAACTACCAATATACTATAGTAGCAAATCTTTTCTCGACACTAAAAAACGGTATAGCTAGATGGAAAAGTTAGCCTTAGCACTTACCACGGCTGCTCGGAACCTTTGACCGTACTTCCAGTGCCACCCAATTGTCGTCCTCACTACTTTCCCACCCAATAATGTCCTTCACAAACCCGAACTCTCGGGGTCATCTAACCAAATGGGCAGTAAAATTAAGTGAGCACGACATCTCCTATCGATCTTAGACAACCATCAAGTCCTATGTACTAGCAGATTTTGTCGTAGACTTCTCCCTAAGCACCATTCCTCGGGCTGAAAACGAGTTGTTATCTCTGACTAAGGGGTCGACATCTACATAGATCTTTTCAGTCGATGGGTCAAGCAATGCAAAAGAATGTGGGTTGGGCTTAGTCCTTTAATCATCTGAGAATAACATGATCGAGCAATCAATCAGATGCGGCTTCAAAACTACTAACAATGAAGCCGAATACGAAGCACTTATAGCCAGACTCACGATCACCAAAAGCATAAACATTAAGCAAATCAAGGTGAGATCCGACTCTCAACTCATAGCCAGACAACTAAACGGATCGTTCCAAGCAAAAGACCTCAAGATGGTCGCTTATTTGGCAAATCTTTGCTCGGTTATACAAATAACCGAGCCCAAGACTATACCCATAGTTTATCTAAAATGGCCATTTATATCGACCAACAAAGAAGAGGTTACTCTTATTGAGCTCGACAGCACATTGATGACTCCAATATTCGACTATCTCAACAATGACGTCCTTTTAGTCAACTGCAAAGAGGCTCGCAAACTCAGAGCTAAAACTGCATGATTCAGCATTGTCGAGGGAAAAATGTACAAAAGGTCATTCTCTGAACCCTATTTACGATGTGTCGACCCCGCAGAAGCAAAACTTGTACTCCAAGAAATCCATGAGGGTTACTACGGAAACTACTCTGGAGCCAGAAGCCTCACAAACCAAGCTCTCACAACTGCATATATTGGCCAACAATATGATCCGATGCCATAAACTATGTCAAAAAATGTGACAAGTGCCAAAGGTTTGCCTAAGTATCACATCAGCCTCTAGGTTGACTCAACTCCATCACCTCATCATGGCCATTTATAAAATGGGGGATGGACATCGTAGGCAAGATGCCGACCGCAATAGGAGGAAAGGTTTACATGCTCGTCATAATAGATTACTTTAACAAATGGGTCGAACCCGAGGCCTGCCAGAGAATTAGAGACTTCGAAGTGAAGAACTTTATATGGAAGAACATTATGTGCAGGTTTGGCGTCCCTAAAGAAATAGTCACCGACAACTACTTGCAGTTCATTTCATTCGACTTTTAAAATTTCTGCGAAGAATGGGGTATAAAACTGAGTTTTTCAAATCCATAATATCCACAGTCGAACGAGTAAGCAGAATCAATGAATAAGACTATCGTAGGAACTCTCAAGAAAAAGCTCGATGCTGCCAAGGGACTTTGGGTCGACATGTTACCAAAGGTACTTTGGTCATACAGAACTATGCCTAGAGTGTTGACCGGGCAAACTCCATTCTCCCTGACCTACGGCTCCGAGGTCGTACTACCAGTTGAAGTCAAGCTCCATACTGCGAAATACGAACACTCCTCAGAAGAATCAAACTCATTAGTATTAACATATGAGCTCGACACACTCGATGAATATCGAGACCAAGCATCAATTCGCCTAGCTTCTTACCAACAAATGTGAAAAACGTGGATTTGTATACTATGGCAACCTAGAGGGGGGGGGGGAGGGGAATAGGTTTATCAACAAATATTGCGAAATTAAAAACAATAAACCATTCAACACATTACACAGAGATTTTTAGTGTGGAAAACCTTAACAAGTAACAAACCACGGGACCAACTCATAGGCCACTTAACACATCAACACAAATTTCACTAGTTAGTATATCGTTTACAACTCATGTTGATTGACCACTCAATCACACGATGCTTGCTATAACCCAATACTACCTACTATCAAGCCTTTTACTAGCAAACCTTGTCGATGCTGCTCAAAGAATCCACGCACTCCAAGTCTTAATGTTTCTTTCGTATGGTCAAAAAAATAATAACCCCCAATTTATGAGATCAGATCTAAGTACTCAATTAAACATGAACAATCAAATAACATGCATAATCAATGACGTGTTACGAATAGACTATGCAGTTACACTCAATGCAAAGATAATAGTCTATATAAAAAACAAACTCTCTCTTCTCTCACACTAACATGAAAAAAAAATGAAGCATCAAAACAACAAAAACATGTGAGAGTAATAAGATAATTCAATGAATAATAATAGAGAGCAAATAGTGAGGCTTAGTAAAAGAGACTAACTTGGCCTAAGCAAAAATCAAAACTTAAGCTCACTATTTCTAATAAACACTAGAAACCTTAATTCCAATTGTAGCAAGAAATAAAAATCAATTAGGCTTTCTAATTCAACAAAGAATGTAATTAATACTTTCCTATAAAAAAGAAATATCTTTCCTAAAAATAAAATACTTATTAATTAAGAGATTCTCTTGCTTTCAAACTCAATAAAGTAATCCTTGATGGATAAGGAATCATTAAAAACATGTTGAAAGACTTTAGGGAACTTAACAAATCATAAAACACTCAAAAACCTTTTTTGGGTTCGGGTTGCACAGACCTCACATTCCTAACGCGTGTACCCATGCCTAAGGTGTGAGGCTTCTGCCCTACAGCCACGCCAAAGGCGTGCACCCATGCCTGAGGCATGAAGCTGTTGTGCCAATTCCTCAGTTCAGCTGTTTCCAGCTGCACTTGACTCCACTTTGAGCTAAGTGAACTCTAAACAAACGGCATTGGAGTTTTTTGTTCTTTATACCATTAGAAGATATGTATATCTAGTTTCATTCACAAAATACTAAAGACCAATTGGATTTCTAGATAAAACGTTATGCCCATCGAAGCATCCAAAGGTCAATTTTTCAAAAATACAAAATATATGAAATTAAATTTCAAAACTAGACAAAACAAAAACAATAAGACTCAAACACTTATAAAACATTTAAACCAATATGTTAGCACTTAAATGTAAATGCATGAACATGTTATAAGTATGTTTGAATCTTATATGATCTCAATAATAAAATAGTATCGTTTCTTCGAAACTTACTTTTAAGCACGTTCTTTAGTGTTCTTAGAAGCTTTCCGTCTTCGCATGATTTCTTTGAATCATCATTACACTCGAATCATACTCTAACAAAGCTAACTAAGAATTACATAAAAATGTGTTTGCTCACGAAATCACAGCCAACAAAATAATGACCTTACAATCTCCCTCTTTGGCTATTCCGTGACAAAACACTATATACTCACTAAACAATCAAATGATTGTTTTTACATTCGCTCATAAAACTCAAAATTACATAAAGAGACCTAATCTAACATTCTTCAATGTCTTCAGCAGTCTTCACTTTATACATAAATCAAATAAACAAAAACTATGTTCTTCCCAGGAACATTGGTGAGCAAAATGATAATGATATCAAATTGAAATAACTCAATTATTAATATCAATTATCACAATAATCAATTGTCAATTCATATAATAATATGCATAAGTAACAATCAAACACATCGAATCAAATATGATTATAATATCTTCCCCTCAATAAGATCTCCCCCTAAGTATGCTAACAGTCACAATAGCAACTTAATCATGGGGATTAGAAGAAATAATACGAACAAATTAATATCTAAATTACTCCTTTTTTTTGTCATGGGATAGCAAAGACCAATAAATACTCAAGTATATTAATTGTTATCACGAATTTAAAGATACTTGCACAAACAAACATGAAAGGGACCAAAAAAAAAATGAAACAATAAAAATAAAATAGATCGATACAACCTTGAATGATAATCAATTTGCTCCTATTTGCAACAAACAAGAGATAATTGATAATATGAAGATCAAAAACAAGGTTATATGTTACATGCCAAATAGATAAGTTCATGAAAATTAAAACAAAGTTCATGAAATGAACAATAAAAGTACGGAAGCATGTAAAGGCATTCTCATATATCAAGAATCTGGATCATTACTCATCTCCTCCAACGTTATCACCATCAACATTGTCATCACGTCCATCAGAGGAGGAAAACATGCCACCAATACGTGCATGTGAGGTAGATCCACTTATATACATCTCTATGCCACGCAACCTTTTATCGTGTGCATCGAGTCTTGTCAAGATGGCTCCATTCCCATCCTTGAACATATACAATAGGTGCGTCACCCAAGGAGGTATCTCACTCTCAACTTGAGTCACTTCAGAAGTTTGTGGAGCGTTCATATTCATCTCTTCCTTAGAAAAATAATGAACTTAAAGAAATCCTTGTCAAACATTTAATAATTCTCTACAACTATATCGAGTCTCCTCAACCGAACACCCGCTTCTAAACATTGTTTAGTAATCAAACCCAAAAATTTCAATTTGGACTTGCTCATATTAACACATCTATCAATGAGTCCAAAGATGTCGGTTCCAACATTAAAGGGTTTTCTTATCCTAATAACATAAAGCAATTTTTCGATGGCAAAATTGACTTCGGAAATGTTAGACACCGGGTGAATATTTGACCATACAAATTTATACAATAAGCGGTAGAATGGGGTACACTTGGCATGAGGAATAAAATTAGTGCATTCACCCATTTATACAAACCCCTAGTCAAAGTGAGTGCAACATCTTGCTTAATAACTTGGATAGATTCTAGACAACAATCTCCATGAGATAAACCATAGAATGAGTTGATTAATTCACCACTCATTATAACACTAGTCCCTCTAACTAACACTCCTAGCTTTTCTCCAAATTCATCACTATCTACGTTTGCATAAAATTCTCTCACTATATTTTCAGAAACATCATGGAGTTTCTCAACAAACTTCTCCCAACCTCTCTCTAGCATGAAATTGTAAACATTATCATTGATTCTAACACTCCTAAAATCAACTCATTTTTCAAAAATCAAAGCTCTAGAGAGGTTATGTTCATACATTTCCTCACATTCTTGGTTGATGAACTTTGGTAGTTGGGTAGACTCACCTCTAGTAGCTTTCTTTTCCTTGGAAGCTACTTGTTTTCCCTTGCTAGACATCTTCAAAGCTAAATCAAACACTTATGCTGCCTTTTGTAGATGTAGAAGCAAGACCTAATATCAATCTCACACAAACAATCAAAAAATCAAAGAGATTAAAAGATTAAGTGTGTAAAGGGAGAGTGATTTTCAAGAGAGAATGGTGGCTCTTGAAAGTGTGGCTCTTAGAAAAGTATGAGAAGTAAGAGCAAACTAGGGTTGGATTCCCTTTAAATAAAGAAAAGTTCACATGGGAGAATAAAAACAAAAGGTAGAAGAGAAATACCAATTTTGCCCTTAATGATAAGCCAAAATCCCAACTAGCTGCATGTGCGCACGCATTAGGGCGCCTAGCCATGCCTCAGGCGTGAGCTTGCTGCCCAGGCATGCACGCCTGAGGCACCTAACCACGCCTATGGCATGCACTTGCTATCATGTTCTTCCCTTTTCTCCGTTTTTCGCACTTCTTCATGTCTTCGACTCCTTGTTCGTCCTCTATGCTTCACCAATGAGTTTTTCCACCTAAAACTTCATCAAATACAACCAAGAAGCATCTCTAAACAAAATAATATGAGTCACGATGAAAGTCAATCATCAAAAGACCACAATAGAAAAATTCTTTCAAAAATTTCAATCGCATTCTTTCAAAATTTGACTTGTTCAATATTGCTTTTCAAAATAGTTTCTTCAAAACTTTAAAATAGATGTGAGCATGTTAATAATAAAATGTGCACTTCTTAAAAGCATATGAATTGAAAATTTTCAATTATTCGCACAAAAACAAGCTTCTCTAAAGCTTTAAAAATTGATTTTTCATTAAAACCAGAACAACACTACAATGTGATTTTACTAAAAGTTTTCTACAAGAATTCAAACCGACCATCATCCTAAATGTCATTTAAATAAAAATGGACTCATACAAGCAATGGTGTGTGCAAGAGTACTTCTTAAAAGCATATTTTTCAATTTTCACTTCTCACCACATCTCCATGTGTTTTAGCATCATGCTTAGCATGTTTTCCTTTTTATTGCTCTTTTTTCTCTACACCTTATTCTCCTTACATTGTGCATATTTTCTATTTTTCATGTTCTTTTTCATTATGTAACTCTTAAGACGGCTTTCATTCAAGCTTACAAGTGTAGCCCTTTCCTGCATTGGGTGGTTTCACAACTAGTAAGTGTAGCCCATTTTCAAGAGAGATGCTCAAGAAATCTATGGGTGCAGAAACAACATGGATACTGAGCATTGATCATTCATTGTATATTAGCTTCAGGCATTATCACACTTTCATGTTATTCAAGATATCAATGCAAACATTTGACATACATATATTAAAAATACAATATAACACACAGTTATTTCAGCAAATTGTTTGTGAATCTCATGCAATCGAAAAACAACATATTTACTCGCTACTCTTTAACAACATACTACCATAATTTAGCACATCCAATTTCTTGGAATTATTTACAGGTGGGACAGACAAAACATCTTTATTAACATGCAGTTTTTCATTGTGAGCATTATTGACCAAATCAACGTTCTTAGGAACCCATGGTCTACTTCAATTGTTTTCCATTGTCACAATGAATCTTTATAGATGTTTTGATCGAAGATTGGTCACCTGTCAAATGATTTATATGTCTACTAATAGAAGTCTTTAGGTTAGCAGAACTTGTTCCATTAATATCATGTATGACAATTTTCTTTAATCCTCTTTCTTAACCCAAACCTTTCTCAAGGGTTTTTGAAATTTCTTCTTTTGAGGAACAAAAGAATTAGACCTTTTATCAATAACATTAACATGCTTTAACTTTCCTAAAAATTTAGAATTTGATACAAGTTTACACATGCTAGTATATTGATAACACCAAGGCCTAATGTGACCTTTCATACCACAATGATGACAAGTAGTTATGAACTTAGAAGACTGAGCATTATGAAAAACTTTAGAGCTACTCTCAACATGATTAACATGATTATTCTTTGAAAAGAACTTGGCATTTTGCCTATTAATGCACACGCTAATAAATTGATAACATCTAGGTCTAATATGCCCTTTGACACCACAATAATGGCAAATGGGGATAAATTTAGAAAACTTACCTTGTTCTTGTGGATGCTTTGGTGTGGTGGTCTTCCTGAATTTTCCTTGAGCTTAAGGTTGTCTCGATGAAGCTTTGCTCACAAACGTATTTAAAGGTTTACCTTATGTAGATTGTTTCTTTCATTTCTCACCCTTTGTAAACGTTGTGTTGGTTGTTGATAGAGTAGCTTCCTTATCAACATAGCCTAAGCCTTTCTTGTTTCCAAAAGGCTTAACATGGCAAATAACTTGATCAACCTTTTTAGCTCCGTATGGCTTGTCATTCTACTTGTGTACAAGATCTAGTTGCTCGGTAGATATGGCCTTAACAAAAGCTGTTTTGCTTATTGAAGCCTTTGAATCATTGACGAATCCAATACCTCGTTTGTCGTTGTACATCTTTCCTAGACTTATCATCTCATCCATCTTCTTTGCACCAAGTGTCAATCCCTTGATTGACTCCTTTGCTGCAGTCAACTCCTTTGCAACTTCTTCTTCACGCTTTCGTACTATCACCAAGGTTTTCTCTCTGTTCTCCATCTCCACCTTTAAAGCTTTGATCCTTTCACTATAATCATCTATCTCATTTTGCAATTTGAAAGATCGATCCAAAGCTTCCTATCTCTCAAAATCAAGCAATTTATTTTTAGACAGAAAGGTGAAGTTTTGTTTTTTTACCTTGTGATTTTCTTCTACTAGTTGCTCATATTTTTGTCTTTGACCATCTTTACTCATATCATTATCCTTTTTAACATCTTCAGTTTTGGTCTCGTCAACATTGTCATTTATAGAAACTAAAGATATGAGAGCAATTGAATCGCTTATGGGCTAAGTTGAATATAACGAAAAATCATCAACTTCTTCCTCTTTATTAGGATAACCCCAGGTATTGTTCTTCCAGATCCAATGATATGGATGTTAGGATTATGCTCAATAGCAAGAGTGTAATAGTGTATTTGACAATCCATTTCATATAAATAAAAGTGATTTCTGTTTTAACAAATCTTATAGCAATTATACCAATTGTCAAAAGTAAATAATCATAAGGTCAAGAGACTATGAGAAACAAAAGAATTGCTCATACATCTGGAGATGTATGAGGTAGAAACAATTCTTTAGTTAGTCTCGAATAACATTCACAACTTAAGATACAAGGTTGGGCACCTTTATCTTGTTAAAGTTGTAGATTTTTTTGTTAGCATTTGAGCGGGATCAAATGTGATATGATGAGTCTAAAATCATCGAAGTGTCTTTGGACAAAAGAATCTAGTGCACTGGGTGCATTGAATAGGATCACTGTAGAAACTTTATTCGCAACCGTCGGTGGATAAAAGTGTTTTACTAAGACAATCGGAGAGTGTATCTCAATCCTGAGATAAATTATGGACTTATGGTTGCATGCATTATCATTTGAGCTGTCAATAAGTACGATTATATCGCATAGTCTATCCTCGATGGTTTGGTGGTATTCACGTGTATATCGATAGAAGACATCATTTATAGAAATGGGCATCGTGACTGCATCTAACTAATATCAGTAGAATACCATCATATGGATGTTTTGAGATATTGGATATTAAATCTTAACATTGAGTTTTCAATAGTGACTATTTAAGCATAACTTCTGGATAAGTCAAAATATCCAAGTTCGAAAACATGGTCATATGAGTAAATATGGTAACTTGGAGAGCTATAGACGGTCTATAAGCTCTTGGCGATTACTGGTATTTTTCACGAGGATACACTTTCTCCATTTAGGTTGTCTAGGGTACGAATTAGTACGCTCACTCATTCTATCTTTATTTAAGAGTTCAATTTTAGTTCTTTAGTAGAATGAACTAAAATTAATGGATCAAACCTAAGTGAATCATTTGTTGATTGTGATTAGGTTGTGTCTATTGGAGCTTAAATTTAGATAGCCCACCTAGAACCCCAATCCATACGAACTTGAATGGATCACTAGTTATATACTGCCGGATCATTTATTTGATCCATCTTAAAGAATTGATTTTGGAATTTATTACAAAAGTTTTTAAGAGGTGCGTTCTTGTGTTCGATCAAGACACGCGGTAACTCGTCAAAATACATGGGATGGGCGGCCAAGGGCGTGTGACCCCTTGGGTGGCCCTAAGGGATGTTTTTAACATCCCGTAAATATATTGATAATATAATTAGCACATTTAATAAAAATGGGGCTGTTGAATTATATTAAATATATTTATTTAAAGGCATGTGGACTTGTTTCTTTTTGTAAAAATGGGTCTAGTTCACATGTAAACTTTTTGTGGAGGTCCAATGAGATTAATAAAATGGAAAAATAAAGTTTGGCCCATGCCGGGTTGGGCGGCATTAGCTAATTACTTTATTTTATTTTATTGATTAATTAAATATAAATTAATTAATTATTTAATTAACAATAAATATACTTTTCTACTAGGAATTGAATTTCTAGTTTCATGCTATAGGTAATAGTATGATAAGTATCAAAAACCTTATTTGATAAGGAAATAAATAAAATGAGTTATTTATCAAATCAAATTATGAAGTTTTTGATATTTATTAAAACTCTAAAGTTGACTATTAGTCACTTTTAGAAAGTTTTGATAAGTCATTCAAATTCTCAATTATTTTTAATAATTATTGGATAATAGATTCAAGAGATGGGATAGGATTGAACTCTAGCTTGATAGGATTTATGGTGAAACACAAATCCTCCCACTATAGGGAGAATTCGACCACCATAAAAGGCAAGCAAGGGGAGTTCGGCCAAGGCTAAGGTTTTTTATGCAAGTTTTGATTTTTGTGAGCTTTGATAAGTTAAGAAAAAACTTTCCATCTCTAGAAAAAGGTGTGAGAATTTGCCCGAGAGAAAAGAGAGAAAGAACAAATTGTTCTTCGTTTTCTCAGGAGGGTTTTGAGTGACTAACGAAAAAGAAAAGTTTTTTGTTTCTCATCCTCAGGTACACAATTCAAGAAAAGGGAGCCCACACTCCAAGGTGATCCACATTCGTGAAAGATTGGAAGATCTTACGGTTCATAGTCGACGTAACATCAAGCCTCACGTTATTCAAAAGGTATATTACCTTTTGTAATATATTTAATTAATTATGGGTTAAGATTGCTCTTTTTGGAAAAAAATTTAAAACGTACCAATGCAAAAATTTTTGTTTTTTGCGCCTTCCGCTGCGCTATACTCACCGTTTTTCCTACAATAGATCATCCATGTATGCAGGTCGCTCATTGGAAGTATCTTTACTGATCATTCCTGGCATAGATAAACGAACAAAAACAAACAAAATAAATCCAACAAAATATTGAGCCTTGGATCCTAGCCTATGTATATCTAGACTCCCGCTCTAATACTAATTGAAAAACGTGGATTTGTATACTATGATAACCTAGAGGGGGAGGGGGTGAATAGGTTTATCAACAAATATGCAGAATTAAATACAATAAACCATTCAACACATTACGCAGAGATTTTTAACATGGAAAATATCAACAAGTAAAAAACCACGGGACCAACTCGTAGGCCACTTAACACATCAATATGAATTTCACTAGTTGGTATATCGTTTACCTCACGTTGATTGACCACTCAATCACACGACTCTTGCTATAACCCAGTACTACTTACCCGCAGGCCTTTTACTAGGAAACCCTTTCGATGCTGCTCAGAGACTCCATGCGCTCCAAGTCATGTTTCTTTCGTATGGTCAAAGAAACAGTAACCTCCAATCTATGAGATCAGATCTAAGTGCTCAATTAAACATGAACAATCAAATAAAATGCATGATCAATGACATGTTACGAACAGACTATGCAATTACGCTTAATGCAAAGATAATAGTCTATATAAAAAACAAACTCTCTCTTCTCTCACAATAACGTGAAAACAATGAAGCATCAAAACAACGAAGATATCTGAGAGGAATAAGATAACTCAATAAAGAATAATAGAGAGCAAATAGTAAGGCTTAGTAAAAGAGACTTACTTGGCCTAAGCAAAAATCAAAACTTAAGCTCACTATTTATAATAAACACTAGAAACCCTAATACCAATTGTAGTGGGAAATAAAGACCAATTAGGCTTTCTAATTCAATAAGGAATATAATTAATACTTTCCTATAAAAAAGAGTTATCTTTCCTAAAAATAAAAGACTTATTAATTAGGAGATTCTCTTGCTTTCAAACTCAATAAAGTAATCCTTGATGGACAAGGAATCATTAAAAACATGTTGAAAGACTTTAGGGAACTTAACAAATCATAAAACACTCAAAAACCCTTTTTGGGTTCAGGCTGGACAGACCCCGCACGCCTAAGGCGTGTACCCATGCCTAAGACGTGAGGCTTCTGCCCTGCAATCACGCCAAAGGCGTGCATCCACGCCTGAGGCATGGAGCTGCTGCCCAGTTCCCATGTTCAGCTGTTTCCAGCTACACTTGACTCCACTTTGAGCCAACCAACTCTAGCAAAACAGTATTGGATTATTTTGGTTCTTTATACTGTTGGAAAGATGTGGATGTCTATTTTAATTCCCAAAAAACCAAAGACCAACTAAATATCTAGATAAAAAGTTATGCCCATCGAAGCATCCAAAGGTCAGGTTTTCGGATATACAAAATATATGAAATTAAATTCCAAAACTAGACAAAACGAAAACAATAAGACTCAAACACTTGTAAAACATTTAAACCAACATGTTAGCACTCAAATGCAAATGCATGAATATGTTATAAGTGTATGTGTTAATCTTATCTGATCTCAAGAATAAAAGAGTATAATTTCTTCGAAACTTACCTTTAAGCGCGTTCTTGAGTCTTCTCATAAGCTTTTCGTCTTCACATGATTTCTTCGAATCTTCATTACGCTCGAATCATACTCTAACAAAGCTAACTAAGAATTACATAAAAATATGTTTGCTCACAGGATCACAGCCAATAAAATAATGACCTTACAAAATGTTCGCTAGATACTACAACAAAAACATTTGTATCCGAGCTTTCAAAGAAGGAGATTGGGTCTTACGGCGAGTATTCCCAAACACCAAAGAACAAGGCGTGGGCAAAGCTCAGCCCGACATGGGAAGGACCCTACCAGATCAGAAAAGTGGTCGGACAAGGAGCATACAAACTGCGCTACATCAATAACCGAGAGATCAACTGTAATACCCAAATTAGTTTTCTTTACACTATGTTTTATTTTTGTTGTGAAATAATATTAGTATTATAAAGAAATTAATACTTATTGTACCTATTTAAATTTTTATATGATCTCATAGTGCATAAGACTTCTATTAACAATTATAATTGATGTTACATATGATGAGGTGGACATCATGTTTGGCACTTGATCAAACATGGATTCATGGATGAACTATTAGTAGATCATAAATGAAAGGATGAGTGAGTGGAGGGTTGTGTTGGCAGCATTAAAAATGATAAAACAAATGAGAGTGACATGTGTGCATTTGAAAAGCAAACAAGAGCATGTAAAATCTGAGAAAGTGAATTCACATGTGGGCAACAGCACATTATGCTGTCTGCAAAGCTGAATTATTCAGCTGAAAACTCATGCTTTGTCAATAAGTGTGTTGGCCACTTACACATTCACGTGAACATTATACTCTCTTTTTGTAAACAAATCTGCATTCACCTAAGATTCTTTTCAAACATAATCTATCAAACTCTCTGTAGAAAACAACTTCTCCTTCCTCCAAACAACGTCTTCTTCCTCCTCAAACAACAACTTCTTCCTTTTTCAAAACAATTTCCCCTACCTCCTTCAGCCAGTTAGTGTTCTTCTTCTATAAGATATTGTATAAAGTATGTGTACTAGTTTGGAGTGGTTGTACCTCTCATAAAATTTTGAAAATTTGCATGTTGATAGGCTGATATGTTTTCTGTGTATATATTAAATTTCGTAACATTTAGATTCGTATTCGATTTTATATGATTTTTGGAGTGTACTATGCTCAGAAGACTACTCTCTTAGGCAGATTCTGGAATCCAAAAATGACTAAGTATTTGTCTAGGTTATCAGTCTAGTTTGGCTCTGAAAATTGTATTGTAGATGCTATTATATTCTTAGATCATATCTGCAAAGTTTTGAAATTTTTGAACATCTGCAAATTTAATTATGATTTTTGAAATCAGATCCGTTTCTGCTAAAATCTCTTAGTTCTTACAGCACAGTGTATTGGTGAAGTGGGTTGGACGAGTTTATAATCTTTCAAATTTCTGAAAATTTTATATAGTTAATATGTATATGTCTATATATGATCTGAAAAGTCTTATAATTTTATAAGCTTATTTCAAATTTATATGTATTTTTTAGTTAATAAAGGTCACTGATGTGTTATTTCTAACAGTTTTCAACAAAACAAACTTTAGTTATTTTTAAAATTGTTTTTGATGTTAAATAACTATGAAAGAATTTCTGAAGTTCAATTTACATGTCAATAGCAATATTCCGAAATTTCATGATTTTATAAGAAAGTCTCAAATTGTTATATATTTCTGAACTACCAAAGCTCCTAGCTAGAATTTGTCTGGCAATTTTATGTTATGTGAAATCAATGTCAGTTTGGGAATTATATTTAACATTAAAATTCTTGAAACTTTTACTGGGATTTGTAATATATGTCTAGCATCTAGATATAAAATTTCACAGTCATATGAAGAAGGAATTGTAAAAAAAAAAATCCAGAAGTGAATGATGTTCAGATTCTAAGCAGTAGTGATGAGTTAAGTATTAGGTTTCGGGTGTGGGAACCAAATTAGCAACTTTGGTTATGACCCTTAGACCTTAAATTGAGATTTGATATGTGCCTAATTATTGATCTTAGGCTAAGGACTTGGACCGTTATTCGTAAGGGATTAGCTTGCTTTGGATTTGCTAAGAGGTAAGTATACTAGACCTTTTGTAAGCTGGAATCAAAATATATGTATGCTTTTTTTTTTCGAAATATGTTATTTGTGATATTTGATCTGAAAGTATATGCCAAACAATATTTGTTTTGAAGGTATGAAGTATTTGATATTTACTTTTGAAAGTATGTTACATAATTATTTGGGAATTATGTGAAATATGGTACCATTATTTGTTTAAGCTAGACATACCCAAATTCATCGCTGCTAGTAGGCATCTACGTGATAAGTTTGTGGAGCCTTATATGATAAATGATTTGATATGTGATTGTATATGGGAAGTGACTCCTGGTGCCATGGAGACTAAAGAGTCTTCACATTTATGTGTAGACGTATTAGTACATGTGTGTAACATCCGTAATTTTTATTAATTATGAAAAGTGCTCATAATTGTTGTTAATTATGTGAAAATAATGTAATGGGTTTATTTGGATTAATTTTTAGGTATACAAGTGGACTAGGTGGAGCGATCCAGAAAGAATGCATGAAGGGAAAAGGAAAAAGCTGGCAATGAGCACCGCGACTAAGGATCGTGATGAGCAGCTCGCTGTGAAAATGATGATTTTGGGCAATGAGCACCGCGACCAGGGATCAAGATTGTTGTATTTCCTACCATGTGTTTTATATTTGGAGTTGTTCAGTAAGGATTGTTAGGAACAATATTTGTATTTATTACAGTTTTGATAATGCTTATGCCATTTATTATGAGTTCAAGAATGATTCCATATTTGAATGTTAAGTAAGAATGTCTCATCCTTATCCTTCGGAATGGGGGTGTGACATCAACAACAGCCGGAATGTCATTAACTTAAAACAGTATCAATTCTAAACTTAAATCTTTTTCTTATATTTATTTATTTCTACAAGATTACTGACTTAAGTGTTGGAGGGCCATTGGCCACAACAGCTAACGGTAGGTCTAACTTGTAGGGAAAAAAATATCTTGTTTTAGTAAAACGCAGCGGAAAGAATTAGGTTAATTTTTTTTTTCTTTGTTGAAAACTCTTTTTAAAAGAACTAGTTGATTGTATATACGCGAATAGAATTTATTTTACAATACCTTTGATGTTTTTCTTGGTTCTTTAATTTCTTGATTCACCACCAAGTCTTTCGGGCTATGACCCGCGGTTTGACAACGCGTGTATGGACACATTACGGATGAAGAGATGGAGGTAGTTGACAAGCGAAGAAGACAACTTTTTTGTCTCCTTTAATGGCCGGCCGAAACTGCAAGAAAGAAGAAGAGAAACTTCTTTATTTTTCTTTTGCCTTTGTGTTTGGCGCGTCCCCTTCTTGCTTGCCTAGGGTTTGCATATTTTCTTTTTCTGATATAATATGTCTTATATATCAGTCTCTAGGATTTTGATTTAACAAGGGCAAATAGGATTCTAAATCCTATTTAATTTTGGTTACCACTAGAGTTTGAACTCTTGACCTCTAGGGACTTTAAATAATTTTATTATTTAATCCCTCTTTTTTATTAATCAAGGTTCGAACTTGCAACCTCCTATTTAATAATTAAAACAATTAATAATTCTAAATTATTAATATTTATTTAATTATTAAATCATTAATTAAATAATTATATTATTTAATTAATTCTCTTTAATTAAACCGTGTCACTTTTGTAACACAATTAATTGGACTCTCCAATTAATTTACCGTGAACCTCGTTACTATTAACCATAAGGGCTAGCAAGGGGATCTAAAAGACCTACAATTTTGAGCTCTAATAATACTTAGAAATATTAATTAAAACTCTTTAATTAATATTTCATGAGTATTAACCTCAGAGTTACTCCACTAAAAACCCAAGGCTGGACTCTCAAAACTACAGATGTTTTACACTGTCTGAAATCTCAGCATCCATCGATATGACTCTCCACAAGTAGTTCATAATTAGAACTGGATCATAAAATCCATTATGCCCCACTAATTATATCTTTTTTTTTAAGCACCGTTGATTCTCTAATGAACAATTAAATCATATCTTCCTTGCGAAAGAAGGAGAGCGCTCATAATTGTTCAAGTTTTGAATCAACCCTTAAGGGAACTATTTATCTACTTCAATTAAAAAGGAGTGGATTCCACTTTTGTGTTCAGAGCTTTCCAGCCACAACCCAAACCGCAACTCTAAGATACGAAGGTATTGATCGAGAAAACTACATTCGATCTCACTTATGGTAAATCAAAAGCCATGATCTAAATTGAAGGAGTTAATAAGAAACTCAGGATTAAGATCACCAATAAATAGCCATCATTTATCGATATATATGAATCTCATCTACTAATGGATCCAGTCCTATATGATCTCTTCATATAAGGTGCCTCCATTCTCATGTTAACTACACAGTTTGTCTGGGATAAGACTACCGTATATTACAGAATGGACTGCAGCAGTAGATCAACCACAAAGAAAGTACTCAACTTGGTTCGCTTTCTACAGACTCTTTAGATTTCATATCTCAAAATGAACTCTTTAGTATATGACTTTCATATACTCATATTGAGATTACATTTTGCAATCTTGGATGTTACGCGCACATTATATAAACGTATGAACTTGGATAAACACACTTTTATTTTAATGAATAACAATTACTTTTATTATTGTTTAATCTCATTTACAATTACAAGTCTTTAAGGGTTTTAAACAATCTCCCACTTGCACTAAAATAGGTGAGACATGTCTCGTAAACCTAGACCATCTAGGTGACCTTCCAACACTTTAGCCGTTAAGGTCTTTGTAAATGGATCAACTAGGTTGCCATGTGACGCGATCTTCATCATGATCACGTCTCCTCTCTGCACTATCCTCTGATGAGATGATATTTACTCTCTATATGATAGGTTCAAGAAATATAGGAGCCGAAATTGTATTTAAATTGAAGATCATTCATAGCTGAGTCTAGATGTTGAGCTATTTAGAGCAAAAAATAAACATCTTCAGAGAAAAATTGGATTTTTTTAAGAGAGTGAAAACAAAGAGGAAGAGAGAGAAAGAACAAAAAAGAGAGTGTGCAAATTACCCCTTAGAGCTATAACTATATCTTATGAAATATATGAATTCACAATTGTATTTTATTGTTTGCATTATTCACATTTTTATAAATTTAAGAGATATAATTAGTGAAGAGTAGAGACCATGAACTCAAATATACAATGACATCTAATATAAATTACTTTTTTGAGCAACTAAAATAAATTTTATCAAAAATATAAGAAACACCAAAATTTGTCAAAATTTAGACGCCTTTTTTCATATTTTTCCCTCTATTTTATTTAAATATTTTAAACTTTCTTACTGTGTATTGTTGAATCAAAAGACTTTTTCTTTCTTTTTGTTTCTATTGACAATATATATATATATATATATATATATATATATATTATTTAATAATGTTTTATTTTTATTGGATCAAATTATAGGAAAATAGAATCAATAAACTTTGGAACGAGACTCTTTCTTTTTTTAGAAAAAATTACAATTAATTAATCTGACGTTTGATCATATTGCAACGAAATCGTAAATTTAACCTTAATTACACGTTAGTACCCATGACTAACTGGTTGACCGTTAGAACTAACGGTCAACCATTAGTCAGAAAGGTAATATGGTCATTTTATATTATTTTTAAAAAAAAATTAAAATGTATTTCCACCGTCTATCAATCTTGATGGACTGTAGAGATAATATTGAAAAAAAATTTAAAAAAGAAATTTTTTAAAAAAAAAAAGAAAAAAAAAATTATGTTCTTGGTAGGATGGAGATAGATTAGATCTCCACAACCAAGAACACAAAAAATATATATATTAAATTCCAGCGATAGAGATCGTTTCCATCGCTGGAGATTTTATTATTTTTTTTATTTTGTGTTCCATTCAAAATAATTTTTTTTAAAAAAAATTTGTTTTCAATATGATCTCTACAGATAGTCCATCAATTGATGGACGGTAGAGATCCATTTCACTTTTTTTTTAATCAGGGGTAGTTATGTCATTTCACGCATAAATCATGGTCAAACCATTGGTTTTGACTGAGTCAACTAACGGTAGGATACTAACGTATAATTAATACTAAATTCACAATTTTGTTGTAATATGGCCAAACGTTAGGGTATTTTATTACAATTTATCCTTTTTTTTAATAAAAGAAACAAGTAATCGTTGATGTCTTGTAAACTTACATGTAGCATGTGAGGTGATCCAAATTAAAATCAGATGAGTTATGATTTTAGCTTTATATCTCATATTCTCATTTGCGAAGATTAAAACCTAAAATTTAATGATAAGATGATGTTGGCCCAGTAGTTTACCTCTTACACTTAAACCCTTAAAGTTGTGAGTTCGAGTTGTCGCTCCCTCCCCGAATCCTGAATTAATAGTAATTTCTGGAAAAAGAAAACATAAAATTTAATCACAAACCCAATAAAATAAAGAGTAATTATCATTTCCTTGTAGTTTGGGGTATTCTCCATTTTTCACCCTCTAGATTAAATATTTTTCTCTATTTTACCCCTTTAGTTTCCAAAACTCTCTACAATATCCCCTGCCATTAGATTTCATTTAAAAATTAACGGTGAACCGTTAAATTTTTAAGGGTAGAATAGTAATTTTAACAAAATAAAATTAATAAATTTTAAAAAAATTAAAACAATAAAAAATCTTAATTAAAAATAAAATAAAAAAATCTGATTTTTTTTTCTCTCAGATATTTTTCTTCTTTTTTCTCTCTCTCTCTTTCTTCCATAACCGATTCTTCTCTCTCTCCATATTTTTCTCTCACCCACCCATTCTCTCTCTTTTCTTCCCTACTCTCTTCTCACTCTCTTTTCTTCCCCACCCGATTCTCCATCTCCTTATTCCTCTCTCTCTCTCTCTCTCTCTCTCTGTTGTGTTTGTGATATGATGACGAAAATGGGGAGGCATTTTTTGGAGGTTTTCGGATGTGGGGTAGGGGCGGGGGCTACGAAAATGGGGAGGCTGGAACCTCCCCATTTTTGTAACCCAAAATTTTTTTTTTTTTAAAAAAAAAAATTATGGAATGTTGGATCTCCACCAATTTTTTTTTTTTTTTTGGTTCTCGCTTTTTTAAAATTTGTAGAATTTGGATCTCCACCAATTTTTTTATATATTTTTTGGTTTTTTTTTATGGACTATGGAAATCTAGATAGGATCTCCACTATTTTTTTTTTTAATTTTAAGGACTGTCACTTTTTTTTTTCTGGTTTGATTCCTACCGTCCATTAGCTGAAATGTTGAGGATCCATCTTCTTATTAAAAAAAATTTTTGCTATATTTAAAAATATTTAATTATTATTTAAATATTTGGGGATAAAACAGTTTTTTTTTTTTTTAATTTAAATGTTAACAAAAGTTAACAAAAAGGGTAAAATAGAGAAAAATAAAATTAAGAGTAGAAAATGGAGAATATCCCAAACTACAAGGGAGAATGATAATAACCCCAAAGTAAATATTGTTCTTTTATTAATAAATTTCCAATTTTCTTCTAATTTTATTTTCAAAAGGATTACAGCGTGCGGCCACATGTTCCATTTTTGCCTGATTTTGTAGCGGAATCAGTGCAGACTGTTTTATTTTTATAAAAACATTATTTTTACAAAAATATTATTTTTACAAACATTATTTTAAAAACATTATTTCAATATAAATAATAAGGGTAAACTGGATATTTCATAAGTTTTGGAATATTTTTAGTGGAGAAGCAAATTATTAAATAAGTGAATGTTGAGAAATTAAATAAACATTTTTTTTTTTGTTCAAACTTATTAAATAAGTGGACTAGGACCACCCGCAACCAAAACCATAATTTGCATTTACAATCTCCCAAAATCGTTTCGGAATTATGATTGGTTAAAAACATCTACAAATTCTTACAGGAGCCTTTATTATTTTTATCATTAAAAAATATAAGATTTTTGTGTTTCATTACTCCATGTATCCTTATTCCTCACATCAAAATTCAAGGCTTTATTTTTTTATTTTTGATCTCAATTGCCTTGGCAACTTTATTAGTGGGAGACGCATTAATGGCGGCCTTTACCTTGGTTGTTTATAATTCTTTGTGTTTGAAAGGTTTGATTTGCACAGTTGAGAGAAAAATCATTTCGTAGTAAAGACTAAACATCAAACCCCTTGTAAGACATAGCAATTGTGTTGTGATTTTTTTATATAGAAAAGGAAATTCCAAACTGCAGTATTTGGAGACTAAAAGGTTACAAACAGTTCAAATAAATAAATAAATAAAATAAATGGAGAATTAATAAAACTAAAGGAAATATTTTTATTTTTTTTATTTCTCAAAGCATTTCCTTTAATTTTTTAATTCTTCATTTTATTTATTTTATTTTATTTTTTAGCGGTTTTTAAACTTTTTTTAAATATTAATTTTTCTAATAAAATAATTTAATTTAAATCTTTTTAACACATTTTACATTTTCAAGTGTTTATAATTTAGTTTAATAATTTTTTTTTTGAAAGTAAAATTATAATTCTATTAATTGAATTTTTTAAGGGTAAAACTGTCTTTTAAAGAAATTTGTTATGGTTGATCGTCAAAAAGTCGGTTAAAAGAACCAATTTAATCTATTTAGAAAATGTTAGGGACTACGCGAATAAAAAAAGGAAAAATAAGTAAAAAATGATGTTATATTAAAAAGTATGAACTAAATTAAAGTTTTTGTTCAATTCATTACACAATAAAACAAAAAGGATTTTGTTCAAAAATAGAAGATATCAATTGAGTTATTCTACTCAATTTAAGTGAGTTATGATTTTAATAATAATTATGTCTTATTTGTGAATATTATAAAATTCTAAAATATAATAATGTATTTCTCTCAATGAAACTCAACCATCAATAATTTAACCTTAATGTTAATATCTTTCACTCCTCTCAATTACATCTGAATTAATCTTGACAATAATAAAGTTTTCATGTGTAAAATTGTTATCAATATTTTTTAACAATTAATAATTTCATGGTGGGCTTAATTTGTTGAATTGTAAAGTCTGAATCTATATCGTTAGAATACCTGATGCACTTAGGGGTCGAGCTAAAAAAAAAAGGATTTATTTATAAGTTTTAAGTTGTTGGGTACTGTCACCCTTAAGGGATATAATATTTACTCTTGTATTATTAAGGTTTCTGTGTGCGGGAAAAAAAAGAGCCGAAACTAATGTTTGCGCTCTTTATCATTGTAAATTATGATATAATAATGGAAATGGAGTGTTGGCACACTCCTTGTATATGTATCCTAATATGATGCATTTTATTTTTCAATTTTGTTTTTCCAATAAGCTATTGAACAAATAGTTTTCTCTTTCTCTCTTTGGGTTCTCTCTAGAACCTAGAAAATAAAAAGTGGAAGTTGACCTCACACCTCCTACGTGTTCTTCTTTCACGCTCATTGCGTGGTGACCTCATCCATCTAGATGTTTCTTTTTCTTTTTATTTTGTTTCGATTTTGATTTTGGTTTCTTCTTTCGTTTCTGCTATAATCTCATTTTAGGGATCTTTGTTTATTTCTATGGATCCTAATGAAATTGTGCAAAGGTGTGCTCATCTGTCGTTATCGAAGGATGATGGGCCGGTGGCGACGATCGATGCGATTTCTCGAGAAATAGGTATAAGGAAAGTCTCGTTATGTCTGTTTGGGAAGATTATAGTTCACATGGATTTCAATAGAGAAGCTTTTCTAGCTACAATCTCTTCGATTTGGAGGACGGCAAAGGGGGTGGAGATTGAGATATTGAGGGTTAACCTCTTATTCTTTCGATTTAGGTGTGCTTGGGATTGGAAAAGGGTTCTTGAAGGTGATCCATGGTCGGTCGATAAACAGTTGTTGGTACTGAAGGAAGCGGTTGGGGTGAGTAAGGTTTCTAAGATCGATTTTTGTAATGTTTCATTTTGGATCCAGTTGAACAACGTTTCACTGGCTTGTATGAGTAAAGAGTTAGGTTGAGGTCAGGAAAGCTAGTTGGGGAAGCGAAGGAGATTGATATGGGTGTGGATGGTGACTGTCTCGTAAAGTTTATTCAGATGAGGGTTTTGATCGATGTGTCAAAACCTCTTAGAAGAGGTATGAGGGTTGCTTTTGAGGATGAGGAGGAGATGTGCTCGATGATTATCTGCTATGAGAGATTTCCCAATTTTTGCTATTATTGCAACAAAATTGGGCATCTCCTGCGAGAGTGTCCTAGCAACGATCAAGGTTTTATTAAAGGTTCCACTCTCAAGTTTGGGCCGTGGATAAGGGCCCCTACACTAACAAAGTCAAGGATGAAAGGGGTTAAACCAGTTAGCTCTGAATTGGGTCAGGAGGAAAAGGATCCGTTGAGGTTCTTGTTATGGAGGTGGCGTGCAACAAAGATAATGAGGTGATTAGTAAGGAGGATTTGGTTGAAAATATAGTGGGGGAAAGTTTAAGGGTGGAACAAATAGTGATTAGTGAAGCAACTAATGTGATTATGGTGCCTAATGCTGGGGTCATGACTGAGTCAGAGTCAGGTTGATACGAGCTTCTGTTTCTCTATAAGAGCCACTCTTTTGGTGGATTCTCTATCATGTGAGTTGTCTTCAATCCAAGGCAAGAGTTCTGAAGTTTGTGATGAGGTTACTAGTCCAAAGAGGAAAAGATGGAAGCGATTGGCTGGGGATAAATTTGCCAGAGCAAAAACAGAGGGGATTGATCTCAGAATGGGTAAGAGAGTTCTTGTTTTTTATGATGAGGAGAATCAAGATTTGAAGAGGGGTAAATGGATTGACTCTACAATTGACAAAATAGCGATGGCTAGTTTTCAGGACCGCCGACAATTATGAAAACACTATGTTGGAATGTTCAGGGATTGGGGAATCCTTTAACATTCCAAGCCCTACGCAATGTTGCACGTAAGGAAAACTTGAGAATTGTTTTTTTATCAGAAACAAGGCTTGAGCACAGTAGTGTAGATAGAATTCGATGTGGTTTACGTTTTGGAAATTGTTTTGCAGTTGATAGACAGGGTTTTAGAGGCAGTTTGCTACTCATGTGGAAGGATTGTGTGGATGTGTCAATTCGATCGTTTACTCAGGGTCGTATAGAATCTATAGTAAGAGAGGAGAATGGAAATTTGTGGAGATTCAGAAGGTTTTATGGAGAGCCTAAGCAATCTCTATAGGGCCTCTCTTGGTCGCTAATTCACAAATTTGGAAGTATGTGTAGTCTGTCATGGCTCTTGGGGGTTGATTTCAATGATATGCTTAGGACGGATAAAAAGAAGGGTGGGATTGATAGGAATTATAGTGCTATGACTCAATTCAGGGAAGTGATTGACGATTATAGCTTGATTGACTTAGGTTTCAAGAGGTATAGGTTCACGTGGATGAATAGGCAAAATAAGGGAATCTCATTCAAGATAGACTTAACAAAATGTTGTGTAATCTGGATTGGAGGGCTATGTTTCCAGATACTTTTGTTACCTATTTGGATGATGGTAGCTTGATCATAAACCAATATTGGTGGACAAATTAAGGTGACTGCTATTGGCAGATATGAGGTTTAGAGGTGGGGTTACAGGTTCCATTTTGAGGAGGCTTGGGCTCAAGATTAGGGTTGCAAGGATATAGTGGATGATGCTTGGAGGTTACCTGTTGGGGGGATGTTGTTTCAAACTTGAATCGATGTGTTTCAGTTGTAACTTCTCAACTTGAGTCTTGGAACAAGAACGTAAAAGGAAATGCAATCGGGAGCTTAAGGAGTTGTAGAGGGAATTGAATGATCTGTGTAAAGTCATTATTTTGTTGGATGTGATTTCGTGAGCAAAACACAATTTTATGTAATTCTTAGTTAGCTGTTGAGTGTATTGAAGATTCGAAGAAATTATGAAAAGACGGAACGCTTCCAAAAAGTCTCAAGAAAGTGCTTTAAGGTAATTTTCAAATAAACGATACTCTTAATTCTTGATATCATATAAGATTCACACGCACACTTATGATATGTTCATGCATTTGCATTTGAAGTGCTAACATATTAGTTTTAATGATTTATAAGTGTTGAGTTTTAGTTGTTTTGTTTTGTCTAGTTTTGTAATTTAATTTCAAACATTTTATATTTCTAAAAAACCGACCTTTGGATGCTTGAACTGACATAACTTTTTATCTATACATCCAAATGATGTTTTATAATTTGAGAATGAAACTAGACATCCATATCTTTCTAACGGTATAAAGAATGAAAAAAATCCAAAACCGTTTGGTTAGGTTTTACTTGACTCAACGCCAAGTCAAGTGCAGCTGGAAAAAGCTAAAACAGAGGAGAAGGGACAACAGCTCCATGCCTCAGGTATGGCTACTAGGCAGCAACCTCATGCCTAGGGTGTGGGTGCATGCCTGCATGCCTTAGTCTTTGTGTTTTGTGTTTTATTGTATCCTAAAGTCTTTCAAACATGTGTTATTGATTCCTAATATGTCTAGGATGTTTTTATGGTATTTGAAAGCAAGAGAATCACCGAATAAATAGACCCTGTATTTTAGGGTTGATATTATCTTTTTAATAGGAAAGTAAATATTACATTCCTAGTTGAATTAGAAAACCTAATAGCTTTTAAAGTCCTACTACAATTGGGTTTAAGGTTTCTAATATGTGCCTATATATAGTGAGCTTATTGTTAATTATTGCTTAGCTGTGTAAGTCTCTTTTATGGGCTCATTATACTCTATTAAGTTCTTCAAGTTTTTATTCTATTCCCCTCACATGTCTTTATTGTTTTGATGCTTCGATGTTTTTGCTTATGTAAGAGAAGAAAAAAGTTTTTTATATAGACTACTATGCTTTGCTTTTGCGCTTAATTGCTAGTCTATTCATAATATATTTTGATCATACATATTGTTTGATTGTTTATGTTTTATTGAGCACATAGATCTGATCTCATAAATTGGGGGTTATTTTTTCTTTGACCATACTAAAGGAACATCAAGACTTGTAGCGCATGGAGTCTTTGAGCATACATTGCAAGGTTTGCTAGTAAAAGCCTTGCTGGTAGGTAGTATTGGGTTATAGCAAGAGTTGTGATTGAGTGGTCAATCAACGTGAGTTGTAAACGATATACAACTAGTGAAAACTGTGTGAATGTGTTAAGTGGCCTACAAGTTGGTCTCGTGGTTTTTTTTACTTGTTGGGGTTTTCCACGCTAAAAATCTCTGTTTTATTTATTGAGTAGGTTTATATTTTTAATTCCACAATATTTTTTATTAAACCTATTCACACACCACCCTCCCCCAAAGTTGCCATAGTATATAAATCCACGTTTTTTAATTGGTGTCAGAGCAGGATTCTAGACATACTTAAGCTAGGATCCGGGCTTAATATTTTGTTGGATTTGTTTTGTTTGATATTCTATGGCAGGAATTATCAGAGGAGGAGCATCAAGTACTCGACTTCTACTTTTGGATGGATATTACACATTCTGGAAAGCACGCATGAGAGCCTATTTGAAGGCTAATAACGAGCGTGTTTGGATGTATGTTAAGAACGGTTATTACCCTCATACCGTTACTAATGCCGAAGGAGTTGTTTCCATGAAGCCGAGATTAAAGTGGAATGCAATCAAGCTATCTAATGCGACATGGAACTCCAAAGATTTGAATTGTATTTTTAATGGTGTTAATGAACACCAATATATGCATATCCAAAATTGCGAGACAAGTAAGGAGGCATGGAATATTCTCCAAACCACGCATGACGGAACTTCGACAGTCAAGAAATCGAAGATTCAGATGTTGACGACGAGATTCGAATCCTTGCATATAGAGGAAGAATAGACCTTCCTCGATTTCCAAACAAAACTTATGGACATCATAAACTCGAGTTTTGTACTTGGTAAGCGTTATTCTGACTCTGATATTATCAAAAAAATCTTATGTTCAGTCTGACAGGTTTTAAGTCAAGGTCACTGCGATTGAAGAAAGCAAAGACATAGATAACATGAGAGTAGATGAGTTGATTGGATACTTACAAACGTTTGAGTTTATAAATCTCAAACCGATCAAAAAGCAAAAAGGGATTGTTTTGAAGTCTACATCTCATAAGTCAGAAGACGCTTAATATGATGGAGAAGAGTGAAGGAAGAAAATTTGATTTATCGAATAAACGCTATGAAATTAGGTTTTAAAATTTTTCTTTTCTTGAAAAACAAAGATCTTGTTATTGTACATATACGAATTGAAACTTTAGACTACAATTACCTTCGATGTGTTTCTTCAATTTTTAACTTCTTAATTCACCATCAAGCCTTTCGAACTATGACCTGCGGTCTGACAACGCGTGTATGGACACGTCACGAATGAAGAGATGGAGATTACAGAAAAGCGGAGAAGACAACTCCTTGTCTTTCTCCCTAGGCTGGTCGCACCCTATAAAAAAGGAAGTAAAAAAAAAAAAAAACTTTCTTTTTTCTTCTTCTCTCTATGGTTGTCGCAACTCTCTTTTTTGTTAGGTTAATTGCATTGTTTTGTTTTCCTAATATCATATCACACACACACACACACACACACACACACACACATATATATATATATATATAAACTAGCTCTCTAGGGTTTTATTTGACCAAGTTAACGTAGGATTCTAAATTCTATTTTATTTTGGTCTTACTTGGAGTTTAAACCTTTAACCTTTAAGACTATTAAATAATCATAATCATATTATTTAATTTCTTTTGTCCTAGTCAAAGTTCGAACTTGGAACCTCATGTTTAATAATTAAAATAATTGTAGTAGCCAAAATATGTATGGCCCAAAGACAAAGCCCATAGCTAAAAGAAGGATACACTCTCATGTAGTACGACAAATGGCTTAGCGTGAAGACCAAGTCGCATGACATGGAGCATCCTCATATCGACGTACCAGTTGGAAGACTATGTCGCACGACATAAAACACTCGTGTAGTACGACGACGTACCAGTTGGAAGACTATGTCGCACGACATAAAACACTCGTGTAGTACAACGACGTACTAGTTGGAAGACTATGTCGCACGACATGAAACACTCGTGTAGTACGATGACGTACCAGTGTGAAGACCTTGTCGCACGACATGTACCCTTATGTAGTGCGACCGTGCTACATCACCCAATCTTGGTCCAGATTGACAAAGAAACCTACATGTCGTACGACATAGCATCTCCGTCGCTCCGAGGGAGACCAGATTGTGATTTACTTTGAAACGGGTCCTACAAAGTCATAATGACACTTGATGGCAGCCCGATCAAAAGAAGCACCCAGATGCTTTCTTGGTGGAAGACAGAGAAGAGAGAATGATGAGATCCCTCAAAAAGAAGAAGCATCAGTCTCCTATAAAGAGGAAAAGAATCCCTCATAAGAGAGGGGGGCCAAAAAACTGAGATAAAAAGATTACTAAGAAAAAGCCACACCCTACGGCCATTGTTGAACTTCTCCGATCACCTTCCGATCCTACACCTCCTTTGATAATGAAGATAGCAGGAAGTATTCCTTACTCATCTCCATTTACAAACATTATACTTTTACTAGCACTCGCTAACTTGACCGTCGGAGTGACTTTGGCCGGCACCACCCCGGTGTCCCAGACGTCTTGCGGGTCACGTGCGTTCTATCTTTGCAGGTTGTAGTGCCCCGTGTCCCCGAGCGATTTTTGAGGACTACAATTTGGCGCCCACCGTGGGGCCCGACAATCTCTAAGCAAGCAAAGGTAGAACGCGGCAACTCCGACTATGTCATCTGACGATTTTCATCACGACGCGATGGAGGTTAGGGTACAACTCCTCATATCCCAAATGCAAGAGAATACCCAAAGGCTCCAAGCACTCGAACAAGAGAATCAACGAGTGTTGGCAGAGAACCAAGAATTGCAAAATAGGATCAATTCGCTCACTGTCGTACGACCATTTGGAGACGCTTCAACGTCCCAACCCTTGCCATTCGAGCAAGCCGCTCACGCTACTTATTACGCGCCAGTCCGCCCGGACGAACAAGGTACTACCGCGAGAGACCTCGATCCAACCCACATAGGCTCAGAGCCCAACATTCGAGTTACGAATGGACCTCATATCGTCGCACGACATACGGCAGAGAACATACCAAATGGGATAGGAGGACATCGATCAGACGACATGGCTAGAGCTACACAAGGAGCGCCGCCTATATCCACCCCCAATGGCAACGTCGGCTCAACCCAACCAACCATCCCGCTACAAGGAACGCCATCCGGCCCTTCCCATTCAGCGCCGTCAAACCCGAACCAAGTGAGTACCGAGCCGACTTTGGCCAACCGAGACTTGGCAAGAAGGTTCACAGAGATGGAAGCACTCATCCAACGCATTCCGGGAATGCCCACTCCTATAAAGAAAAGTGCGGCCAATAGTTTTGCCGACTCTCCCTTCGTCGATACAATAGCATTGGTGGAGATGCCAAGGAAGTTCAACTTTCCAGGTATGAAGCAGTACGACGGTACGACGGATCCCGACGACCACATTGCGCAATATCGACAACGGATGTTCACAGCCGCCATCCCGCGTGACCTTAGGGAAGCATGTATGTGCAAAGGTTTCGGTTCGAGCCTCGTAGGACCTGCCCTACAATGGTATACCAATCTTCCCAATGTTTCCATCAACTCTTTTGCTCAACTCACTGACACCTTCGTAGAGCAGTTCGCTAGTAGTCGGAAGTTAGAAAAACAATCCGATGACCTTTATGCAATCAGCCAAAGGAGGAATGAACGCCTACGTGACTTTGTTGGCCGTTTCAACCATGAAAAAGTGTCCATCCCTCATTGCAACCAGGCGACAGCCATATCAGCCTTCCGCAAGGGTCTGCTCTATGATTCCGACCTATACAAGGAGCTCACCAAGTACCCTTGTAAAACTATGGAAGACGTCCTAGCCAAGGCATGGGCACAGATAAAATGGGAAGAAGACGAAGTAAACTACAAACCTAGCAGAGCGAACTACAAGGAAGATAAGTCGGAGAGAATGGTCGAACCACGAATCGTCAACCGACGTAACGGTCCATACCCAACAATACCCCGAAGGGACGGCCATATGAGGTACGAGCGACGGCGCGACGACAGACCACCAAGGCCGTTCATCCGGCCAAAGAATATAACGCCAGAATATAATTTGAACATCAGACCGGCAGAGGTAGTTGCCATACTCAAAGGAATGGGTAGATCAGTCCGATGGCCAGACAAGATGATGAGCCCGCCGGATCAAAGAGACAACTCCAAATGGTGCGAGTTTCACAGCGACCACGGCCATCTAACTGAACATTGTGTGGCACTACGATTGGAAGTGGCCGAACTACTCAAGAAGGGTCACCTTAAAGAGTTCCTGACTGATAAAAGCAAGCAAACTTTTATGAATAAAGATAGGTCGCGCGACATTGTCTCAATCCCACCACCAGAACCTCCCAAACACGAGAGAACTGTGAACGTCATCTCTGGCGGGTCTGAAGTGAATGGAGTAACCTACTCAGAGGCAAAGCGCCACTCGCGACAAGCCGGTCGTACGGAAGTCCAACGAACTCGTACGACGGATCCCACGTGTAACTACCCAATCAGTTTCAGCAGCGATGAACATATGGACTTATTCAATCCCCACCACGACGCACTAGTCATCTCACTGACGGTGGCCAATTGTTTAATCAGACGGATCCTAGTGGACAATGGAAGCTCAACCAATGTACTCTTCCTCGGCGCACTAAAAGAGATGCACATCGATGAGTGTAACATCGTGCGTCGCTCCACAATCCTTGTAGGATTTAGTGGAGAACACAAGAACACTCTGGGAGAGATCACCCTTCCTGTTTACGCAGAAGGTGTCAACTTGAACACTCGTTTCCTCATCTTGGACTGTCCGTCGTCCTATAACATAATCATGGGTCGCCCGTGGATTCATGATATGAGGGCAGTCCCCTCAACATATCATTAGGTCATCCGTTTCCCTACCAGGTGGGGAATCCACGAGATCCGAGGGCAGCAAAAGATCTCGCGCGACTGCTACCAGAACACTCTAAAAAACCGGTCGTCCCACTTATAGCAATTACAAAGCGAGAGTACCCCCACCAACAAAGACGGACCAGATATGGAAGAACTCGACGAAGTGTCCATACATCCAAATTTCCCAGACCACAAAGTTAGTATCAGATCCCGCCTTCCGTAAAATATCCGGGCAGAGCTACTCAGCTTCTTGACAGCGCGGCACGACAGTTTCGCATGGTCGCACGCAGACATGATCGGAATTAGCCCAGAAGTCCTAGTACATAGGTTGCAAGTCGACCCGGATCATCCACCTGTGAAGCAAAAAAGAAGGAAGTTCGCGCCCGAGCACAACAAGGTTATAAATGAAGAAATCCAAAAGCTAATTGACATTGGCTCGGTGAGAGAAGTAAATTACCCAGACTGGCTCGCAAACGTAGTGGTAGTGAAGAAAAAGAATTGGAAGTGGCGAGTTTGCATCGACTTCACAGACCTCAACAAGGCTTGTCCGAAGGATTCCTTCCCTCTCCCACACATCGACATGATGGTGGACGCTACGGCAGGCCACGAACTATTGAGCTTCATGGATGCATTCTCCGGTTACAACCAAATCCTTATGCATCCGGACGACCAAGAGAAGACTTCCTTCATCACGGAGCGCGGCATTTTTTGCTACAAAGTGATGCCGTTCGGCCTCAAGAACGCTGGGGCAGCCTACCAAAGATTAGTCAACAAAATGTTCGCAACCATGCTCGGACAGACTATGGAGGTCTATATCGATGACATGCTAGTAAAATCATTAGTAGCAGATCAACACCTTGACCACCTCCGGCAGTCGTTCGACATCATCGACAAATATGGGATGAAGCTTAATCCAACCAAATGCTCCTTCGGGGTTTCATCAGGAAAGTTCCTTGGCTATTTAGTAACCAAGAGGGGCGTCGAGGCCAACCCGGATCAACTCCGATCCATCATGGATCTAAGGTCCCCCAAAAGCATCAAAGACGTACAAAAGCTAACCGGACGGCTCGCGGCCCTCAACCGATTCATTTCAAAGTCGTCCGAAAAATGTAAGCCTTTCTTCGATGCTCTAAGAAAGAGCAAGTCATTTGATTGGAATCAAACAAATGAGGACGCCTTCCAAAATATAAAAAGGTATCTAGCAAACCCGCCTCTCCTATCCAAACCTAAAGAAGGAGAGACCCTCCTGCTCTACCTCGCTGTATCCGAAACGGCCGTTAGCGCGGTACTAATAAGGGAGGAAGATGGCAAACAACTCCCCGTATACTACATCAGCAAGACCCTACTCGACCCAGAGACAAGGTACACCCAACTTGAGAAATTAGCCCTCGCACTAGTCACAGCCGCAAGGAAATTAAGGCCGTACTTCCAATGCCACACTATTAGTGTACTCACTGCATTCCCTTTGAAGAGTGTCCTACATAAACCCGAACTATCTGGCCGTCTAGTGAAATGGGCCGTGGAGCTGAGCGAGTACGACGTCAACTACCAACCTCGCACGGCGATCAAGTCGCAAGTACTGGCGGATTTCATTGCAGATTTCACGCCCGGGATTCTACAACGAGCGGAGGAAGAACTTTGCACCATGTCGCACGACACACCAAGGGAGGAGTGGAGTTTAGCAGTTGACGGATCAAGTAACGCTAGAAGCAGCGGGTTAGGAATAGTACTTACCTCCCCTGCGGGGCACATCGTCGAGAGGTCCATCAGATGTGGATTCAAGACCACCAACAACGAAGCCGAGTACGAAGCCCTCATAGCCGGGCTCACCTTGGCAAAAGACTTACGCGTCGAGCGAATAAAGGTACGCAGTGACTCCCAATTAATTGTGAAACAATTGCAAGGGTCCTATCAAGCTCAGGACTTGAAAATGTCGGCCTACTTGATCTTGGCAAAAGAGCTACTAGCTTCATTCGAGTCATTCGACATCGAGCAAATACCAAGATCCGAAAACGCACATGCTGATGCACTTGCCAATCTTGGGTCCGCACTAGATACCGCGATTGAACGAACCATCCCCATGGTGTTTGTCCAATGGCCAGCTGTATGGAAGTCAACAAAGCTCGAAATCAAACCGATTTCGGACAAGCCAACTTGGGTCACCCCGATTTACGACTACTTGAGGGACGACGCCCTCCCATTTGACAAAGTAGAAGCACGAAGAATTAAGATCAAGGCCGCCCGATTTTCTATAATAGAGGGTCAACTTTACAAACGATCCTACTCCAGGCGCTACCTTAAATGCATCAACCCAGTCGAAGCTCAGCAAGTACTCAAGGACTTACACGAGGGGCAATGCGGAAATCACTCGGCCGGAAGAAGCCTGGCCAATAGAGCAATCACAGTCGGGTACTACTGGCCCACAATGCGGTCCGAGTCGCACGACCTCGTCAAAAGGTGCGACCCGTGCCAACGCTTCGCCCACGTTTCACATCAACACCCGGAAAGACTCCACCCCATTTCAGCACCATGGCCCTTCATGAAGTGGGGCATGGACATAGTAGGGAAGTTGCCCATCGCTACCGGAGGCAAGGTCTACATGCTAGCTGTGACCGACTACTTTACAAAGTGGGTCGAAGCCGAGTCATACGTGAGAATCAAAGACTCTGAGGTCAAAAGCTTCATTTGGAAGAATGTCATATGCCGCTACGGAGTTCCAAAGGAAATAGTCACCGACAATGGCTCACAATTCATTTCATACGATTTCCAAGACTTCTGCGACAAATGGAACATCAAACTAAGTTATTCAAGCCCAAGATACCCTCAAGCTAACGGACAAGCGGAATCCACCAACAAGACAATAATGTCCACCCTCAAGAAGCGACTCGACCAATACAAAGGGAAATGGGCCGATGAATTACAAGGTGTGCTGTGGTCTTACCGTACGACGGTCAGGACGTCAACAGGCGAAACACCATTCTCTCTATCTTATGGCTCAGAGGCCGTCATAGCAACAGAGGTTGACTACCCTTCTTATGGGATACGACACGCGGCAGAAGAAGCAAACGACAGAGAGTTGCTGAGCGAACTTGACACAATTGACGAGCGTCGCGACAAGGCCGCAATCAGATTGGCCGTATACCAACAAAGAGTCGCCCGCCATTATAACAGAAACATTCGACTTAAGTCATTCCGTATTGGAGATTGGGTCCTTCGCCGCGTCTTCCAAAATACGAAAGAAAAAGGAGCAGGCAAACTCGGCCCTACATGGGAGGGACCATATCAAATCACCAGTGCATTTGGACATGGAGCCTATAAACTACAATGTACAAATGGCATGGAAATCGGCAATAGCTGGAACGCGTGCCACCTAAAACAATATCAGTTTTAGAAATATATATATCTATATCTATCTATATATTTCGAATTTTGTCACTCTACAATATTTTTACGCAGGTCAGCATTGCGCAGTCTATCTTAAATCAAAAGTTGTAGTGTGCAACTGAGCAGTTCCACACTCCAACTGGGGCAATTCAATACCATAAACAACAAAGTCTACGACAAGACTCGACCACGACCCGCATTCAAGGTCATGGACCGCGACCTACATTCACGGTCTCCATCTCCACACGATCACATGACCCGCATTCAAGGTCATGAACTCTCCATCTCCACACGATCACATGACCCGCATTCAAGATCATGAACTCTCCATCTCCACACGATCACATGACCCGCATTCAAGGTCATAGACTCTCCATCTCCACACGATCACATGACCCGCATTCAAGGTCATGGACTCTCCATCTCCACACGATCACATGACCCGCATTCAAGGTCATGGACTCTCCATCTGTAAAACGGTCACACGACCCACATTCAAGGTCACGAACCATGACCTACTCTCAAAAAGGTCACCATCTCCCATGGCCGTACGACCAACACTCAAGGAAGTGGACGCAAAGGCAAAATATAGTCACACTACCATCGTATAATTCTAAAAGAATATAGTCATACACGAAGACAAATTCCAAAATTAAAATATATATTAAAACGAAATCATTTAACAAAATATAAAAATTAAAAGTACAAAAGTTACAACCCCTTATGGGGCAAAACCATCAGACTCTCCAGCAGGCTGAGCAGCCAAAGCCACGACTGCCAAGCCTTCTGGAGGAGGAAGGACAGCTGTATCTCCCGCATCTTTCGCGTCAGCTTCATCATCAGAACGCGTCAGCTCCTCGTGATCGGCGATCCAGTTCTCAACCTTCCACTCTGTCGCACGACCGTCTCGATACTCCCTCATCAGGTCTACACGGGTCTTGATGACAGCATTAAGAACATTGTCCTCCGCCTTGTCGTACAAAGCGTCGTAGTCAGCCTCCTTAGCCTTCAGCTTAGCTTGAAGTAAGTCGATAGTCGACTTTAGTTTGTTCAGCTCAAGTGTGGCCTCAACTGCACGACCCGACGCCTCAAGAGCTGTCTTTTTTGCCTCCAAGTTTGAAGCTTTCAAGTTGTCATTCTCCTGCTTCAAACTCTGGTTGCTCGATTTCAACTCTTTTACCTTCTTAAGGGCAGAGCCAAGTTCTTCCTTAAAATGCACGTGCGACTGGAGAGCCTACAAAAAATAAATAAAACAAGTCAGAACAAATTCTAAAACATGCAAAAATAAAAAAAGCATCAGTCGTACGACCATACCTGGAAGAGGTGGCCTAGGCCCCAATCGGCAGCTTGGGAAATACCCATCTCCCTGAGGCGACTCTTATCCTTAGGCAGCAGCAGCCGCTCAACCTGTGGAAGGATCGACCCAACATCAGAATACGCAGAGGCATCCTGCGGGAAGACCAAGTCGACCGACGCATCGACACCCGATGTCGAATCCTCCCTCCTCCTTTTCTTCCCCGCAGAAGAAACATCTTGGGAGACCTTGGCTCGACTAGATGGAGGAGGTGGAGGAGTAGAGGCCGCTTGGTCGCTCGACTCAGCCTTTTTCTTCCCCTTCCTCTTCTCCCTTAGCCTCCTCATGGCATCATCAGCAGCAGGCGCGGCAATTTCTCCAGCCATGATGTCAACTGCAAATCGTCGCTCGACGTATGAGATGGGAGTCAGTAATCTTGTGCCGTACAGTCGCTCGACACAATGCCTGACCCTGACAAACTCCACTAAATTTTTGAAGGCAGGGTAGGGGGTACCTGGCTCGTTTATCACGCTAAACTTCCAGAGGTGACTCGGCCGCAAGTTTTCCTCCGCTAGTATACTCCTCCAACTCCTCTCCTTGACGTCGTAAGACAGCACTTTCTCTGTACGCGTCACGCACGTCAACCCAACAACAGCTTGATGCGCTCCTGTGTTCACTATAAAGACAAATAAAAAGAGTTAGCGAAAACAATAGCAAATACAGTCGTACGACGCTACTGAAATAAAGACCCACCAGCCTTTGACCAGGTCGCACGAACGACGGTATCCCCGAGAGGCCAATCGACAAGCAGGCCCCTCGCAAAGAAATACCTGTCTTTCCACAACCTGTCATTTGTCGTCAGCTCCGTGATCAGGTGTGTTCTGTTGGGCCGGAGGTTCAAATTATAGCGCCCCTTTTCTGTGTCGTGCTCCCGCACGGTGTATGAGTAGAACAAGTCGGGTAGCTCGAAGACTATCCCTTCCCTCGTACACAACAGGTCCAGCGCCAGCAGGATCCTCCAACTGTTGGGCATCAGCTGCCCTGGGGCAAGCTCGAAGTGATCAAGCACTTTCCTCAGCAGACCGACTATGGGCAACCTGAATCCTACCTGCTGAAACGGGAACTCGTACAAGCAGGTCCATCCTGGGACTTCCTAATCTGGCCTCTCCTCCTTATACGGCGCCCTCAGTGCGACACCATCGGGTATCCCATAACTAAACCGGAGGCGCATGATGTCGTCCTCCGTTAGCACGCTTGCTGGATTATTCAACAGCAAGCCTAGCGGCCTACTAGGTCCCATCGGGCATGGACCCGCCGCGTCGCCCGGTAGATCGTTTAGGGGAATCCCCATAGGAATGTCCTCCGTCACGCGCGACGTACCCGCGAAAGAAACAGTCACAGTGTCGTACGACGCCACTGTCACTTCAGCACTCGCTGCCTCTGACTCTCCCCATGAGTCGTACGACAGATCTATTGGATTGTCGTATCCGCGCCCAGAGGTACTGGGAGGACTCTCATCGCCTCGACTCGACATCAGACCTACAGGTCGAACGACAATAGCCAATGGTTAGTATTTATAACCTAGATCAAAGACTTGGCACGACCTAATATCAGCTCCCAAGACTGTTAAGAAGGTCGTGCGACCTATACGTCTTGGCTACTGTCGTGCGACTTAGACTCTACAAACAAGTTACATATAAACCTAAGTCTAATTTTTCGATCTAAAACACCTTTTTCAAGTTCTTCTCAAAAACTATTCGAAGAAAACAAAAAAAAATACCCAGAAACCAAAACATGAAAACAAGAAATCAAAGTAGCGAAGGAATCGGGAAAACTTACCAAAAAGAGCAAAACGACCTCTGCCTCGCCGGAATAAACGCAGAAAAGACAAAAAACGGGAGCAAAAACGCTGGAGAAAACTCGCACAGTTGACTGGTTTTTGAGAGAGAAAACGAGAGAGAGAAAAGCAAAGAAAATTGAAAATTGAAAATGAAAGAGAAAGAGAAAGGGCGGCAACTAAAAAGATGCCTATGCTGACGTGTCAACTTCTCATTGGACACACACTCCCATAACCTATCATTAGCCATGCATGCGCACTACTCATAATGACTGCATTTATTTCGGCATAGATATCGATGAGTCATTCAAAAACCAACCATTCCTTCTCTAAAGTGACATTGTCGCACGACAAATGGCAAAAATTACGCACTATCATCTGCTCACCAACACTGATACACTCTCTCAGAAGGACAGAATCGTGCGACAATATCGAACCAACGTTAGAGTTCACACATACATATTTTACGTCTATATGTCGTACGACGCAAACCCATTGGCTCTTCTAAAAACCAATACGTTTGGGGGCAAACTGTAGTAGCCAAAATATGTATGGCCCAAAGACAAAGCCCATAGCTAAAAGAAGGGTACACTCTCATGTAGTACGACAAATGGCTTAACGTGAAGACCAAGTCGCATGACATGGAGCATCCTCATATCGACGTACCAGTTGGAAGACTATGTCGCACGACATAAAACACTCGTGTAGTACGACAACGTACCAGTTGGAAGACTATGTCGCACGACATAAAACACTCGTGTAGTACGACGACGTACTAGTTGGAAGACTATGTCGCACGACATGAAACACTCGTGTAGTACGATGACGTACCAGTTTGAAGACCTTGTCGCACGACATGTACCCTTATGTAGTGCGACCGTGCTACATCACCCAATCTTGGTCCAGATTGACAAAGAAACCTACATGTCGTACGACATAGCATCTCCGTCGCTCCGAGGGAGACCAGATTGTGATCTACTTTGAAACGGGTCCTACAAAGTCATAATGACACTTGATGGCAGCCCGATCAAAATAAGCACCCAGATGCTTTCTTGGTGGAAGACAGAGAAGAGAGAATGATGAGATCCCTCAAAAAGAAGAAGCATCAGTCTCCTATAAAGAGGAAGAGAATCCCTCATAAGAGAGGGGGGCCAAAAAACTGAGATAAAAAGATTACTAAGAAAAAGCCACACCCTACGGCCATTGTTGAACTTCTCCGATCACCCTCCGATCCTACACCTCCTTTGATAATGAAGATAGCAGGAAGTATTCCTTACTCATCTCCATTTACAAACATTATACTTTTACTAGCACTCGCTAACTTGACCGTCGGAGTGACTTTGGCCGGCACCACCCCGGTGTCCCAGACGTCTTGCGGGTCACGTGCGTTCTATCTTTGCAGGTTGTAGTGTCCCGTGTCCCCGAGCGATTTTTAAGGACTACAATAATTAATAAAATTAAATCAATAATTTTTATTTAATTATTAAAACATTAATTAAATAATCATATTATTTAATTAATTCTCTTTTAATTAAATCGTATCACTTTCGTAACGCAATTAATTGCACCATTCAATTAATTTACCTTGACCCTCGTTACCATTAACCATAAGCGCTAGCAAGGGGACCTAATAAACTGCAAATCTAAGATATGGAGGTATTGATCGAGAAAATAATATTGACCTCACTAATGGTATGTCAAAAACCACGATCCAACTTAAAGGAGTCGATAAGACACTCAGGATTAAGATTACCTATATACAACCATCATTTGTTGATATGTATGAATCTCATATACTAACAGATCTTGGTGAGAGATTCATATAAATCGTGGTCAAGTCCTATATGATCTCATCATATAAGGTGCCTCCATTTTGATGTAAACTATATGAGCAGTCTAGGATAATACTATCTTACAATACAGAATAGATCGCAGTAATAGATCAACCATAAACAAAGTACCCAGCTTTATTTGCTCTCTACGGACTCTTTAGATTGTATGTCTCAATATGAATCCTTCTGTATATGACATTCATATACTTATTTTGAGATTACGTTTTGCAATCTTAGATGTTACACGCACAATGCATAAATGTATGAACAAATAAAAATCTCGCTGGGAAACTTGCTCCATTCATATTACATGAAGGGGCATAAAGACGAGCCATGACGCTACCTGATTTCAGCTTGACCTCACCGCCTGCATCTCATTACTAACCTTACGACCAACAACCGTAGGTGGAAGGATAGATACTCCTTCGCGAAGAGTGAGTTGGTCACGAGCCCTCTTGATGGTGACCGTTACATACGCTCGACGTGGAATATCCCTGGTGGGATTTTGTATGATGCTGATTTTATTTGCTTTTTTGGTTTTCCTTTTATTTTTTTTATCGACATTCCCTTTTTGCAGAGATTGTCGCGGGCTCAAATGTTCTTCCGAATCATAATAACGAGGAGCGTACATAGCTTGTTCATTCTATCGACCTGGTAGAGAGGAGTTGGAAAAAGCTGCTCAGCGAGGAAAGTTTGAGGCTGAGTCATCTGTAGGCACACGTCGACTTTAACGCTTGAGGTACTCCTTTCCCTAAGTTAAAACACTTAGTTACTTACGCTTGGGTTTGACACTGCTTTGAATTACTTTGTTGAACCCATTTCCTTACTCCCATTTCTGAGGTCAAGCGTAAATTCGCTTCGAATTCGATGTCGAACCTTTCACCTAGAGTTTTAAATGCTGACGATGCTCTGGCACGTCGTCGTGAGAGGGCGAAGGCGTTCGCTAAAAAGAAAAAATAGTCGAGCGGTTAGCAAAATGTGGACCAGATGCTAAAAACTGGCCAGCCTTCGACTGCTTGCCCCTGCCTCTCCTCCGAGCTCATCTGCAAAAAAGATGCCTCCAAGCAGGCTAAGAAGAAGCAGAAGGTGATAGAGGAGTCGAGCTCCAACGTCGAGATCACTTTCCCTGCTAGCATCATGACTTTCGATGATTTTAGAGCCCTGATCCAAGGTGCTGATCAGTTTATCTTCCCATGCAATGCTTAATATTTAAAGAACGTCGGGGTGTTGAACACCATCGACCAGAGGATCGCCAGTGCTTTCCAAGTAAGTTCGTTTGAAAATTTCATTCTTTATTGTTGGGCTTGACCTTATATGTTTTGACGACATTTTTTGTACTAGACTCTCAAAATTCAGGTTTACCTGAAAAACGATCTCTCCAACTCCGCTCTACACTTGAAAGAGTGCAACTAGTGGATCAAGGCTCTGAAGAAAGAATTCTACCTGGAGCAATCGTATGTTGAGCGGTAGATGATAGTTCGAAATGTCGAGCATAAGTGGTAAGCTTAGAAAAGGCTATGTCGTGCGTAGCTGATATTAGGATCTTGTCGTGCGCGAGTCTGATTGATTAGTAATAGAGTGCAAGCTTTTGAGTAAAATTGCTTGATCACTTATAATGAAGTCATAGGTCTATATTTATAGGGGCTGGTGCTAGCCGTTGCACCCAGATCATGTGAGGATGTCGTGCTCCGAGATATCAGGGACCCCTGTTATCTCGGAGCTATTTGACTGGGCAAGTCATATCAAGTCTTTTGGACTCAGTCAAATGGCTTGACTTGGTCCCTTGGCAGGTGGTTGCTGGGTTGGGTCGAGCGCTTGGGCCTGCCCATTAGGTTTTAAACCCTGCTTTGGGCTTGTTGTCCTCTGTATTTTGGGTCTGTCGAGTGTTGGACTTTGTTTTTTGGGCTGTCTTTAGTTATTTTAGGTTTAAGTATTTTGAACTATTTTTGACTACTACAACGATTAATCAGTTAGTTAAGGGTATTAGTATATAATTAATATTAAATTTACGATTTTATTATAATATGACTAAAAATAAATAAATTTTATTGCAATTATCCTAAATTTAATTATTATTTTTTTATAATTTAAAGGCAAAAGTCGCGTTTACTCATCACGAACTAATTTAAAGGTTGGTCTTATTATTCTTATTCTTCAATCTTTTTTTGACAGAGAGAAGAGAGGTAGCTTAACAATGGCGGAGACGCAGGTGCATGAAGAGCTTTTCGATGTTCTCACCAAATCTGGTGGAAAAACAGGCATCACTAAGCCCAGGCATCTTTTCTAATCTCTACTGTTTTACCATTTTCGTTCTTATTTTAATCTGTTTCAAGCTTCCAACTTCCTTTCGTGGCGTTGTTTTAATGGTTTCTGTCGTTTTACTTCGCTATCAATGGAAGCTCAATCTTGTTATAATTTTGTGTATGTAATTTTATTATTTACAGTTACGTATCAAGTCAAATCGATTTTTATTTATTTTCTCCAACTAAAATATAAATTATGTTAAGAAAAACAAAACTGAAGCCTGGATTTGCGATTTAGAGCTTTGAAGAGATGCTTTACAATTGAAAGGATTTGGGTTAAGTTGAATACATGTAATGCAAATTTTAGTGATGGAAGTGACAAAAGGAATCATCTTACTTGCTAGATTTTTTCCTGATTATCTGGCTAGTAACATTTGATATCGTAGGTGGTCCGTATCTGTATGTGACATTTACTATTGCGAAATTATATTGCTACAATAATTCGTGTATTGACCTATCATTCTGTTTTAAATGATTCTGTTGCTCATGTAGGGGAGATGTTCATCGAGACGGAGACTACCATCGTGCTGTCCATGTGTGGATTTTTGCTGAGAGCACACAGGAACTACTTCTCCAACGACGTGCTGATTGCAAGGATTCATGGCCAGGGTTGTGGGATATTTCCAGTGCTGGCCATATATCTGCTGGAGATTCATCACTTACAACTGCCCAGTAAGGAAAATCTCGTTTCTCTTTATATGTTTCTTTTTTCTCTTTATGTTATTTTTTTTTGAATATTTTACCTGTTGTGATCATGCTTAATACTGAAACTTGGTATTATTTGCATTCAGGAGGGAGCTTTATGAAGAGTTGGGTGTAAACCTTCCAAAGGATGCATTTGAGTTGATATTTGTTTTTCTTCAAGAGTGGTTAGTGTATTGAATTTTTCCTATTCTTTTATGGTAGTTATTTTCATCTGCTAAGTCGATCTCATGAGTTGTTTGTACTATCATCCTTCATTCAGTTGGTCCTAGTAGCCTTTCCCCAGTCTCCCAGCCTCATTGAAGTCTTGCAGTTACCTTTTCTTTAAGTCTGTGTGTGTGTGTGCGCATGTGTTTGTCGTTTTTTTCTGGAAAATCTTGAAATAAATGTAGAAAGAATCCATTTTTTGTCATGAGACTCACACTGTACAGCTAAAGGAGATTAATTTGACAACACAACAAACTAAAGAATTTGGAGGTGTAAATATTGTTAGACTAATACATGAGCTGGGTTCAAATTTCGATCCCAATTAACAATTGGTGAAGCAGAATTGAAGTTGATAATCTGGTCAGCTCAATAAGATAGATTAACAGCATCTTGTATTTTTTTCGATTTAAGAAAAATAAAAAAAGCTAATGTACAGGCCTTAAATGGAGTAATAAGTGAAAATTAGTCAAATCTCCAAGTATGCCAGACTTCAATCAATGTTTCTTGCTCACGCAGAATACGGTGGGCTATCTGTCCCTCTTAACTATCCAGACATAGTGTAATTTTATTTGTATAAATTTTATTAAATGTTATAAAAGATATTTTTTATGAATAGATAAACCAATAAGATAATAAAACAAAAATATTGATTATTTTTGGTCTATTGTCTGTACAAGGACATGTCTATTTCCCCTGTTTGCTTTTATGGTTCATTTGTTATGATTGTTCATTAATATTCTTGCTTCTGTCATGAAGTTGTTTACTTTCAATGTTGAGTCAATGCTTGGGTTTATATATTCAACTCAATAAATTTGGTTTGCTTGTTGACCTGGAGCTACATAGATCAAATTGCTATTGTTTATTGACTGATTACATCTTAATGCAGTGTCATAAATGATGGGAAATTTATCAATAATGAGTACAATGATGTATATTTAGTTACAACTCTAGATCCAATTCCTTTGGAGGCCTTTACTCTTCAGGTGAGGAGTTTAATGATTATCCTCTCGTTCTGTTTTGTTTCCTCTTCTTTATTTGATTTGATTAAGTTTTAAAACCATTATGGGATACTTTTAACAATCCCTCTCACCTGCAAGTCCAGCATAATACTATAAACGAGTCTTGCAGGTGGACCAGAAACAAGACAAAACACTAGTTATAAAATCCAATGTTTCATAAATTACGTGAGCCGGCCGCCTCAAAGTGCGCTTCACCCCAAGGTTGCCTTCCTTGATTATTGGTCAGCTCCAGGCGGCGATCAGTGAAGCGAGGCTACTTGGGTGGTCCAAGGCAGGTCGAAAAAAATTGGATTTTTTTTTTTTCCTCTTTTGATCTGGTGAGAGCTCAGAGTTGGAGTGACTATCTCGTGTTGCGAGGACATACCCGCCTCGCGCATTTTAAAACATTGATAAAAACTAGAATAGAAATGACAAAGTTAAGCTATAAACTATGATAAATCTAGCCCAAAATCTATAACTAGTATATGGAGGGTTCAACCATAGTATAAGCAGTCATAACAGCTCTTATCTTTAACCAATGTAGGGATACTTTAATAATTATCTTCATAAAGATGAGTTCAAAAGACTCTTGGGAATTAGAATACTTTACTATCATGGTATGATGGTAATAAGGAAACAATACTCTAAGACCCTGATAACAATTCATGTGGCCTTTAATTTAAATTTACCCATACATTTGTATCTTAAAGGACTAACTCATTCTTGATAAAAGCTAACATAGTATGAACATGTCAACTGTATCCCATTAAATTAAATTCTCCTGCAATACTATGCCATTCTTCTTTCACTCTTGTGGGCTGCCTTGTATCAATTGGCATTCCCTCAAACTAACTACAATAAGCTAGATATTAGGAAGTTCTGTTTTGACATGCAAATTATTATTCGTGATGATGATGGAATACTTCTTGTAATCAAAATGTTGAAGATTCTGACTGTCTTAGCTTTTATCTTATGACAGGAAACAGAAGTTTCTGCTGTAAAATATATTGGTTTTGAGGAATATAGAAGCTTGCTTGCCAAAGAAAATCCTGATTTTGTGCCCTATGACATAAATGGAAAATACGGTCAGCTGTTTGATGTGATTACGAAAAGGTATGTAACACAGTGGGGATTGTGGCGAAGTTCACTTGTCTTCTTGTTAAATCTATTATCAATAGGAGATTGTCCACCCTTCAGCCAGCCTGTCTGAAGATGACATGGTTTTGTGCTGCTATTGAAGATGCCATCTCATTGTTGTTTCTTAGGCTCACAGATATTCTATATTGGTTACCATTATGCCAATATTTTGAAAAGACGGTAAAATATTGGTGAATGTTGTCATCTTGTCCAAACTGACTCCAACTTTTATAATCAGTGTGTTCTGCTTACAACATCCTTTTCATCTAATTTGATATAGGTACAAAGAGAACTCCTTGGAGCGCAGTTTGATTCTACAAAAGAAACTCCGTCAATATGCTCCTGTTTCCCTTAATGCAGAGGTCATCAACTTTCTGGTGTCCTAGACATTTTTTTATTCCTTATAAATTATTATATATGTTTATTTTATGGCTTTTAATTCCGCATAAATTATTATATATGTTTATTTTATGGCCTTCAAGCCTTTAATATCTGTCAAATTAGATTAAGCATAATGCATAGTGTAATATTGTTTATTTAATTTGACCCGATCAAAATATAAGTTGATAACAAAGCATTCTGCCATTGGTTTTAATATGACTACTTATCAGAGACATGTTAAGAGGAACAAGGTTTGATGCTGGGTAAAATTACTTATATTTTACTTTATGCTGTGACTCTATGAGGTGAGATGCTGGGTAAATTTATGAACTCTTATCATAGCCTTTGTGGACAATTTATGAGTGTGCTATCAAGGGCTAATGAGGACTGTTTTTCTCGTTTGTTTGTTTGTTTCTTTTTTCTATTATTTTTATTCTTGGCCAATGATGAGGCATGACTGAACCATCTAATTAACTACTCTTTTTCTTTTTTCTCTTTACTCTCTTTTGTATTCTTTTGAATACAGTTTTTGGGAAATTGTGTCTGTTCTGTATTAGTTTCTTTGCAGTAAGTGAAGATTTTTATGAGAAACATACTTCTAATGTATTGATTCTGAAAGAAGAAAAAAAAAAACAAATATAAATAGGCACTTGGCCGAAACCTAAAGGGAAACTAATTACTTTCCTAATGAAAGTAAAATACCAAACAAAATAGGAAACATAAATTACATGCTGAGATTGGGTAAAGATTACCCAAATCTCCTATATAAACTAGAAAACAGGAAACTAAATCTTTTACAGTAAGTAGATGGCAACAGGAAGCTTTTGGCCTTGAAGGTGGTCATTTTTACGAAGCTTTTTTGTTGTTGTGGTCATGTAGGAAAGAGAAACTAAAGAGAATTTATATATTAGGGTGATGGCCTAGGTTATGTAGGGAGTGGTTAGTGTTTGTGTGATTTCTTGGATTTCTTGGATTTCTTGCATCCCAATTTACGGATATTATGATTTTGTAGATTTTATTGTGCTTCATCAACAATTACTCTTTTTTTTTTTGTTTTTTTTTGTTTTGGTTATTTGTATCTCTTTGTGTGTGTCTACATGTATCTTCAATAAGTATACTTTTGTTTTCACCTTTAAATAATATAGCGCTTCACCTTATACTTGGAATTGAAATAAAAAAGGAGAAAATCAGTAATTCTAATTTTTTCACAAGAAAATTTGTATTCAATTGATAATTCTATTGTTACTTTGTTCTTTTTAAAATTTTTGTCATGCTAATGTTGTGCTGCAATTTTTCTTTGGTTCAGCTGTCTCCCCTTTCCCAATTTTTTCTTTTTGTTTCCTATGCATTAGAATGATCTTCGGTATTTTCTTTTCCTCTATGCAGTTGACTGGGCTTTCAGATGCTGACAGAGAAGCTCTATCTTTACTTATTAAAGCTGCAACAATTATGGATGAAATCTTTCACCTGCAGGTTTTACTATTGCATTGTATTACAAATACATACCACTTAAGCTACTGGAATATGATTATACTTGGTCTTTATTTAAGCATCAATATGATGATCTGTGCCATGTGGCAGACTTCATTATCTAAAAGATATCCTATGATGGAATGTTTCTGTTAGGTAATCCTTAGATCCAAAACAACTTAAGTAAGTTTGAATGTTTTTGTTAGCTAAACTATAGACCTAAACTACCGTTGGCATTAAGATCATGCACATCAAGCATATAGTGAAATGGTCCTCTGGTTTCTGCTTTGTTTATATAAAGTGGTTGCATATATGGATAAACTCAAAATTAGATATTGTTATTGCATTTGTAATCTATATTCAATATGTTAGATTTTCATAATACAATGTGTTGAGGACCTAATTTAGATCCAACAATAAACCCTAACAGTCCTAACTTGCACAGCAAGAAACGTAAACAGCCCTGACTTGCACAGCAAGAAACGTAACAGCCATGACGTGCACAACAAGAAACGTTGAAGCTGTCCAGATTTGCGCAACAAGCAACACACACGCACCCGATAGTTGTGAGTTAGGTCACCTTAATTAGGGTTCACTAACTCTCTAGAGTTCGAGTTATTAGCCCTTGCCTAGCCCAAGTTCTCCTAGAAACTAAGAAAAGCTGAAATAGAGAAACTCTCAATTTTATTGATATATAACTGAATGACTCAAACTGCATAAAACATTCCTTTAAATAGGCTAGAATTCCTAACTAAAACAGAAAACAAGACCAAACCAAAATAGGAAACAAATACTTCTAACTAAAATAGGAAACAAATACTCCTAACTAAAACAGGAAATAAGACTAAACCAAAATAGGAAACAAATCCCTAAGTTAACAAATAAAAAGGAATAAAAGTCTAAAAATATAAAATTAAACCAAATAGGAAATTGTGACTATGGCCTTTTTTTGCATCCTAGCGGGTCTCATAGGCCCATCTTCAACATTCCCCCGGTCTTCGAGAACATTCTTGCCCTCAAGGATAAACTCTGGAAACCTCTCTACGATCTCATTATAGTCCTCTCAAGTAGCTTCTTCCATAGGTAACCCCTTCCATTGAATCAAGACCCTTCAAACTCTTTTCTTCTCGTGTCTTTTCCACACGCTCTTGTATCTCGTAGCTGCCTTTAGTTGGAGCACCATTCGTTCGTCATTATCAAACACAGGCAATTCATTTATAACTAATTTTGGATCTCTGACCTCTTTCTTCAGTACAGACACATGAAAGACTGGGCGCAGTCGAGAAGTTGGCGGCAAATCTAACCTATAGGCGACTTCACCTACCCTCTCCAACACCTTGAATGGCTCGTAGTACCTTTGAGACAACTTGACATTGAACTTCTTTTTTAGAGACTTCTGCCGATAAAGTTGAAGCTTTAAATACATATAGTCTATGGGTTCAAACTACATGTTTCTTCACCCCCGATCGTAGTACTTTTTCATTCTCGCTTGAGCTTTTTCAAGCTCATTCTTATCTCGCTTCAACATCTCGTCTCTTGTGATAAACTCTTCCTTCAAAGTTATGCGGTGGTCGAAGCTCCGCAATGGTGGTAAGCTAGTCGGCACCTCTAGAACCCGCTTGTGCTTTGCTACAACCACTCGCACTGCTTCCGGTAATTTTTGCAAATCTGCATGTAACTTATCGGTGCACTCATATCCACCCCCTTACGTCTCATCTCGCCCCTTGACTACCGCAAAACATTAAGCTCCCCCTTTACATAGCTTCTCTATTGCATGGGCCTCACATTGCCTAGTTTCCTTTGAGGATAAAGCGGTCCAAGTCTTCTTCTTCCCCCCTATTTTCCATCGTCATATTCCCAAAATCATGAGCAATTTGCCTATGCTTTCAACCAGGCATTACCCAAGACCACATCTAATCCCATCAACGGCAATACATGTAAATTGGCCACAATGCGAACCCCCTTGCGCGTGCAATTTCGCATCCCTATCTACTTCCTCACATTTTAGCCTCTCCCCATTACCTATTCGCACATCAAATGGATCAATTACAACTCCCTTCAACCCAATTTTTCTAACAACATTCACATTAACAAAGTTATGGGAAGAACCTGAATCAAACAACAAGGTTACTTCAGTTTTGCCGATCCACGCCAATAGTCGTATAGTCGAGGGTCTAGGAGCTCCCGATAATGCATGCAAAGACAACTCGGCCTCTTCCTCACTGACCCCTTTTTTAGTCACCCGAATCTCGCCTTCGTCATCGGACTATTCTTCACTTCCATCCTCACTTGCACTGGGCTCAATCACCAAATATGCCTTTCCGTTCCTACATTTATATCCCTTACCCCAGGGCTCACCACATCTGAAGCACAACCCTTTCCTTATTCGCTCCTGAACCTCTTTTGGCGACAACTTCCTTTCCTCTCTTATCTTTTCCTTGGGTCTAACCTCTTCGGCCTCCTTCCGTGTCCAAGGTGTAGCAGCTTTCGAGTCTTTGGGCCCGACACTCTCCTTGAACGGTTTCTTGTCACTGCAGTAACTGTCTTCCAATATATCCGCCAGTCTCATGGCCTCAGTCAACCGTTGTGGTTGTTTCAGATTCAGTTCTCGTAACAACCAAGGTTTGAGTCCTTCAATAAATGTGCCCAACAGTGTCTCCTCGGACCACCCTTTGACTAGAGTTTGCAACCTGCAAAATTCATCGATATAGGTTTGAACCTTCCCTCCTGCCTGAGTTTCGCTCACTACTCGTGGTGATTAACGACAGGTGACGGTCCCCCACTGGTTCGAAAACTCTCTTTCAAATGCTGTCCACCCTAAAGGCCTTTCCTCCTCCACATATTGCGCCTTTAGCCACCGCCACCAACTATTAGCTTTTTCGTCTAAGTACATGCATGCGGTGGTAACCTTATTGTCCCTAGCAACTTCATAGACCCGGAAGTAGTGATCTACTCTGTCAAGCCACTTGTGCGGAACACCCCCACTAAATCTAGAAAAATCCACCTTCGGCCTCTGTTGATAATTACGCTTTCCTCTCCAATCATTATCTAGGTCATTGTCTTCTCACCGGTCCCTCTGTCTTCCCCCAACCTACATTCAACCGTGAGGTCTCCTGCTCGGACTGGGATGTTCTTCATCATCACACTGATTTTCATCCTCATGATCCATCCAATGCTTCACTAGTAACGGACCTCTCTCAACTTGACCACCTTTCCTAAATCTCCCCGGATTCTCATTCACATGTCCCTGACCCTTTCGTCCATCGTTATTCTCCCTTCTCCCCATCCAGTCAAACCTGTCAATTAACTGCCCCATCGCTCATCGCAACTTGGCCTGACCCGCCTGTATCTCAGCCTAACCTGCTTCCAAGGCTGCCAACCGTGCTTGAATAAAGGTTGGCACATTGGATGGTGAGTTGATCGCACTCCCACTTGCTTCGTCTTTCTCATTATTAGCCATGATCTTAACCACACTTTCAATCCAAAATTCCTCTCAATGAAAGCACCAAATTGTAGAGCACCTATCTTAAATCTAACAACAAACCTTAACAACCCTGACTTGCACATCAAGAAACATAAAACAGCCTTCACTTGCACAGTAAGAAACGTAGAAGCTGTCTAGATTTGCGTAGCAAGCAACACGTACACGCACCTGATAGTTGTGAGTTTGGTCACCTTAATTAGGGTTCACTCTCTCTCTAGAGTTCGGGTTATTAGCCCTTACCCTAGTCCAAGCTCTCCTAGAAACTAAGAAAAGCCGAAATAGAGAAACTCTCAATTTTATTGATATATGGCCGAATGCCTCAAACTACATAAAATATTCCTTTAAATAGGCTAGAAATCCTAACTAAAACGGAAAACAAAACCAAACCAAAATAGGAAACAAATTCTCCTAACTAAAATAGAAAACAAGACTAAACCAAAATAGGAAACAGATACTCCTAACTAAAGCAGGAAATAAGACCAAACCAAAATAGGAAGCAAATCCCTAAGTTGACTAACCAAAAAGGAAACTAAATAAAAAGGAATAAAAGCCTAAAAATATAAAATTAAACCAAATAGGAAATTGTGGCTATGGCCTTTTTTTGCACCCTAGCGGATCTCCTAGGCCCATCTTTAACACAATGCAATGAATCGATATCAATTTTCTATGCAATTATCTATTAATTGAAATAAAGGGTCTTCTCTAGGTGCACTATGGAATGGAATTGCTTCTCAACTGTTAAAGAAATTCAACTGAAAGGGAGATTTTCCTGTGAGATGAGAAGGATAAGGAAATTTGGAATTTAGAGCCTTTTGGAATATAATATTGTAAATTTTATTTCTTGTGAATGATAGATGATTGCTTTTTCAAAAAATCAAGATGGATGGGATGATATTGGAAGCCAAAATATTCATTCAATATTCAATATTGTTTGTAACTAGCACTAGGTAGAATCAAGAAGTTGAGGTCATTAATGAAGATAAATTTTATTGAGATTAGAGTGATAGGTTGACATGAATGAAAATTTTTTAATTTTAGTTTACATTGTATATGGTTTTGCTTCATTCTAGCAATGTTTTAAAAAGCACGAGGCGGTGCGAGGCGGTTAGGCCTTTGCGAGGTGGTCACCTCAATTCGAAAGTGGTAAATAATGTGTTCAGGACCTAGGTCTAAATCCAACAACAAACCCTAACTTGTATAGCAAGAAATGCTCACACACGATAGGTTTTGAATTAAGTCATCTTATTAGGTATTTCTAATTCTCTAGAACGTTGGGTATTAGCCTTTGCCCTAGTCTAAACTAATCTCAAGTAAGAATCTTAAGAAAAGCCGAATTTGTGTCTTTGGAGAATAATCAAAAGACAAAGAGAACTTGTATTGATTGATAAGATAAAAGATGATTACAACCCTAGTAGTGGTAATCTATATATACTCAATAGGAAAAAATTAAGAAAAGACTAAATTGTCCTTGGAAAATAGAACTAAACAAGCCTAAACGGAATTGCTTTAAATAGGAAAACTGCAGAAATTAGGGTTTGGTGTCCGCCGCCCATTGTTCTAAAAATCGGCCTAGGCGGCCGCCTAGGAGCTAGGCGGTGGCCGGCCGCGGCGAATATGGCCAATTCGGCCATATTCCGCGGCTGGCTACCTAGGCAGTCCTAGGCGGCCCTAGGCGGCCTAGGCGCCCGCCTAGGCGGACCTAGGCGCCCGCCTAGGCGGTTGGCCTAGGCGGACTAGTCGGTCCTAGGCGGACCTAGGCGGTCCTAGGCGGACTAGTCGGTCCTAGGCGGACCTAGGCGGTCCTAGGCGGCCGCCCAGCCGTGGAAGCTTTTTTATTTATTTATTTTTTTTTCAACTAACGCCTAAAACACAAAAATCTTAGGTAAATAATCACTCCCTAAGTATTATGATCATCTCCAAAGGTAAACAATATATGTATTATTATTTTTCTAGGTGGTCAACGGTGCGGTCAACACGTTAACCGTTGACCACCGAGGAATCGCCTAGGCACCGATTAATGGGCACCTAGCCGAAAAATCGCTAGGCGCTACCCCGCCGCCTAGGTAGCGCCTAGCGATTTTTAGAACACTGCCGCCGCCTTAGTGTTGCGACCTAGGGTCACGACTGGGAGTTGCGGCCTTGGTCGTGGCACTCTCTGTCTCAACACCGCCTTAGTGTCGCGACCGGGGAGTCGCGGCACTATCTGTGGGTCGCAGAAAGGGGTCGCGATACCCCTTGAACGTGATTCTTCCACCAGCTGCTACACTTCTTCTCTTCTCACCCTATGCCTTGTGCTCCTTCTAACTAGGTTCTCATCATAATAGAAAAAAAGAAAAAAACTAAAATAGAAAATAAACAACTGATAAATAGTCTTAATCAACCTTTAAGAATAAATAGGATTTTAGGTTTTTTTATTTTGGTATATAAATTACTTTTTTTTTAGGACTAGTTTGAATTAATTACGATAATTTAGGGACTCTACAAACTAAAATAAAAAAGATAAGCAAAAAGGTGATATTTTATAATAAGTTAAGGACTAAAATGAAGTTTTCCCCATTAAATTAGAAAATAATAAAGAATGTATTATTTATTTTTAAAAGAAAGGTTTAATGTAATTTTTAGGAAAGTAATAATAAAATAAAAAGCCAATCCACCCACCGACCCACCCACCACCACCACCAGTCTATGATACCAATGACCCCAAATTATACACTGACACGTCACCCTTACCTTATCTGTAAAGCAACTAAAATAAAACAGAAAAACAAAAAGAAGCATAAACAAAAGCAGTAGAATCTAAATTGAACTCTTCCTTTAACTCAGCTCGGCGTTCCAATTCGACTTGCCGGATTCCGACTCAGTTCTCATTTGGCTCACCAGATTAAGAGGAAAAACAAAAAAAACCCAATTTTTTTCAACCCGCCTTGGACTGCTCGAGTCGCCTCTCTTCGCCAACCACCGCCTTCACTCGCCTCATGGAGATGAGGCGGAATTTACCAATAAACATGGAGAGTGGGCCGACTCAAGGTGGCCTTGCCCGCAAGGCGGGTGAGGCGTGCCTTGAGGCGGCCGCCTCGCGTGAGTTTTCAAACATTGCTTCTAGGAGATTCCCATATTGTGGATAAGTTGTTTGCTTGTATGTTGTATCTTATAGATATGTTAGGATCCAGTAGACTTAAAAGCTTAAGTTGTTAGAAAGGGTCCAGTATTATTATGATGAGAACGTCACTAGGACTAGGAGATTAGAGAGATTGAGATTGAGAGAAGTACATTAGTTTGAGTTGTAATTCAAGTAAAATACCTTAGTTGAGTTTTAATTCTTTTAACTAGTTCTTTTGCTATTAGGTTTTTAGTATTAGAATTGTATTAGGTTTGTTATTATTTATTTGCTATTAGAATTGTTTTAGATTTTTTATATTTGTTTCCTATTAGGTCTAGGTTAGGTTAAGGAGTCATTATAAATAGACTAAGTTTGTAATCAATTATTATGAATGGAGTATCAATAATATTGAGAGGTTTTTCTCTACTTCAGCTTTTCTAAAAGCTTGGGCTAGTTCTAAGGCTAATAACCTTGATCTAGATTTATCGGCTTTTTCCGAGACCAAAACCTTGGGAATCGCTTGGGCTAGGGTTAGTTCTCCAACAAGGGCTAATTCTAGAGGTTTGGTTGGTTAAATTCTTGACTAGTCAAACCAAAACTCTCTAATCTTAGAATTCTATTTCTAGGGTTAGAGTTTCAAATTGGGGATTTGGGGAATTCTGACCTAGGTCCTCAACATATTATTTGAGTACTTTAAGACGGACCCAACAATAGTATTTAAGTATTCTAATACACCCCTCATGTGCAAAACTAATGGGCTTGCCGCGTGGTTCAAGCCTAAACACAAACACTTAACAAATTCAAATATAATCACATAGGGGGACCCAAATTCAAACACTCTTGGTAAAATTGAATTTGATACTATGTCAGAAACAACTAGATCTCAAAGTTTAAGCTGTTAGGATAGTTCTCCTAAAATATCATATAGTTTCATTACTATATTGTAGTATTAATGAGCTTGATGTTCTCCCAGTTTGAAATATTATCTGAAGAACTAAATTTTTCTCTATCTAGTTTTATACCTAAAGAAAGATAATCTCTTTTATTCATGGTCATAGTATCCACACAATATATAGGCAACAACTATACAAACAAATAAAAAACATAATTGTGCAATTGGTTGTTCTAGAATAAGGAAACTACCAGAAAGAAATATGCCTAATAGTACAAATTTGAACTATATCTCATATAATTGTGATATTAGTTAACTTTCCTTTTAGAAAGAAATTTCCTAATTTTTCTTCAGCAATGAAGGCTGAATTGGTAAAAGATCAATGAAGGATCAGTGGAGAAAATTCCTTTCTACAGCAATGAAGGCTGAATTCTCTGGTTTATTTGGTTCTCTTATGGTAGATGAAGGCGAAAAATAATCTCTCTTATTCATGTTCATAGTTTCTATAACAATATATAGGCAGCAGCTATGCAAACAATAAAACAAATAATTGTACAATTGGTGGCTCTGGAATAAGGAAAATATAAAAAAGAAAATTGCCTAATTGTACAGGTTTAAAGAATCACGTAATTGTGAGATTAGTCAACTTTCTGCTTAGAAGGAAATTTCCTAATTTTTGTTCAATCAGCCTGATTTCTTCAACAATATCACATTGTTTAGACTTTTCAGATTATTGGCTTCTTTTCAATGTAACACAGAGAATTTCTTTATGCTGAAATAATCAACAGTATTCAGTAAATGCAATCTCTTATTAACATCTGTCCTTTTCTTTTCTTCCAAATCAGGTTTGGCACAGCAATCCAGTTCTAAGAGATTGGTTGAAGGAGCGAGCAGTTGCATCAGAATTAGACCGCTTAAAATGGATGTGTTATAAGATTAATAAGAGTCCATGGTATGTCTTCCAGTGAAGCTCTTTAATATTCTAGTCTGTGTTTAACTTAGGGGAGTATGGTTTATTTCTTGTCAATGAACCTATTTTCATGTCACTTTGGATGCGTAGTAATCATAGAAAGATCTCTTTTTATCGCCTATAATTCATTCACTAAACAACAGGTCCTGCCTTGATGAAAATGAGGCTTTTTTAACAACTGCGGATTCGGCCATAAAGTTGCTTCCTGAATCTACCAAGCAAGTGACTGGGTGGAAGGGTCTGGAATACAAAGCTGCCTTTCCTTTGCCAAAACCTCCTGGTGCTAACTTCTACCCTTCAGACATGGACAAAATGGTAATCGATGAAAAGTCCATCCTATGCTTAAAGTAAAGCAATCTTTTTTTGGATACCTACCCATTTTATATGCACGACTGTACCACAATTTGCTGCAGTATTTATCAATAGATTAATTCTTCTCCTCAAACCCAGCATGGAGACCAATAAGTTTCTCTCTTGTACTAGGAATTTGAATTGTGGAAAGGCAGTCTAACGGGAAATCAACAAGAAGATGCAACAAGCTTTTTCACTGTTATCAAAAGGCGAAGTGAATTTAGTTTAGACTGTTCCCTATGTGACCATACACTTGATGGAACAAACAATTCAGTGGGTTCTATTCATGATCTATATAGTGTTCCTTATTCTAAAGAGTATAATATGTACCTCAAAAGGGCTGCTGAACTATTGCATAAAGCTGGAGACCTGGCCAGTTCACCTAGGTAATTTTTTTGTTTCTGAATTTTTTGTTGTTGGTAGTTCATTTCTTACTCTTTTTGCTAATTAATGTTCTACATGAAGATATAGCTGAATTTCTTTTGCGTTTGTAGTTTGAAGAGGTTTCTACATAGCAAGGCTGACGCTTTTGTTTCAAATGACTACTATGACTCCGGTATAGCCTGGATGGAATTGGTTAGCACTTTGTGCACATGTGTCTTTCATGTTATACAAAAAACCTAAATGGCTCAGTGACCTTTTTTCCAACTTCTTGTGTCTTTCATGATCTAAACTCGGGGAAGAGGACTGGTTGTGGTGAAGAGAGAGAGGGGCTGTATTATCTAAAACTTGGCAAGACAACTACCCAAGCCTACACTTCAATATGTGACAAAGAAAGTTTAGTTTGGTTACTACATTTCAGATCTGGTCATCTCAATTTTAAGTCTATCAAAGTTTTATACCTTGATTTGTTTGATAGTTTAGATCTATAAGTTTTTCCATGTGAAATATGTGAACCTTCTAAAAATGTCACAGTGTTCCTTTTCCAGTTAGCAATAAACTTTATGATGTTACTTTCTCTTTGGTCCACAGTGATGTTTGGCAACCCTCTTGGGTTCCATCCTTGTTCGAATATAGGTGGTTTGTGAGTTTTATTGAAGATTGTACTCGTACATCCTGAATTTATTTGCTTAGAAAATAATTTGAGGTTAACAACATTTTTAAATCTTTGCACATGATGATTCGAAATCAATTTCACACAAATATTCAAGTTCTTGGGTCGGAGAATGGGAGGGAATATTTCAATGAAACTCTTGGAACCTATCTAAATAAGAATGGTATTCTACATCAATCCTTATTGTTGGGAAAGGTGACTGAATTCTAGTGATTCTAGTCAACCTTAATTCTAGGAATAAAATACTAGAGTTATCCTATGTTTATAATTATGTAATTACTGTAAACTAGTTGTAATATAGGAAGTGTAATTAGACTAGGATTCTGTTGAGGACCTAGTTCAAAATCCAACAACAAACCTAACTTCTCTAACAATTAATAACCCAATTCAACCCTAACTTCAATTTAGCCCTAAATTACAAACACCCATAAACCCTAATTTTCCCAATTAACACAATAATACACCCAATCTTCAATTAATTCCGAAATCAACATAAATCCACAACCCTAACTTCACTAATAGCCAAATAAACAACACCCAACGCAAATTAAAACAATGTAGATAGATTTTGAGCTTAGTTAGCTTATTAGGGAATCCCTTGCTCTCTAGTTCTTAGGTTATTAGCCCAAGATGATCTCACAAGCGAAATTGCAAGAAGAACTGATTTGTTCTTGGTGATGATCCAAGAGAAATGAGAGAAAATGCTCTCAAATTGTATTTTGATTGATGGTAATAGTGAATAATTACAACCCTAGTTTATGTGTTCTATTTATACAAGTTCTGAAAATTAGGGCAAAAAAACTAAAATGCCCTTAACTAGAAAATATGAAAATGTGCAGGAAACTCATAAACTTGGCCATCAGTGTGCTTCGCGACCTGGGTTGGTCGCGAGGTTCACTGCCTCATTTTTCTCTCGCTCACGCTAATTCACCATTTCTTTCCAGTGAGTACCGCGACCTAGGTCGCGACCAACCCAGCTTGGTCGCGGTGGGCTCACCCCTTGTGCTCTAGTGATGCTATTCTAGTATCCGCTTACTTAATCAATTGAATGCCCTCAAAAACACTCAATATGAAAAGACCAGTTGCCTAACATAAATCCCATTCTACAAATGAAAGTTTTTTTTCACTCTCTCCCTCTAAAAGTAGTGTAGCCTACATTCACCTTCCAAATAGAGAAAGGTCTAAGCTTGATCTTAGAGCACAAAAGTGTATTTTTTTCGGTTATTCCCCAAATAAAAAAGCCTACAAATGTTTTCATCCTCCCACTAGACAGTACTTTGTCACTATGGATGTCAAATTTTTTGAACATCTCTCTTACTATCGTAGGACAGATCTTCAGGTGGAGATTGACAATGAAAAGGAAGATCAATCCTATGATTATTACCTAATCTTGACCCAAATCCTAGTGATCAGTCTCAGCATGATTTATTACCTAATCTGGACCCTAATTCTAGTGATTTATTACCTTATGTAGAACCTAATCCTAATGATCTGTCAGAGCAGCCAATATCTAGTCACAGCCACCTGGTCCACTGGTGTATTCAGGCTAGACAGACTGTACAGCTTGATTCTCTCCCCCTTAATCAATCCTCAACCCCAGTGTTGGAAACTAAGCATCAAGTAAGCCCAAGGTCAGGTATTTCCCGTAATCCCTCTGTTCCTCTACCACAGTTTGATACAGAGGAGGATATTCCTATAGCTATCTGAAAGGGGGTCAGATCTTGCACCACCAAACACCTTATTTCCAGTTTTTTATCCTATTATCGACTTAATCCTCGGTTAAGGTTTTTGTTTCCCAAATCTCTACTGAAGGCATTCCTGCCAATGTTTATGATGCTCTAAAAATTCAGAATTGGAGAGGATCAATCTTTGAAGAGTTAAAAGCTTTTGAAAAAAAATGACACATGGGAGCTAGTAAGTCTGCCGAAAGGGAAGAAAGTGGGGTGCAAATGGGTTTTTACGGTGAAATATAAATCAGATGGGTCAATAGAGAGGTACAAAACGAGACTTATTGCTAAGGGATTTACTCAAACCTATGGTATAGACGACCAAGAAGCATTCGCTCCAGTGGACAAAATGAACTAAGTGAGGATTTTTTTCTCCCTTGCTATTAACTTAGATTGGCCTTTACATCAATTTGATTTAAAGAATGTGTTTTTTCATGGTAATCTAGTAGAGGAAGTCTATATGGATTTAGCTCTTGGTTTCTGAGACTCTGGCAATGGGATGATGTGTAAGTTAAAAAAATCTCTTTATGGACTAAAGCAGTGCCCTAGGGCTTGGTGTGAAAGGTTCTCAAAATTTCTTAAGAGGTGGCTTCTCACAGAGTCAAGGAGATCATATGTTATTCTTAACATTCTCCTGAAAAGAAAATAACTATTGTAATTGTCTATGTTGATGATATTATAGTGACGAGACAACTTTGAAAAAAATAAAGGATATGAAAACTCAAATGGCCAAAGAGTTTGAAATATAGGATTTGTGGAATCTCATATATTTCCTAGAAATGGAAGTGACAAGATCAAAGGATAGTCTATTTGTTTCTCAAAGAAAATGCATTGTTGACTTGCTTAAGGACACTGGATCCTTAGGGAGTAAACTGGCAACAACCCCAATAGATCCCAATCTCAGATTGGGTCTTGGAAGTGAAAAGAACTCGGTTGACACAGGAAGATATCAGAGGCTTATAGGGAAAATGATATACTTGTCTCACACAAGACCACATATTGCCTATGCTGTAGGGGTGGTTAGTCAATTTATGCACTCTCCCTTAGAGTGTCATATGGAGGCAGTTTAAAGAATTTTGAGATATCTAAAGGCTACACCAGACAGAGGGCTTTTATTTAAAAAATATAAAAATCTCCTAGTGGAAGTCTATACAGGTGTAGACTACGCTGGTTCGTAGGAGGGAACCTAATTACTTGGAGGAGTAAGAAGAAGAATGTTGTTGCAAGAGCTAGTGCAAAAGCATAATACAGAGCTATGGCTCTGGTAATTTGTAAGGTTCTATGGATTCATTAGTTACTAAGCAATTTAAACTAGAATTTACATCTACTAAGCATGTTAAAGTGGATAGACACTTTATCAAAGAGAAAATTGAAAGTGGGCAAATTACAACTCCATTTATAACAAGCTCATCAGCAGTTGGTTGATATTCTTATCAAAGGAACCACTATGGTAGTCTTTGAAGATTTGAGGCACACGTTGGGAATGGTGGACATTTACTCATGAGCTTGAGGGTGAATGTTAGAATCTCAACCGAATATCTCTTAAAGGAAAAATACTAGGTGTTTGACTATTGTATTTAATTCTTTCCTTACAGGTAGGATTCTAGTAATTGATCCTGATTTATATAGGTATCTTTGACTTTGTATAGCTATCTATTCTTTCCTTTCCTAGCCTAGAGGTTGTATTTAAGTAGGATGTTTTCTATTCTCTAATTATGTGGAAATAATATACAAAGAATTTTACTCCCAATCTTATTCTATTTAATGAAGTTTCCTAACTGAGGATACATTCCTTATTGTGAATATTTCACTTTTATTTCTGAATTAATTTGACTTATAAAAGGAACCCCAAAACTCCCAAAACTGACTTAATCTGAATTAATCGGACTTATTTACAAATGTAAATTGAATCCCAAAACTCCCCTTCAAGTTGGGTTATAAATATTCACTAAAACCAACTTGCAACACATTTCTTCAAAGTTAGCTCTAGGGAGAGCTTTTATCAACACATCTCGGCAGTGGCATTCTTTGGCTTCCAATCGGTTGGTTTTTTATGTATCTTCTAGCATATTTCTTTCGTATGACCTGGACACTTGCAGTGATCGCACTAAGGCCTGCTACCTCTGCGTTGGTTCGAAAACTGCATGTTTTTCACGGCAAGAGCAGAAGCTTCAGTGGAGGAAGCGGGTGTATCAGTTCTAGGGCCCATCATGAGTTTCTTGCTGCTTTCCTTTCTCCTCGCTTCTGAGAATGCCTCACGTAGGCTCGGGATAGGCTTCATACCGAGAATTCATCCTCTTACCTCATCAAGATCATTGTTAAGGTCCAAGAGAAACTTAAACACACTCTTCTATTTAATGATCTTGTACGAAGCTGCATTGGTAGGGTGTGCCTAATTGTATTTTTCGAACACATCTAGTTGCTGCCAATTCTTGTGAAGGACGTTGAAATATTGAGTGATATTGGAGTCGCCTTGATGAAGATCATAGAGGACCCCTTCGATCGCCACCAACTTGGATGAATTATCTTTGTTTGAGTAGGTCTCCTTTGCTGCATCCCATATTTCTTTTGTTGTGCAATAAAGAAGAAAATTTTCTCCAATTTTTGTTGTCATGGAATTGACCAGCCATGACATGATCATGTTATTGTCGGTCATCCATCTCTTGTGTCCAGGATCCTTTTCTTCTGGTGTTGCAACATCAACGAGAAGAGAATCAGCCTTTCCTTTTCCCCTGATGTACATCATTATAGATTGCGACCATTGTAGGTAATTTTTACCAATGAGTTTGTGGCCAGTGATGGAAAGATGTAGGAAGTGGGGTAGGTCAGAATTATTTCCACCGGAACCAGCAGCGGTGATGGCAGAATCGGAAGTTGCTTTTGTGACAGAATCTGAACTGTTGCCTATTTTCTCCATTTTGGTTTTCGGGCGGCTAACTGTTGAGGAGGAAGGCTGTGTTGCAGCTAGGGCGTCGGGCGGCTGTGGAGGACGACGACGACGACTAGGGTTTCGGGCGGCTGTGACAGAGTCGGAACTGGACTGTTGAGGAGGAAGCTAGGATTTTGAGGAGAACGGCTGTTGAGGAGAATGGTTGTGACAGAGTCGGAACTGGACTATTGAGGAGGACGGCGCGGCTAGGGTTTCGAAGGGCTAGGATGGCTGCTGGAATGAGTAGCGGAATGAGCAACTGCTTAGAAAGGTGATTGAACACTGATGGAGGCTGCTAGAATGAGCAGCGGCTTAGAAAGGTGAACGAACATTGATGGAGGCTGCTGGAATGAGCAGCGTCTAGGGTTTGGTGGACGAACGCTGCTGGAATAAGCAGTTGTAGCTGTCGGAAAAAGATGTTTCAGCGGCAGCTAGGGTTAGTCTCTGATATCATGTGAATATTTCACTTTTATTTCTAAATTAATTTGACTACACAGTAATCCTATTTTATACACAAATTAACCTGATTCCTATATTTAGGAAACCTAATTAGACTTATAAAAGGAAAGCTATATACAAATATTATTTACAAATGTAAACCAAATCCCAACACTTATTATACTAGGTTCCATAATATTTCCTAGTAAACGGGGGATATATTCCTTATATTAGGTATCTTAAGACTTCCTAGTCAAAGACACATTCCTTATTAAACTAGGATTTCCCAAGTTACTAAAGATCCACACACATATACACATGTGCATCTACAAACTCCAGTTTGAGGTTGTATTTATTTTAATTATATGATTTATTGAACCAATTGGTATTCTATATCAACATCAAACTTTTACCTTTCTAGAAAAGTAGATAGGTTAGGGGCTGTTTGTTATCATCAGAAAAGGATGTTTTGTGTTTGAAATCTGATTCTAAGATGAGTCGACGGCTAAATATAGTTTTATTTGTATCTCTTAGGGTTAAGTGTCCAATCCTGAATCCATTTTAGCACTTAACGTTGTTTAGTGTTGAAGCTCATTTTTCAATAGTTATTCTCAATATAGCCATGAATACTTTGCAATTTCTGAATATTTCACATGTACAAATATCAACTTGGTTTTAGTTGACCTTTTTAATGAATATGAAGGGTAAGATTCTGGTTCCATTGTATTTTTAACAAATATATTTTACCCCTTTTTTCTTGCTGGTGTAGGACTCTATGCTAGATGTTACCATTGGTCCATACGAGACTTATGAAGATACATTATTTGGGTACAAGGTAAAATTTATTTAATTCAATATCCTGTTATCGTAGCCTAAGATTGATGTTGTCAGTGACTGACAAGTGACAACAGTGTACTGCATATGCTATGAATTTTAACAAGAATATGAGAAAACAAATAAAGAGTGGTCATTTGCCTCAGCAGTTGCATATAACGTTTATGTTAGGCTACATTTGAAGCATTCATTGGAGTTCGAGATGACAAAGCAACGGCTCAAGTTAAACTCTTTGGTGATAATTTGCAGGTACTCTTATAGAATCAATCATATATAATATATTCCATTGACCTATATTTTCTAGTGTTTGTTTCTAATAAATCGCTTTCTCCACTAGTTGTTGGAACAAAATCTTCCAATGGACAGTGCATATAAATCAAAAGATGTCATTGCTGCTCCCATTCGTGTCATCCAGCTTGTTTATAATGCAGGGGTGAGTGATCTGTTGTAAAGTATGGTTATTTCACCAAGCTTGTTAAGAAAATATACGAATAAAAAACTTGGACATTTTATCATTTAATAGTATCTTTATAAAGCCATCTACTAAATTTGCCCCCACTCACTCTCTCTCATTGCATGCGGCAAATACTCATATACGGACTCACACTCTCTCTATACAGCCTCATATTTTCAACTAAAATTTGCTTTCTATATTAGAGTTTAAAGCCATTATATTCTGATTGTCATTTGATTGAGATTTGAATTGAACAATTGTGTATTATATGTGTAATTGAATATCTGTTTAGACTGGGACCAAGTTCCTTAAAATAATTTTCTATAATGTAGAATATACAGTTTGTAAAATTAACTGTGCTGTATCTTCACTAGTATCCTCAAGTTTTTTTTTTGTGTCGCATTATATGAATTTATGTTATTTTGGTAAGTAGCTGATATTAGTAATTTGATTATACATCAGGATGTTAAAGGTCCTCAGACTGTTGCCTTCAATTTGCCAAATGATGAGCGTATAGTAAAAGATCGAGGAACATCAATGGTTATGCTTAAGAATGTTTCAGAAGCAAAGTACAGTACATTTTCTGGGAGTTTCTTCAATAATCATGTTCTAAGTTTGTTTTATATAGTGTTCTATTCTTGTTCTTTCTTCAGAGGTTATCATTGTTGGCAAAATCTTATTGAATTAAGACCCGTCTTTAACCAGGTTCAAGCATATTCTTCAGCCTATAGCTGATTCATGTATTACAAAAGAACAGCAGGAACTTGTAGACTTCGAATCTTTCTTTACTCACACTATCTGCCATGAGTGCTGCCATGGTGTTGGGCCTCATACCATTACACTTCCAGATGGTCGAAAATCCACAGTGAGACTGGTGCGTTATATATATTTTCTTTCTATGCAACTCATTTAGTGCTTCATTCTGGTTCCCATGTACATTGTCTTCTATTACAAAATTAAGTTTTCACATCCTGTAGGAGTTTTTCACTTATATCATGCCATAATAGCATTAAATATTATTTTTCCAAATTATTGCTGCTGGTTTCTTGTATGTGGTGCAAGGTACACGTATATATGTGTATATGTTGAGGATCTAGGTCTAGATCCAACAACAAACCCTAACTTGCACAGCAAGTAACGCACACACACGATAAATTTTGAATTAGGTCACCTTATTAGGGATCCCCAATTCTCTATAACGCAGGGTATTAGCATTTGTCCTAGCCTAAGCTAATCTCAAGTGCGAATTCCAAGAAAAGCCGATTTGTTGTCTTTGGTAATGAGCCAAAAGACAGAGAAAACTGATATTAATTGATTTGATAAAAAGATAGATTACAACCCTAATGATAGCAATCTATTTATACTTAATTGTAAAAAGCTAATAAAAGACTAAAATGTCCTTAAAAATAGAACTAAACAGGCCTAAAAATAGAATTGCATTAAATAGGAGAACTGTAGAAAATAGGTTTTGTGTCCGCCGCCTCAATGTCGCTACCTGGGTCGCAATTGGGAGTCGCGGCCTTGGTCGCGGCACTCTCTGCCTCAAAACGTGTTGGAAAGTTGACTTTAAAGTTTAAACTGAGCAAATCAAGGAGGATCTTTAGGAGATAATTGTGTTTATTATTGACTAGTTAGAAGTGTTTATTATTGACTAATTAGTAGTGTTTATTATTGACTATTGTTTTGTAATTATTCCTAGATTGATGCTATAGCTGTGTCTTATTTATTAAAGAGTCTGTACAAGTTGTAAGAAAGTAATTGAGACATATTCTCTTTGAAAACCTTTATGGTATCAGAGCCGAGATTTTTTCCGGCCAATTTCTAAATTTTTTTGGACTTACTCCAAAGTGTTTCTTCTGCTATTTACTGCTTCTAGTTGGTTTGTCCCTCCTCCACTTCTTTGATTCTATTTCACCATGTCTGAAGATTCAGCCACCTCTAATCCCAACACACCAAATCAGCCACCTGTTAACCTTCCTAATGATCACCACTCTGTCCGGATAACCAACATCCGACTCAACGGTGATAACTTTCTCCGTTGGTCACTGTCCGTGCGCATGTACATCCTCAGCAGAGGTAAAGGCGACTATTTGACTGGAAAAAAAACTGCACCTGCAAAAGAAGACAGCAGCTATGCGACTTGGGAGGTTGAGAATTTTATGGTGATGTCATGGCTTGTAAACTCAATGGAGGAAGATATTGCTGCCAACTATTTAGGACACCCTACTGCCAAGGCGATGTGGGACAATCTGTCCCAAATGTACTCCGACTTGGGAAATCAGTCTCAAATCTATGAGATTGAATTGAAAATTGGTGAAACAAAGCAAGGAACAGAATCGGTGACCAAGTATTTTTCTGGGCTGAAGCGGTTATGGCAAGACCTAGACATGTTCTTTGATCACAAATGGAAGGATGCAGCAGATGGGGTATATTTCCAGAAGGTTCTGGAAAACAGCCGAGTGTTTAAATTTTTGGCTGGCCTAAATGTGGACTTTGATGAAGTTAGAGGCAGAATTATTGGGAGACAGCCTCTTCCCTCGCTGAATGAAGTCTTTGTAGAGGTACGAAGAGAAGAAAGCAGGAGAGGGGTGATGCTAGGCAATAAAAACAGTAGCTCAACACCTGTTGAGACTTCAGCCCTTGTCTCACAGGATATTTCTGCCTACAAAGGTTACACCCGCAAGCCTGATGACAAGCCTAAAGTGTGGTGTGACCACTGTAACAAGCCTAGACATACCCGAGACACTTGCTGGAAGCTTCATGGAAAACCTGCCAACTGGAAACCTCGGGAGAAGTCTATCCCTGCTGCCTATGCTGCCGATAAACCTTTTTTCAATAAAGACCAGATTAATCAACTGCTGAAATTAATTACACCTAGTTCCGAGGGCAGCAGCTCAGTCCCTAGTGGTTCTCTTGCTCACTCAGGTATTCTTTCTACAGCTTTGCTTAGTTCTTTTAAATCTACACCTTGGATCATCGATTCAAGTGCATCAGATCATATGACAAGTGTTTCCTCATTGTTTCATACCTATCTTCCATGTTTTGATAATCAAAAGGTTAGAATCGCAGATGGGAGTTTTTCTTCCATTGCTGGAAAAGGTTCTGTGACAATTTCTGATATTATCACTTTAAAATCTGTTTTACATGTCCCTAAACTTTCTTGTAATTTGTTATCCGTGAGTAAATTGTCTCAAGATTCTAACTGCACGGTTATCTTTTCTCCTAATCATTGTGAGTTTCAGGACATGGTTTCGGGGAGGATGATTGGCAGTGCTGAAATGCGAGATGGACTCTATTACTTTGAGGATTGTTTGGGTAAAAATAGACCAGCTCTAGGATTAAGTTGTGAGGTAGGTTCTCTACCTGTAAGAGACCAAATAATGATGTGGCATAAGAGATTAGGCCACCCTAGTTTCCCTTATTTAAGACATTTATTTCCTTCTTTGTTTGCAAAACTTTCAATTAAAGATTTTCAATGTGATGTGTGTTGCATTTCAAAAAGTAAAAGGAATTCTTATCCTTCGAAATTTTACCGTGCTTCTAAACCTTTCTATCTTGTGCATAGTGAGGTTTGGGGACCATCTAAGATTTCAACTCTAAGTGGAAAAAAATGGTTTGTTACTTTTATTGATGATCATACCCGTTTGTGTTGGTTATACCTAATGAATACTAAATCTGAAGTTGAAAAACTGTTCAAAGACTTCTATAAAATGATTGAAAATCAGTTTCAAACTAAAATTAGTATTCTAAGAAGCGATAATGGAACTGAATATTTCAATCAATTTCTGAGTAGTTTTTTAACTGAGAATGGGATTTTGCATCAATCCACTTATAGGAATACACCCCAACAAAATGGGATAGCAGAAAGAAAGAATAGGCATCTCCTAGAGGTCACTAGGGCTCTTATGTTTTCCATGAATGTCCCTAAATACCTATGGGGTGAAGCTATTTTGACTGCTGCATATCTCATTAATCGTGTCCCCTCTAGAGTCCTACAACATGAGACCCCCTTCAACTGTTTAAAAAAGGTTTTTCCTCATAATCGAATCAGCTCCCCTTTACCTCTTAAAGTATTTGGTTGTACTGTTTTTGTTCACGAACCGAGCTTAATTCGTTCTAAACTTGATGCACGATCTGAAAAATGTATTTTTCTTGGGTATGCACCAAATAAAAGAGGTTATAAATGTTTTAATCCTACTAAAAAAAAGACATATGTGAGTATGGATGTGGTGTTCTTTGAAAATACTCCATTTTTTAAAAATCATCTTCAGGGGGAGAGAAAAAGAGAAGATGATGATTCATTAGATTTTTTGGATACTCCTACTCCTTTGCCGGTTTTGATTGACCCTACTGATTTTTCTGTTTTTAATCCTCCGCAAACTACCTCTAAATCAGTAGTTGACCTTGAACCTAATAAAGAAATTGTCAATTTGGAAAGTGAATTTGTTTTGGAATCTAATAAGGAAACTGGTCCTAACTTGGAAACTCTAGAATCTAATCTCTTGTTACATCAATTTGGCACTAATTCAGGGGGAGAAATATCACAAGATAATCATCCAAATTTGGAACATTGCCCTAATACAGAGCTACAAGTATATACCCGCACAAAACCTCCTCTCAGTAATAGAGATTTTCTGCATCAAGTACCAGCCCAGTCAAAGCCTCCCAGACTTGTTTCTGAGCCGCAAATGACTCAACATGGTAAGACTTCAATTCCCAATCCTTCTATTATTGTTTCTTCTTCTAAACCTACTACTAAAACTACTGCCAAGTCTAGCAAAAATCCCATCAGTGCAGAACCTTTCAGCACAGATCTGGACATTCCTATTGCAATCCGAAAAGGGGTCAGGTCATGTACTACTCATCCTATAGCTAAACACTTGTCTTATCATAGATTATCCAATAATTTTAGAGCTTTTACTTCTAAAGTTTCTCACCTTGTCATTCCTAGGAATATACATGAAGCTTTAGAACATTTACAGTGGCAAGAGGCTGTTAGGGAAGAAATGTCTGCACTTAAAAAAAATAAAACCTGGAAAATTGTTGATTTGCCTAAAGGAAAGAAAACAGTGGGTTGTAAGTGGGTCTTTACAATAAAATGTAAGGCTGATGGTTCTATTGAGAGATACAAAGCTAGGCTTGTAGCTAAGGGATTCACCCAAACATATGGCTTAGATTATCAGGAGACATTTGCACCTGTGGCTAAGGTGAACTCAATTCGGGTACTCATCTCACTAGCAATAAATTTCAACTGGCCTTTATTCCAATTAGATGTCAAGAATGCCTTCCTAAATGGTAATCTTGAAGAGGAAGTGTTTATGGATTTGCCACCCGGTTTTGAAAGGGGATTTGAAGGAAAGAAAGTCTGCAAATTAGTTAAGTCCTTGTATGGGCTTAAACAGTCCCCTAGGGCTTGGTTTGAACGATTTGGTAAGGTGGCAAGAAAGTTTGGGTATGTTCAAAGTCAAGGGGATCATACATTATTTTTCAAACATACTAGTGAAGGGAAAAGAGCCATATTTATTGTGTATGTTGATGACATTATCTTGACAGGGGATGATATAGAAGAAATAGGGAAACTTAAAAAACTTTTAGCTAGTGAGTTTGAAATTAAGGATTTGGGTGAGTTAAAATATTTCCTAGGAATGGAGTTTGCTAGGTCTAAACGAGGAGTGTTTATCTCACAAAGAAAATATGTATTGGATTTGTTGGGAGAAACCGGCTTGCTTGGGTGTAAACCAGCCGAGACTCCCATCGATCCAAATCTGAAACTGAAGGTAGCAAACAGTGAAGAACAGGTTGATAGAGAGCAGTACCAAAGATTGATAGGTAAATTGATTTACCTTGCTCACACTAGACCTGATATTACCTTTGCTGTCAGCTTGGTTAGTCAGTTTATGCATTCACCAGGTTCGAAACATCTTGAAGCGGTTCTAAGGATTATAAGGTATCTAAAAGGTACCCCGGGTAAGGGCTTGTTGTTTGCTAACCGAGGACATTTACAGGTTGAGGTTTACACTGATGCAGACTGGGCAGGTAGTGTGATGGACAGAAGATCAACCTCAGGATATTGTACTTTTGTAGGTGGAAATCTGGTCACTTGGAGAAGTAAAAAACAAAGTGTTGTTGCTAGAAGCAGTGCAGAAGCAGAGTATAGGGCAGCAGCACTAGGGATTTGTGAAGTAATTTAGATAAGAAGACTTCTAGAAGATCTGAAAGTACCAGTCCCTATACCCTTAAAGCTCTACTGTGACAATAAATCTGCTATTGCCATAGCCCACAATCCGGTTCTACATGATAGAACCAAACATGTGGAAATCGACAAGCATTTCATCAAAGAAAAACTTGACAGTGGACTAGTGTGCATGCCATATCTTCCTACAACAGAGCAGATAGCGGATTGTTTTACAAAGGGGCTGCCAAAGATTCAATTTGACAAGTTAACATGCAAGCTGGGCATGGAAGACATCTACAAACCAGCTTGAGGGGGAGTGTTGGAAAGTTGACTTTAAAGTTTAAACTGAGCAAATCAAGGAGGATCTTTAGGAGATAATTGTGTTTATTATTGACTAGTTAGAAGTGTTTATTATTGACTAATTAGTAGTGTTTATTATTGACTATTGTTTTGTAATTATTCCTAGATTGATGCTATAGCTGTGTCTTATTTATTAAAGAGTCTGTACAAGTTGTAAGAAAGAATTGAGACATATTCTCTTTGAAAACTTTTAAAACGCCGCTTGAGTGTCGCGATAGGGAGCCGCGGCACTCACTGCCACACTTTGGAATATTTATTTCAAAAGCTCGATCCTCTCCGGTGAGTGACGCAACCTCTCGTTGCGACGGCGGGTCGCAACAAGGGGTCGCGATACCTTCTGGCTGCTTTTCGTCCTCCTGCTGCTGCACTTCTCCACTTCTCCCCCATGCCTTGTGCCCCTTCTAACTAGGTTCTCATCATTCCCCCTTTCTTCAAGAATGCCCTTACCCTCAAGGGGAAAATCCGGAAACCTTAATTCCATGTCTTCATAATCTTCCCAAGTAGCCTCATCCTTAGAAAGACCCCTCCAATGCACAAGTACTTGCCAAACTTTCTCCTTCGGACGATTGCGTTGCCAACTTCTATATTGCAGCGCTTCTTTCGGTTTTAGCAACATTCTTCCTTCATCAAACGTTGGCAATTCATCCGCAATTAAATTTGGACTCCTAACCCTTTGCTTCAATACCGATACATGGAATACTGGATGCAATCGTGACGTCTAAGTCCAACAGGTAGGCGACCTCTAATATGCGTTCTAGCACCTTGAAAGGACCATAGTACCTTTGCGACTTCACATTAAACCTTCTCTGCAATGATTTATGTCGATGTGGTTGAAGCTTGAGGTAAACAAAATCCCCTGGCTCTAAAGATACGTCTCGCCTATTTTGATCATAGTACTTCTTCATCCTCCCTTGAGCTTTCTCGAGTTCTTTCTTCACTTTCGCCACAATCTCATCTCGGGTCATTAACTCTTTCTCCACCTCATCATTGGCAACTGTACTCATCTCATAAGTGCTCAAACTCGGTGGTGATCTGCCATACATCACTTCAAAGGGATTCATGTTTATGGCGGCATGATGAGTCGTGTTGTACCAGTATTCAGCCCACGGAATGTATTCCTTCCCCCTCGCTTGCTCATTGTGGCAGCAGCACCTCAAATATTGCTCAAGAGTTCGATTCACTACCTTAGTTTGCCTATCCGTCTGGGGATGATAGGATAAACTCGCCTTAAGTTTACTGCCCTGCAAGGTAAACAATTCCTGCCAAAAAGAACTCATGAATAATTTTCGCCTGTCAATTGCAATACTACATGGAAACCCATGTAATTTGACGACATTGTTGACGAAGGCCTTAACCACAGGGGTGGATGTATGTGGAGGGCAACCCGGGTAGTTGCCCGGCCAAAAATTTTAAATTTTTTTTAAACATAATTACATATTATACCCTTTAACTTTAGTATTATTACTATTTTACCTATTAATAATTAAATTAAATTAAAAAAAATTCTTATTTTGAGAGAAAATGTTCAGTTTGTCCCCTATTTAGTTTTATATTTGTTGTTCAATTAATTAAATTTCTTTATATTGATGATGTTGGCTGAAAAAAATTTTGTTATTTTGTTTTCGCCCACCCTAATAAAAATTCCTAGGTACGCCCTGTTTGGCCACACTGTTGGCAGTAAATTTTGTTGTTTTGTTTTCGCCCACCCTAATAAAAATTTCTGGGTACGCCCTGCTTGGCCACACTGTTGGCAGTGAAAGGATGTCTCAATGGAATGAAATGAGCACCTTTACTCAACCGGTCCACTACCACCAGTATTACCTCAAATCCCTTGCCACTTGGCAGCCCTTCAACAATGTGCATGGTCAAATCCTCCCAAATTCGCTCCGGAATGGATAGGGGTTGCAACAGCCCCATCGGTTTCCTCGAGTCATACTTGACCTTTTGGCACGTGTCACACTCTGCTACCTTCTTCTTTACTTCACCTTTAAGCCCTTCCCAGTAGAAGAAGTGTTTCATCTTCATATATGTTCTCAACCGCCCCGAATGACCGCCTTCCTTGCTTTCATGTAAGTGAGCAAGAATCTCCTCCCTTAATCCTGGCACATTAGGCACATATACATACGATTTGTAGTATACGAGCCCATTCTTCACTTCATACCTCTCGACCTCATCTTCCCTATTCTCTAACTTCTTGCAAATCTCCTGGGTCTTGGTATCTATCTTCACGGCTTTTCGGAGTTTATCCCATACCATCCACTCCGCGCCACTCAAGGCCAATAGCCTTGAATCTTCCTCTTCGTATACGGTCCACATCATCGGACTACCCTCCTATTTGGATAGTACATCCTCTACCTTGTTTTCCTTTCCTGGTTGGTAGATGATGTCATATTCAAACCCAAGCAACTTCACCATAAATTTCTGCTGCTCTGGGGTCACTATCTTCTACTGCAGTAAGTGTCTCAAGGCCTGTTGGTCAGTCACAATGGTGAATTTTCTTCCCAATAGGTACGGCCTCCATACCTTCACTGCTTGAATTACTGCCAACATCTCTCTCGCATATGTACTCCAAGCATTCTTCATAGGACTCAAGGCTTTGGATATGAACGCCAACGGCCTCTTCTCCTGGACCAAAACTGCCCCTATACCTTCACCACTAGCATCCGTGCAAACGTTGAAGGTTTTGTCAAAATCTAGCAATGCTAAGACTAGGGTCTAAGTCATTGCCCTTTTCAGGTTCTCAAAAGCTAGCTTGGCCTCCTCCGTCCACTCAACGTTGTCTTTCTTCAACATGTTGGTCAACGGTCTTGCTATCAACCCATAATGCTTGACAAACCTCCTATAGTAATCCATCAACCCCAGAAATCCCCTCAGAGCGGACACATCCCTTGGCAATGGCCAATCTACCATAGCTTCCACCTTTAGCGCGTCTACTCTCACCCCTTTTTTAGAGATGAAGTGCCTCAAATATTCTAGCTCATCCTTGACGAACTCACACTTGGACATCTTGATGTAAAATTGATGTTGCCCAAGTATCTCCGACACTACCTCCAGGTGAGATAAGTGTTCCTCCATTAATCTAGAATAGATCAATATATCATCGAAGAAGACCAACACGAATTTCCTCAAGTGCGGTCGGAAGATCTCATTCATTACGGCTTGAAAGGTCAACGGTGCGTTACACAAGCCGAATGGCATGACTAGGTACTCGTAGCATCGGGAATGAGTTCAAAATGCTGTCTTGTGTACATCTTCTTCTCTCATGCGGATTTGATGGTAACCCGCCCGTAGATCGAGCTTTGTGAAAATACTCGCCCAATGTAGTACATCTAACATCTCGTCGATTGTCGGAATAGGAAACCTGTCCTTTACGGTTGCTTCATTCAATGCCTTATAATCCGTGCAAAACCTCCACATGCCATCCTTCATTTCGAACCAACAAGACCGGTGAGGAAAACGGGCTTGTACTCTGCCTAATCAGCCCATTTTTCAACATCTCCCCCACTTGCTTCTCCATTTCGCTCTTCTAGAAGTATGCATACCTATATGGAGGTACATTTACGGGTTTTGATTCATCCTTCAAAATGATGCGATGATTAAAATCCCTAGCAGGTGATAAGGCCGTCGGAACCTCCAAAACTCGCATGTGTCGAGCTAATAAGTTTTTGACTTTTTCGAACGGCTCTAGCATCTCTTCTTTCAACCCTTCTACCGGCTCCTTTTCAGTCCCCATTGCTTGTCTATCGTTAGTGTTGATGATTGCAAAACATTGGGCACCTCTCTTGCATAACCGTTCCATCACATGCGCCTCACAATGCTTGACCTCCTTGGTCGATATGCGGTCCAGGACCTCTTTTTGCCACCCAATTTGAACTTCATGGTCATAGTCTCGAAATTGGTGACTACATCACCAATACTCTCCAGCCATGCAGTCCTAAGAACCACATCCAGCCCTGCAAGCGCCAAGACATGTAACTCGGCTACTATCCTTATACCCTACACATTTATCTTCACATTCCGGTGTACCTCCTCGCACTTCAGTCGCTCCCCATTGGCCATCTTCACATCGAATGCTTCTATGGCAGCCTATTTCATCCCTAGCATCTTCACGGTGTTCACATTGATGAAATTGTGAGACAGAATCAACTAGTAAGGAGACTTCAGAACTCTCTATCCATGCCCGAGCCTCATAGTCGATGGCCTTGGTGTCCCTAAGATTGCATTGAGGGTTGACTCTGCCATCACATCAGCTACCCCTGACTCCGCTATTCTTAATTCCCCTTCGTCACTAGATGTCTCATCCTCCCCTGTGGTCTCAGAATCTGACTCCCCGGAATCTTCTATCATGAGTAGCTTGTCGTTTCTGCATTGGTGACCCTTCACCCACGTTTCCCCACATTTGAAGCACAACCCTTTCTTGATGTGTTCATGTACTTCCTCTCGAGACAACCTTCTCACTTCCTTAGACTTACCCCTCAAGTTGCTCTCTTTTGTGGGGTTACCCTTCCAAGAATTCCCGGTTTGCAAGGGTTTTGTGAACTTCTTCCCTTGTTTTCCTTGAAGGGCTTTCTCTCACCATAACTCCTTTCGAGAATTTCCGCCATTCGCATTGCCTCATGTAAGTTTGGCGGTTGCTTCAACTTCACCTCTTTTGCTAACCACGGTTTCAGACCTTCCGTAAACATCCCTATCAAATGATTCTCCGTCTACCCCTGGTCAAGGTTTGAAGTCGCTTAAATTCATCAATATAACTTTGAACTTTACCTTCTTGGCGAAGCTTCGCAAGTTGCCCATGGTGATTTGTCGCTGGTGATGGACCGCATTGAGCTAGGAACTCTTGTTCAAACGCCGTCAATCCCAATCGCCGACGATCTTGATCGTATTGATCCTTGAGGCATCTCCACCAACTATTCGCCTTACCATCCAAGTACATGGTTGCAATGGCTACTCTGTCAGCTCTGGTAACCTCGTACACTTGGAAATAATGGCCTGCCTTGTCCAACCATTCGTATGGATCCTCTCCACTAAAGTGCGGAAAATCAACCTTCGGTTTCCTCGAGCCTTGATTCCCTCGTCGACCGATTTCATAGGCAGCTTTATCAAACTGTCGATTTCTGGGTTTTGAGAAGTTTGGTTCACCCCTGTAGTTCCTCCGGTCATCGCTTCGGACCTCATCTTCACTGCTTGACCCAAACCGTTCAGATTCAAGGCCTCTGTCTCCCTTGATATGGTTCAACCCACCTTTCGGCTACCCAGTCTCCCCGTTCTACTCTGCCTCCATGCCTATATTGAACCGGAGCGCTAACCTGCCTGTCAACTTCTCCTTCAACCCCTACTCCTAGAATAATCTCACCATCAGCCGGTTGTCGTTCTCTCCTTGCCAGTAGACGTTCCTACATCCCCATCATCCTCTCAACGTCGTATCTCTTGTTGACCGGCTTCCAAGGCATTTATGCGGACCTTGTTGGGCTGGATAGTCGCTGGAGGCTGATCGTTATCGCCGTTCGACATCTCAAAAACTCTCAAATTGTTGAGTACCTAGGTCTAGATCTAACAACAAACCCTAACTTGCGCAGCAAGTAACACACATACACGATAGATTTTGAATTAGGTCACCTTATTAGGGATCCCCAATTCTCTTGAACACAGGGTATTAGCCTTTGCCCTAACCCAAGCTAATCTCAAGTGCGAATTCCAAGAAAAGTCGATTCATTGTCTTTGGTAATGAAGATAATTGAAACCTTGATAGGAAAGAGTTATTATTATGATCACTCTAACCTTCTGAATGAAGAATTAGAGATATATATAACTCTAGTTACATTGTTTAATTAAACAACTAGGAGTCCTATCTAACAAGGAGATAAACACTACTATTATCTCTTATTATCGACTAATAACTAACAGATAAATATGGCTAATAAATCAGAAAAATACAGCAGTAATAATTCAACTACTGCTGAAACAACTTAACTAACAACAACCCCCCCTCAAGCTGGGTCTATATGTTAACCATGCCCAGCTTGAGAGTTAAGTTTCGAAGCTGCTCCTAGGGAGGTGTTTAGTCAAAATGTCTGCTGTTTGAGATGATGTTGGAGTGTAGATTAGCTTGATGATCCCGCCTTCCAATTTCTCTTTAATAAAGTGACGGTCGATCTCAACATGTTTGGTTTTGTCATGAAATACAGGATCCTTCGCCATACTTATGGCTGCTTGATTATCACACATGATCTTAACCGAGCCTTGATCATCCATTCCAAGTTCTGCCATTACTCTCTTCAACCAAATACCCTCACAAATACCTGTAGCCATGGATCTAAACTCGGATTCTGCACTGCTTTTCGAAACAACGGCTTGCTTCTTGCTGCGCCATGTAACTAGATTGCCCCATACATAAGAACAATAACCAGACGTTGATCTTCTATCAACCATGGAACTAGCCCAGTCAGCATCTGTATAGATTTTTAGGTCCCTGTCACTGTGCTTTTCAAATAATAAGCCCTTTCCTGGAGTCATTTTAAGGTATCTGAGGATTCTATATACAGCTTGCATATGCTCTTCCCTTGGATCATTCATGAATCTACTAACAACACTCACCGAATAGCTTATGTCCGGCCTTGTATGTGATAGATAAATTAATTTCCCTACCAGTCGCTGATATCTTCCCTTGTCCACAGGTGTGCTTTTCTCAGCCATTCCCAGTTTCATTGTATACTCCATAGGCGTTTCTGCAGGTCTAGAGTCAAGCATCTTTGTTTCTTTAAGTAAATCCAAAGTATACTTTCTTTGAGAGACCGAAATACCTTTTCTTGACCTTGCTACTTCCATGCCAAGAAAGTATCTAAGGTCTCCTAAGTCTTTAGTTTCGAATTCTGTTGCCAAGTACTTCTTCAGTGTTCTGATTTCTTCCTCACAATTCCCTGTGAGAATGATGTCGTCGACGTACACAATTAGAGCAGTCATTCTTCCTCCATTTGAGTGCTTAACAAACAGAGTATGGTCTGATTGACATTGTCTATACCCATTTTGCTTCACAGCCCTGGTGAACCTGCCAAACCAAGCTCGTGGGGACTGTTTCAGTCCATAGAGTGATTTTTGGAGCTTGCAGACTTTGTTTGCATTGTTCTTTGTTTCTAACCCAGGAGGTATGGCCATATATACCTCCTCTTCTAGGTCTCCATTCAAGAACGCATTCTTGATGTCGAGTTGATGTAGATTCCAATCCAAGTTTGCTGCCAAAGAGAGCAACACTCTGATGGTATTCAATTTTGCTACAGGGGCGAAAGTCTCTTGATACTCTACCCCATATGATTGAGAGTATCCCTTAGCCACCAACCTAGCCTTGAACCTCTCAACACTGCCATCTGATTTGTGTTTTACTGTGAACACCCATCTGCAACCAACTGGTTTTTTTCCTTGTGGAAGATCCACAATCTGCCAAGTTTTGTTTTTCTCTAGTGCATGTACTTCTGCCATAACAGCTTCCTTCCATCTTGGACTGCCAAGTGCTTCTTGTATATTGTTTGGAACCTGTATCTTGGACAAATTCATAGCAAAGGCGCGGTACCCAGGAGACAGTTTATCATAGGAAATAAAATTGTTCATAGGATACCTGGGTCGATTTCTACACTCTCGGTAGCCTTTTCTGATAGCAATAGGAAACTCACCTTCTGTATTTTCAATTACTTCCTCATGATCCGGTCCTGTATCAGCCTCTTCTTCCTCTTGATTCAGAACTTGGAGTCTCGGTTCTTCTTCTTGGACCTGCTGAAGTTGTGTGTGGGGCTGTACATCTTCTTGAGAACATTTTTTCCTAGAATATATAATCAACTCAGACTGTTTTTGGGAATCAGAGTCGTGATCAAGAGGAGTAAGACTCAAAACGGGACTGTGATGACTCAAATTAGGGCTGTGACCACCAGGACTGTTTTGACCAGGACTGTGACTGTTTTGAGAAGGAGCAGTTTCAGTTTCAAGGGTAGGCAGGTCAGGTTGGGGTGTAGGCAGTGTAGGCAGACCAGTTTGGTCACTGGGTGTAATCTGGGCAGCCGAAATAGAATCCCAAAACTGAAATGAATCCCAAAAACTGAAATTCTTGATTTTTATTCCCCCCTTGAATTTGAGTTTTGTGGAAATAGGGTTGGTCTTCCATGAATGCTACATCCATTGACACATAAAGTTTCCTAGTACTAGTTGAATAGCATTTGTAACCTTTTTGTGTAGGTGAGTAACCAATGAACATGCATTTGATGGCTTTTGGGTCAAGTTTACTACGAGTAGAACTAAGGTTATGAACATACACAGTACACCCAAACACTTTTTGTGGAATGTGAGAGAGGAGCCTATTATTGGGAAATTTCATAGAAAAAACTTGACAAGGGGTTTGGAAATTGAGAACTCTAGAAGGTAGGCGATTTATCAAATAAGCAGCTGTTAAAACAGCTTATCCCCAGAAATTCTTTGGAACATTCATGGCTATCATTAGAGATCTAGCTACCTCTAGCAAATGTCTATTTTTCCTCTCAGACACTCCATTTTGTTGTGGAGTATCTACACAAGAGCTTTGATGAACTATTCCTTCTCCTAATAGGTATGCAAACATATTGGAATTGAAATACTCCTTCCCATTATCAGTCCTAAGAACACATATCCTGGTTTGAAATTGTGTTTTTATCATACTATTGAAGTTTTTGAAAACCTGGAATACCTCAGATTTTTCCTTCATCAAGAAAACCCAAGTGATCCTTGTATGATCATCAACAAATGATACAAACCATTTAGCCCCTGTAAAGTTATCAACTCTAGATGGCCCCCATACATCACTGTGTACTAAAGAGAATGGCGATGAAATTTTGTAGGATTGAGTTGGATAGGAACTACGAGTGTGTTTAGATAAATGACAAACTTCACATTGAAACTGACTCGCATTTTTATTGATAAATAAATTTGGAAATAACTTCTCAAGATACATGAAATTAGGGTGACCTAAACGAAAGTGCCATAACATTATGGCGTTATTCTTATTCAAGGTAACAGACTCAGTGACTTGACTCTTAAACGACACATACTCTCTAGGTTGACTTCCTTTTCTAGCAGAATTGTCCTCTTGTAGAATGTACAGCCCTTCACGCATCCTAGCATTGCCAATCGTCTTCCCCGAGACCAAGTCCTGAAAAATACATTGAGTGTGTGAAAAAACAGCAAAACAGTTTTGATCCTTAGTGATTTTACTAACTGACAGTAGGTTGCAATCCAAAGAAGGTACTAAAAGCACAGATTTTAAACACAGGTCTGGTGAGATTACAACTGTCCCAACACCTGTGACCTTTGACAATGAACCATCAGCAATTCTAACCGAAAAATTACCAGTGTATTTTTGGAAAGTATGAAACCTAGTTGCATCACCTGTCATGTGATCCGAGGCACCAGAATCCACTATCCATGACTAGTTCTTCTCTTTACCAACCTTAAAAGCAGTAAGAAAATTACCTTTGTGTGCCAAAGACCCTGTTCCAACTACTGGATTTTGGCTGCTCTGTGTAGACTGAGTAAAAAACCTTTGCAGGACTGCCATCTGTTCCTTGCTGAAGGGTAAGTCATCTGCAGTTCCCTGTTGTTCTTGTGTCACTGTATTTCCACGGCTCTCTCGGTTGGTAAACCTGTTAGGTTTCCAATCTGCAGGTTTTCCATGTAAAACCCAGCACCCTTCCTTTTTGTGACCCGGTGAGAATTGTGTGTGATCTGACCCTCCACCCCCATTGCCGCTGTTTGCAGCAGGTTGACTTGAGGAGGAGGTCTCCTCGGTTGTGGTACTTGGATAAGCCACACCGTATTTTGTCATATCAAGTTTCTAGGTTTCAGAGAAAGAATGCTCTGATACCATGAAGATAATTGAAACCTTGATAGGAAAGAGTTATTATTATGATCACTCTAACCTTCTGAATGAAGAATTAGAGATATATATAACTCTAGTTACATTGTTTAATTAAACAACTAGGAGTCCTAATCTAACAAGGAGATAAACACTACTATTATCTCTTTATTATCTACTAAATAACTAACAAGATAAATATGGCTAATAAATCAGAAAAATACAGCAGTAATAATTCAACTACTGCTGAAACAAACTTAACTAACAACAGGTAATAAGCCAAAAAACAGAGAAAACTGATATTAATTGATTTGATAAAAAGATAGTTTACAACCCTAATGATAGCAATCTATTTATACTTAATTGTAAAAAGCTAATAAAAGACTAAACTGTCCTTAAAAAATAGAACTAAACAGGCCTAAAAATGGAATTGCATTAAATAGGAAAACTGTAGAAAATAGGTTTTTTGTCCGCTGCCTCAGTGTCGCGACCTGGGGTCGTGATGGGGAGTCGCGGCACTCTCTGCCTCAAATGCCGCTTGAGTGTCACGACTTGGGTCGTGACGGGGAGTCGTGGCTTGAGTCACGACACTCACTGCCACACTTTGGAATATTTATTCCAAAAACTCGATCCTCTCCAGTGAGTGACGCGACCTCTCGTTGTGACTGCGGGTTGCGACAAGGGGTTGCGATACCCTCTGGCTGCTTTTCTTCCTCCTACTAGTGCACTTCTCCCCCTATGCCTTGTGCCCCTTCTAACTAGGTTCTCAACAGTATATCTGTGTACTGAAGCGCGATCGATAATCTGTAAATTTCTCCCAACTTGGGTAAAACGTTTTTAGTGAACTTCTCCGCATTGTTTGCACACACTGCTCAAAACCTTAATCTAAGTTGTAATAATGCCTAAAATATGGGTAAGTAATTGAATGGAGTCATTGGCATGCATCCTTATGACTCCATCACAAACCTATACAAACTCTAAAAGACTTGTGTACTGGAATACAAATGTTCTACCACTGCACCAAGTTTCTGTTTGTGGACTTGAGGTACAGTCTTCTTACACAAAGGGATATCCCTACAAAGTCTGATGCAGGTAATGGAGAGTTAATGCCCAAGAAGTATGTAGTTGTCACTTGTCATTACTGCCAGATATATGGAGACTTCAGTTGCATAGGTGTTAATTTCTAAAATTGCCAAAGGGATGGTATTCAGAAGAATGATTTTGTTAATGTTAGGAAATCATGGCTATATCATAGCTAGACATTAGCTGTATTTTGACTAGGCATTTAAGTGTATAATTATGTTTCCTTTTTGTATTATGTCTAGTCCTGTTTTTTCATGTACTCTTCAGAGAGAAATATTTCATCAGATTATTCTTCTTCTCGTTTTACACTCTGTTAACAGATTTAAAGGTGAAAAATATACCATTGTCTATGACTTCTATATGGCTAAATTCAAAAATGAAAAAAGAAAAAAGGAAAAAGGAAAAGGTTTATCATTGAATTTGCCATGCTATTTGTTCTACAGATTAAGAAATTTAAAATATTTGAGGTATCCTTCTTTGGTTGGGTCAAGGGATTGAAAGATGATATCCATCTCAATAAAGAAGAAAATATTGCCATGACAAAATCATCTTCAGAAAGTACCTTGTCAGTTGGAGATGGTTCCGGTGTCTTTCCTCATTAGTTATTACACCTGAGCTTTATCTGGTAAAGCTTTTGTCATGTATTTTTGTATCCATGTAAGTGCCATGTTATCCAGCAACCAGTTAATCACTTTGTCAATGGTGTGCTTTTGAAGTGCTGCTACTTTGATTTTTGGCATTAGAGGCCTTACAGAGTTACAGGTGCTCTGTTTATGTTTAAACTTAATATGTAACAAATAGAAAAAAAATTGTTTCTATAATTATTAGTGGATAAAAGTGAGTGACAGTCAATCTAGTTTAATGGTTTCATCATTTGAAATTCAGTAGTCCGTAATGTTTTTATATTTTGCTTCAGAGGTGTTGTGATCTATTTTAGGTTCTTATGATTATATTATCTTTTTGATTCTCTCTTTTTCTTTTTTTTAAGAAAAGGATCCTCACTTTTGTTATAAAAATAAGTAGACTAGGTCATTTCTGGTTCTTTGTTCACTCCTGATAAAACTCCAGAACATTTATATTCTGTTTACACTGTTATTAAAAAAATCATCTCTGATCTCTTTTATTTTTTTATGTAGGAGCTGCAAGAACTCCACTCAGCTTTGGAAGAAGCAAAAGCTGATATAGTTGGCCTTTGGGCACTGAAGTTTCTGATCAGTCAGGTAATTAACAAAATTTACATATATCACATATTAACTATAGGACAGGTTACGTGTGCATTGAAGTGATGTGAGAAGAGCTAGGATGCTTATATGCTAATTGATGAAGGGTTTATGTGATATAGAGATGTTTAGGTGGTGGTACACTACTAGAAAGTTTTAAACACTTGGCAAAAATTGGAAATAAAGAGTAGTAGATAAGAAGTCTAGCATCACATGAGGGTGTAGGAATCACTCACAAGGATCTCAAGAATCACTTCTAAAGGAGAATGTATCATGTATCATGTATACATATGATAGACATCTCATTTGTCATGCAATGCACTTCTAAAACGATAGACAAATGTGCAAGTATGGATATAAACTATTAAAGTATAAATTGCACAAATTAAAGAGATAAGGGATTGAGAATATTAAATTCAAGAATTTATAGTGGTTTGCCCAACACTTACGTACATCCACTCCACCAAGCTCTTCCTAGCTTGAATCTCATTCACTATGTAAGGTCTTCAAGACCCAAAGTTCTTCACAAGAGTACGTACAACAGTACAAGTGGCACAGTCATTCACATTTTCTTTATACTCATTCTTTACTGTGTCCCTTTTTTCTTTGGGTGAGCTGTTTAATAGATGAAATTCAGATCAAATGCATGAAAGTTTTGTGATGTGTGTCAGATCGGGCCACTTGAAGATCTGGCAGGGCTCTAATGGTGAGATCGAAGGAGAATTGAAGCTAGGGTTTGGGGTTGATTTTAGGGATTTTGAAGAGAGAGGAATGGTGAGACAAGAAGACACGAAGTGAAGTGATTAGGTTGGAGATATTGTTTGAAAAAGACAGTATTTATATTCTTACTCATGCGGCGTCGTTTTAGTGAGATGAAACCTTGTCAAAGCTGTGCGTTTCACTTGTCAAAGCTGTGCGTTTCATTAGTGCGTTCGAGTTGTGTTTTGTTTTAAGTTCATTTGATTTCATTTTAGTTGTTGTTTTAAATTTCCTAATACGATACCGTTTGTGTTATTGGATACCACAATAGGGTGGATGGTCAGCAGATGATCAATTCCTGCTAACAAACCATCCAGCTATGAATAGTGTACGAATGGAATCAAGAAGGATATCAGAAATTATTACACATTTTCTCTCTCTCTCTTCTAACGAACTCTCTCAAATCTATCTTATTCTTATCTGTTCATCTCTCTGCTTCTTCTTCTTCTTCATTCAATCTAGCACCATTTTCGATTAACTCTGCAACCAGACAACCAAAATCCCATTAAAAATCAATTCAACAGATCAATATACAACAAATTGGTATCTGAGCACTTTCCTGGGACACAAACCATGGCAAAAGGAACTAGGCAGCACCATTATGTGGATGGGAAGTTTCAAGAAGTTGAAACTAGGATGCAGAAAATAGAGGAAGGAATGCAGAAAATGCAGGAAGGAATGCAGAAATTGGAAGGAGGGGTGGCCACTTTTAAGATGGAAGTAGCAACCCAACTTTCTGAACAAACAGCCCAAATAGAATACAAAATGCAGGAACTGCTCACAGCAGTGTTCAAGGAAGCTAGACCTGAAGAAATGAGTGGAAATGGGAAGGGTATTTTGGGCTCAGCACCTGTTGTGCCATATGCAGACCCAAGGAAGGCTAGATCTGTTGGAGAGCACAGATTTGCAAACAGCCAAGGGTCATCTAGCTAGGTATTTTCAGACTCACTAATGAAGGCCCCAAAATTATCATTTCCTAAATTTGACGGAACATACCCTAAGACTTGGCTAAGAAAGTGTGACAGATACTTTTTAATACACCCAGTACCACCAGACCAAAAGGTGTTGATAGCTTCTATACACTTTGAGAAAAAGGCTAAGGTATGGTTTCAGTTATACTATGACTTACAAGAGGGTGTTAGCTGGAGGGAATTTAAGGAATCCTTACTCACTAGGTTCCTTGATGTGGAGCAAGAAGATGTGATAGGGGAACTGTATAGACTAAGGCAGACAAGCACTGTCTCAGAATACCAAGACAAATTTGAAGAGCTGCAACCTAGGCTAAGGGCTAAAGGATATGGGTTAGGAGAGGGATTTTTCCTAGAGAGTTTTTTTAGTGGACTAAAATCTGAAATTAGAAACCAGGTTAAGATGTTCAGCCCCTCAGATTTGAAAACTGCCATACACTTGGCTAGGCTACTCGAGGCAGCCATCGAACCCAAGAGGAGCAGACCTTGGGTACAGAAAACTAGCATCTACAACTCCTCCACAAGCACACCTAACCAAACACTAGCCAAGACCCATAATACCTACCAAAACACACACCCATCCAGCACCAATACAGCCCTTAAACCAACTGAACCCATTCCCATTAAAAGATTGACACAAGCTGAAATGAAGACAAGGAGAGACAAAGGACTCTGTTATAACTGTGATGAACCGTACACTTATGGCCACTAATGTTCTAAGAAGAGGTTGTACATGCTCATGGGAGAAGATGAAGAAGACCAGGAAATTGACACAGAAAATGAAGAAGTGCAAGAGGAATCTGTACCAGAAATCAGCAGGGAAGAAATGTCAATTTCTCACCACGCCTTAACTGGTTGTGCTGGACTGCAAACCATAAGGTTAAGGGGCAAGGTTAAACACCGAGAAATCATTGTATTGGTGGACAACGGCTCTACCCATAATTTTCTTGATCCTAACACAGCCCAACTGACAGGGGTAGAAATAGAGGAAACAGAAACATTGTGGGTCACAGTTGGAGGAGGCGGGAAAATAAGCAGCAAGGCTAAATGTAAGGAGTTCACTTGGGCTATGCAAGGGGTCACTTTCTCAACTGAAATGAGATTTTTGACCCTAGGGGGCTGTGACGCAGTGCTAGGCATGCAATGGATTAGGGAAATAGGACCCATTATGCTTGATGCTAAACAATTGAGTATGAGTTTCATGAAGGAGGGAAAGTGGGTTTCCTTGCAGGGAATCAGAACTGAAAGCGTTTTAACTCAATTGACAGGGAAAAAGGTGGGCAGCCAACTTGAAAAGGCTCACAATCAAGCCGAAGCTGTGGTACAGCTTTACTGACTAGAAACAGAAGAAAAAAAGGTAGAAGTCCCTACTGTTTTAGAGCCTCTACTTGAAGAATATGCAGAGGTGTTCTCTGAACCTAAAACCCTACCTCCCCACAGAAAACAAGACCACAAGATACCATTACTTGCTGGCTGCAGCCCAGTTAACGTCAGGAACTACAGGCACCCCTATGTACAAAAGAATGAGATAGAGAGGATTGTGAGGGAGATGCTTGACAGTGGTATCATCCGACACAGTAACAGTCCCTTCTCTTCTCCTATTTTATTGGTGAAAAAGAAGGATGGGACTTGGAGGTTCTGTTTGGATTACAGGGAACTCAATAAAATAACAGTTAAAGATAAATTCCCTATTCCCCTCATAGATGAGTTACTAGATGAACTGAATGGGGCTAGGGTGTTCTCTAAACTCGACCTTAGGGCTGGGTGCCATCAGATCAGGGTGGCTGAAGCTGACATCCATAAGACAACCTTCAGAACTCACCAAGGGCACTACGAGTTCAAGGTAATGCCATTTGGCCTCACTAATGCCCCAGCTTCTTTTCAGAGCCTTATGAATGAGATATTTAGGCCTTACTTGAGAAAGATGATTTTAGTATTTTTTGATGACATATTAGTTTATAGCCACAACATCCTAGAGCATCAAGAGCATCTCAGGATTACCTTCTCTATCCTAAGGGAAAACCAGCTGTTTGTTAAGAAAAGTAAATGCAATTTCGGGTGTCCTGAGTTGGAGTATCTAGGTCATATCATTTCAGAAAAGGGGGTTGCTGCGGATAACAAAAAAATTCAAAGCATGATTGACTGGCCTACTCCTAAGTCAATTAAGGCATTGAGAGGATTCCTAGGGTTGACTGGCTACTATAAGAAATTTGTTAGGGGATATGGAATTATCAGTAAACCTTTGACAAATTTATTGAAGAAGGGAGGATTTGTTTGGAATGAAGAAGCAGAGATGGCATTCCAAAATCTCAAGGTTGCCATGACTACCACTCCAGTTCTGGCCATGCCAGATTTCCAGCAGCCCTTTGTGCTCGAAACTAATGCTTGTGACACAATAATAGGGGCTGTTTTAATACAACAAGACTAACCTATTGCTTACATAAGCAAATTCCTACCTAACCGGAAAAAGGGATTATCCACTTATGAGAAAGAATTGTTGGCCATTGTTTACGCGGTTCAGAAGTGGAGGGCTTATTTACACGGTAACCGATTTACTATAAAAACTGACCACCACAGTCTAAAGTACTCTAATGCAGAAAATCACTACTCTAATGCAACAAAAGTGGTTAACAAAGCTGCTGGGATATGACTATGTCATTTCCTACAAGAAGGGAAAGGAAAATGTAGTAGCGGATGGCCTGTCCAGGGCCTTCCAAGAAGAAGAGGTTCCATTTTACTTGGCCTTGACTACCACCAAACCAGCCTGGGTTCAGGAGGTTGTAGAAAGTTACTACAAGGACCCTAAGGCCACTGCCCTCATTCCAGAATTGCTAATTGGCAGCTAAGCTAATCAGGAGTTTACCTTGAAGGAAGGAATCCTACGCAAAGATGGAGTGATCTATATGGGAAGCTATGGGAATCTCAGGCAGAAATTGGTGGAGAAAGCTCATTCCTCAGCTATGGGGGGCCATTCCGGAATTCAAGGCACTATGAAGAGGCTACAGTTATATTTTTTTGGGACTCTATGTTGAAGGAAGTTACTGCAAGGGTTTTAGAGTGTACCGTCTGCCAAGAGAACAAATCCCTTCACAGCAAACCAGCTAGGTTATTACCACCCTTACCTATTCCAACCACTCCTTGGTTGGACATAGCTATGTTATAGAAGGGCTGCCTAGGTCTGCAGGAAAGGATACTATCCTTGTGGTCATTGACCGACTCACAAAATATGCCCACTTCCTAGCCCTTACTCATCCCTACACTGCACAACAGGTAGCTCAATTATTTATGGATAACATTCAGAAATTACATGGCATCCCAACCACTATCCTGAGTGACCGAGACAAGATCTTCACAAGTCAGTTTTGGCAGCACCTATTCAAGACAATGGGCACTCAGTTGTGCCTCAGCACTGCCTACCATCCACAAACAGACGGGCAGAGTGAGAGACTCAACCAATGCCTAGAAAATTATCTACGGTGCATGACCAGCTCTAAACCTAGCCACTAGGCTACCTGGCTTCCTCTAGCAGAGTGGTGGTACAACACTAACTACCACACAGCTCTTAAAATGACCCCATTTGAGGCACTCTATGGTTACAGACCCCCTATCTACTCAAGCAATCCTAGAAACTTCTCAGACCCAGAAAGCAGAGCCTTTGTGAAAGACAGAGACAGACTTCAGCACACCCTTAAAGATTCACTAATACAAGCACAATCAAGGATGAAAACATATGCAGACAGAAACCGAACCGAAAGGGAATTCAACATCGGAGATCATGTCTACTTAAGGTTACAACCCTACAGACAGACTACTCTCGCAATTCGAAGAAACCTTAAATTAGCCCCTAGATACTTTGGGCCATATCAGATCACAGAGAAGGTGGGTAAAGTTGCTTACCGACTGCTGCTGCCTCCTGGATCACAGATCCATCCTGTTTTCCACGTCTCTCAGTGGAAAGCTAAGATCGGCTCTCGATTCACTCCCAACCCGCAGCTTCCCCATGCAGGACCAGACGGGCAAATATTAGCTCAACCAGTTGCAATATTAGAGCGTAAAATGGTAAAAAAGCACAACAAGGCAGTCGTACAGTACCTGATCCAGTGGTCAACCACTTCACCAGAGGACGCGACTTGGGAAGATGCTGAGATGATTCACAAAAGCTTCCCATCCTTCGATCCTTGAGGACAAGAATCGTTTTGAGAGGGGTGGAATGTCAGATCGCGCCACTTGAAGATCTGGCAGGGCTCTAATGGTGAGATCGAAGGAGAATTGAAGCTAGGGTTTGGGGTTGATTTTAGGGATTTTGAAGAGAGAGGAATGGCGAGACACGAAGTGAAGTGATTAGGTTGGAGATATTGTCTGAAAAAGACAGTATTTATATTCTTACTTATGCGGTGTCGTTTTAGTGAGATGAAACCTTGTCAAAGCTGTGCGTTTCACTTGTCAAAGCTGTGCGTTTCATTAGTGCGTTTCAGTTGTGTTTTGTTTTAAGTTCATTTGATTTCATTTTAGTTGTTGTTTTAAATTTCCTAATATGATACCGTTTGTGCTATTGGATACCACAATAGGGTGGATGGTCAGCAGATGATCAATTCCTGCTAACAAACCATCCAGCTATGAATAGTGTACGAATGGAATCAAGAAGGATATCAGAAATTATTACACATTTTCTCTCTCTCTCTTCTAACAAACTCTCTCAAATCTATCTTATTCTTATCTGTTCATCTCTCTGCTTCTTCTTCTTCTTCATTCAATCCAGCACCATTTTCGATTAACTCTGCAACCAGACAACCAAAATCCTATTAAAAATCAATTCAACAGATCAATATACAACAATGTGCACCTCCACTACTACTACTATTTATTTTTTGATGAAGATCGCTTCAAATCTGAAGTGATTATAAACTTCCATTCCATAAATACCCTTTATTTGTTGGAAATGCCTTTCAATAAACTCCTTGAGAAACTCATCCTTTTACAACTATTCTCATCTTAGAAATCTATGACAAACATAAATTTGGTATTGGTACACAGTTTTTATGAGTGCTGTTTGTTCCAGAGCTCATGAAAGTTAAAAGAGAACAGAAGGTTTCTTGAAAAATGGCTAATAGACCTGCTGATTCTTTCACACAGTTAATGTTGGAAAACTGACACCCCAGTGCTTGACTAAAAAGTCGCTGGAATTAAATTCTTGTTCAAGAAAAGATTTAGAAATATTTATCAGTGTTCTAAAATACGTTAGGCGCTAGGCGGCCGAGGCGTTACTCGGCGCCTAGGCGGTTCCTCGGTGCGGTCAACGGTCAACATGTTGACCGCACCATTGACCTCCTGAAAATACTAAAATAAAGAAGTAGAATACCTTTGTAGATGTCTAGATGATGATGATGATGAAAAAGGGTTGAAATGGAGAAGAAGAAGATTACTAAGGGCTAGGGCTTTGGTTGTTTTTGTAAAGAAGAATCAGTGCTTTTGTAAAAAAAAAAATTGCCTTTGCTTGCTTTCTGCCTTTGCTGCACACGAAAGCTGCTGCTTGCTTTTATATTTTAAAACAAGCCCAAAACAACGTCGTTTTGGGCTTTTTTTTTTTTTTTTTAAAAAAAATTTTAAAATTTTTTTCAACTGTCTCCGCGGCTGTGCGGCCACGGAGACAGAATGCGCCCGCCTAGGCGGGTGCCGAGACCGAATCGGCCACCTAGGCGGCCTCCTAGGACCTTCTAGGAGGCCGGCCGCCTAGAATGGCCGATTTGGCCATTCTCCAGGCAGCCGATTTGGCCCAGTTTTAGAACACTAATATTTATATAAGACTAATAGTAATCATCCGAGCGAGCTTTCTCTTCAATCTAATTTCCTGAATGTGCATATGTTCTTTCCATTTAATTTACTGTAGTTTACATCATTATACAAGACCGCATTTACACCTAATTTTTAAGTTCGTAGAATGTACGCCTGTATATGTGTATCATTCTTAATTTCAGTAAAATTCTCATATCAGTTCTTGTATCATATCATTGTTTAGTAATTAAGAAATTTAAATCCTAGATGCCGGTAGCCCCTAATTTAGAACCCAGGTAACAAGGGAAATGTTTAGGAGTTTCAGGTATCAGAAAGATGATGATGATGATGATGATAATACTAATAATAAATGCATCAAGTTAGTCCTAACCTTCACTTCTGTGGCATTTTGCCCATCTAATCCGACTGTGATGTAATTTCTACTGTAACAGCTTGCTGCTTCTCTTCCTGGTATTTTAAAACAGGTTGGCCTAATAATAGACATACGGCTTTGTTTAAGTTGACTGTGCTTTGGTTTATCTTAATCTAAATTGAACATAGAATTGACCTCATAGGCAAACCATAAGTAGTCTTTTGCTACTTGATTTGAGATAAGGTGAATTTTTATCTAGCAGTTGCTCATAAATTCTTGTAAAACTTTTTCAGTAATGGATTCCAACCTCTAATGTTGACCAGTATCCATAAAACAATCTAGAAGTATAGTAATCATAATTTGCAAAATCTGTATGAATAGGATTATAGAGTCCTGCAGTGTCTAATTATCAATTTTTCTTTCCTTGGAGGACAGGGATTACTTCCAAACAGTTTGGTAGAGTCCATGTATGTTTCTTTCCTTGCGGGGTGTTTCCGCTCAGTACGATTTGGCTTAGAGGAAGCTCATGGGTAAGCTAAAAATTCATAGACTTCTTTTGATACTTTTAATGTGAATGTCACTAATTAGTCTGTACATAATAATCATTCTCAGAAAAGGACAAGCATTGCAGTTTAACTGGTTATTTGAGAAGGAAGCCTTTATTTTGCATTCTGATGATACATTTTCTGTGGATTTTACTAAGGTAAAACCTTCAAATTTCTTCTTTTGTATCATGGATTTTACTAGAAAGCCAAAGCCATAAACTTTCATTCGGTTTGGCAGGTCAAAGGAGCAGTTGAAAGTCTGAGTAGAGAAATACTTACCATACAGGCAAGAGGTGACAAAGAGGCTGCAAGTTTGCTTCTCCAAAAATACTGTAAAATGACTCCACCACTAAAAGTTGCATTGCAAAAATTAGAAAACATTCAGGTAAAAGCCATGACATTCTATTGTCTATGTAGATTTACTTGCTTTCATAGATTTGCATCTAATCAGAACTATACCATAAATAAGATATTCATATATAAGATGTATTGATGTGATGCACATAAACAAGAACCTAAATGCATCTTATAGTACTTTTTTCTTGGGACGTCAATTAGGCTGTGGGAGGCAGGAAATATAATCTAAATGCACTTTCTAGACATTTCCCCAGGATGCCAACCAACATGTGTTGGGGTGTCAAATAAAAGGTTTTCCACTAACATATATCTCAAGTGCAATTTAATAACAATGAGCAAGACTCATTTTGATGCAAATTATTTCAACAGCAATAGAATTCCGATAATTAAACACAAAACACTTTATCCAAATATATAAAACAAGAATTGAAGAAATAACAAACCAACTTAATAGAAGAATGCCAGTTGAGTAAGAAAAATAAGTGGCAGAATGCTGTCCTCTCCTGCGAAATGCAGTGTAATGGATTGAAAGATGCTACAAGGTCAACTCCTCAAAGCCCTATCTTCTAATACTTAAAACAGATTTCTTGATGCAAAATCTATATTGCCAATTCATATTACCATCAGTCAATTGTTACATATTTAATTTATAATTTTGATTTGAAGAGCTTTATGGATGAGATTAATGCTCAATGTTAGCATTATGCATGATATGAGCTTAAAGTGTTACTGGGTTGTTGAACTCATAGGCTATATTACTTTAATGGTCTCTTATGGCTTCCTAGGTGTAGGCAAGGTCCAAAAAGAACACATAGGGGTTACAAGCTTGACCATGTCCATCCTCTTTACCATGGTTAATGCCAAACTTTGTTTGACCAGGAAAATCAACAGGCCCTGCCACAAAACACTTGGTTTTTAGAGACCATTAGTCAGTTTTATCCATATTCTGTTTTTGAGGATAAATCTAGAGAATGATGGTTTCAACATGATATTTGAGTGCTTTAAATACTAATGTTAAGTCCTTTCATAGTCACTAAGCTTTTGGTTTAATGATTAACTAATATGATATCAGAATTAGTTTTAACCATGAGTAGTTTCCCTACGTGACTATAATTAAATTTGATGTTTGTTATTGGAATTTTCAGGTAACTTGATTTGCGTCTTCATTTTAGAAAAATTACTTGGTGACCTATGTATATTGTATTGTGTGTTCATGTTGTATTTTGACTTTTTAACTATTCTCTTTATTTTCTTTTCCTTCAGGTGCCTGTGGATATAGTTCCCACATTTCCGATTGTCGACAAATTGTTGCAGTGAAGGCAAGGATTTGGTATGACATCTACAAACATACACACCAATTTGGGTTAAATGGCAATTACTGTGATTGCAATACTGAACACGTCTGCTTTACAGTAGCATCTTTGCCATTTGTCTCAATTTCTGAATAATGTTTTGTGTGCATTCAACTAATTCCTTGTACTTTCTGTAACTTGAACCTTCTCATCTATAATTCTCAAACATTAATGAATGCAAGGATGGCATTTTTCTCCTAATTTGATAATATTTTAAGAGAGAGTCATCCACTTTGCATATGTTCAATTTATTCATTCCAACTGCTTAATACAGCAATGATAAAAAATCGATTATATTCTCAATATTTCTGCCGATATTTTTCTATTTCAAAGGTACCTATATCGATATGGGGTGTAATCTTTTCATAAAAATATCATGAAAATTTTCGGAAATATTCATAATATTTTTATTAAATATCGATAATAATATAATTTTACATAATATTGTGAAAATTTCTGTGAAATATTGAAAAAATATCCGTGAAATATCCGGGTAGTGTAACGTGACAAAGTGATGATGTTCCCTACTGTTTTCATCTATGTTTTTGTTTGTTTTCTTAATTTAACAAATTGTGTATTCACATTTAATTTTTTGTTTGTGTTGATGTGAATGGATTCTAAACAAATTATATAACAATCTATAATTATAATTTATGAGATTATGTTTCAATTTCTTTGGTATTGTTTTTCAACAAGAATTTCATAATCTAACTTTGGTTTTTGAAAATAATCTCGTCAACCTTTTTTGCATAATAACATTTAATTAATTTATATGGCTTGTAGATGTAAACTATTAGGAAATAAGGTTTTAGTGGAAGATTTTAATTCATTATATTTATATTTATAATATAGAGTTGTTTGATATTATGTCTTAAAAAAAAGTGTTTTTTGTTAAATTATTTATTATTAACCTTTTTAAAAGTTTCATTAAAAAAAAAAAAAAAAAAGTTTTAGCAAAATTTTTGTACTTTTCATAAATTTTACATTAATTTTTATATTTTATATCAATATTTTTACTAAATTGTAGCTCGTATATGCATTATATTTATATAGTTGTTTAATATTATGTCTTTAAAAAAAATATTTTTTATTAAATGTTTATTATGCTAAACTTTTCTAAAGTTTCATTAAAAAGAAGAAAAGTTTTAGATAAATTTTCGTACTTTCAGTAAATTTTACATTAATTTTTATTAATATCTATATTTTATATCGATTTTTTTTTATTGAATTATAGTAGCAATATTTTCATAATATCTATACTTTCATCCTTGTACCCAAAAACTTATCTACACACAATTTTGATATAACTAAGGGGAAGAAATTATGATAGAGTTGATATGGAACTAGAGCGGCCTGCAGCACCAAACTACCAAACTATCAATAGTTTTAAATAAAAGAGCTGCTACCGTACCCACCATTTGTTCATGATGCCAATCAACTTCGGCTGCCAATTGTTGGGCTGATGTGCAGCAACCGGAGCCATATAGTTTTTTTTAAAAAATTATTAACTTATTTATTATAACAATATTTATTATAGATAGTATTAATTATTAATAATTTATAAAATGAAATTTGAAATATTAATGGAATAATAGTTATAAATATTATAATTAGATTTAATAAATATTTTTAGTGGTATTTTACTCATCATACAAGAATGAATATTTCTAGTGATCTACTAAGAGTTTATTAGTTATGTAAGAGGTATTCTACTGAGTGAAACCATTTCCTAATCTACTAAGTGATGAGATTTGCTACACAATTTTTAATTCTTTGAGCCATGCCGTATGAAGAGGGCATGGATCAGGTTTCCCTTCCGCAATTGCCTTCTCTGTGAGAGAATAAAACCATCCATTCCTCCATTTGAACTGCAACAATTGAACAAACTCAAAGACTTAATTGAAGTGCACACAATTGGATGTTTTTAATATGAATTTGTACCTCTTTAACTGCAGTTGGGAAGTGCGCAACGGCTCGTGAATAAGCACATAATCTCTCCTCCATAGCTTCTTCAAATGTTATTCCTTTCTCAGCAGCAGCAGCAGATGCAAGCTCAGCAATAAGGCTAGAAACCTGAAAGCAAAACCCAAGCTCGGTTATAAGCTTCAATGCCACAATGCAAACACATATGTACTTCAACATCACAGCAAACCACATACCAATTATCTTTACGATCCCACTTGATGTGCTGATTGGTAATTGAGATTTTAAAACTCAACCAGCTAATTTTGTTCTAAGTTATGTCTATCCACTATGCAACCTTAAATGAGATTATATTCACAACCTAAACCCAAAAAGACACTACAAATAATAAGTGAAAGAGGTTAAAATGATAGTAACTTTTTTTCTTTAAAATGAATTCATCATTTCATAAAAGTGTTGCGAAAAACAATTCCACTGAAGTTGTGACAGTTTGTCTGCTTATACAGCACTTTCTTGATTTACAAAGAGCCATTAAACACTTTAAGAACATCATTATATTCACAACAATGAGACCTCAACAAAATCACTATAATAACACATACAGTAATCTCAAATAAGCAAAAGTGTAAATGATAATTCAGCTTCAGGTTCAGCTCCAACTAATGCAAGCTTAAGTTCTACATTGTCATCAGCTTGTTTAAGCTTAAGTCCAGCTGGCAATGCCTTCACAAGTAATAGTCCAGTTAGACAAGGGAGTTGCATTACAATGTTTACATTCCCATTCAAGCATCAAGGTCTGATGCGTGATCAATCAGTTGATCTCGTCCAGTTATTTAGTGCAGTTGACATGGCAGCAGTCAGTCAGAAATGTTGGCTATCCACAATTTTAGGAGAGTTAGTTAGATTAGCTTCATGAGAATTGTGTGTATCTAAACTGGTACCTTGTAACTAATTATTCAGTTAAATGAAATCTTCTATTTCTCAGTTTTACAGGAGCTTGAAAGCTCTCTAATGGTGGTTTCTATTGCAATGGCAATTTTGTCAAACACTTTAGTGTTTCTATCAAACACCTTCCTTTTTCAAAAAGTCAAGCACACATGCAAAAGGCCAACCAAATATTTCTACCTGGTCCAAACTTCAAGTTAGTTCAGAAAAGTCACTAGTTCCTTCTATTGATTGTCATTCAATATGAAAGAAGAACACACAATTACTACAATAACATATACGATAATCTCAAATAAGCAAAAGTCAACGAGACATGCAAAGGGCCATCAAATATTCTACAAAGTCCATACTTCAAGTTAGTTAAGAAAAGTCACAAGAGGAATCAATTTATGGAACGAGATGAGATAACAAAGGAAATTACACAATGTTACCTTTGTGAGGTCTAGGTTTTCAATCTTTCAATATGTATTTGTAACCTTTAAATGTGATTTCTCACTTTTACAACAACCAATTGTCTACCCTAAATCAAACTCGAAAGAGGAGTCTCTAGTGAAAATCATGATCTCGTAGATAACAAACTCTTCTCTCTATTGGATCATTACGCAAATGTTGGGAACTTGGCATACTTCAGAAGTTTAAAAATCAATTTCTTCATGGTTTTAAGACATCTGTTGAAATGTCTATTTTGAATGTATAAATATTGCGTTTGAAATTCTTAGTCACATATTTTTTCACTTTTCTAAAATAGTCCACTGTGTCACATACAACCCAATAGTTTTGACTTAATATTAACTCTCCACATCCTATCAGTCATGCTCAATTTGAAAATTGACTCCCAATTAGAATGATGAACTAATTAATCTAACGGGGTGAAGAGTTTGATACCTAGTTGATTACCATTTTTCAGTGGAAAAATTATCTTTTAAGTTGGATTTCTCCTATAATTTAAAAGGGTAGAAACTGGTTGCTGTAAAAGGTAAGAAAAATCATGTTCAAAAGCCACGTATTGGTATTTAAAATAAATATATATTCCTAAACTGAGAACCCAACCCTCCCACAAAATTAACACTGTATTTTCTTTCTTATCTGATTTCAGAAAAATATACGTCCAACTAAGTACACCATGTACAAGTGGATCATGATCAGGATACAATGTATTTAATTCATTTGTCATTAAAAGTATTACAACTAGACATACAAATCTTTCGTTTTCCGAAATTTTAGGTCATTTGAGCACCATTTAATTGGGTTTTAACGTGATGAGAACAAAGAGATATATATAAAATATAAAATAGTATATTGCAACTTTTTTTTTTCTTTTGGAACCAAAACAATTGGTTTGAACTAAAAGATATACAAGAGGAGAGAGCAAGTTGTCCTTAACAATAAAAGAAGGAAACATCTTCCAAAAGACAAAACTTCTTGTACAAAAGCCACCAAAAAAGCTTTAAGCAAGAGCAAAAACAGACCAAGCTAGAGCAGCTTCCCAATTAAGGTTGATAAAGAAGAAAGTAACTTCTTTAAAAACGGAAGAAACTGAAGCCCAAAGCAAAGACCAAAAGTGAATCCTATCCCACAAAAAGCAAACAGTATATTGCACATCACCACTAGAAACTTCATACAAAATCAATAGATTTGAAACCTTCCAAAGTTAAAATACTTTAATCCCTCAAAAGTTTAGATCTTGTGTGTGAACATCATTAACATGGTTTTAGCAAAATCATATGTCCTATGCTTTGATTTGCTAAAACTTTGTTAAACAATGTTCAAACGATCTGAACTATTTTCTGGGCTTTGTACATTCTGTTGATGTTTGATTCTTTTTCTTAATTGAGATGGGTAGTTTTATCGTGTACCCTAAGGGCATAGAAAACACCTAAAAAATGGTGAAACAGCACGCAAGGTAAATCAGTTGTGTGGAATAGTAATAATTATTTACAAGCAGCATGCAGAGTTGTCTTTCACTTATTAATGAAGACAAGTGCTACTACTCGGTGTTATGCAGAGCCAAATTGAAAAAAATTAAACATTAGATGATGTTTGAGAAGAGTAATCTCACCTCAGACCGGTATTCCTTTTCCACAACACCTACAGTTGCAGTGGGATGACGAGCTCCAACAAGCATGAATGCTGAAATCCATATCAGCTTCTCTAACATTTGCTTCTGAAACGCTTCCTTGTCAAGAACCTGATTTTACATTACATAAAACATTTTTGACTGAGTAATGGAATACAAAAGCAAATAAACTGACATATTTTGGGTAATGGAATACCTTGCAAGAGAGGCCTCCAGAATGTAATCTAGCAGCAATGACAGAAGCCCATTTCCCAAATGCTACAGTTAATCCTTGAGGATCTGTATCAGTCTTTCCATCAACAGGAGGCTCTCCAAGCTTGGATACAGCAAAATATGCCAACACTTGATCTGCATCACTAAGACCTTTACTCTCAAGCCAAGGTTCCAGCATCCCATTCTGGAAAAATACTAAATCCTTCCATCTGGAAGGAGGAGTGGCATTAAGAACGGCGTCAAGATCATCGTTTCTCGTGCACACCAGAATGGGACCCTCAAAATCAACTGGCACAGCCTCCCCTCGCTTCACCAACAAATCCTGACCGTTACCCATTTCTTGTAAGGCTCTCCCCACCCGTCCACCGCCGACGATGACGGCGGGGGCCACCTTGGTAGTGGTGGACATAGCGAAAATGGGTTTGTACTTAACAAGTTTAGGAGTTGTGAAGTGGGGCCAAAAAGGGGAAGGGGTTACAGTGCGGAGTGCCATGTGATGAAGATGATGGTCATTTCGGACATGCTTTGTTGGGTTTTGAGAGCCGAAGCCGAAGAGTGTCTCCGCCACACATTTTGGCAATTCCTTGTCGCTTTCTTTTTATTTGGACAATTATCAATTGTCACCAAATTGTTTTCAAATATCAGTTTTCTAACTAATTTTCATTTTTTTAATCTGCAGTCCCTAAGTTATTCTATTATTCAATCGTTTGTCAAACTTAACGGTTCTAAGAATATTTTGATCTTAATATGTCAAAATAAATTGAGATTCAAGACATAATACGATTGTTCTAGAAAAGTAAGAAGGTAACTCTTACAAAGTGATGCAAAAATAATAGCACGTTAGGGTTAGTAGGACATGGGCAAATGGAGGAATAAGACAAAAATTTCCAAGAATAAACCCAGGCAAGTAGAGATGGCCATTGGAATCGAACCGGCGGTTCCGGTTCCGGAACCACCGGTTCCGGTTCCGGAACCACCGGTTCCGGTTCCATTTTTTCTTTAACCGGAACCGGGACCGGGGAGGTCCCGGTTCCGGTTCCGGTTTTGAACCGGCGGTTCTCCGCCGTTCGGTTTGTCAACCGGTTCTTGGAACCGGCATAGAACCGTCGGTTCCGGAACCGGAACCGGAACCGACGGTTCCTTATTTTTTTTTTTACTTTCAAGTCACAAAAAAAAAATTTCAATTTTTTTTTTAAAAAAGGAACCGGCCACCGGTTCCGGTTCCCTGCCGGTTTTGAACCGGCGGTTCCGGTTCCAAAAAATAAAAAACCGGAACCGGGACCTTGGGTCCCGGTTCCGATTTTCGGTTCCGGAACAGGTTTTTAACCGGAACCAAAGGTTCCGGTTAAAAACCGCCGGTTCGGTTCGAACCGCCCGGTTCAAACCGAACTGGGGTCATCCCTACAGGCAAGGAAACCAGGTCTCCTCACCTTTGAAACAATTTGAAATGTAAAGATCATGTTCATCTCCAAAGTAAATTTTAATGTTCTTCAAGCAACTCATATGGAGACTCCAACAATCTTTTGAAATAAAGTAAATTCATTTCAAGAAGAATAACATACTCATATAAATCATTATCAAACTCTAAGATTGTAAATAATTCAAGAAAACTTCAAAAAACGTGTGCGCAATATTGCTCAAAACATATATCACAAGTAATAATTCAATTTCAAAAACATACACATATCAACATAAATTCAACAAGAAGTTTTGTAATCGAATTCAAATTGAATCATCATCCCGAATGTTATTTAATATAAAATAGATTTTATACAAGCAAGCAATAGCGTATGTAAGTGTACTTCGAAACAAGTATATTTTTCAATTTTCACTCTTCGTAACACTCTATATTATTTTTAGCATCATGTTTTTTCTGCATGTTTTCTATTTTTCTTGCTCTTTTTCTCAGCAGCTTATTCATTGTGTATGTTTTTTTCTTATATTTCATGCTCTTTTACAAATGTAATTCTCATGACGATTTTCAAGCGTACCTCTTTCCTGTATTGGGTGGCTGCAGAACTTGAGAGAGCTCAATAGATCTATATGTGTAGAAATAACATGGATACTAATCATTGTCCACTCTTCCTATACTCACTTCATGCGCCTATCTATCCATGCATATTATGGTCAAAATCGAACATGACAAGTGTATATCTAAAAAGAGCAATTACTGTGCAAATTTTTTTTTTTTAAAAAAGAAAAAGAAGTTCATGGATTAAAAGCAATCTAAAAATTTCATAAAAATCTATGTCAAAAAAAAAAAATTTCGTAAAAATCTATATTTTTCTTCATCAAACAATCAATGAATATAGCATTTTTACTGAGATGTTTTTTGCCGTTTGAGTTCTCAAAAAGGATAATTTGGGCAAAGAGCGAACACATAGGCTTCAGCAAATAGAGAACCCAATTTTGAAATAACGAGTTTATTTTTATCTTGCACGTGTTCTAGGGTGTCAACTCTTTTCTTAATAAGACAATTATGAATATCCATGTGTTTCATCCTTAGAATTGTCATTAAGATACTTACCTCTCAAATTTTCAGCTTGCTCTTTTTCTTCATGGCGTGATGTCAATCTTACTAAATTGCAAGCATTCTTCAACTTCATGATATCATCTTTCTTTGTACAAGTCTTGATCAAAGATTTGTCACATGTCACATACCTTATATGTCCATTAACAAAAACTTTTTGGGTTAGTAGCACTTTGTTCATCAATATCATAGTAACAATGTTCTTTAAGTCCTATTTTCTAATTCTAGCATTTTTCAAGGCTTTTCGAACATTTGTCTTAGAATAAAAGAATTGGACCTTTCATCATATTTTGTATGGATATATGTTTTAGGTTGGCTTATTCCTATATTAAAATACATGTTTGCCTGTATTTATAGTTGCGTAGATTGTCTGTTTAGATTTGCACTTAAAGAGAAGCAACTTCAGGCTTTACCGTCCCTTCAAGACTCGGTAATTTTCTAACTTGGCCTGCATTCTTGAAGAGAATTAGGCACACACACAAACAATTTGTATATTTATATCCCTGCATTATTATGCACAACTCATAGCACACATACATTTCTTACATATGTGTCCTTGTAAATTAGCACAACTTAGTCGCGTGCAAACTACTGTCTTATCTTTGTGTTTGCATGTTTGTGTTATCCGTGCTTGAGTCTTTGGATTCATTGCTTTTGCAAGCACATTAAGGTTTGTGCTTGAGTCTTTGGACTCATTGCGTTTACAAGCACGTTGAAGTCAGCCACTTTGAGGAATTCTTTGGTTTCCCTCTCACGACTCAAAAGAGTATTGGTGCACTCGTAGGTTCTAGTTGCAGTTCCTCCAGTTGCTTACTAGTTGTGTCTCGTCACCCTATAGCGTGATGGTGCACTAGCAGTGGCTAGTTGCGGTTTCAACCTAGTGATACCAGTGACAACTCGCGACCACGTGACGCGACCCTGTGATTGCGAGCTGCCTTACATTTTTCAGACCAGTTGTTTTTGGTCCTATCACGTGATGGTATGAAGTGACCGGATAGTCAATTTTATAGAGCTCCTTGTTTGAACTCGCGACCTTGATCGCTATCCCTTGCAAGCGAGGTTAGATCGTAAGTGCTTTGTGTTGCAACTCCAGACCTTAAGTGTGATTGCATGATAGCAAGAAAGGGTCACGGTTTGTTTCCAGTGGTCACTGGTTACAACTCGTGACCGCGAAGCGCGACCTAGTGGTCACAGTTTACCCTAGTGGTTTTAGCGTCTGACACGTTTTTAAAGAGATTTTGGGGTCCTCTATAAATAGGACTACTTTCTATTGAAACCCTAGAGGAGTGAGAAATATAGAGCCCTAAGAAATAGAAAGCGAAAACTCTCTCTCAAGCTATTAAACTTTGATTGACTCACTCTCTTTCTCTCTCAAACCCTAGACCCTTATGTTACTCACGTGTTAGATTCATTGGGTCTTGTCTCCATTGTTTGTCAAAATCCATGTAAGTACTTATCTTCCTTCTTAACTTGTATTTGCTATCTTCCATTAGACATTATTTGTATATTGCCTTTTTATGTTGAAGACATTTTGTGTTATGGTTCATATTGACTAGGATAATTGCATATATTCCATATCCTAGAGAGTATAGTTTGTTTGTGTCTACCATTCTATACATTGTGCATGTTTATTTCATGTTCATACATAGACACATTATTGAAACTCATTTCTCGAGCTCAAGTTTTGTTAGCCAAAAGTTCGGCTTGAACAAGCATTGTAAGTCTTGGTAGCCGAAGTTGTCGGTTGATTATGTGAATTTGTAAAACTCTGTATGAGTCAAGTCCTGGCAATCAGAGGTCCGATTGTTGCAAGTGTAGTCAAGTGCACTATAAAAGTTCCCGTGGAGTTGGTGGATTTAAGTAATGACCCAAGAGGAGTGGACTTTGGAGTTTGTAAACTTAAAGGTGATTAAATTACCATATGGTGAATTGTCTATGACGCAAGTGGGCAACATGTGGTTGGTCCCATAATTTTACCTAGTTGAGGTTTCTACATAAATCAAGTGTTCAATGTCTCTATCCTTTACTTAATTTTATTGTTTATTTCTGATGTGCTATATCAGAGTTATTAATCGAAAATTGAGTATAAAAGTTCCAAAGGTTGTTAGAGACATGTAAATACACACTTTCAATATTAGCATATTTTATCTTTCCAAAAGATTTAGAATTTGACATGGATGTGCACATACTAATATGCTGAAAACATCTAGGCCTAATGTGACATTTCACACTACAATGATGACAAGTAGGTGTAAACTTAGAAGATTGAGCACTATTATTATGAGATATCAAAGCTTTAGACCTATTTTTCACTTGATTAGCTTGATTATTTCTCTTAATGAGCTTGGCATCTTGCTTTGTTGTTGTATATGCTAATATATTTGTAACACCGAGGTCTGACATGCCCTTTAATACCACAATAATGATAAGTGGGGATAAATGTAGAAAACTTACCTTGCACTTGTGATTGCTTTGATGTTGTGCTCTTCATGGATTTGCCTTAAACTTGTGATTGTCTTGAATCTCTTGATGAAGCTCTCCTAACAAAGGTATTTGAAGGTTTGCCTTGTGTGAATTGTTTCGTTGAAGACTCACCATTTATAAAAGTTGTAGTGCTCAGTGATGGAGTAGCTTTCTCATCAATGTAGCCTAAGCCTCTCTTGTCTCCATAATGGTTACCCAACTCAAACATTTTGTCCACGTTTTAAGCTCCAAGTATCAATCCCTTTAATTGATTCTTTGGCTTACTTTAATGCTTCAAGGCATTGTTCAAAGTGTTGTCCTTCTGAGCAATCTCTTCTTTCATCACTTAGATTATTTGCAAGCAATCTTCGATGTCTTTTTCTTGCTTCAAGATTAAAACCTTGAGCCGTTGAGAATTGTTGATGGCTTCTATCTTTTTTTTTATTCTTTCTTAAGCTTCTTGATAAGTGAGTCATCTTTTTGTGCAACCTCTTCTTTACGTAATCTTTGAAGTAAAAGATGAAAACAATGAAGCTTCAAATGTATTCATGCTATGAAGCATAAGAAAACTAGTAAGGATGACTTTCTTGCTTTGAAATTAGACATGTCCAGGGCTTACGACAGAGTAGAACGGACATTTCGCGTCAGATTATGCTAAAACTCAGGTTCTCCACTAATTGGGTTAAAGAACCATGATCTGTGTTTCTACAATTTTGTGCTCGTTTCTAATTAATGGAGTTATTGGTGGGTCCGTGACTCCTACAAGACGCTTGCGACAGGGGGATCTTCTTTCCCCCTACGTGTTCCTTCTTCATAATGAAGGCATCACTTCGTTGATGAAAAAGGCGGAAGTTGATGGTGTTATTCAGGGTTTATGTTGTGGAGGATGCGGACTTAGAATTTCCCATCTTTTGTTCGCCAATAATAGTCTTTTCTGCAAGGGATATTGTTAAGGAATGTCAGAGGCTTCATCATATCTTGGATTTATATTCAAATGGTTCAGGTCAATTTTAACTATGATAAGTTAGCATTTTATTACAGTGAAGGAGGTTCGGATCAACGTAAGACGCGTTTACATAATATCCTAGTGTGGAGAGTTGCTTGTCATGAATGCCATCTTGGCTTCCTAAGCTTTGTAAGTAAGAATAAATGGGTTTTTTTTCTCTTCTATTAAAGATCATATTTGGGCTGAGCTTTAGGCTGACATAGTAAGTTGTTTTCAATTGGAGGAAAGAAAGTATTGATCAAAGTTGTTGTGCAGTCGATTGCCACGTATTAAGTGAGTTTATTCAGGCTCCCGATACGGTTTGTCCGAGAAATTCATGAGTTATTGATTTTGATGTGGTATCGATGACAGTAAAAAGAGGATTCGTCGGTGTTCATAGGCTAAATTATGTCGAAGTAAGGAGGATGGCGGTCTAGGTTTTTGGGACCTGTCATTCTTGAATCAAGCAATGCTTGTGAAACAGGTGTTGGGATTTATGCCCTAAAGCTTGTATTTGTGAACAGTTTTAGACATAATAAGAATTAAGAGTTTATCATTCAAATTAAAAGTGTTTTACATTTATTCATACATTTATATTGTGCAATAACATCCGAGATTGCAAGACGTAATTTAAAAATGAGTATATGAAAGTCATATACAGTAGGATTCATTTTGAGATGCAATTTAAAGAGTCTGTAGAGAGCAAACAAAGCTAGGTACTTTGTTTGTGGTTGATCTATTGTTGCAGTCCATTCTGTAATGTACAGTGGTTGATCTAAAGAGTCTATTGCGTTTGTTCCAGGGGATGCTAATAGGGTAGGTCATGACTTAGCCAAGCTTAGTTATATATTGTCAGGTTTTTGGGTTTAGATGGAGAAGGTTCCTTATGATATTGTTAAACATGTTCTAAATGATTTCTAGGTTTTCTAGTGGAATATATTTATTTCCTTTTTTTTTCTTTTTTATAAGTATTGTTTCCTTTTCTTAAAAAATAAATAAATTAAAAAAAAAAAATCTTAGTATAGACACTAACAAATAACAATATTCAAAGGCATGCTAGGCGCAATAGTACTATTCCTGCATGGAGCGACATTAGGCGACTGCACCTAACAGTCACTCTTTCATGGAGCGACAGATGTCCTCTAACTTTTTTTTTTTCAAATTCTATAATAATTTTATTTTAGTCCTTATATTAATATTTAACTTTTTATAACCACTAAATTATTATAAATGCATCAATTTAGTCCATACGATAAAATTTTTAATGATGAAACGTAAATAAAATTATAATTAATTATTATCAAAATTTAAAAAACAAAAGTAAGAAAAAAAATTGATAATAGTTAAAATTCAAAAATTAAATAAAATAATTCAAAAATTGAACAAATTACACGCACAATCTATTTGAGATTTGCTTTTTCACTTGTAAATACAACTTTATCGTCAATTGATACAAACCTCCCTCACTGTTAGTCAACTCCAGTTAGTTTAACAATTAAAAGGTTATTTTGGTCTTTTTACTTTATTTTTATTTTTTAAAAATATTAAAATTATAATTATAATTATAATTTTGGATCTTAGATGGACGACGGAGATCAATATAACTTTTTTTTTTTTTGAAATCCAAATATATATTTTTAAAACATTAAAAAAAAATAAAGGTGGAGATGGAATCTTCACTTTTTTTAAAAAAAGAGATGGGATATCCACTTTGATCTCTAACGATGAAGATCGTCTCCATGGAGACAATAGAGACCTCATCTCCATCTGGAGGCCTGATCTCCATTGATGGAGACCAAGTCTGATCTCCATGGAAACGATGGAGATCGACAGAGACAAGGACTCCATAATAAAGACCATACCTGGTCAAAGCACAAACATGAAGATAACACCTGGTCTCCATCAATGGAGATCAGGCCTTTAAATGGAGACGAGGTCTCCATTGTCTCCATGCATAGAGACGACCTTCATCACTAGAGATCAAAGTGGAGATCCCATCTCTTTTCAAAAAAAGAAGAAAAAAAAAAAGGTGGAGATCTCATCTCCACATTTATTTTATTTTTCTTTTTCTTTTTTTAATGTTTTAAAAAAAGACAATTATCAATTTGGTCCCTAACTTTTGGAGAATTATCAATTTTTTAATGCAGTTTCGTTTATTGGTATCCTTGGGCTCTAACTTTTTGGAAATGTATCAATTTTGACCTTCTGTGAGTCAACCGTTAGTTAAACTTAATAGTTTTAGGGGTATTTTTATCTTTAAACCTATCAATGGGTCAACAGTTTATTTTTTGGTAAAATGACATATCTACACCCAGTTAAAAAGTTCAAATAAAATAAATTAAAAAAATTTATTTGGATCTCCACCTTCCATCCAACACTAAGAACACAAAAAAAAAAAAAAAAAAAATTTCCAGAATTCTTCGATCGACGAGAACCCAAAAACTTCTAGGTTCTTTGTCGATCGAATGTCGAACAACCTTGGGTTCTTCGATTGATGAAGAACCCAAAAGTTTCTAGGTTTGTCGTCAATCGAAGAATGACGAAGAAACCGAACTTTCTGGGTTCTTCAATCAGGGGAGGCTCGACCTCCCCCGCCGAGCCTTCCCCCACCTCCGCCTTTCGGCGGCGGGGGAACTCCATGGATTCATCGATCTCTATGGATTCATCGAATCCATAGAGGTGGGTGATCCATATAAAATTTGGACCGTTCATCATATCTACATCAAATCTGATGAACGGTCCAGATTTGATCTGGACATTTTTAATTTTTTTTAATTTTTTTTAGTTTTTTTAATTTTTTTTTAAAAAATTTAGTCCAGATTGGTTTAAAAAAATTTAAAATTAAAAAAAATATATAAAATGATTATATTACCCTTCTAATTATTAATAATTTTTTATAAAATTTGAGGTTAAATTGTAATTTGACTTATTTAAATAGAGTCAAGGGCAAATCAGTCTTTTAACTAATTCCGTAAGGTGTAACTGTTAGAAAATTAGTCAAAGGGACCAGAATGATACATTTCCAGAAAGTTAGGGCCCAAAGATATCAATAAACAAAACTGTATTAAAGAATTGATAATTTTCCAAAAATTAATGACCAAATTAATAATTGCCCTATAAAAAATTATATTTGGATTTCCAAAAAAAGTTATATTTGATCTCCGCTTTCCATCTAAGATCCAAAATTATATTTTTAATTTTAATATTTAAAAAAAAAATAAAAATAAAGTGAAAAGACAAAAATACCCTTTTAATAGTTAAAACTAACTGGAGTTAACTAACTGTGAGGGAGGTTTGTGTCAATTGACGATAAAGTTGTATATGCAAGTAAAAAGACAAATCTCAAATAGAGTAACTTTTCGTAAAATATTATTTTTTGATCGATGTTTTACTTTTTAGCTCCCGTGGTCCCTAACTGTTTCAAAATCAATCAAAATAGCCCTTATGTTAACCTGCCGTTAGTAAAAGTTAACTAAGTAAGGATTATTTTAGCCTTTTAATATAATATGTACCAGATAATGACACGTGTATATAAATATATAATTAATATAATAATTTAATAATTGAATAATTAATAAATATGCCCTTATCATGAGTAAATTGAATGTTAAAAGTATTAACGGTGCTATAATGAAATTTATTGGACGAATCCGGAGATTTTTGGAAAGGTGTTCGGAGACCTGAAAAAGTTACAAAATGTGTCCGAACGGGTATTAAAGGCCCGGAAAATGTTCGAAACAATTTTGGATGGTTAGTAAGGCTCCGTAAAGTGTATACGAAATTTAATTATAAGTTTCGGAGGTCCTAGGAAGGATTTTCCATAAATTTGGAGTAGTAAGGGTATTTTTGAAAAGTAAATAATAAATTTTATAGACACATGAGGTGGTGTAATTTGATTGGTTGATGAAAAAGTACTCTAGGTGTTGTAATTTAATTGGTGTTTTAAATGTGGTGAAAAGGTAGTTTAGGTGGATTAAATATGTGGTGAACAAGTGGATTAAATTAGGGTTAGCCATATGGACAAATAAAATCAAAAGTTAGTGGATTTTTATAGAATTTTTATAGACTTGGTTGAAATACAACTAACCATTAGAGATTAACCAGTCAAATTTCATCATCCCTAACCAATGGTACTCTTGTAAATTTCAAGATAGTTTAAGGGCAAAAGTTAAGGAAATTAAAGGCTATATAAAGATTAAGTCATGAAAAAAATCAAGAAAGAAAAGATGAGAGGAAAGTCGGCCAAGAGAGGAAAAGGAGGAGAGAGGTTTGGCCAAGGGAGAAAAGAAGGAGGAAGAGATCCAAGACACTTTCCAAGCCATTCTCAAGGGTTCTCAAGGCCATACAAGCCTCCTTTACAAGCCTAGAAGCAAGATTCAACCATATCAAGTGAAATCAAGTGGTAAATGCACTAATTTTGTGAATTATGAAATAAACTCTTGGTTCTTTTGATTCTTGGTGTTTGGGTGATGATTTTAATGCATGAATTTAGGGATTAAGGCATTAAACAAATATCCAAGTCAAGCAAGAGAATTTAAGGTCATAAGATGTAAGGAAGAATCGGAGTGGTGCTTAGAAAGTTAGTAACGAAAAATGTGAGTGTAAAATTATTATATGAAATGTGCATTTTATATTCATACTATGTTTTATGTAAATTCATAGTAAGTTATTATTTTACTCAAATGAGTGTTTAAAGTAATTTTAAGTAAAGTGTATTTTATTTTAAGAATATGTTTTAAGTGAGTGTTCAACTTATTTTATGAAAAGTGTATTTATTGTCATGATATGTTTATGTAAATTCAAGGAAAATTATGATTTTATTCTCTAAATATGACCATGGTTTTGGAAATGAAAATAAACTAAAGATTTTAAGATAAATTTTGGCTTATAACGAATCCCTAATATTCAGCATTCAACATTCAGATATCAGTATTCAGAAATCGATTAGAGATATCCTGGACATGCATGGCAGGGTATATGTCTGGGTATTATGCTAGCCATGAATTTGCCAAGTAGGCAATATATTGAAATATGAAATCCTGCCAAGTAGGCAATTGGGCTTAGTGTATCAGTTGTTAGTGTGTTGCCCTTTACACGTTTCGGGGTATATATTGAGTTAGCGCGCTAGCTTTTACGTGGCGATGTAGGAATTTCACTACGTAAATATATTTATTTATTGAGTGGGCTCGGCCGAGGCCAGGTGACTAGTTAGGTTGGGCCAAGGCCCAGGCCTCCACTCCAAAGTACTAGTATGATACGCACCGAGGTTCCTCGTACTTTATCTAGGGTATTCTCAGGAAAAAGGCCATCAGTGGTTGGTGATTTTCAGTAGTAAAATATTTTGATGATTTTATAACCACCATTGAGTATAGTTTTCAAGAAAACAGAAAAAGTTTTATTATCATGCTATGTATCTCAGTACTGTTTTCAGAAAGTAGAAAAAGTTTCATTATTATGGATTTTAGTATATTGCTTTTAGAAAAAAGATTTCAGTATAGTTTTCATGAAACAAATTTCAGTACAGTTTTCAGAAAATAGATTTCAGTATATTGTTTCAGAAAATAGAAAAAGTATTATTATTACTTATTTCAGTATATTTCAGGAAACAGGAAAAAAAAAAGCCTTATGATTAATCATTTCAGTACAGTTTTCATGAAAACAGTAAAAGTTTTATTATTATGCATTTCAGTATGGTTTTCAGAAAATCAGGGAGGTTTTAATTAAAAAAATTAAATTGTTTAGAAACTAATAACACTCACTGAGCTCGTTTAGCTCATTATATTTTTATGTTTTATAAACCAATCTCCCAGGTACAGGTGCAGATGTTGCAGGGACTCCCAAGACTAGCAAGACTAGTCAGGCATTGCTGTGACTGTCTAAAAAATATGTATTATGTTTTATTGTAACACTTATGTAAAATTATATTTTGAAGAATACCTTAAGTAAGTATTATTTGTTTAGTGCACAAATATTTTATTTAAAAATTGAATTTGCCCACTTTCGCTTACTTTGAAATTTGTGATTGAGTTGTATTGTATTTTTTATGATGGACCTGAAGTCCTAATGGTAGTGGAGAAAGTATTTGATATTTAGAAGTTCTTTTAAACTGTTTTACAAGTAATGAGAATATTTCAAAATGCAGCCGTTATGCTGCCAAAATTTTAATAAAGTAGTTTTGTATAAAAAAAAAAAAAAAATTTTACTCAGATCTACAGGATAAGTAACGGCTTAACTTCACGGAAGCTTTTCAGCGAGGTAAACCTTGACTGGAAAGCTACCGTGGGGTTGCTGACAGGCCGCCTAGCGTAAAATAATAGGTTAGGGAGTTGTCAGCATCTCTGGCGGCGACGAAGCATTTGATGTGTTAGTTATGGTATCCTCTTTCGAAAAAGCTGGCCGAAAACACGGATTTTCAGTTATTTGAGTGGAGTATTGTTTCTAAAATAGGATTCATTTGGGGGCACTGCATATAATCTGTGTTGACTTGAAATAGATTATTTTAACAGATGTTTCATAAGTTCATTATGTTGCTAGAACTGTTGATTATAAATGGATGAATGTGCTTCTTTTAGACTGATGTTCAGGCTTCATCATGCAATTTGATTTGAGTGAAACTATTAAATTGAGTTCATGTGAGCTTTTTTTCTTTTCTGGGTGTAACTTGCAAAACATTTATGCTGTTAGATTATGTTAAATTATTGCAAATGACCCTTCAATTTATGTTTAGCATCTTATAAACAGTTGATTTCGTGCTTGGAATGAGATAAATTTTGCTTTTCTACACTGAGTCCTGTTATACCCTCTCAAAAAAATATAAAAAAATTTATACAAGTATTATACCAAAAAAAAATAAAATGCAAACACTTTTAGATGCCCAGCAAAACTTAATTGTTTTTATTAAGGGTAAATTTGTATTTAACTTATATAGAGTATTTTAGTCATTACTTATTTTTGGTAAATTTATAATTTTTTTAACTTAAACGGGATAATATTATAATTTTATGTCTTAATAAGTAGTCAAGGGTAAAATGGACAATCTGCCACTTCTGTTAAGGTTGACTGTTAAAAATTTAGTGAGAGAGACTATTTTAATTGATTTTGAAAAAGTTAGGAATCACGAGAGATAAAAAGTAAAACTTCAGTTAAAAAATAATATTTTACGAAAAGTTAGGAATCAAAATAATTTTTATTCTAAATATTAATATAAAAACTAAAATAAAATTATTATAAAATTTAAAAAAATTTAGAGGACAAGCTTGTCGCTACATGAAGGAGCAACTGTTAGGCACAGTAGCATGCCTCATATTCAAACATGGTTCCCGCTTTCTCGGCCTCGAAAATGTCTGCTAGTGAATGCTCAAAAAGTGTGGGGGAGGGTCTCTTTCAATCTCGAGCACTCACACACACACAAAACGAGTAATTAGGTTACCGTTAACCCCACCAAACACAAAACATCTCGTCATTCCAAGAAACCTAAAATTCACATTTCCCTATGCTCCCTTTTTCAAATTCAAAATCTCCTTCCATCCTACCACTGCTGCACTAAATAATTGTTTATATGATATATCACCAATTATTTTTAATCTGTTCTATAAAATTATACAATTCATAAACTGATCTATTTATTGAGTATCTACTTTTAAGTATTTGAAGTATAATCACAGTACATAAGGTCCCTTATCTTGATGGTTGGAGGCCTTCAAACTACCAAGATTCAATACCTAATGTATGTAAATATATATTTCCACTATACCTTTTCCGTTGTTGGGAATAGTTATCCGAACCATTGGTCCCAATAATTCTCGTTTAGCTTGTCAATATTTTATATTTAACATATATATATATATATATATTTAAAGAAAAATCTGTTTTCCCAACTTTTCTTTTTTTTTAAAATTTTTTATTATAAGTTCTCTCCACTAACTTGACTTTTTGACCTATTGAAATCGCTCACTTGCCTATATATATATAAGACGATAAAGACTAGTTACAGAATTTGAAAAGCATCATCTTCGTCTCTTTGTCTTGTCCAAAAATGAATGGTTTCAAGAAACCACCAATTCCAAATCAATCTTCGTACAACTCTCTCTACGTTAATCCCCTCACTGACCCAAAACACAGCCGTTGTTGCAGTGAAGGAGGAGACCCCGTCACTACTTCCTTTGACAACAAAGAAAACCACAACATCAATGCTGACAAAGAAAATATTGCAGCTCCCAAAACTGGTCCGGTTTCTTCATTGTCCGATCATTTTTCAGCAATGAAATCATTATCCGTTAATGGGTCTTCTTGTGATCTGCTCAAGCAGAGACAGGTTTCTGATTTCAAGTCTCTGTCTACTGGTAGAGTCTTGAAACCCTCCTCTCTTCAGTTCTGCATGCAAATGAATGAGCCTGAGAAGGGTTTTGGAGCCAAAGTGTGGGATGCTTCAGAGTCAGACCATTCAAGTTCGTTGAAGATTTGGGATTATTCAGATTCAGAAGCCGCTCCAGCTTCTTCTTGGTCTACACTGCCAAATAGGTACATGTTTTGTATACACTCTTAAAGATCAATTTCCTTTTAGAAAGTATGTGCTTATTTTTCATATAATAGTTGATAAGATGCTAAAACATGTGTGTTTATATAATTTTTATTTTATTTTTTGTGGGTGTGGTTGCAGGGCATTGTTGTGCAGGCCATTGCCATTGGACATAGGGAGATGCACTTGTGTTATTATTGTGAAGGAAGCAACTCCACAAGGTCTAGATGGGGGTCCTCTTTTTGCACTTTATACCAACGTAAGATTCTTTTTCTTTCACATCATTTACCTGTGACTTTTAATTCATGCATTTTTCATTTGCTTTCTTGCTATGTAAAGTTTTTGTTTATTTTTTAAAAAAGTTAATATTAAAGCATTGCTGTTTATGCTATAATGCTGCTCAATTATTCTCTGTGATTATTGATTTGGTTGTTCTGGTTAAATCTGCAGTTTTCTCTTGTATTCTTTTTTATTAATTATGTTTACTATGTGCATCCATGTATACTAAACATATTTATATTTTTAGACACATTTGCACAAGACTGAATTTATTGTGGGTTCAATTCATCCAATCTTTCATCAAATTAGCTTTGATATTTGATAGGCAACTTGTAATACTGCAGTGATTACAAGAACGTGGCTTCTAGTCTGTTTAGTGCTGAATAGGATTCACATATAGCATTTCATATGGAACGTGGTATGAGTTTCACATTTTATATTTGATATCAAATGAGATAGAAACTGAGTACTCCATAGGACACTAATATAAACAGAGGATGGACCTTGCACCCAGAAATACTTATTACGCATCCACATTTCTGTAGGCAGCAATATAGGTTGACTGCAAAATAATGTGGTTTGCATTAGTTCCACGTACATAATCTCTTTCTCAATGAAGTTCTTGTGTTACTCATTTTCCTTATTTTAAGCAATAACGATATAGCGGGAAGGGGATTTTCATAGATGATGCAATTAGTTCACTAAATAGGAGAAATTTTCCTTAGTCTATTATATTATATATGACTGATGACTAGTTGTGCCTAAATGTTGGACATCTGTGATTAGGTGCATCTTCAGAATTGAGAGGGTTGGTAGTGAGCTCATTGCACAATCATCAGTGCCGTGGCTTAATCCTACCCTTAAAAGGTTGTAGGATCATGCTTATTTTTTATGCCCAAGATCGTGGCAATGCAAGAGGAAGGGTTTATGGGGTTTAAAAGGTACTGCATGAATTTTTTTTTACCAAATTTAACCTAAAATTGATTTGTGCTAGAGTAAAATAGAATGAGTTAAAAGAAATGAAACCCATAATTTTTATGTGTTTAGGCAAATCTCGAAACCTACATGCATGGCACCAAGCTACAAGCTTGAAGATCTCACTATTCAGTGAAAGACCAACTTGTTAATATCTTTCGATTGGCTTAAAATGGTATCATTTCAACCAATATGTATAAGGTGACTCTCCCCACATCCTTACATGAGTATTTAAGTCTCACACTTTACAATTTGATAGAAATAATTACAAAGAACCTCTACGGCCTGTTTGTTGTGTGGGATTGGACTGAGATTGAACTATTCCCAATCTAATCCCACGATTGGCGGCTGCATGCTGCATAGGATTTCTCATGCAACCGCCTCAGCAGGATAAGGTGGGACAAATTGTCCAGCTGAGATAGGATAATTTGTCCCGCCTCATGGCTTGGGACAAATTGTCCCAAGCTATTTTAGCTTTTTTTGTTTTTAATATAATATATTAACTTATTATTTAAAAAAGTTATATTTTTTTAATATTAAGAGTGTGTTTGGTGCACGAGATTAGATTGAACTAATTAGTACGATCATCTGTTTGGTGCAGCACGAATTAGGACTAAAAATAGTATTGTCTCTTGTTTGGTGTAGTATGAGATTGAGTAAAAAAATTATTGTATTTTATGTTTTATATAGTGTGAGATATGTTAGTTTTAAAATTAGAGTAAATTAATTTTAAATTAAAATAAAATATTTTAAATTAATAATAAAAATTAAATTTAGTTAATTTTTTTAAAATAAAATATTTATACTATTTTTTAAAATAAATATAACTATTTATAATTAATTTTAAAAATAATATTTTTATTTTTATTAATATTAAAAAATATAACCTTTTTAAATAATAATTTAAAAAATATATTATATTTAAAAAAAAAGTTAAAATAGCTTGGGACAATGGGACAATTTGTCCCAAGCTATGAGGTGGGACAAATTGTCCAGCCTCAGTAGGGACAATTTGTCCCGCCTTATCCTGCTGAGGCGGCTGCATGGGAAGTCCTATGCATAGTCCAATCCCACACAACAAACAGACCATAAAAGGTTGATGATAATAAAGTGAGAGTTCTAGTATTTGAAAGTAAAAGAGTTATGGTTTAATAGCACCTTGTGTTCAAGATATATTGCAAAACTCTATATGTATTAATTGGTTATTCCATGGCTTGTGTTCAATATTTTGTGAAGTACTTATAGTGCGGTACCTGTAATCATATTTAGTACTTTGTTATGTTTGTGATATGTATGAGTATGTAATTATATGCATAATCTATTAGTTAGTACATTCACATAGTTGTTACATTGAGATTGATTATGGACTTAGTTTTATATTTTGATATAAAATAAAAGATTTATTGGGTTCAAAGAATAAATATATCCTTATATGGGCTTGTAAGACTTCCAAAAATCATGAAATTTGGTTTTATCCAATGAGTATCAATTAATGGTCGTGCAACTTGAATAAAATGGGATATAGGTTAGGATATTGCTAGAAAAATAGAGAAAGGAAGAAATAAGAACGAGAAAAAGAAAAACTGGAGGAAGAGAAAAGGGAATCTTCATTCCTTTTACAACTATCATCACGACCAGTGACCCGTAAATAAGGTTAAGGACGAACTAAAGTTAGAGTTGTAAAAATTAGAAGTTAACACCAATGCATATCTCCTTCACTCAGTTACTGCCACAAAATTTTACTCTTGAATCTCTTTACTCAGCATGTCAGCATTACAGGAAGGTCAGGGAAGACAGAACCGGAAACTAGCTGTAGCTCAACACAAGCGGCGCAATGGCAAGTCAGAGTTTGCCATAGCTCAGAACACAAGGGGAATAAAATCAAATTCAGATGATAGTTTTATTGGGATAGTGACAGCTAATCTCATGGGTTCAAAATACCATATACGAGATCAGGTTCACAAGTTCTTAGAACTTAAAACTATATGCCAGATTATATCTCCTCTAAAAACAAAATGGAAAGCTGTACAACTTTGTTCTGAAGAAGATTTTTGGCCAGTAATTTGAACTACAGTCCCTTTGATTGCAGACTAGCCGTCTCAGTTCCATTGACAAACAATCTAATCCTCTTCTTGCCATTGTAATGTAAGTTAAACCACCCCTCTCTCTCTCTCTCATATGCCGCCTCCCTCCTAATTACTATTACTTTAATTCTTAAGGTTCATGCCCACTATAGCCACTTGGAGCGGAAGTTACAGAAGCATGTGTGTGTATGTACCCAAGCACCATTCAATGCTGCTGAAAAGCTCCACTCAGATGAGCTCAACAGAGTGTAAGGTATTATAAGTTCCCTCCCAATTAAGATTGTGATCACACCAATTGAGTTCATAAAAACTGACATACTTGTATAACTTGTGTGGTAGGTGCAACACATTAAAGGACTGCCGAAGGACTGGGAAGTTAAAAAGGACAAAGCTCATAAGCTTTGTTCAAGGGTTCCACATTACAGTAATGTAAGTTTACAAGTGTAGAGAGTGTTTTTACTCGATTTGAAAAGAATGAATCCTTCGACTTTCATTCACTTTTTTCTCCTTAATGGGTTCCTTTTGTGTCTTCAGATTTCAAAGCAATACGAACTGGACTTCAGAGACAGGGGAAGAGCTGGACTTAGAATCCAAAGCTCAGTAAAGAATTTTCAGCTTACTTCAGAGGTATAATGAAACATTTATATTCAAGATTTTCCTGGGAGAGACCATTGCATATTGTGCATTAGTTGTAAAACAGAAATGTTTTAATGCTTGTTGAGACATGCATACATGAAATTTATGTTTCTGTTTATGTTTTCCTGTAAATGTTCATGCTTTAGCAACTTGGGGAAATTTGACCTCATCTAGAACTAGAAGGGTACTCTTTGTGGAAAGTGGCTGCCTGTGAGTATGTCAAGTTTCAGTTTGTGATGGCTAATGTTTATATAATTTACCTCACAGAACGGAAAGCAAACAATTTTGCAGCTTGGAAGGGTGGGGAAATCAAAGTATGTAATGGATTTCAGGTACGCCAGCTATAGTGTAATCGCATAATTGTTTCTCAATAAAGGACTTGCTGCTGATAAGACTACTGTAATCCAGAGTTGTACATCTGGAGAACTTATAGAATTTCAAAGTAAAAATAATTAAAAGCAACATTATACTAAGAACCGCTTCTCTAATTTTGCAGATATCCTTTGACTGGTTACCAAGCGTTCTGCATATGTTTGGCTTCCATTGATTCAAAGCTTTGTTGCTCAATCTGAGTAAATTTGCAACCATGTTTTCGTAGTTCAACCTCTGAACACTTTGCCCTTCAGTTTGTATTCTTGGTGCTGCCCTGTGCTCTAATGGCAAGAAAGTGACATTTGATGTTTAATAATCCTTGTATGCTCATAATTTTATTATCATCAAAATGATCACTAATTGATATATACTGTGCTCTTTCCTGGTAATTAGAGACATTGAGGCAAATGAATGCAGTAATGACAAATCAATTGATACTACATTTGTTTGTATTCACTCGGATCTATGGTGTAAAAACAAACGCGTCTTGTCATAAAACTTCGAAGGTGCCCTTTTCACATATTTATCTTTGAGTTTTGCTCAAAAGGCATAATATTTAACAAATGTCTTTAATTACACTAAGATCCCCCTATCAAACAAGGTCTCTTGCCTTAGTGGTTGGAGGTTTCAAATTATTGTCAAGCTACTAAGGTTCAACACCTTGTGTAGTAGCTATGTAAATATACATTTCTATCATTGCCCATAAAAATACAATTGTGTGGGTAGATTTTTTCCCTGTATTGGGAGACTCTTCCCGTTGTTGGGAGTAGTTTTTCAAGCTGTTGGTTTCGATAGTTCTTGTCTCCCATTGCTGGGAGTAGTTCTCCGGTAGTTGTTTGGGCCATGGTTGTATAATTTAATCCTCGGTTGGTCCCGGTACTCCTTTGACCCATAAGGTGTCAGATTTATTAAAAAAAAAAAAAAAAAAGGATCCCCTATAGTTGATCAAAGTCGAAACTTAATGGTTGATCTTCAAAAGATGAAATTGTCTTGTTAAAATTAAATTTCTTAACAAATAAAAAGAATTTAAATAGGGCAATTATCAATTTGGTCCCTAACTTTTAGAGAATTATTAATTTTTTAATTCAGTTTCGTTTAATAGTATCGTTGGGCCCTTACTTTTCGTAAATGTATCAATTTGTCTAACCAATTTTTTAATAGTCAAACTAATTGAAAATGTTAAAAAGACACTTTTACCCTTAACTCTATTTAAATGATTTAAAATTATAATTTCACCCTCAAAATTTTAAAAATATTATTAATAATTAGAAGGGTAATATGGTTATTTTATATTAACTTTTTAAATAAAAATTTTAAAAATTTTAAATGGATCTCCCATTTAAAAATTGTTGATGTGTGAATTTGGTCAACGTAATTAAACGGTGAATATGTAAGATTTGAGGGATAAAACAAGTAAAAAGGATTGACACGAGATTTTTAAAGTGGTTCGGCTTAAGAGAATGTCTCCATCCACTGTTCTTGGTATTCATATTGAGCTCGTTCGGTGTATTACAAGCTCGCTAAGTATGTGTTTTTTTTTTAAAAATTGGTAATCTTTATAACAGTGATGATATGCTCCTTTTATAGTGTGAAGGGGCGGGAGTCATCCTGTTTTACATAGATTCTGATTACATAAATTAAAGGCGAAATTCTATCTCTTAATGGGAGGGGTTTAATTTAAATACAATTGCTGATTGTAAAGAATTTGTGATTGATTGGGAGTGTGCTAGTTGACCAGGTGGGATCCCTAAATTCTTTGGATTATTCCTTCTGCGTGGCTTGCGAGCTGTGGGGCTGCCTTATCTGCGAGTAGTTAGCTCGGCAAGGTGCAGTACTTGATATTTCTTAACTGTTTGTTTAGAACTTCTTCCTTCGGGGTACGTTAGGTCAAGGCCCATTTTACTTTATAGCGACTTCTTGGCTCTTTTCTGCGCGTTGGGTATCCTTTTGTGGTTTTAGCATTTTTGGGCCTGGTGCAATTTAGCACACAATAAAAATATAATTTAATAATTTTTTAAAAAATTTTTAAAAATATAAATTTTAAAAATATTTAATGAGACGTTATGAAAAAATTTTAAAATTTTATTTTTAAAAAATTAATATAAATGATCATATTACCCTTCTAATTATTAATAATATTTTTAAAAATTTATTGGTAAAATTGTAATTTTAACTCATTTAAATAGAGCCAAGGGTAAAACTGTCTTTTTAATATTTTCACTTAGTTTGACTGTTAAAAAATTGGTCAAAGGGACCAAATGATACATTTACAAAAACTCAGAGCCCAAGGTACCAATAAATAAGACTACGTTAAAAAAATGATGATTATTTAAAAGTTAGAAACCAAATTGATAATTGTCCATTTAAATATTTCAAAAATAAAGTAAAACAAATAATGAGAAATTCCCACTTCTGGTGGAGTTTTGATCTCCTAGGCTCCTCCACAATGGAAGAGGTGGATGAGGAGATAATAATGATCTCCTCCATAGGGGAGATTACCTTCACCAATGGTGGAGACTCCAACGCGCGTGAAATTCATTTCCTTTTTTTTTTTATATTTCTTTTCTTTTAATTTTGGAAAAGCTGGGAAAATATATAGTTATTAAAAGTTATGCAGTCAATTTAAAATTATTTTTAAATGGATATGTAGTTATAGGTTGTTTTAGGGTTATTTTGGAATTTTTTATAATTATCAGTTTGGTCCCTAATTTTTGGGAAATTATCAAATTTTTAACGCAGTATCATTTATTAATATCCTTGGGCCCTAACTTTCTGAAAATGTATCAATTTGGTCATTATGTGAGTCAACCGTTAGTCAAAGTTAACTATTCTAGGGATATTTTTGTCTTTAAATCTACCCCTAATTAAAAATTTAAATAAATTAAATTAAAAAATAAAAAAATAAAATAAATCTCCACAAGATTGATGATAGTGGAGATTATATTGAATTTTTTTTAAAAAAAAAAAAAAACAAAAATCAAATATTTTTTAAATTTTTAATTTTATTTTCATCATAAAAAAAAATTTAAAACTTGATGTTCTTGGTGGAACAACAAGCAAAAAAAAAAAAAAAAGAAAATGAAAGTTGAAGATGAACCCAAATATGGGTTCGTAATATTTGATTTTCAATTTTTATTTTTTTAAAAAAATTCCATTGTACTCTCCACCGTCCACCATCAATCTTGATGGACGGTGGAGATCAATTTAAAATTTCTTTTAATTTTATGTTTCAAAAATTAATATAAAATGACTATATTGCCCTTCCAATTATTAATAATATTTTTTAAAATTTAAAGTTAAAATTATAATTTTAACTCATTGAAATAGTGAAAAGGGCAAAACTGTATTTTTAACATTTTCAGTTAGTTTGACTGTTAAAAAATTAGTCAGAGGGACCAAATTAATACATTTACGAAAACTTAGAGCCCAAGGGTACCAATAAATGAAACTGCGATAAAATTTAATGATTCCCTAAAAGTTAGAGACCAATAAATTTGTCCTTTTTTATTTTTCATGATAGTCAAATGACCATTTTACCCTGGGTTCGGCTATAATGCCGAGACATAAAGTACCCACCACATTTTCATTTAATTACAGCTGTGGGATGAGATTTTTGCTCATCGAACGGTTAAGAAAAAGCAAAAACAAAGGAAACAAGCAACTGGTTACATCGGTTCCTTGACCAAGTAAAAGCACTAGAAAAATTTTTTCTCTCTCATTTTCTCTTCTCACACTCTTTACCGACCTACCTCTGTTGGCACCATTTCTTGTCGGAAATGGAACTTCATTCACCCGTGCTTTTGTCCAGTTTAGAGCGATTATGGGAGATATTTGATGGGTTTATTGAGTGTGCAGGTTGATAGGTTCCAGTTGGCGATTCCAGTTGATCTCAGCCAAAAATGAGTATTGAATGTCAATTCGATGCTCACCATAGTTCGAAGACTGCATTTCAGCTCTTCAAGCGAAGACTCGCGAGTTGGGGTCGCGACTTGCTCGTGACCTTACCAACTCGCGAGGCCAAAAATTCAGCAAACGGACCGAGACACACGCGACTTGGCTCGCGACTTCCTCGCGAGTTGGTCAAGTCGCGATGACCATTAACGCAGCCAAGGACCGAGACACACTGCGACTTGACCCGCGACTTACTCGTGAAGGCAAAAATCCAGCCAAGGCCGAGGCACACGCGAGTTGACTTGCGATTTGGCCCGTGAGTTGCCAAGTCGCGAGTAACGAATAAGTGGCAACCCTAGCTGTCAGTATAAAAGAAAAACGGGATTTTGAGAAGAAGGGATCGAGACTTAACAGAAAAACAGAAGGGAGAGAGAAAGAAGGAGGAAGAATAAAAGAAAAGAAGGCCTAGGAGACTAGACATCGGATCGACTCATCGGATGACTTCAATCACTCGTACGAGTCGGATTTGTGCATGGAAAAACTCAATCAAATCGGGTTCAGATGAGAGTCCAGCCTATTTAGAGTTTTTCTATCACAATCTTTTCCTTAGTCTTTTGTTATTGATGTTACTCTTGATAACACTTAATATGTATTCTTATTTCTTAGTATGAACTAATTCCCTATACTAGGGATGATGATGGATCTTACTATGAATTATGATTGAGATTAATACATGCTTGGGTGAATTAAGTTATTCAATTGAGTGTTGATTTAATGCTTTATTGATTGTGTATTACTTGATCACCAATATCCAATATCTTGTTGTTGTGGGTAAAGTACCGAGAGGAGACGCTCACAACGTGTTCGATAAATCAACACCATAACTTAGGAACCAAATAGAGATATATTGGTGTGAGTTATGTGATTAAATATATTTCTGTGTTTATTGCATTCTTATATAGTTAACAGTCATCGAGAGACAGGGTGTTAGTATATATTGAATAGGTTCGATTTACCTTGAGAGAGGACTGCGGATAAATATATAGCATGATCATCAATTGTTGACTTGAACATCCAGGCATAGTTATCTTACATCATAAGGATTAGTTGGTGAAATCGGATTCCCTAGTCCCTCTCGCCTCTGATAAGATTCACATCATAGTTATAGTTTTAAAGTTGTTTAGGTTACAAGTTACTCATCACAATTCTTGAATTAGTATTCTAGATAGTATTAGGCGTGGTTATTGTCAGTATTCAGTTATCAATCGTCCTCGTGGGAACGATAATCATCACTCACTATTCTATATTACTTGTGCCGACCCCGTATACTTGCGGGTACAAAAAGGCCGTAACAAGTTTTTGGCGCCGTTGCCGGGGACGACTTAGTCATAATTGATATTGATACCGACCTAGTTTAGTACTAATCTGGAAGTTTTTATTTTATTTTATTTTATTTTTGTTCTAATTCCGTTCACAATTGTTTTCTTACTTATTTGATCCTTTGTTTTTGCAGGTAGTTCTATCTGTGTATGAGGCGTACAAGATGTACTAACTCAGAGACTTTGACCCAGAGATCGAACGGACGCTAATTCAGAGGGTAAGACAGGCAAGACAACAAGTTACCATGGAGGATCAGCTGCAATAACAAGAAAATCCTGAGAACGCTAAGGCGTTGCATGACTATGCTATTCCTACTATGGTGGGAAATTAGTCGAGCATTCGACGACCTCCAATAGCAGCCAACAATTTTGAGATCAAGCCGGCAATCATCCAGATGATTCAGAACACTGTGTAGTTTAGGGGAATGCCGAACGATGATCCTAACAGCCATCTGGAGCGATTTATAGAGATTTGCGACACTTTTAAACAGAACGAGGTGTTTGATGACGCGATTCGGCGGAGAATATTTCCTTTTTCATTGAAGGATAGAGCTAAGTTATGGTTGACTTCAATGCCGCCGAATACTTTCACAACTTGGGAAGGACTGGCTCAAGCTTTCCTTGCTAAGTATTTTCCACCAGGAAGAACAGTGAAGCTGCGAAATGATATCACTTAGTTTGGGAAATTTGAGACAGAATCGTTGTATGATGCATGGGAAAGATACAAGGAGTCGATGAGGAAGTGTCCACACCACAGTTTACCTGATTGGCTTGTTGTGCAGACATTTTATAATGGTCTTACACTACAACACCGTAGCATGTTAGATGCAGCTGCTAGTGGTGCTTTGATGAGCAAGCCACTAGAGATTGCTCGTGGTTTAATTGAAGAGATGGCCATAAACAACTATCAGTGGGCCAATGAGAGAGCAGTTTCGAGAAAAGTAGGAGGGCCAGCGACAGCTTTCGAAGTTGACGAGATCACATCACTTAAGGCACAAGTGGCTTCTTTGGCAAGTCAGATCAACAATTGGAATGTGAACTCTATCCAGTCAGCTACTTTAGGATGTGACATGTGTGGAGGACCGCACATCAGTACAGAATGCATGACGGGTAATTCTTTTGCAGGTGGTAGTAGTGCAGAGCAGGTACAGTACGTGAAGAACTTCAATAAGCCATACAACAATCCCTACTCGAACACCTACAACCCTGGCTGGAGAAATCACCCGAATTTTGCATGGAGCAATCAGCAGCAGAACAGCAATGCGAAGTCTACTCTGCCTGGTTTTCAGAATCAGGGAAATTTTCAAGGGAATCAAGTGTCCAATCAGCAAGAGAGGAAACCAGCTTTGGAAGATATGTTGGTCAAATTCATGACTAAGATTGATTCCAAGATGGATAACCAAGACGCTGCAATGAAGAAGTTGGATGCAAAGATTGATCATGTATCGCAACAGAATCAGGCTGCCATCCATAAACTCGAAGTACAGATTGGCCAGATAGCCAGAGAGACACATAGTAGAGTTCAAGGTACCCTGCCCAGCAACACTGAAGTTAATCCCAAAGAACAATCTAAAGCAATTACTTTGAGGAGTGGGAAACAAGTTGATAACACAGCAGGAAGAGATCTCTCACAAAGCAAGATTGAGAAGACAGAAGCAGGAGTTGAATCATCATCCGCTCCATCAGTTCATCAAGAAGATAAGAGTGATGAATCACTTCCGTCGGTCCAAGAAGTTAAGGCTTATGTGCCACCTGTACCTTTCCCTCAAAGGCTGCAGAAGCACAAAGATGAGAAAAACTTTGCTAAATTCCTTGAAATATTTAAGAAACTTCACATAAATATTCCTTTTGCAGAGGTCTTAGCTCAGATGCCAACGTATGTGAAGTTCTTGAAAGAGATTCTGTCAAAGAAAAGAAGACTTGAAGATCATGAAACTGTCGCTTTGACTGAAGAGTGCAGCGCCATTATTCAGAATAAGTTACCTCAGAAACTAAAAGATCTAGGGAGTTTTACTATTCTTTGCACTATAGGAAGTTCTGAACTTGTTTAGCATTATGTGATTTAGGTGCTAGCATTAATTTAATGCCTTTTTCTGTTTTCAGGAAGCTAGGATTGGGCGAGGTGAAATCGACAAGTGTGACATTCCAGTTAGCACATCGTTTTGTTAAATATCCATTGGAGTAATTGAAGATGTGCTAGTCAAGGTTGACAAGTTTTATTTCCCAGTGGATTTCATTGTGCTTGAAATGGAGGAAGATATAGATATTCCTCTTATCTTGGGGCGACCATTCCTAGCCACCGGAGGTGCATTAATAGATGTGCAGTAAGGGAAACTAACATTGCGAATAGGTAGTGAAGAAGCGGTATTCAATGTGTTTAAGGCCATAAAATTTGCAACTACCGCAGAAACATGCTTTCGAATTAATGCAGTCGATTCCTTAGTTGAAGAGGTTTTCCATGGTAGCAATCCTGAAAAACTGCTAGAAGCTTGTTTAACTCAAGGAGCGACAAAAGAAGCAGAAAATGACAGCATAGCTGAGTATGCATTCTGCCTGGATTCAGCAGCCCTTATGCTAGGTGGAGGCAAGAGATATTTTGAAGAGTTGGGCCAGGGGAAGCCTAAGATACCACCTGTCAATCGAGAAGCCTCCTTAACTCGAGTTGAAGCAATTAACAGAACATTTGAGGTATGCTTATTTGGGGGAATCTAACTCCCTCCCAGTTATTATTTCAGCTACCTTAAATGAAGCAGAAGAAGAAAAGCTTTTGAGAGTGCTGAGACAGCACAATACAGCATTGGGGTGGACCATCTCTGACATAAAGGGAATCGGCCTTACCATGTACATGCACAAAATTTTGATGGAGGATAACTTCAAGCTTTCGATTGAACATCAACGCAGGTTGAACCCAATTATGAAAGAGGTAGTCCGAGTAGAGGTACTTAAATTGTTAGATGCGGGAATCATATACCCCATCTCAGACAGTTCATGGGTGAGTCCGGTGCAAGTAGTGTTGGGATTTATGCCCTAAAGCTTGTAATTGTAAATGGTTAAAGACAATAATAAGAATTATTCAGATTATCATTCAAATTCATAAAATGTTTTATATTCAGTAATACATTTGTATTATGCAAGAACATCCTAGATTGCAAGATGTAATATCATAATGAGTATATGATGGTCATATACAGAAAGGATTCATTTTGAGACGTGCAATCTAAAGAGTCCGTAGAGAGCGAACAAAACTGGGTACTTTGTTTGTGATTGATCTACTGCTGCGGTCCATTCTGTAAAGTACGGTGATTTTATCCTAGACCGCTCATGTAGTTAACATGAGACTGGAGGCACCTTATATGATGAGATCATATAGGACTGGGCCACGATTTATATGAATTTCTCACCAAGATCCGTTAGTAGATGAGATTCATATATAATCGATAAACGATGGCTATTTATAGGTGATCGTAATCCTGAGTGTCTTATCGACTCCTTTAGGTTAGATAGTGGCTTTTAATTTACCATGAGTGAGGTTGATGAGAATCTCGACCAATACCTCCGTATCTTGGAGCTGCGGTTTGGCTTGTGGCTGGGAAGGTTTGAACATAATAGTGGAATCCACTCCTTCTTAATTGAAGTAGATGAGTAGTTCCCTTAAGGGTTGATTCAGGGCTTGAACGATTATGAGCGCTCTCCTTCTTCCGTGAGGAAGACAGGATTTAATTGTTCATTAGAGAATCAATGGTACTTAAAGGAAAAGATATTTTTAGAGGGGTATAACGGACTTTATGACCCAGCTCTAGCTATGAACTATTTGTGGAGGATCACACTATATGCAATTAGCTATATCAATGGATACTGAGACTTCAGATTGTATAAACACGTCTACAGTTCTGAGAGTGCAGTCTCGGGTTTTTAGTGGAATAACTCCGAGGTTAATAATCGTGAAATATTAATTAAAGAGTTTTAATTAATATTACTAAGTATTATTGGAGCTCAAAACTGTGGGTCCATTAGGTCCTCTTGCTAGCCCTTATGGTTGTTGGTAACGAGGGTCACGGTAGATTAATTGGATGGTCCAATTAATAGTGTTACGAAAGTAATGCGATAAAAATAAAGTAAATAATTAAATAATGTGTAATTAAATATTTAATAAAAGAATAGAAATTAATAATTATGAATTATTAATTCTATTTATTAAATAAGAGGTCATGTGATTAAATAATGACTAGGACAAAAGAATTAAAATAATTAGATTATTTTAATAGTCCAAAAGGTCACAGGTTCAAGTCTTTAGGGAGACTAAAAATAAATAGGATTTAGAATTCTATTTTGATTTGGTCAAATTAAAACCCTAAAGGACTACTATATAAGTGTTATATATTTAGGAAAAACCTAACCGAACACACAAGTGAAAAAGAAAGAGAATTCGGCCACCAAAGAGAGAAGAAAAGAAAAAAAAAGTTTTTTCTGACTCTTCCCTTTTTTGCAGGACTCGACCGGCGTTCTTTTCACGTGACCTCCATCTCTTGCCATGACGTGCCCACACACACGTTGTCAGACCGCGGGTCATAGCTCGGAAGATCTGGTGGTAGATCGAGGAATCAGAAAAAAGAAAATCAAGAAAAAGTTATGTAGTTTCTAAAGTCTTTTTCTGCGTATATACAGGAGCTCATTCCTGATTGAAAAAGGTTTTCAATATAAGAAAAATTTTTGAAACCTAATTCCGCATGTTATACGATAACCAAAATCTTTTCTAAAAACTCCCTTCAGTTGGTATCAGAGATTTTGGTTATAAGTTTTTGTATACACGCAAAAGAAAAAGAAAAACTACATATTTCTTGTTTATTTTTATTTTTATTTTTTATTCTTGATATATGATATATTATTGTGTAGGCACAAATCTATAATGTATGATTTGTTTTTATTGTTATATAATTTGATTGTATAATTTTAAAAGCGTAATTGGTCGTTAATTATATGGTGAATGAGTTATAGGATGAATTTTTATTTTTAGCCAATTGTTTATGGCAAAAGTTTTTTTTTTTTGTATATATATATATTTTATTGTTATTCTTATAATCGATCTGCCCTACGAAGAGTCGAAGAAGCGGATGATGCGAAGAAGAAATGGAAAAAAAAAAAAAACGATTGCACAACCCCAAGGGCTGTTTTTCGTGTTTTTTGCGGACGATTTTCTGCTGATTTTTCTGGAAAAATATTGTTGAATATTTTCTGGGAAAAGTGCAGAAAATTGGAGCGGAAAACCGTGGGCGAAACGACCCAAGAACGCTCGCGAAAGATCGGCTCGAGCGAGGGCCGCGCGCACCTTGCGTGCGAGCGGCTACGCTGCTGGCAGCCGCACTTTCTCACGCGTTAGGGTTGTTTAGGGTTTCGTTTTGATCTAGGGTGCGTGTCAACGTAACACGTGGACCTCTGAAAAAGATGTTGACTTTTGACAAAAATCAAGTTTGACTTGATTAGGAAAACGAAGACAAGAAGAATTCAATTCGAAGAAGAACTCTTGAAGACCAAGGAATGCCTTGGGAATATAATTGTAATTAGAGTTGTTTAAGTTAGATAACCCATGTTACTCAGTCAATTACGTATGCTTTATTTATTTTCATGTGATGATTATATGGATGTTAAAGCATTGTCATACATATGAATGTCATCTAGATTAGGTGTGCCTACACATGCATAATAATATGTCATGCATAATTGTCATGTTATATTGTTTTATTTTAATGTGATTAAAATAGGAAACAATTTCATAAATGACAATTGAATAATGAATTTAGTTTTTAGGTGTAAAAACTTGGTAATATCCATTAATTGACTAATCAACAAATTAAAGAGTTTAATTAAAGTGATTAGTTAGATTCTTTATATTAATTAAGATTAATTAGATTAATTACTTAATTAAAAAGAATCGAATAATGAGATTAGTTTTTAGAAGTAAAAACTTAGTAAATCTCATTAATGACTAATCAATCAATTAAAGAGTTTAATTAAATTGATTAGTTTGGTTCTTACATTAATTAAGATTAATAAGATTAATTACTTAATTAAAAGGAACCAAATAATGACATTAGTTTTTAGGAGTAAAAATTTGGTAAGTCTCACTAATAACTAATCTATATATTAAAGTGTTTAATTAGATTAGTTAGGTCCATTTAATGTTACATTTAATTTGATTAAACATTAATGACATAATTGGACCAAATAATGTGATTTAGTTTTAATAGTTAAAACTTGATAATTTCACATTTAATTTCTAGTTTATTTAAATAGTTTATGTAAATTAGAAATTGAAATAATAAATTATATTTTAAGAGTTAAAATTGAATAATTTATTATAACTAATAAACTCAGATTTTATATTAGCCGTAGAATCTAAGTAAAGACTAGAAACATAGAGTTTTAGAAACTCTTAGTTTAAAGAAAATCATAAATTACAAATAGTGAGTGGGAGAGGGATATATGACATTATATCCCGCAGTCTCCATTGTTAGTTCAACACTGTGAGACTTGAGTGGCGCCTCGTGACTGCTTTGCTTTCGTCCTCCCTACAGAAGGTGTCCACAAGAGTCAATACCAAGGTTGACTTCCTAACGGATAGGTTTTCGGAATGTATTTTGGGACTGACCTAGCCTACCTAGGTACTCTCAAGTTAAGTTCATGAATTCTGAAACGATGGGTCACACTCATAAAGGACTTAATTAAGTTGTTAATTTATTGTCCTGACTAAATCAAAGCGATGGTTGGATAATATAAGAATAAAGAGTTATTCTGTTGTATTATCCGATTAAGAATGTCTCGATCTAACATGCAGGGATTTGACCTAACCTACCTAGGCACTTACTTGTGGGATGTTGGATTATCGTGGCATAGAAACTAATTTTAGGGATTTTTTAGTTCATTAAAATATGCTCATGCATCATGTTTAATTTTATGCCGAACTATAGCATTTGATATGAATGTATGAAATGAATGATATTAATTTAGATTTATGTCTTTAAATATCAGCGTTATCTTCTGTATTATTATTTTCCTCGCAAACGAAACATTAATCGGGATAACTATATTAAGTGGAACACAACGAGAACGCAATCATGGTCTGCATAGACCTTAAATTTGTGCTTACAGAGGAATGTCCTCCAGAGCCTGTAACCAACACATGACCAATTACTAAGGGTAAGACTGGCAAAGCAAATGTTATTACGCCATCTTCTTCTGGTTTTCAAGAAGACGAAGAGGTTTACTGGTAAAGTAAAGGCTAAGCTCAAAATAAAGACCACCTCGACTAACTAAGCAAAAGGAAAAATGTTTCCATTGCATAGAGGTTGGTCATTGGAAGAGGAATTGTCTTCAATATCTCGAGGAGCTCTCCAATAAGAAGAAAGTGAAAAGTAAATCAGATTTACTTATCATTAAATTTTGTTTAGTGGAAGATGATTCTTCACCTTGAATAGTAGATTCAGGGGCCATTAACTAATTTTGTTTTTCTTTACATTGGAATGACTATTGGCAAAAGCTGGAGGAGGGGTCCTTCACTATGCACATTGGAACAGGGGATGTCGTTTCAGTACAAGCAGTGGGAGTTGTTAGACTACAGTTTAATAATTGTTTTCTATCATTGAACAATGTCAATTTCATTCTTGGATTTATAAGGAATTTGATTTTTATATCCAAATTACTTGAAACAGTTTCATAAGGTTTCTTTTAATGATAAATCAGTTATCATTTTAAGAAATGGAATGAATATTTGTTCTGGTATGATAGAAAATAATTTGTATGTTTTAAGACCGTTAATTCATACATCACTGTTTAATACTAAATTGTTTAAAGTTAAAAAACCTAAAACAAAGCGACAAAAGATTTCTCCAGTTGATGACACGTATTGTGGCATCTAAGACTTGGACATATAAACCATGATAGGATAAACAGACTAGTAAAAAGCGGATCTCTAAGTCAGTTAGAGATCGGTATCTTACCTGTCTGTGAATCTTGTCTGAAGGGTAAGATGACCAAGAGACCTTTTACAGGAAAAGGGATTAGAGCCACGCAACCACTTGAGCCTATACATTCATACGTCTGCGGACCAATGAATGTTAGAGCTAGAGGTGGTTATGAGTATTATGTTACATTGATTGACGACTACTATAGATACGCGTATGTTTACCTAATGTAACGTAAGTTGGAAACTTTTGAAAAGTTCAAAGAATTCCGAGCTGAAGTTGAAAATCAATTAGGCAAAACAATCAAATCACTACAATCGGATCGTGGGGGTGAGTATCTCGACCAAGAGTTTAAAGACTACATGGTTGAGCATGGGATAGTATCCCAACTCACAGCTCCAGGTACACCACAACAGAATGGTGTTGCGGAGAGGAGAAATAGAACCTTGATGGAAATGGTGAGATTTATGATTAGTTTCTCATCATTACCATATTTGTTTTGGGAATATGCACTACAAACAGCGACTTACATACTGAATGTAGTTCCATCCAAATCTGTTCCTAAGACTCCCCTAGAGTTGTGGAATGGTCATAAAGCTAGTTTACGACATTTTCGCATATGGGGATGTCCAGTACATGTATTGAAGAATAGGAGTAGAAAGCTGGAACCTCGTTCACAAGTATGTTTATTTATAGGGTACCCAAAGGAAACACGAGGTGGATTCTTTTATAATCCACAAGAAAACAAAGTATTTGTATCGACAAATGCAACGTTTTTTTGAAGAGGATTATATGAGTAATCATAAACCTCATAGTAAGATTGTGTTAAAGGAGCAAGAACCTGGTACGACTAGTGCTTAGTCTACAAGAGTTGTAGACGATGTTATAATTCCACAAACATCTGATAGTTAGATGATTCCTAGTCAGGATACACTACCACCGAGGCGTAGTGAAAGGGTTGTTCGACAACCTGATCACTACTCAGGCATTGGAGAGGCACATGGTGTCGTTTCTAATGATAGTGTGGATGATCCATTGACATTTAGACATGCAATGAAAGATTCTGACAAAGAGGAATGACTTAAAGCCATGAATCTCGAGATGGAGTCCATGTACTCCATCTCAGTCTGGGAACTTGTAGACTTACCAGATGGAATAAAACCTATAGGATGTAAGTGGATCTACAAGCATAAGAGAGGAGTAGACGGGAAGGTAGAGACCTTCAAGGCAAGGCTAGTGGCTAAGGGTTACACCCAGAAGGAAGGCATTGATTATGATGAAACCTTCTCGCCAGTAGCTATGTTTAAGTTTATTAGGATACTCTTATCCATAGCTGCCTATTTCGATTACGAAATCTGGCAAATAGACGTCAAGACTGCATTCTTGAATGGCAATCTAGACGAGAGCATCTATATGTTGCAACCAGAGGGATTTGTATTCCAAGATCAAAAGCAAAAGGTTTGCAAATTGCAAAGGTCTATTTATGGACTTAAGCAGGCGTCTAGATCTTGGAACATTAGATTTGATACTGCGATCAAGACCTATGGCTTTGAGCAGAACGTTGATGAGCCTTGTGTATACAAGAGCATCATTGACAAGAAAGTATTTTTCCTGGTCCTTTACGTAGATGATATCCTACTCATTGGGAATGCCGTAGGATCATTGTCGGAGGTAAAGGGTTGGCTTGCTAACCAATTCCAAATGAAAGATTTGGGAGAGGCAAGTTATGTTCTTAGGATCCAATTGATAAGGGATCGTAAGAACAAACTATTAGCGTTGTCTCAAGGATCGTATATCGACAAGATACTTGTGCGATTCTCTATGCAGAACTCCAAGAAAGGTAGTTTATCTTCAAGACATGGAGTTCACTTGTCTAAGGAACAGTGTCCTGAGACACCTCAAGAAATTGAGGATATGAGATGGATTCCCTATGCGTCTGCAGTAGGCAGTCTAATATATACTATGCTATGCACAAGACCCGACATCTACTTCGCAGTGGGAGTAGCTAGTAGATATCAGTTCAACCCAGGATTGGATCGTTGGGTTGCTGTTAAGCATATTCTCAAGTATCTTCGGAGAACGAGAAACTATATGCTTGTATATTCCCATCTGAATTTGATTCCATAGGGATATACAGATTCTGACTTTTAGTCAGACAAGGAAATCCATGTCTAGGTTAGTATTCACCCTTGGTGGTGGAGCCATAATTTGGAGGAGTATTAAGCAATCTTACATTGCTGATTCCACTATGGAAGCCGAGTATTTAGCAGCTTGTGAAGCAGCTAAGGAGGCTGTTTGGCTCCGAAAGTTCTTGAGTGATCTGGAAGGTATTCCAGATATGGATAGGCCCATGACACTTTATTATGATAATAGTGGAGTTGTGGCCAATTCCAAAGAACCAAGAAGCCATAAAAGAGGGAAGCATATAGAGAGGAAATATAATCTCATCAGAGAGATAGTGCAGCGAGTAGACGTGGTCATGACGAAGATTGCGTTGTAAGATAACCTGGCTGATCCATTTACAAAGACCTTGACGGCTAAAGTGTTTGAAGGTCACCTAGAGGGTCTAGGATTACGAGACATGTCCCAACTGCTTTAGTACAAGTGGGAGATTGTTGGGATTTATGCCCTAAAGCTTGTAATTGTAAATGGTTAAAGACAATAATAAGAATTATTCAGATTATCATTCAAGTTCATAAAATGTTTTATATTCAGTAATACATTCGTATTGTGCAAGAACATCCTAGATTGCAAGATGTAATCTCATAATGAGTATATGATGGTCATATACAGAGAGGATTCATTTTGAGACGTGCAATCTAAAGAGTCCGTAGAGAACGAACAAAGCTGGGTACTTTGTTTGTTATTAATCTACTGCTGCGGTCCATTCTGTAAAGTACGGCGGTTTTATCCTAGACCGTTCATGTAGTTAACATGAGAATGGAGGCACCTTATATGATGAGATCATATAGGACTGGGCCACGATTTATATGAATCTCTCACCAAGATCCGTTAGTAGATGAGATTCATATATAATCGATAAACGATGGCTATTTATAGGTGATCTTAATCCTGAGTGTCTTATTGACTCCTTTAGGTTAGATAATGGCTTTTGATTTACCATGAGTGAGGTTGATGAGAATCTCGACCAATACCTCCGTATCTTGGAGCTGTGGTTTGACTTGTGGCTGGGAAGGTTTGAACACAATAGTGGAATCCACTCCTTCTTGATTGAAGTAGATGAGTAGTTCCCTTAAGGGTTGATTCGGGGCTTGAACGATTATGAGCGCTCTCCTTCTTCCGTGAGGAAGACAAGATTTAATTGTTCATTAGAGAATCAATGGTACTTAAAGGAAAATATATTTCTAGTGGGCTATAACGGACTTTATGACTCAGCTCTAGTTATGAACTATTTGTGGAGGATCACACTATATGCAATTAGCTATATCAATGGACACTGAGACTTCAGATTGTATAAACACGTCTACAGTTCTGACAGTGCAGCCTCGGGTTTTTAGTGGAATAACTCCGAGGTTAATAATCGTGAAATATTAATTAAAGAGTTTTAATTAATATTACTAAGTATTATTGGAGCTCAAAACTGTGGGTCCATTAGGTCCCCTTGCTAGCCCTTATGGTTGTTGGTAACGAGGGTCACGGTAGATTAATTGGATGGTCCAATTAATAGTGTTACGAAAGTAATGCGATAAAAATAAAAGAGAATAATTAAATAATGTGATTATTTAATTAATTAAATATTTAATAAAATAATAGAAATTAATAATTTTGAATTATTAATTCTATTTATTAAATAAGAGGTCATGTGATTAAATAATGACTAGGACAAAAGAATTAAAATAATTAGATTATTTTAATAGTCCAAAAGGTCACAGGTTTAAGTCTTTAGGGAGACTAAAAATAAATAGGATTTAGAATCCTATTTTGACTTGGTCAAATTAAAACCCTAAAGGACTACTAAATAAGTGTTATATAGTTAGGAAAAACCTAACCAAACACACAAGTGAAAAAAAGAAAGAGAATTCGGCCACCAAAGAGAGAAGAAAAGAAAAAAAAAGTTTTTTCTGACTCTTCCCTTTTTTGCAGGACTCGGCCGGCGTTCTTTGCACGTGACCTTCATCTCTTGCCGTGACGTGCCCACACACACGTTGTCAGACCTTGTATCATAGCTCGGAAGATCTGGTGGTAGATCGAGGAATCAGAAAAAAGAAAATCAAGAAAAAAGTATGTAGTTTCTAAAGTCTTTTTCTGCATATATACAGGAACTCGTTCCTGATTAAAAAAGGTTTTCAATATAAGAAAAATTTTTGAAATCCAATTCCGCATGTTATACGATAATCAAAATTTTTTCTAAAAACTCCCTTCAAGTAGTGCCAAAGAAAGGGGGAATCACGGTTGTAAAGAATGACAACAACAAATTAATTCCCACCAGAACAGTTACAGGTTGGAGGGTATGCATCGATTACAGGAAGCTGTACACTGCAACAAGAAAAGATCACTTCCCGCTTCCATTCATTGATCAAATGTTAGAAAGACTGGCAGGGCACGCTTATTATTGTTTCCTAGATGGCTACTCAGGATACAATCAGATACCTATTGCACCTGAAGATAAAACAAAAACAACATTCACTTGTCCTTATGGGACTTTTGCCTACAGGAGAATGCCTTTTGGTTTATGTAATGCACTAGCAACCTTTCAACGATGTATGATGGCTATCTTTTCTGATATGGTTGAGCGGTTCATAGAGATCTTCATGGATGACTTTTCTGTGTTTGGTTCATCTTTTGATGCATGTTTGGCCAATTTGGCTTTAGTGCTTAAGAGACGAATCTAGTGCTCAATTGGTAAAAATGTCACTTTATGGTGAAAGAGGGCATTGTCTTGGGTCACAGAATTTCGTCAGCTGGCATTAAGGTGGATAGGGCAAAGATTGAAGTTATTGAGAAGTTATCACCACCTACATCTGTGAGAGGAGTTCGCAGTTTTCTGGGCCACGCCGGTTTCTATCGTCGGTTCATCAAAGATTTCTCCAAGATCATCAAGCTTCTATGTAACCTTTTATCTAAAGAGGTAGCATTTGAGTTTAATGAGGAATGTCATATTGTATTCCAGCAGCTGAAGAAGGAGCTCACCTCTGTACCAATCATCACAGCACCTAATTGGAATCTACCATTTGAGTTAATGTGTGATGCAAGTGATTATGCTGTGGGGGCAGTGTTGGGTCAGAGAATTGAAAAACGCCTTCATGTTATCTACTATGCGAGCCGTACCTTGACAGATGCTTAAATCAACTATGCCACCACAGAGAAGGAGTGTTGGCCATAGTGTTTGCCTTCGAGAAATTTCGGTCATATTTGGTTGGGGCCAAAGTGATTGTGTACACTGATCACTCAGCGATCAAATATCTCATGTCGAAGAAAGATGCCAAACCGAGACTCATTCGATGGGTCTTGCTACTTCAAGAATTCGACTTGGAGATCAAGGACAAGAAGGGAACAGAAAACCTCGTGGCAGACCATCTAAGTCGCCTAGAACATGATAGCAATGAAGAGAAGGTAAGTATTCCCATTGATGACTCGTTCCCTGATGAACAACTCTTTGTTTTGCAGGCTTTAATGACCCCATGGTATGCTGATTTTGTGAACTACTTGGTGAGCGAGATCTTTCCTCCAGATTTGACCTACCATCAGCGGAGGAAGTTTTTCGCCGGCGTGAAGTACTATATGTGGGAGGAACCATACTTGTTCAAGTATTGTTCTGATGGTATAATCAGGAGATGTGTACCAGAAACGGAAATAAGAGATATTCTCTTGCATTGCCACAGTTTGGAGTGCGGAGGGCACTTAAGTGCTTCGAAGACGGCCGTGAAAGTTCTTCAGTCGGGCTTCTACTGGCCATCAATATTTCAGAACGCCCGGCGCTTTGTCGACTTATGTGATAGGTGTCAGAGAACAGGCAATATCAGCCGCCGGAACCAAATGCCTCTAAACCCCATCCTAGAGGTCGAGTTGTTTGACTTGTGGGGGGTTGATTTCATGGGACCATTCCCCATGTCTTTCAACAACCAGTACATTCTGGTAGCGGTTGATTATGTCTCTAAATGGGTGGAAGGCATAGCCACGTCGACAAATGATGCGAAGGTAGTGCTGAATTTTTTCAAGAAAAATATTTTTTGCAGGTTCGGAACACCTGCGGGCAGTCATCAGTGATGGCGGTTCACACTTCTGTAACCGGCAATTTGAAGCGCTACTCAAGAGGTATGGAGTTACTCACCGTATCACCACACCGTACCACCCTCAGACAAGTGGGCAGGTGGAAATATCAAATAGGGAAATCAAGTAGATCCTGGAGAAAACGGTGAATAGTTCCAGAAAAGACTGGTCAGTCCGGCTAGATGATGCATTATGGGCCTCTCAGACAGCCTTCAAAACCCCTATTAGGATGTCACCTTATAGGTTGGTTTACGAGAAATCATGTCATCTCCCAGTGGAACTCCAGCACAGGCTTATTGGGCAGTCAAGGCACTTAATTTTGACATGCACTTAGCAGAGGAGAAGTGCCTATTACAGCTGAACGAGTTAGAGGAGTTCCGGCTAGATGCGTATGAGAATGCCCGAATTTATAAAGAGCGCACCAGGAGATGGCATGACAAGCATATTGTGCAGAAAGAGTTTGAGGTGGGGCAGAAAGTCCTTCTTTTTAATTCTCGCCTGCGGCTCTTTCCAAGAAAGTTGAAGTCACGATGGTCCGGGCCATTTGAGATCGTAAAAGTATACCCGTATAGGGCTGTGGATATCAAGAACATGAGTGTAGAATCGTTCAAAGTTAATGGGCAACGATTGAAGCTATACATCGAGGGAAGAGCCTTGCCACCCAAAACCTCGATGGCGTTGCTCAACTCCACGTGATAGGGCATACAGTCAAGCTGTGACTACAAACAAGTGCTTCTTGGGAGGCAACCCAAGTTCTTCAAATTTTAGTTCTTTTGAATTTGTTTTAATTCTTTTGCATTTGGTTTGTTTTTCGTTTGAGTTTTGTTGTTTAAGCTTTATAAATATTATTATTGATGTTTATTTATTCTTACACAGGTAGCGCAATGAGAAGGGGAGAAAATTCTGGCCATGCAGGGTGAAAAACAGAGACTCGCGACCAAACTCGCGTGTGTCTCTGGAAATTTTTGGGTATTGGCCTTCTCGACTTCACTCGCGACTTGCCAAGTTGCGGGTAAGTCACGACAAACCCTAAATGGTTAGTGAAATGGTGCGTTTTCTGTCAAACCTAGGGAAATTGGCCTTCGCGACTTGAGTCGCGATTTGCCAAGTCGCGACCGTGTTTAAATAGTGAAACCTGACCTTAGCTGCCGCACAAGGTAAATCCCACATTCTTGCACTTTGAAAAATTCTCTCAATTCTTCTCTAGGCCGATTCACCTTCTTTTACTTCCTCTTGGGTTTCGCAAGCACACGGTATGTATCTCTCACTCTCCAAACCTCTCTAGTTTATTTGTAGATGAATTAAGGGTGGTTTTGGACCTTTTGGAAGTGTTTTGCATTGAGGTTGAATCTAAAATGTAGTTTGGGGGAAGTTTGGTAGGCTATGATGACTATTGAAGTGTTTGGATGGTGAATTCGTGCTATACATGTGTTATATGTTGTTTACATTTTGTGGTTCTTTTGCTTTTGATGTGTTATTGGATGATGATTGTGTGCTAGTTTTCATGTTGATGTGCTTCATTAGTTGAGTTGATGTTTTCGATGGTTGTTGATTATGTGTTTTCGTGTGTTTTCGATATGTATATCGGTTGAAAACCTAGAATTTCCTGATACGCTTTGCGTTTGGAAAACATAGGTATAACAATGCCACGTACGTTTCGATGTGAGTAGTTTTGATTTTGTTTTTTTTTTTTTTTGTGTTTTGTTATTTTGTTTGTTTCAGGATTGCCCAATGTCATTCCAGGGTGAGTCATCACGGGCTGTTAGCCAGCGGAGTCACAAACGACCGCTCCGAGTCAATCCCGACTACAAAGAATGCAAGCGTATGTTCCATAAACGGGTGTTATATTTGGAGTGAGGTATTGATGTTGCATCCATGGACGGGACAGTGATACCAACTGTTATCGCCGATAGGCAGTGGGAACGTTATGTGCAGCATCCCAATGATGCCAGCGAGAAGTTAGTTAAGGAGTTTTATGCCTCCATAATCCCTAAAGATTTCTTCGTATACGGGACGATACTGGTACAGGGGATTCCAGTGACACTAACTCCGAAGATAGTGAACAATATTTTCCACTTGCAGAATTTTCCTGAACCAGTAGGCGGTTGGGTCGACCATGAATTTTTTTCAGCCATATAATTGGGATTTGGCGGGATCATTGCTAGCAGATGAAGCCTACCACCGATGGGTGTTTCAGGATCAGGAGCTGATTCACTCTGAGCTCAAGGCTGATATGGCGCAGTGGCACATCTTCTACAGCCATTTAATCCTTCCCAAATTACATCGGACTACACTCACTTTTGCCGGTGGCTAAGACTCCATTCAGCATTCAGCAGGGGCTGCCATTGGACATAGGGCAAATTATTATCAGTGAAATTCACTACTCAGCAACTCAGACCAAGGGAGTCCTTCCTTTTCCCTGCTTGATCACACGTTTTTGTGAGATGACAGAAATTAATATGAGTGCTGTGGGAGGTCAGATGCATGCTCCGCAGGTTCCTCTTGGCCGCCATACTTACAACCGATTGGTTAAGGCGAGGACTGTGCTTCCAGACGCCTAGGGAGCTGAGGAGGAGAGGGAGCATGAGCAGGGTCTAGGCCAACAAGGGGCCGCACATATGGATGAGGGGTAGCACCTAGCCCCATCTGCGCATGACGATCGCCTCTTGACAGCCATAACAGCAATGCAAGCATCCTTCAAAGGGTGATTGGATCTTATGGAGGCCAGGATTAACTCCCGATTGGACGTCGTGGAAGAAATCATGATAGGTTTGGAACGCCGGATGACTACCATGGGGAACAAAATCGATAGAATCGAAACCGTCGCCATTTAGCAGTTCTCTCGCAGGCACTCCAGAACTCCACCTGCCGCCATCCGGTCGATAGGACATTGGGTTTGTTATCATTCTTTTCTTTATTTATCGTTTTTTTTTCTGTCTTGTTTGTCTCATGTGTTGTTTTGTTTTTGCCTTGAGTTATGTGGGGTTCCACTTCTAAGCCAAAGTTAACATTGGGGACAATGTTGATCTTAAGTTTGGGGGTGATTTTGTTTGGTTGATGTGTTTTGTGTTTTTTTTTTTATTTTGTTTGGTTGTTGTGCTTGTGTGCTTTGTGATATATGTTTAAGTAAAAAAAAAAAAAACCTTGAACATCATTGAACCTTATTGTTGCAGGGCATATACTTTCAGTTAGGAATCTGTTGCTAGTTTCTGCAAGGAAAAGTTGAAATGTTAGGTACCACTCAGGACTTTTAAAATGCTTTGCACCGTGTCTTGTTGCATTCTATGTTTCTTTTTCGGAAAGCATGCATAGACCAACCAACTAGGTTTAATAGTGGAGACTACCTGGTAAGCGATTTGAGCTATTAACGTTTTGTCTGAGCGCAGGTTTTCTTGTTCTAATCTGATACACTCTTCTTGATTTATTTATCATATGTAGATAGATCTCTATAGGTTTTGCTTTAGACACGACTAAACTTATTTATATGAATATCACTTGCGTGCATTGCTGTTGATATGGTTGATTCTTGTGAAAGGATGCAGGCTATGTGTGTATTAACCAGTAAAAAGGCATTTTCCCTACCATGTGGCATGCTCCATTAGCCCTTTGAAACCAAACACGCAAACCATTTCTAAAGTCACCAATACGAAAACATATCCAAGCCTGATTGATAAAAAGCCTTACCCGTTGAGCTTGGGATCGACTAGAGATGTGTCATTAATAGAAAAGGAGTATTTGTTTTTGAAAAAAATGTGGATAGGGAAAATAAAAGGGAGTGCCATAAAAAAAAAAAAAGTTGTTTAGACTGTTGTGAAGAAAAGAAAGAAAAAACCAGTAGAAAACAACAAAAGAAGGGTTCATAGAGAAAATTAATGGGTGTAAAAAGACTTGAAGAAGATTGAGTAAATCAAGAAATCTCTATAATAATGATTCTAAAGCTCTTGTTTGAACCCAAAAATATTCCGTTCTTTCCATAACCCTCACCCTTGGCCCTATTACAACCGATTAAAAGACCTACTGATCGCTTGATGATTCCAATCCGATAGTTTTGCATGCAAAGTGAATTCTGTGGTTCTTAGTGTCTGAATCCGTTCATGAGATCTTTTGTTTAATCTGAGCGTCATTTGTTTAATCCAATTCGCATATGTTGTTGAGTGTTGCCTAGGATCTAAGCGACTTGAGTGAAATTACTTGAGAGGCTAGAGTCGAGGCGAATTACATCCTGGTAGTCGGTTAAATGTTTGCTTTCGTTTAAGGCTCATAGAATGTTACTTGTGCGTGGCATGTAGTATAAAATTTAATGAGTGGATGCTTTCAAATCAGTTCTATTGCGGGTGCAAATAACTGTTCTTGACATAGGTTTATGTTTAGCATGATTTTGTTTCTTTGATGCTCAAGCTGTGTGTTTGTGGGTATCGCCGCTGGTAAACCCTCACGAGACTACAACTCGTCTACTAGGGACACCTAGGGGTTTAAAGGCTTGTGGCACATGCTAAGTGTCATCGTGTTACCTACGAAAGTGGTTTAGGTTAGTTATCTAGTGTAGATTTGAAAACCCTATGTGTTTGTGTCAATGTTTTCCTGTTTTGAATTTCGTGTGTTGGTCGTTTTGCTTTCTTTTCTCTCATCTTTGCTTGAAGATGAGCAAAAGCTAAGTTTGGGGGTATTTGTTGGCACCATTTCTTGTCGGAAATGGAACTTCATTCACCCGTACTTTTGTCCAGTTTAGAGCGATTATGGGAAATATTTGATGGGTTTATTGGGTGTGCAGGTTGCTAGGTTCCGTTGGCGATTCCAGTTGATCTCAGCCAAAAACGAGTCTTGAATGTCGATTCGATGCTCGCCATAGTTCGAAGACTGCATTTCAGCTCTTCCAGAGAAGACTCACGAGTTGGGGTCGCGACTTGCTCGCGACCTTGCCAACTCGCTAGGCTAAAAATTCAGCAAATGGACCGAGACACACAGCAACTTGGCTCGCGACTTCCTCGCGAGTTGGTCAAGTCGCGATGACCATCAAGGCAGCCAGGGACCAAGACACACGCGACTTGACCCGCGACTTACTAGCGAGTTGGTCAAGTCGCGAAGGCAAAAATCTAGCCAAGGCCGAGGCACACTCGAGTTGACTCGTGACTTGGCCCGCGAGTTGCCAAGTCGTGAGTAACGAATAAGTGGCAATGCTAGTTGTCAGTATAAAAGAAAAACGGGATTTTGAGAAGAGGGGATCGAGACTTAACAGAAAAACAGAAGGGAGAGAGAAAGAAGGAGGAAGAAGAAGAGAGAAGAAGGCCTAGGAGACTAGCCATCGGATCGACTCATCGGACGACTTCAATCACTCGTAGGAGTCAGATTTGTGCACGGAGAAACTCAATCAAATCGGGTTCAGACGAGAGTCCAGCCGTTTAGAGTTTTTCTATCACAATCTTTTCCTTAGTCTTTTGTTATTGATGTTACTCTTGATAACACTTAATATGTATTCTTATTTCTTAAGTATGAACTAATTCCCTATACTAGGGATGATGATGGATCTTACTATGAATTATGATTGAGATTAATACATACTTGGGTGAATTAAGTTATTCAATTGAGTGTTGATTTAATGCTTTATTGATTGTGTATTGCTTGATCACCAATATCCAATATCTTGTTGTTATGGGTTAAGTACCGAGAGGAGATGCTCACAACGTGTTCGATAAATCAACACCATAACTTAGGAACCAAATAGAGATATATTGGTGTGAGTTATGTGATTAAATATATTTCTGTGTTTATTGCATTCTCATATAGTTAACAGTCATCGAGAGATAGGGTGTTAGTATATGTTGAATAGGTTCGATTTACCTTGAGAGAGGACTTCGGATAAATATATAGCATGATCGTCAATTGTTGACTTGAACATCCAGGCATAGTTATCTTACATCATAAGGATTAGTTGATGAAATCGGATTCTCTAGTCCCTCTCGCCTCTGATAAGATTCACATCATAGTTATAGTTTTAAAGTTGTTTAGGTTACAAGTTACTCATCACAATTCTTGAATTAGTATTCTAGATAGTATTAGGCGTGGTTATTGTCAGTATTCAGTTATCAATCGTCCTCGTGGGAATGATAATCAGAACTCACTATTATATATTACTTGTGTCGATCCCGTTTACTTGCAGGTACAAAAAGGCGTAATAACGTCCTCTCTTCACTGAAACACCGATCGTGCCCCTTCGCCGACGACATCCACAGAACAACAGCACTTGCTGACCGCCCCTTTGCTAGCGACACCCACCGGCGTTGAATCCGACGTCGACAAAGTCGAGAAGAACGACGAAGAAGATTGTGACGATATTGTCAACTGATTCGAACTCGTTTGAAAGGTGGGTTTCGATTTTCTTAAGTTTTTTTTGTTTGTTTTGAATGAGTTTTGTTTGATTTGTATGAGTTTTAAATAAAAATTGATTTGTTTGTTTGATGAGAAAATGAATTTTATAGTGAATTTATTTTTGATTGGGTTTGATTGTTTTTTATTGTGTTTGATTGAGTTTGAAGATTGATGTTAGTTTTTGTTTGGTTGTTTAGGTGGATGTGGAAATAGATGTTGCTGCTGCAGGTATGCCGAAGAAGAGAAAGTTTAAAAAGTTCAGCTTCAGAGGGGTCGATTTGGATGTGCTTCTGGACATGTCACCTACCTCTAATTCCCTCATCCCTCTGATTTCAGCCACTGGTAGTAGATATTTTAGGCATTCTCTCTCTCTCTCTCTCATTATATATATATATATATATATATTTTTGCATACAGTGATATAAGCCTATCAATAATGTAAGATATTTTACATTTTATCTTACTAGAATTCTGGCATAGATATGATTTCCTTGCAAAAAAACCTGTAATGAATAAAAACACTCAATCCCAATAAGTCTCATTCCCATTTAAGCTGGAGTTAGCTATCTGAATCCGTTGCTTCTGTTAGCATTCTCATGGTATTCTTCTTAGCATTCTAGGGCTTTGAACATATTGAAGCCTTAGTTTCTTCTTTGCTTCTATTTAATGCTTTATTCATGTTGTCTATGCAAATTGTATTTGTAGTTGTCTATGGTTGATTCTGGTCAGTTTCCATGACTAAGAGTTTCAAGTTCCAAAGGAGCATGAGTTGCTGTGCATGCCGTGGTGTGAGAATTAATAAACATTTGTTTGAAAGCTCTTAAGATAGGAACTATATTTGTTATTTAAATATTGAGTGATTGTATGAGAATTGTTCCTTTTCAAATGAAAAAGAACCGTAAAGAATATTTGCAGGCAGTTTGTATGTATAAAATAAACCTGAAGTACTTAAAGCAATTCCTATTTCTCCTTAATCATTTTGAAAGCTCCTAAAGTACTTAAACCGCTGTGACTCTTCCTGTGACATTTCCAGTTATCTCTGCAGGCACCTGCCTGATTGTGATTCTGCTTTGCACATAAATTCTTGTTGTTCTTATTATCCCAAAGCCACCGAATCCTTTAGGCTGATGCTCAAGTAATGCGCTTCTTACACCAACATTTATTGGAGGAACACCGGCTCTAGCCCTCCTTATGATCAGGTGCCCGAGCACGGGCTCTGGGTTGATTTCGATATTCCGGTGACTACACCGTACCTCTGAAGGGAAAAATATCTTTTTCGAATAAAACGCAGTGGAAATAGGTTTTAAATTTTTTCTTTTTTGCTGAAAACTCTTTTTAAAAACGAATGTGTTAATGTACATACGCGAATAGAATATTTACACTACAATTACCTTTGTTACTTTTCTTAATTCTCTGACTTCTTGATTCACCACCAAGCCTTCCAAGCTATGACCCGCAGTGTGACAACGTGTGTGTGGGCACGTCACAAATGCAGAGATAGAGGTTGCAGAAAAGCGGAGAAGACAACTCCTTGCCTTCTTTCTTTGCGGCCGATCTCTACACAAGCAAAGAAAAAAAACTTCCTTTTTTCTCTCTTTTTTGTGTGTTGCCGCACCTTGCTTCTCTTGCTAGGTTATTGCTTAGTTTTGTTCCTGATATGTTATCTTTTATATATATATATATATATATATATATATATATATATCAGAGCTCTAGAGTTTTATTTGATCAAGTCAAATAGGATTCTAAATCCTATTTAATATTGGTCATCTCTAGTGTTTGAACCCTTAACCTCTAGGATTTAAAATAATCTTTATTACCTTATTCCTTTTGTCTTAGTCATAGTTCGAACTTGCAACCTTCTTTTAAATAATTAATAATATTAATAACAATTATTAATATTTATTTAATTATAAATTCATCAATTAAATAATCAATTTATTTAGTTAATTCTCTTAATTAAATCGTGTCATTTTCGTAACACAATTAATTGGACCATCCAATTAATTAACCTATGACCCTTGTTACCATTAACCATAAGGGCTAATAAGAAGATCTAATGGACCTATAGTTTTGAGCTCCAATAATACTTAGCAATATTAATTAAAACACTTTAATTAATATTCCATGATTATTAATCTCGGAGTTATTTCACTAAAAACCTGAGGCTGAACTCTCAGAACTGTAGATGTTTTATACAATCTGAAGTCTCAGAGTCTATCGATATAGCTATTACATATAGTATGATCTTCTACGAGTAGTTCATAATTAGAGCTGAGTCATAATGTCCGTTATACCCCTTTAATTATATCTTTTCCATTAAGAACCATTGATTCTCTAATGAACAATTAAATCCTGTCTTCCTTTACGAAAGAAGGAGAGCGCTCATAATTGTTCAAGCCCCGAATCAACCCTTAAGGGAACTACTCATATACTTCAGTCAAGAAGGAGTGGATTCCACTATTGTGTTCAAACCTTCCCAACCACAAGCCAAACCGCAACTCTAAGATATAGAGGTATTGATCGAGAATATCACATCGACCTCACTCATAGTATGTCAAAAGTCACGATCTAATATGAAGAAGTCGATAAGACATTTAGGATTAAGATCACCTATATACAACCATCATTTGTCGATATATATGAATCTCATCTACTAATGAATATTGGTGAGAGATTCATATAAATAGTTACCCACTCCTATATGATCTCATTATATAAGGTGCCTCCATTCTCATGTCAACTACATGAGCAGTCTAGGATAAGACCGCCGTACATTACAGAATGGACTGTAGCAGTAGATCAACCACAAACAAAGTACCCAGCTTTGTTTGCTCTTTATGGACTCTTTAGATTGCATGTCTCAAAATGAATCATTCTGTATATGATGTTCATATACTCAGTTTGAGATTACATTTTACAATCTTGGATATTATACGCACAATATATAAATGTATGAATAAATAAAGACACTTTTATTCGAATGATAAAACTTTTACTTTTATTTATGTCTAATTACATTTACATTTACAAACTTTAGGGCATAAATCCCAACAGCTTCCGGTGATAGGACATGACCAAGTGAGGTGGGACTTGCGGGTTCGACACAGCAACTCAAAATTTCTTGTGTTTATGTCCAAAGGGAAATGTCACCACTTTTTGTAAAGAAATCTCTTAGATAACACTTCTATTTAAGACGTACTGGTTTAAATTCCATCCGGAACTAGTTGGGTTCAGAAACTAATAATAGAGTATATATTGTATACATAATACTTGCAAATTATAAGATTTCCAAGCATAGAAACTAAATAAGTGTGATCGGTCATTTATTTTCATATAATTACGATCCTTAAACCGTATCTTTTAATTGCATTCTTGAGTATTTTTGGTGCTTTTGATGTGTTTGTTAAGTGTTTGTAGGTTTTAGGTGTTTCTCTCGGAACCGCGCGAAGTTTGAAATTTTTGGTCCAAAACCGTAATTTTCTGGCAGGGAGCGTCGCGATCTGTCCGTCGCGACCTACGGTCGCGCTGTGCTGATCGCGGTGGAAAATGTGGATCCAGGCAGAAAGCAGCGCGACAGCTCACCGCGACCACAGGTCGTGATGAGGTGGTCGCGGTGAGAGTAAGTTCCTTGGCAGAGAGCATGGCGAGCAGCCCATGGTCGCGGTGATGGGATCGCACTGAATGATGAGGCCTTGGCAGTGAGCGCCGCGATCAAGCTAGCGCGACCTTAGCTCGCGGTGCAGCTCGCGATGAAACAGTCCAAGCAATCCAGTGAGCACCGCGACCAAGCCAGCGCGACCACAGGTCGCGGTGGTGATCGCGGCGAGGTTTTTCCAGCAAACCCTAAATGCTTCTATAAATAGAAAGTGAGGAGAGAGAAAGGGGATCTCGAATTTTGAGGAACAAGACAAGAAAGAGAGAGAGAAGGAGGAAGAAGAAGAGAGAAGAGGGTCTAGGAAGCTAGCCATTGGATCGATTCTCCGGACGTCTTCAATCGCTATACGGATTCGGATTCGTGCACGGAAAAGCTCTACTAATTCGGTTTCGATGAGAGTCAACCCCATTGAGTTTTTCTATCACAATCTTTCCTTTAATCTTGTATTATTCATGTTGTTTTTGATATATAATATTATGTATTTTTGTTTTCTAGTGATGAACTAATTTATTACACTAGGGATGATGATGGAACTTGCTATGACTTTTGATTGAGATTAATGAATGTTGGATGAATTGAGTTTTATGATTGAGTGTTGATTTAATATTTAATTGATTCTATATTGATTGATCACCAATATTCGATATCTTGTTGTGGTGGATTAAGTACCGAAAGGAGACGCCCACCACGTGTTCGATAAATTGCCACAATGACCTAGAAACCAAATAGAGATATATTGGTGTAGGTTATTTGATCTAAATATGTTTCCATATTTAATGCATTCTCGTATATTTAGCATCCATCTAGAGGATTTCGGATAATTTGTTAACATGATCATCAATCATCAACTTAGACATCCATACATGATTATCTCATATCATTAGGATTAGTAAGTGAAATCGGATTCCCTAGTTCCCATCTCCATTGATAAAAAGATATTTTAATTTCAAGTTTTCATTCATTTAGAATATAAATCACAAATCACAATCTTTGAATTGATCATCTAGATAGTATTAAGCTTGGTAAATTTCAGTACTCAATTTCTAAACGTCCTCGTGGGAACGATATTCGGACTTCACAAATCTATATTACTTGAGCCGACCCCGTATACTTGCGGGTACACAAAAGGCGTGTTAAAGTGCTATTTAGAGAAGAAACAAAATAAGTGGGAACAACTTTAACGTTGCTGGGAACGTTAAAGTTGTTCTCACCAACGTTAAAGTTGTTCCCACCAGCGTCAAAGTTGTTTCAACGTTAAGTTATTCTCAGGAACAACTTTAACATTCGAACCAATATTAAAATTGTTATCAAAAATCAAATTTGCTCCTCTTTATAACGTTAAGTTATTTCCCGGAACAACTTTGTCGTTGGTGAGAACGTTAAAGTTGTTCCCACATTAACTTGTTCTCGGAAATAACTTTAATGTTACGCCTAACGTTAAAGTTGTTCCCAAAAGTCAAAGTTGTTCCCACGTTAACGTGAAGTTGTTCCCAGGAGCAACTTTGACGTTGGTGGGAACGTTAAAGTTGTTCCCACCAACGTCAAAATTATTTTCAAAAGTCAAAGTTGTTCCCACGTTAACGTTAAGTTATTTTGGGGAACAACTTTGACATTACTGGGAATGTTAAAGTTGTTTCCACCAACGTTAAAGTTGTTCCCATGTTAACATTAAGTTGTTTTTTAAAATAACTTTGACGTTGCTGGGAATGTTAAAGTTGTTTCCACGTTAATTTGTTCCCAGAAATAACTTTAACGTTATGCTCAACGTGAAAGTTGTTCCAAAAAGTCAAAAGTTATTCCCGCCACTTTTTGTCCCAGCATTTTAGCCAGTCCCTTTTACCCTACAACCATTAAGTTGATAGTTAAATTTAATTGTGGTCAACTAATGACAAGACAAGGAGTCTTAAGGCTCGTTTGGTACATAGGATTGGCTTAGACTGGACAAGACTGAGTCTTAGATCCATGTTAGGTATGTCACTGGACTAATTTAAGTGGGACTAAGCAGTCCTGGGCCTATAAAAAAACTGGGGTTGTGCTTCACTATGAGTCCCATTCAAAACATGGGGCTTACTTTGTCCCCTCTCTAATCAGTCCTCCCTAGTCCTCTCCTCGCACACGCCATAATTTCCTGATCCCTTCCCAGTTCCTAGGTCCCACTCCACCTAGCCTTTGGTTTGTCTCTCTAGTGTCGCACCCTTGCTCCTCATGCCGTTAGCCACTATCGCTCGTCGATCTCTACGCTGCCGGTCGCCAAACATTGCAGCTCTTCACGCTGTCGGTCACCAAATGCTGCTGAGGCTAGTGCTGCTGCTTACAATAAGCTTGGGATTCCTTTAGAGAGTGAACATCAGCGCGGGGCTTGAGTGTGTTTGTTTGTGAGTTTTTTTTTTTGGTTTTGTAATGCTTTGATACTTGATTAAATGTGAATTTTTATTTGATGGGTATGAATTATGAAGTGGGTTTGATTCATTTTGTTGTTTTGTTTATTTTGTTTGATGGGTGTGAACTTGATTTAATTGTTGTGACTTAAAAGTTTATTTTGCGTTTTCTTTAATTGGGGTTTTGATTGCTAAATTGTAATCTTGAATGCTTTCATACTATCAAAATAGAGAACTTATTGGTTGTCAGTGACACTTTTGAATGAGTTAAATTGTGAATTGACACCGTCCTAAGTCATGACTTTAGAGAAAGCACCACATAGATGTTTGATGCTATGCCACAATGAGAGTTAGTTTATGGCCTTAGAACTGTGAAACTTAGTCTTTAGGCTGGTCATTTGTATTTTCCTAAGTGGCTGAGGTTTACGTGTACAAATTTTAGTTGTCATCAAATATTGTTCCAAACAAATTTTACATTGTAGAATGAAACAACCTTAATAGGGAATTTAGAAGTCATCATAAACATGACCAACATGATCAATGACTCTTGAGGTTTTTGGTATATGTCAGTATGAACTCTTGGAATAATTGAAATCGAAGGAGAGGGGAAGTGAGTAGTAAGACTGAAGCAATTGTTTTAGGATAAAAATTGAACTGTATATCATTAAATTGTTTGAGTAGCTGATTGTGTCTGATCGTTACTCGTTAGAGTGTAATGCTGAATTTAGAGAAGCATCATTGTGATAATTCGTAAGTGAATGAGATAGTCATTATGCCAGCCATTCTTTTGAATTCTCGCTTGTTTTCATAATAGTTGAATGTTTGAGAGTCCCTTTACAATATCAAGGTAGTGATGCTGCTTTGCTGAGTATTTTGTTTCCTTGCATATTATGATAGCGACTGAACTCCAAGGTTGGATATTAGCTATCTCTAGGAAGTGACAATGAAAAAGTTAAGCAAGTTACTGTGGGATAGAAGAACCACCAGCACACATTACTGACATCTTTAGGTTTGATGTTCGAGCTATATCTTGTATATAGAAAAAATAATTTTGCAATTGCTTTTAGGACTCTTGATAGGATTTTTATGTTTGTTTTGGATAGCATATTGATACAAATAATAGGAAAATAAAAAAATATCAGAAAAATATTTGAAAGTTAAGGAAAAAGTTACATAATCAATTGAAGCAACATAAGTGGCTGTTATTTCATTTTGAACTAATATCATACAAAAAATCTATCAATAATATTTTATATTTATAATTTTATAAAATAAAAAAAATAGTTCGAAAAATAGTCCGAAACAACACCAAACACAATTCTGGACTATTTTAGTAGTCCAGCTCCTTAGTCCGATGTAGTACCAAATACAAGTCAGGACTTAGTCCCAGTCCGGACCAAGCCAGTCTATTCCAGTCTAATCTCAGGGCTTAGTCCAGTCCAAGCCAGTCCTGTCTGCCAAACGAGCCCTTACTGTAATAGTACACATTTTAGGGCAACAAGAAGGAGTCTTGGAGTAAATATAGGCAAAATAATTTTAGGCTGTGAAATTATTTGTCCAAAATTTATGCTAAATAATGTGACATATGAGTTATAACTAATACATTATTCACCACATCATCTATTGTTTTATATAGTGGTTATAACTTACATGTCACATTCTTATGGTATGATTTTAGACAGCCTAACATTACTCTTAAAGATATTTATTAAATATTATACATTTTACGTAAAGACTTAGGCTAAGTTTTAATTCATTCCACTAAAGAACTAAAATTGAATTCTTAAATAAAGATAGAATAAGTGAGCGTACCAATTCGTACCCAAGACAACCTAAATGAAGAAAATGTATTCTTGTGAAAAATACCAGTAATCGCCAAGAGCTCATAGACCGCATATAGCTCTCCAAGTTACCATATTTACTTATATGACCATGTTTTCGAACTTAGATATTTTGACTTGTCTAGAAGTCATGTTTCAATAACCATTATTAAAAACTTTACGTAAAGATTTAAATATCCAATACCTCAAAACATCCATATGATGGTATTCTACTAACATTTCCTAGATGCAGTCACGATGTCTATATCTATAAATGATGTCCTCTATCGATATACACGTGAATACCACCAAACCATCGAGGATAGACTATGCAATATAATCATACTTATTGACCGCTCAAATGATAACGCGTGCAACCATAAGTCTATCATTTATCTCAGAATTGAGATAGACTCTTCGATTGTCTCAGCTGAATACTTTTATTCACTGACGGTTGCAGATAAAGTTTTCTATAGTGATCTTATTCAATGCACCCAGTGCACCAGATGTTGACTCCATTTCTTGATCAAAAATTGACCTCCTATTTTTACCTATCTTTACCTACTTTTGTTCCGTTCTCGGGTAATTTTCGGTTGTTTTTAATGTTTTTCTTGAGTGTGCAGGTTTAGGGATCCAAGTGAAGATTTTATATAATTTTAGGGTAAATGTGTAATTTTCGTAACTTGGTAATAAGGGCCTTTTGTGGAAGCATCTCAGAATTCGGGGCCAAAACTGAAATGTTAGAAAGCTCCTCCAATTTAAGTGAAATGGTGCGTTGCACCAAGAGAAGAAAATGAGACCAGGTGCAAAACGACGCCGTTTTGCACCTGGAGAACAAAAAAAAATAAAAAGGCTGCGACATGGTGCATGTCGCGGCCATGCACTTATGTGCCCTACCTGTTGGGTTTAAAAGGACAGTGAAGAGGAATTTTTGAGGAGACTTGGACAAGCTTGGACGGGGGATTTTGGACGAGGCTTGGGTGGCACTGGACGGCGGTAGTGAGAGGCTTGGCTGGGGGTTGTTAGCTGCGGCCAAGGAGAAGAAAAATGCGAGCAGCTGCTGCAGGAAGAGAGAAGAAATAGGGAGCTGCGAGATCAAGAGAAACGCACCATAACTGTAAGCTGTGTGCTGCGTGAATAAGAAAACAAGGAGCAACAGCTGTGAGGAAGAAAAACAACAACCCAGAAGAGAGAAGCAGCCCAGAAGAGAGAAGGCAGAAAAATCAAAGGGGAACCGCGGAGAATAAATGAGAGACCTTAGGCAAAGCGTTTTTCTTTCTTTTTTCAGTTTATGTGTTTTCTTTTTATTTTTATGTTGATAACTTTTATCTCGGGTTTAATATTTAGTTTCGAGTCTTTGATGATAAACTAAATATATATGCTAGGATGATGATGGATCTTTTTATGAAATTTTAAATGAGTTTATAAATTGTTTTGATTAATGATTATTATTCGGTTGAGTGAGTATTTTGTTTGTAATGCCTCTAAGTGTAATGGCCTGCATTTAGTTGATTTTGTTGTTGTGAGTTATGAATCGAGAGGTGACGTTCACAACGTGTTCATTAAAATGCCCACCACAATTTTGGAGTTAAATAGAGATATATTAACTTATTTTGTGTGATCATTGATAGTGTTATTGTGATTAATGCATTCTCATACATTTAGATATTCATCGAGAGATAGGATATTAGTGTATGTAGGATAGGCTTCGATTTATCTCGAGAGAGGACTTTGAATAATTTAGTTAAAACGATCATCAACTAGTAATAACTCATTTTTATTACATTTGTATTTCCATTCATTAAGACATAATTAGTGAAGTCGGAAATCCTAGCTAGTTCTCCCTTCGATCCAACTCTCATTTTATTTTGTTTTATTTCTTGTTTTATTTAGTTTTAATTAGTTATTTTCACAATCTTCTCGATTTATTCAAATAGTTATAGACTTAGTTAATTTTAATACTCAATACCTAAATATCCCTGTGGAGATAATAATTTACTCACACTTTATTACTTGTGCTGACCTCGTATACTTGTGGGTACAAAAAGGCGTAACACCAGATTCTTTTGTCCAAAGATACTTTGATGATTTTAAACTCATCATATCACATTTGATCCCACTCAAATGCTAACATAAGAATCTACAACTTTGACAAGATAAAGGCGCCCAACCTTGTATCTTAAGTTGTGAATGTTTATTCGAGACTAACTAAAGAATTGTGTCTTCCTCATATATATCCAGATGTACGAACAATTTTTTTGTTTCTCATAGTCTCTTGACTTTATGATTATTTACTTTTGACAATTGATATAATTGCTATAAGATTTGTTAAATCTGAAATCACTTTATTCATATGAGAAAAATTGTCAAATACACTATTACACTCTTGCTATTGAGCATAATCCTAACAATTTCCCACTTGCGCTATAGCAAGAGTGTCATATCTCTTATTCCCATGTTCTCTAGGTGCCCATCAAAACTCTTATGTGGTAGAGCCTTTGTGAAGGGATCCGCTAGATTTTCAACTAATACGATCTTGGCAACCGTTACGTCTCCCCTATGCATAATCTCCTTTAGTAGATGATACTTCCTTTCAATGTGTTTCCCTATTTTATGACTTCTTGGTTCTTTCGAATTAGCCACTGCATTACTGTTGTCACAGTAGATGGTGATCTGCTTATTTATACTGGGAACCACTTCCAAGTCAATCAAGAATTGATGGAGCCACATAGCCTCTTTGGCAGCTTCGCATGTGGTAACATACTCAGATTCCATGGTGGAATCAGCAATGCAAGATTGCTTGATACTCCTCCATATGATTGCGCCTCCTCCTAGGGTAAACATGGATCCTGATGTGGATATCTTGGAGTCAGAATCCGATTGAAAATCAGAATCTGTATACCCAACGGGAATCAAATCCCCACTAGAGTATACCAGTATATGATCTCTCGTTCTCCTAAGATACTTGAAAATATGCTTGACTACCGTGAAGTGATCAGGGTCTGGTTTTGATTGAAACCTGTTAACTATGCCAACAACAAAATAAATATCTGGTCTAGTGTAGAGTATTGCATACACGAGACTTTCAACCGCCGAGGCATATGGAATCCTACTCATGAACTACTCCTCATGCGCATCCTTAGGAGCTTGTTCCTTAGAAAGCTTGATTCCATGCTTGAAAGGTAACAAACCTTTCTTGGAATCCTGCATGGAGAACCTAGACAAGATTTTATCTATGTACGAAGTTTGGGATAATGCAATCGTTCTATTCTTTCTATCCCTTAGTACTTGGATGCCAAGAATATAACTTGCTTCTCCTAAGTCCTTCATATCAAATTGTCTTGCTAACCATTTTTTAACTGATGTCAATACACCTACATCGTTTCTGATGAGTAGTATATCATCAATATAAAGAACTAAGGAAAACCAACTTGTCGCCTTTTATCCTTTTGTATACACAAGGTTCATCAAGGTTCTGAATAAATCCAAAACCTTTCACAGCTTGATCGAACCTTATGTTCCAGGATCTGGATGCTTGCTTCAATCCATAAATAGATCGTTGCAACTTGCATACCTTTTGCTTTTGGCCTTTTTCAATGAATCCTTCTGGTTGCATCATATAGATGCTCTCGTCAAGACTTCCGTTAAGGAAAACTGTCTTGACGTCTATTTGCCAAATCTCTAAGTCTAGAGATGCCGCAATGGATAAGAGTATCCTAATGGATTTAAGCATGACTATAGGAGAGAAGGTTTCTTCGTAATCGATACCTTCTTTCTATGTATAACCTTTAGCTACCAATCTAGCTTTAAAGGTTTCCACCTTACCATCCATACCTCTTTTCCTCTTGCATACCCACTTGTACCCTATGAGTTTTATCCCTTTAGGCAAGTCTACAAGAGACCAGACTTTGTTTGCGAACATAGATTCAATTTCGGATTGCATTGCCTTTTGCTAATGGCGACAATCAACATCCTCCATGGCTTCCTTGAATGTGTAGGGATCATCGTCGTCCGGGAGATTCTCGACAGATTATCCTAGATCCGATATATCATTCGAGTTGTCTAATAAGCCTCCCACTACGACAAGGAATGATAGATTATTGATCTTGTGATGGTGCAAAATTTACAATTGGGCTTGGTTGTGAAACTTCCTATGGAATTGTATCTCCTGAAAGCTCATTTAGGACGATTATACTTTTAGGCACAAATTTATTCATATAGTCCTTTTCTAGAAATTTAGCAGTTCGTAGAAACAAATACTTTAAGATATGAAGGACTGTAGAAATAATATCCTTTCGTTCCTTTTGGATACCCCACGAATATGCATGTTTCTGAACGGGACTCCATCTTTTTTGTCTTTCCTTTCAACACGTGTGCAGGACATACAAATATCCTTAAGTGTTGTAAACTAGGCTTTTGCCCAGTCTACAACTCATGTGATGTTTTACGAATTGACTGAGATGGTACATCGTTTAGAATGTACATTGTAGTTTGTAGAGCATATTGATACGCCTTTTTGTTACCCGCAAGTATACGGGGTCGGCACAAGTAATAAAATGATGAGTAAATTATCGTCTCCACAGGGATATTTAGGCGTTGAGTACTAAAATTAACCAAGCCTATTTCTATTTGGATAATCGAAAGGTATTAAAGATTAAAAATATAAAGACATGAAAATAAAGCAAGCAACCAATATGAGAGATTAGTTAGGGTATTTGAATTTACCTATTCCATCCAATTGAATTTCATGAGAGCACATTGTTGTAGTTTAATTATTCATGTTGATGACCGTGTTTATCTAAATTATCCAAAGTCCCCTCTCGAAGTAAATCGGACCTATTCCACATACACTAATATCCTATCTCTCGATGGTATATCCAAGTGCATGAGAATGCATTAGTCACAATAAACACCCTATGTGATCACACAAGCAAATTAGTATATCTCTATCTAATTCTACTTGTGGTGGACATTATATCGAGCACGTGGTGGGCGTCTCCTCTCGGTACATAACACACAACCAATTTATCATCTAAATGTAGGCCTTCACATTCAAAAGCATTAAGCACAATAATACCACTCAACAACATAATAATCAACCACAACAAATTAAACAATCAATTCATTCAATCATCATAGAATAAGATCCATCAAAACCCTAACTTACAAATTTAGTTCATAATCAAAGATTTACAACTAAACATGTTTTCCAATTAATAAAGAGAGTTACAAGCATGAAAATAAAGAAGGAAAGGGATAGAAAAACTCTAGGTGTGATGAACTTTCGTCCTCCTCCTCATTGGGAATTTGTCTAGCTTCCACTTTCTCCAAATCCAAGCTTGATGGTGAGATTTTGGCTCAAGGATTGAATCCAATCCCTCTTGGTTTCAAGGTGATCTTCTTCTCCCCTCTTTGCCTCTTCTCTTCTCTCTTGGTCTCCTCTTGGTCCTCTCCTTAGAGCCCTAGCTGAATCCCCTCTCTGTTGAGCTCTTTTTCTACTTAAAGACATGGGAAATAAGGTTTCTCGCGTCGCCATCACGACCGTGGGTCGCTACCGCTGGTCGCGGCACAGTGCTCGCGGTGCTCACTGCCAAAAAATTGATGTTTCATCGCGACCAGTGTATCGCGACCTACGGTCGCGGTGCTCACTGGTCCAAATTTCAGGATTGCGCACTGTTACGAAAATGACCATATCTTCCTATAGAAAACTCCAAATCACGAACCGTAAAATGTATTGGAAAGTAGACATCTATATCTTTCCATACATGTAAAGCTAGAAACCCAGTTCATTATCTGGAATTTATGACGGCCTCCGAAACATGACTCATGACTTAACTCTCGACATGAAAGTCGTGAGTCTGCGCACTATTGTGAAAATGAGCATAACTTTCTCTAGACAACTCGGAATCATGAACCGTAAAATTTGCCAGATAATCAGACATCGTGACCTTTCCAGAAATATAAGGTGCTCAACCCAGTTCATCTTGTAGAATTTATGACAGCCTCCAAACGATGACAGCTGTGCACTCCCAAATCTTCAATTTAATCCACCAAAACTCTTCAATTACGCACAAAACCTTATTACCTGTACACTAGAGGAAAACACGTCAAAAGCACCAAAAATACTCAAGAATACAATTAAAAGATATGGTTTAAGGGTCGTAATTATATGAAAATAAATGACCGATCACATATCCCCAAAAAGAATTAGGAAGCGTTGAATAATATAACCATATCTAAAAGAGTCATATTTCTCCTTTTTGCCACCCTATTCTGTTGAGGCGTTCCTGGTGCAGAAAACTAAAAAATTATCCCACTATCAATAAGATGTTACTGAAACTCACCTGAAAGATTTTCTCCACCATGATCAGATCTCAAGATTTTTATGTATTTCTGAAGCTGATTGACAGGCCCCTAACCTGCTATCTTACGCTAGGCGGCCTGTCGGCAACCCCACGGTAGCTTCCCAGTCGAGGCTTGCCCTACTGAAAGGCTTCCGTAAAACTAAGCTGTTACTTATCTTGTAAAATTGAGTAAATTTTATTTTTTATACAAAACTACTTTATTAAAATTTTGGCAGCATGACGGCTGCATTTTTGGACAATTCCCATTACCTGTAAAATAGTTTAAAAGCACTTCTAAATATTGAATACTTTCTCCACAACTCAATCACAAATTTCAAAGTTGGCGAAAGTGGACAAATCCAAGTTTAAATAAAATATTCGTGCACTAAACAAATAATACTTACTTAAGGTATTCTTCAAAATAAAATTTTACATGAGTATTACAAATAAAATATAATACATATTCTTAAAACGGTTACAGTAATGTGTGACTATTCTTGCTGGTCCTGGGAAGTCCCTACAACACCTGCACCTGTACCTGGGGCTGTAGGTTTTATAAAACATAAAAATATAGTGAGTTAAATGAACTCAGTGAGTGTTATTAGTTTCTAAACAATTTAATCTTTCTAATTTAACCTCCCTGAAAACTATACTGAAAAGAATAGAAATTTGTTTTCTAATAACTGTACTGAAATGCACAATAATAAAACTTTTCATGTTTTCTAAAAATTCTGAAATGAATAATAATAATACTTTTCTTGTTTCCTGAAAAAATGTACTGAAATGCATAGTAATAAAACTTATTCTGTTCCTGAAAAAAATGTACTGAAATTTGTATCCTGAAAACAATGTACTAAAATCTGTTTCATGAAAACTATATTGAAATCTGTACTGAAAACTATACTGAAATCGTTTTCCTGAAAGCAATATACTAAAATCTATAATAATGAAACTTTTTCTGCTTTCTGAAAACAGTACTAAGATACATAGCATAATAATAAAACTTTTCCTGTTTTCTTGAAAACTGTACTCAGTGGTGATTATAAAATCATCAAAAATATTACTACTGAAAATCACTAACCACTGATAGCCTTTTTTCTAAGAATACCCTAGATAAAGTACGAGGAACCTCGATTCGCATCGTACTAGTCCTGTGGAGTGGAGGCCTGGGCCTTGGCCCAGCCTAACTCGTCACCCGGCCTCGGCCAAGCCCACTCAATAGATAAACCGATTTACGTAGAGGAATTCCTACATCGCCACATAAAAGCCAGCACGGTAGCTCAATATATACCCCGAAACGTGTAGAGGGCAACACACTGACAACTGATACACTAAGCCCAATTGCCTACTTGGCAAATTCATGGCTAGCATAATACCCAGACACATACCCTGCCATGCACGCCATATCCTTGATCGGTTTTTGAATACTGATATCTGAATGCTTAATTAATATTAGGGATTTGTTATAGGCCAAAATTTATCTTAAAATCTTTAGTTTATTTTCAATTTCAAAACCATGGTCATATTTAGAGAATAAAATCATAACTTTCATAAATTTACATAAAACATATTATGGAAATGAAATGCACTTTGCATAAAATAGTTTTAATACTCACTTAAATAAAATCATAACTTTCATAAAATACACTTTCATAAAATTACTTTAAACACCACTTGAGTAAAATGATAACTTACTATGAATTTACATAAAACATAGTATGAACATAAAATGTACATTTCATAAAATAATTTTACACTCACCTTTTTCGTTACTAACTTTTCGAGCACCACTCCGATTCTTCCTACACATATTCACATTCTCCTTTTTAGAAAATGTCACACTCAAACTCATTCACACAACAACTTGCATGAGAACAATTAAAATCATCCAAACTACTTAAAACAAATCCCTAATTCCTATGGCATTGTTTTGGCCATAACTTGACCATTTTATTTTTGATTCTATTCCTTCAAGTTCCTATATCTAAGTGTGATGTTTAGACACATTTCTAGGCATAAAATTAATCCAATTACATCACATATTATTTTAGCCCTTCACAAGAGCCCATGTCATCATTTTCTTTCAACACTTAACACTTTCTTCTCTTTTCAATTTCCATCACCTCCTCTCACTTAACCACACTTGAATAACCATTACTACACATTAACATGGAGAAAAATTTAACTCAACCATCACACACATGGCTGGCCGAAATCTCATTATGCATTCCCCAAAAATTTTCTTTCAATTTCTTAACATAAATTGCATGAAAATTACATCAATTTCTATACTAGTGCCCTAACATGTATAGATTGAAATTTTCAAGCAAAAATCACACCAAACCCTAGCTTGATCCACACTAATCTTTGTCAACTTATCATACATGACTTTCTTTTGCTTAATAACATCAAATTCAACATCATCCAACTTGATTTAAACTAATTATAACATCAATTCAAGTTTAATTCAAAAATTCCCAACAAACTAGTAACTCACCTTACATCTTATGACCTTAAATTCTCTTGCTTGCCTTGGATACTTGTTTGATGCCTTAATCCCTAAATTCATGCATCAAAATCATCACCCAAACACCAAGAATAAAAAGAACTAAGAGTTTATTTCACAATTCATAAAATTAGTGCATTTACCACTTGATTTCACTTGATATGGTTGAATCTTGCTTTTAGGCTTATAAAGGAGGCTTGTATAGCCTTGAGAACCCTTGAGAATGGCTTGGAAAATGTCTTGGATCTCTTCCTCCTTCTTTTCTCCCTTGGCCGAACCTCTCTCCTTCTTTTCCTCTCTTGGCTGAACCTCTTTCCTTCTTTTCCTCTCTTGGCCGACTTTCCTCTCTTCTTTTCTTTCTTGATTTCTTTTGATTTCTTTCATGACTTAATCTTTATATAGCCTTTGATTTTCCTTAACTTTTGCCCTTAAACTATCTTGAAATTTACAAGAGTGCCATTAGTTAGGGATGATGAAATTTGATGGTTAATCTCTAATGGTTAGTTGGATTTCAACCAAGTCCATAAAAATCCACTAACTCTTAAATTTGATTTGTCCATCTGGCTAACCCTAATTTAATCCACTTGTTCACCACATATTTAATCCACCTAAACTACCTTTCCACCACATTTAAAACACCAATTAAATTACAACACCTAAATTACTTTTCCATCAACCAATCAAATTACAGCATTTCATGTATCATAAAATGTATTATTTAACTTTTCAAAAATACCCTTAATACTCCAAATTTATGGGAAGTCCTTCCTAGGACCTCCGAAACTTATAATTGAATTTGGTATACACTTTACGGAGTTTTACTAACTATCCGAAACCGTTCCGAACATTTTCCAGGCCTTTAATACCCATCCGGACACATTTTGTAACTTTTTCGGGTCTCCGAACACCTTTCCAAAAATCTTCGGATCCGTCCAATAAATTTCACTATAGCACCATTAATACTTTTAACATTCAATTTGCTCATAATAAGGGCATACTTATTCATATGTGTACCGTACAATAAATTCTGGAAAAATATATTATAATACATATATGTACAATACAAACTATCGGGAGGGTGTATTACACTGATTTTCTACTTCAGCTTAAAATGCTTTGAATATGTCAAAAGCATCAGAATTATATCTCATGAGATACACATAGCCAAATCTCGAGTAATCATCCGTGAAAGTGATGAAGTACTCATATCCACCTCTAGCTTGAATGCTCATAGGACCACATACATCAGTGTGTATCATTCCTAAACATTCAGTGGCTCGTGTGCCTTTGGCCGTGAATGGCCTTTTGGTCATTTTACCTTCCAGACAAGATTCACAATTTGGTAGATCATCGACCTTTAAGTTACTCAAAGGTCCATCACTAACCAATCTTTTAATCCTATCAAGGTTAATATGACCTAGGCGCAAATGCCATAGGTAGGTTTCATCTTTTGATAGTTTTACTCTTTTATGATTAGATTTAGTTGATTCAGTGTTCAATATATGAGAGATGTTTTTATGTAAATGGAACAAGCCATTTTTCAATGTACCTTTGCAAATAAACTTGTTATTCTTACTAATAATAAAGCCTTCATTAAAAGTAACCGAATATCCAAATTAATTTAAACAAGAAACTGAAATTAAATTCCTCTTGAAATGCGGCACATAATAAATGTCTATTAAATCTAAATACCTACTAGAATCTAAACTAATTCTAATATCTCCCACTGCATCGGCGGACACCAACGTTTCGTTGCCTAACCGCAAGTTGAATTCATCTTTATTCAGTCTTCTCCTTTATTGAAACCCTTGTAAGGAATAAAAAAAAACATGATTCGTGGCTCCAGAGTCTAAGATCTAAGAATCTGTAGAATCTGCTAGAAAACATGTTTCTAGATAATAAAAATTACCTTCTTCTTTCTTATTCTAGGACTTTGGGAAATTTCTTTTTTCAATGTCCCTTTTCACTACAAAGGAAACACTTTCCTTTGATCTTGGTTACTTTCTTGGTCTCCTTCTCGGTAAGTCGAAGTTGCTTTTTCTTCTGTGACTTCTTAACCTTCTTACGGGTCTTCACAGTAGCAACTTTATCAACCATATGAATCTCTTGACCCTTGCCTTTGACAAGGATCTTCTCAACGCTTTGAACATCTTGCATCAGGCCCTGTAAGGTGTATTCCTTATTATTCAAGGTGTAGTCCAACTTGAACTGATCAAAGGAATTTGACAATGAGTTGACAATCATGTCAATTTTCGTCTCACCATCTATCTCAGTGCCATTGAGTTCAGCAACGTTGAGATGTGCTATGACCTTCATCATGTGATCTTTCACAGCCTATCCAGGTTTCATCCTAAGATTCATGAAAGCAGTCACTGCCTCTCTCTTAGTTGTCCTGGATCTCATAGCAAACATCTCCTCTAGAGACATCAATATATCAACAGCAGTCCTCATTCGTTCATGTTGTTGTTGCAACACATCAGACATGGTGGCCATAATGTAATATTTGGCCATCTCATCTGAGGCCTCCTACTTCTCATACTTGCCTCTTTGCACCTCAGTGGATTCATCAGTAAGAGCAGGTGGTTTCCTTTTCCATGTAAAATTCAACGGTGATCCAACACCCATAAATGCCACGCCTCCTTTGGGAGTTCGCAACATTTACTAGTTGGACTAGGTCCCACCTAATTGTTAACATAATAACCAGCATTTTCAATTTTAGCTTTGAGATTATTATTGACAAGAACTCTTGGAAGGATATCAAAAGAATTGCATTGAGTGTGTCACCAAGGTTTCGACCTTCAATATATTCTCGCACAAAAATCCCTCAATTTGAGAGTAGATGTCGCTTGAGTCAATTGTGAAGCCTATCCTTGTAAGGAAGTATCTTGCTAAATTCCATTCATGGATACCTCTTGGGGGGTTATCACACGAAACATAAAGCTCAACTAACCCTGGAGGCCATAGGTGTTCAAAACACCTTCTCCCACTTAATTGTTTAAGGCGTGTGATGGAATTCCAAAGAATGATTACCAAGTTATCTAGATGCCAATTTAGATACCTAAATCATTCATTGCATATTCATACCAAAAGAGATATATGAGAGGCACTCCTATTCTACATGACATGTTATCAAACAATGAATAAACATTGTAAAATTTACGCAAAAGTAAATAACCACAATTTTGGTCCATCCTAGAAAAGCAAGTAAATTACATTGTTGGAAAAAAATCAAACCCTAACCCTAACTTGTTGAACAAGTCTTCACGCGGCCGTCCATCCAAGATCTTGACAAGGCGTTACGGTCCTCGGGCATATGTGCTCAGCCCAACGGAGCCCATGCGATCGCTACCTCGCAAGAGGCACGCGCAGGGCTGCCCCCAGGGCACGCGCGAGCGCCCAGCTCTTCGCTTGGTTGTGCGCGCACGCACAACCCTTGGGAATATTTAATTAACTAAGGGTACAACCTGTCTCTGATACCAATTGTAGAAAAAAAACATGCGGCGGAAGCGCAAAAATTTGCATGGTATGTTTTAAAAATTTTCCTAAAAGAAGAGCGGACCTTAACCCTTAGTTAATTAAATATTCATAAAAAGGTAACGTACCTTTTGTGAAACGTGAAGTTTGATATTACGTTGAAAACTTCCTAAAAGTGACATAAATGTCAACTTTAGAATTTTGATAAATATAAAAAATCTTCCTAATTTGATTTGATAAATAACTTCTATTATTTATCACTTTATCACCTTCTTAATTTTTTTTTTAGGTCTTTGATACTTATCATACTATCATCAATAGCATAAAGCTAGAAATCCAATTCCTAGTAGAAAAGTGTTTTGACTTTTAATTAAATAATTAATTAATTAATTTCTATTTAATTAAATAATAAAATAAAATAAAGTAATTAGCTAAATAATTCAGCTAATGCCGCCCAACCCTAAACATATGGGCCAAACTTTGTTTTTCCATTTTATTAATCTCATTTGGACTTCCACAATAAGTCCACATGTGAAATAAACCCAATCTTACAAAAAGAAACAAGTCCACATGCCTTAAATAAATATATTAATATAATTTCAACAGTCCATTAATATTAGATGTGCTAATTATATTCTTAATATATTTATGAGATATTAAAAACATCACATAGGGCAGCCCAAGGGATCACACACCCTTGGCCGCCTATTCTAGGTAATTTGATGAATTACCATGTGTCTTGATCGAACACAAGCTTGCACCTCTCAAATCTTTTGGAAACATTCTAAAAACGATTCTTAAGATGGACCAAATAAATGGTCCGGTAGAATATAATAAATGATCCATTCAAATTCATGTGGATTGGGGATTTTGACGGGCTATCTAAATTTAAACTTCAATAGACATAACTTAATCACAATACGCGTGCAACCATAAGTCCATAATTTATCTCAGGATTGAGATAGACGCTTTGATTGTCTCAGTTGAATATTTTTATCCACTGACGGTTGCGGAAAAAGTTTTTTACAATGATCCTATTCAATGCACTCAGTGCACTAGATTCTTTTGTCCAAAGACACTTTGATGATTTACAACTTTGACAAGATAAAGGCGCTCAACCTTGTATCTTAAGTTGTGAATGTTTATTCGAGACTAACTAAATAATTGTGTCTACCTCATATATATCAAGATGTACGAACAATTCTTTTGTTTCTCATAGTCTCTTGATCTTATGATTATTTACTTTTGACAATGAGAAAGATTGTCAAATACACTATTGCACTTTTGCTATTGAGCATAATCCCAACAATAGTGAGTTTGGCCATTCAAGGAAAAGAGAGAGCAACTTTGTGAGTTTTTGAAAGCCAAGAACAATTGCCCAACTCTAGAAAGTGTGTGAGAATTCGCCCAAGAGAAAATAGAGCAAGAACGTTAGATTTCGATAATGCATTACTAGCTTTTACATCAAAAGGTTTTATGCACAGCATCGAATTTAGATCACGTAAGTTTTCAATCGAGAGATTGTGAATTCAAAAGTGATCGAGCGTTCTTCATTTTCTTAGGAGGGTTCTATAACTAACAGAAAAATAAAAGTTTTTTTTTTCTTATCCTCAGGTACACAATTCAAAGAAAGGGAGCTCATACTCCAAGGTGATCCATATTTATGATTGGATTGGAAGATCTTGCGGTTCCATCTCGACGTAACATCAATCTTCACGGTTCAAAAAGTACGATACCTTTTTCTCATATATGTTTAATTAGTCAAGGGTTAAAGTCCGCTCTTTTTAGAGGAAAATTTTTTAAACATACCAATCAAATTTTTAACTTCCGCTGCGTATACTCAAACCGTTTTTCCTACATGCTCTAGATAAATATTTATTGAAAATCCATAGAGCTGATGCTGAAAAGACTGAGCAACTAATTTGCTCAAAGATTAAGACGATAACCAAGAAAAGGTTATAATGATACTGATAGAAGGAAACTGAAAAAGGCCAAGGTAAGTGTTCCTGAGAAACTTGATTTTGTCAATAGTGCTCAAAAAGAAAATTTGCATAATAAAGATACTATGTTTATTCCACTTATGTATGATTTCGAGGAATTTGAGGAGTCCGTAGGTGAGACTGATTTTGAATAATTTCCTTTCAAAGATGAGAACTCAAATTAAGAGTTGAAAATATTTGCCATGTTTGTCGAGATATATTGTTAGATGAGTAACCAGTAAATATGTTGTATTTTGATGGCATGTAATTCACGAACGATTTGTTAAAACTACTGTGTGTTATATTGCCTTTTTGATATATGTATGTCAAATGATTGGATTGATTTCTGGAATGACATGAATGTGTGATAATGCCTGAAGCTAGAATACTAAGAATGACAAATGGTTTGTATCCATGTTATTTCTGCACCCATGGATCTATTAGTCATCTCTCTTAAAAAGGGCTACGCTTGTAATATTGGGTGAAAGCCATTATGAGAGTTACATCATGAAAAATAGCATGAAAAATAGAAAACATGCATAATGAACAGGATAATAAGGTGTTGAGAAAAAGGGCAATAAAAATAGAAAACATTCCAATGCATGATGCTAAAAATACATGGAGAAATTGTGGGGAGTGAAAATCGAAAAATCTACTTTTAAGAAGTAGGTTTGCACACATAATTGTTTGTATGAGTCTATTTTTTATTTAAATGACATCAATAATGATGGTCGGTATGAATTCTAGTAGAATGCTTCTAGCAAAATTGTATCGTAGTGTTATTCATGATTGAAAAGCAAGAATTAGATATATATCATTTATGCAATGTAACACACACACATTTTGGCAAAGGTTTAGTAAATTTAGTGCAATCTTTAGACAACACATGCATTCATGAAAATTTGATGATATATTTTGACTTGAATTTGATATGAATTTGAAGAAAAGATTTGAATGACTCATAATTGAAAAGCTTTAGAAAAGCTTTATACAGCTTTAGAAAAGCTCGATTTTGGACGAATAATTGAAATATTCCATTCATTTGCTTTTGAGAAGCACACTTTTTGATTCAAACATGCTCATATCTATTTTAAAAGTTTTGAATAAACTATTTTGTTAAGAGCATTATTAAACAAGTCAATTTCGGAGGAATACAATTGAAATTTCGAAAGAATTTTTCGATTGTGGTCTTTCGACGTTGATTTTCATTGTGTCTCATTACATCTTGTTTGGAGATATTTTTTAATTGTGCTTGATTGAGTTTTAGGTGGAAAAGATCATGGATGAAGCATCAAGGACGAATGAGGAGTTGAAGACGCAAAAAAGTACAAAATTTGGAGAAGCTGGAGTAGTTGGGCAGCAAGCACACGCCAAAGGTGTGTAGTTGTGCCTCAGGCGTGCATGCCTGGACAGCAAGCTCATGCCAAAGGCATGGCTAGGTGCCCAAGGCATGTGTACCTGATGTTATACCTGGGGTTGCCTCCTCATTAAGTACAATTTGGTATTTTGTCTCCTACTTTTGTTTTATTCTACCATGTGCACTTCTCCTTCTATTTAAAGGGAACCCAACCCTAATGGCTCATCCTTTTCATACTTTTATGAGAGCCACAGTTTCAAAAGCCACGGGAGTATTCCATAGCTCAACCTCGCCCCAAAACAAAAAAGAGGTTCGAATTCTTACTATGGTTTATTAAGCAACAGAATCTGTTCACGGTGGCAAAATTAGTTGATTTCTTACTAAGGGTGGTGATTTCTGTATCCCTTGGAAAATTAGTTGATCTATCTTCATTTGTTCTTGTGTGAGTGAGGTTGGTTCGTGCACTTCCCTAGTGATTAGTGCTTCCGTGAGAGTGTTTGACAACTCTAGAAATTTTTTAGGGCTGTCCGGCACCAGATTTGGTATCAGAGCACGGTTCCAAACAAGTTTTGTTTGGTTGGCATGATTCCTCACTTCTTTACTTGGTTCTTGTGTGTTGAGTTACTATAATGGCTGGTCATGATCGTTTGCCTACAGTTAAAGAAGAGACAGATCATCAAGAATATCCATGAGACCTTATCATAGAAGATGTGAGGCAAAAAATTCAACAACTCTATTCGCGAATGTGTATGTATGAAAATCACTGGTAAGTGAATGGTGGACGTGATGTAGAACAAGATGATGCTCACAGTCATGAATCGGACAATAGCACTCCCCCTCATCCGCATGATTTGAGAGGTTTGGGGTATAGAGAACGTGACACACAGCAGGGTTTCAATGCAAAAGTGGAGATTCCAGAGTTTGAAAGCAAGTCACAACCAGATGAGTTCGTGGAATGGTTGAATACGGTTGATCGAATCTTTGATTATCAAGATGTGCCTGAAAACAAGAAAGTAAAGCTTGTTGCCATCAAGTTCAGGAAGCATGCATCGTTTTGGTGGGAGAATCTTAAGAGACAGCGAGAAAGAGAAGGGAGAAGTAGAATCCTTACATGGGAAAAGATGAAGAAAGAGTTGAAGAGGAAATACCTTCCGGATAATTATCGGCAAGACATCTTTTTGAAGATCCACAACTTTCTACAAAAAGACCTTTCCGTGGCAGAGTATACTGCTGAGTTTGATAATCTAATGTTGAAGGGAGACGTTGCGGAGCCGGAAGAGCAGTCCATAGCGCGTTATCTTGGTGGATTAAATTATGAGATTTCTAATGTGATGTAACTACAACCATATTGGAGTCTTAATGATGTGTGTAAGCTTGCTCTTAAGGTGGAGAAGCAACAAAAGAAGATGTGTAGCAGGGGTTCTAAGTATGGTTCAAGGGAAAGCTTTGCTAATAAAAGAAGCACTTCATTTTAAGCCTACTGCCACAAACAAATCAAATACAAAAGCTTCAACATCAAAAGAAGAAGGTGTGATGTTTAAGCAACAACAACAACCTAATTCTTCTGATACAAACTCTCATAGGTGTTTCAAGTGCCAAGGATTTGGGCATATTGCTTCTGAGTGTCCAAATCGCAAGATCGTTTCATTGGTTGACGAAGAAAGTGATGAAGATGATTTAGTAGCATATTTGAAAGAAGGGGAATTTGAGAATGAAGAGATTGCGGTAGATGTGACCTATGGAGATAATGGTGCTTCTCTTGTCGTTCAAAGGAGTTTGAGTGTGGTTAGAGAAGAGGAAGAGGAAGATTGGGTGAGAAAGAATGTGTTCCACACCAAGTGCACTTCTCATGGCAAGGTATGCATTGTGATCATTGATAATGGCAGCTTTAAGAATGTGGTGTCCTCTAATATGGTTGACAAGTTGGGCCTCAAAACACGACAGCACCCACATCCTTACAAACTATAATGGCTTCAAAAGGACAATGAGATCAAGGTGAATAAACGTTGTCTTGTTTCTTTTTCAATTGGTAAAAATTATAGAGATGAAGTTTGGTGTGATGTAGCTCCTATGGATGCATGTCATTTACTGCTAGGGAGACCTTGACATTATAATAGGCGTGTGTTGTATGATGGTTTTAAACATATATATTCTTTTGTTAAAGATGATTGTAAGATTGTATTGGGTCCTAGTAGGCCGGAAGAAGTTCCTAAACCTTCTAAAGGGGAGGGAAATAACTTGCTTACTTAAATTGATTGTAGGAGAGAGGTGATGCAAAGGGGTGAAGTATATGTGCTGGTTGTGGTGGAAGAAAATGAGGGAAACAATGATCCTCCATTGATTATGAAGACTATTCTTGAAGAGTTCTTTGATGCGGTTTCGGATTAATTACCACCTGGTTTGCCACCATTTAGAGACATTCAACATTGTATTGATTTTGTTCCGGAAGCAACATTTCCCAACAAGGCAGCTTATCGAATGAGTCCTAAAGAGCATGAAGAGTTAAAACATCAAGTGGAATAATTGTTAGCTAAGGGAATGGTGAGGGAAAGCACGAGTCCATGTGTTGTACCGACTCTTTTGGTGCCTAAGAAAGATGGTTCATGGCGCATATGTATTGATAGTAGAGCTGTAAACAAGATAACGGTTGATTATCGCTTTCCAATTCCAAGGCTTGATGATTTGCTTAATCAACTTCACGGGGCAACAATATTTTTGAAGATTTATTTACGGAGTCGTGACCATCAGATTAGAATGAGACAAGGAGATGAGTGGAAAACAGCCTTCAAGACTACAGATGGCCTCTACGAGTGGATGGTGATGCCATTTGGGTTATCTAATGCTCCTAGCACTTTTATATGATTCATGAACCATATCCTTAAACCTTGCATTGGGCATTTTATTGTTGTTTATTTTGATGATATTCTTGTGTACAACAAAGATGAAGGAGAGCATTTGAACCATTTATGACAGCTCTTTGACATTTTGAGAAAGTAAAAGCTTTATGCAAATTTGAAGAAATGCAAGTTCTTTATGGAGAACCTAATTTTCTTGGGGTATGTAGTATCTAAAGATGGAATTGAGATGGATCCTAGCAAGGTGGAGTTTATTCTTAATTGGTTTGAGCTAAAAACAGTCCATGACATCCGTAGTTTTCATGGACTTGCTTCTTTTTATCGGCGTTTTATCAAGGGATTCAGTTCTATTGTGGCTCCTATTACCGAGTGCTTGAAAGGGAATGGTTTCAAGTGGATGGAAGAGGCTAGAAAAAGCTTTGAGCTGATCAAGAAAAAAGTGACCGAAGCTCCAATCCTATCACTTCCAGATTTTGCTAAGGCGTTTGAGGTTGAGTGTGATGCTTCAAATGAGGGCATTGGTGCTGTTCTAACTCAAGAAGGGAAGCCAATTGCATTCTTTAGTGGGAAGCTTAATGATTCTCGCAAGAAATATTACACTTATAACAAGGAGTTCTATGCAATCTATAGAGCTTTGAGTCATTGGAGTCAATATCTTCTTGCTAATCTATTTGTTCTTTATTTCGATCATGCAGCCTTGAAGTTCATCAATAGCCAACACAAGCTCAATCGAAGGCATGCAATATGGGTGGAATTTCTTCAAGCTTACAACTTCACAATTAAGCATAAAGCGGGTGTTCAAAATGTGGTGGCTGATGCTTTGAGTAGAAAGCATTCATTGTTGTCCACAATGGAAGTTAAAGTGGTGGGGTTTGAGATCTTGAAAGAATTGTATGAAGATGATCCATACTTTGGTAGCATTTGGCAAGAGTGGTATTTATTCAAAGCCAATAGTTTGTGTGTTCCTCAATGTTCACTTCGGCAAATCATTATTATTGAAGCTCAAGACAGCGGGATAGGTGGTCATTTTGGGAGAGATAAGACTTTTGCTCTTGTGGAAGAAAAGTTTTATTGGCCTAAGATGATGAGAGATGTAGCTAGACATATGCAGCATTGTAGGGTTTGTCATGTGGCAAAAACTCATGGGCAAAATACGGGGTTGTACACACCGCTACCAGTAGCTCATGCTTCTTTGGAAGATGTTAGTTTGGATTTTGTGATGGGGTTGCCAAGAACTCAAAGGAACAAAGACTCTATCATGGAGGTTGTTGATCGATTCTCGAAAATGGCTCATTTTGTTCCTTGCAACAAGACTAATTATGCTTATTATATTTCAGATTTGTACTTCAAAGAGATTGTGAAGCTTCATGGTAGTTCCAAATTCAATTGTTTCTGATCGTGATTCAAAGTTTTTAAGTCATTTTTGGCATACAATTTGGAGGAAGCTTGTGATATGAACCACGCCAACATGTGACGAAACCCAACACCAGTTTAGACTTCAAGGATCGTTCTACAATCAGGTTCGTATGAAAACCGTGACCCGTTACCTATATGGAGGTAAGAACCTTGGTATAAAAGGAGGACGCCATAAACAGTGATGGAACTCCGTTTGATAAGTCGAGAATGAACGCCACGGATGAAAATCCGATAAGTTCGATAGTCCTTCGAAGAACCAAAGAGAAAACTCTCATTTTTATTTTGATTAACAATATGCTGTCCTTTATATTGAATGAAAACGACTATATATAGGCTTGATACAAAGCATAAAAAAAAACCCTAGAATATTTTAGAGAATAATCCTCTCTTTAATGCTAAATCTCTAGAAAAAAGGAAAGAAGAAAATTACAAAATAAAATCACTCTAATTAGACAGATTGCTTTCCCCTTTTGCACGCCCAAGAAATGCTCCCAAAGAATCAAGGAGATTTGATTGCAAATCCACCTATAAATGCACCCAATCAGCCCATTAATTGACCTTTGATATGATCCATGCCAATTTAATTTGCTAATTTTGAGCTAGATCATCCTAGAATTTGAATCATGTTGACACTTCTTTGTTGAGCACGTGGGTCATGCTCCATGGGCCTTCACGAAGTTGCTTGAGTCCAGACCTCTTGCAATAGCCCGTTGAGTGCATCTTTAAACCTCTTTGCTCGTGCTCACATAGTTGGCCCAAGTGGCACACCAAGCGGGTCCGCACTCCATTTGCTAGCCTTATTTCCATCATTCCCCTCCTCTTGAAAATAATTTGTCCTCAAATCATCACCTATATCAAAAGGACTTAAATCAGAAACATTAAAAGTAGCATTTACATTATACTCACTAGGCAAATCTTGTTTGTAGGCATTGTCATTGATGCGCTCAAGGACTTGAAAAGGGCCATCGCCTCTAGGAAGCAATTTGGAACGCCTTTGTGCGGGAAATCTTTCTTTGCGCATGTGTACCCATACCCAATCTTCGGGTTCAAAGACTAATTGACGGCGCCCTTTGTTGGCTTGTTTGGCATATTGTTCCGTCCTTCGCTTTATGTTTAGCCTTGCTTTCTCATGAATCTGCTTAACAAATTCAAGTTTCTTTTTGCCATCTAAATTAACATGCTCAGACATAGGTAAAGGAGATAAATCCAATGGAGTTAATGGATTAAAACCAAATACTATTTCAAAAGATGAAAATTTAGTAGTAGAATGTATAGTATGAGTATAAGCAAATTCAACATGTGGTAAAAAATCTTCCCATGTTTTGATGTTCTTTTTAATGATAGCCCTAAGTAAAGTAGATAAAGTCCTATTCACTACCTCGATTTGACCATCGGTTTATGGATGACAAGTTGTAGAAAATAGTAATTTAGTACCTAACTTACACCACAAGGTCTTCCAAAAGTAACTTAAGAACTTTGCATCCCTATCCGAAACAATTGTCCGAGGCATACCATGTAATCTCACAATCTCCCTAAAGAACAAATCAGCAACATGTGAAGCATCATCCGTTTTGTGACATGGAATAAAATGTGCCATCTTTGAAACCCGATCCATAATACAAAAATTGAATCCCTACCACGTCTAGTCCTAGGCAAACCTAACACAAAATCCATGGAAATATCAACCCAAGGTTCATTAGGAATGGGAAGTGGTGTATAAAAGCCATGGGGTTGCACTCGAGACTTAGCTTGCCTACACGTAACACATCGACCACAAATTCTCTCAACATCCCACTTCATGTGAGGCCAATAAAAATGTTCTTGCAAAACTGCTTGTAACACCCCCTGACCCGACCCTTTTGGATCGACCCAGGGAGCGTTACCGGGTTTTCAAAACTTTTCTTAATTCTGTTTATAATTTGAAAACCAAATACTTTATACTTTAAAATCCTTTCTAGTGAGCCCATCAAAATCAGTTTTAAAAATTTCGGCAGAGTTACCTCTGTTTTTCTGATTTTTCCAAAACCTGTTTTCAACAAAAGTCCAAAACAATATAATTTCAACACTTCTAAATCAACTTTCAATCAACTGCGCACCCTGCCGTTTAGTGCGACTTTCCAAACAGTTTTAAAATAAAACAGTTCATAATTCATTATTTACAATCCTTTGAAAATGAAAAACAGAAATCATAAAACAATTAATTACAAAACATAATTATATAACACATTAACATATTCTTGTATATGCATGCGTAATATACAGAAATATATGACTACCCCAAAATGTGGTGATTCTAGATCTCTGTCTGCAACTCTCTCTTCAATCTTTTTCTTCCTCAGTATCTCTATTACCTACGCGCGATAAACATCAACGCGCTAAGCAATAATGCTTAGTGGGTATACACTAAAATAAATTGCAATATAATATAAAACAATAAATCTTAAATTTAGAAATTAAGAAAGATATATATAAAACAACCATCATATTTCAATTACTGAATCTTTATAAAATAAAGTATTTCAAAAGTTTCTGAGTTTCAATCGTAATAACATTTCTTTATTTTCTCATCATTTTCTGGCTTTCAGTTCTTAATTGGGCCCCTGATACATATTACAGGGTTTACAGGATTGGATTACGGGTTTTACAGTCGGGTTTCCCATCTCATATGAAATGGTATCTCTATATAAACAGTCGGTTTCCCATTTCAAAATGAAATGGTATCCTTCAATTTCACAGTCGGTTTCCCATTTCAGAATGAAATGGTATCCGTGTCTCACAGCCGGTTTTCCATTTCTAAGGAAATGGTATCCGTAAAATTTTCATCATAAGCATCAGAAGTATCGGGGCAGTACTGCTATATATACACCCAATTGACATGTCAATTTCCTATATCCATATTTCCCTATACATATATCAGGGCCATAAAATCATAATTCAGAGTTTACAGATTTTACAAATTATTCAATCCTCAGATAAATTTCGTATAACCAAAAATTCTCTCAATCAATCCGAAATCAATATTCATCAATATTTGTAAAACAATATATTCGAAAACATATCAAATAATGGAAAACGAAACGTAAAATCATTAAATTCACATAATCATAATTCTGTAACTCAAAATCATTTTCAAATATTATTCATAAATTAATTCAATCAAAACTTAAGAATTATTAAAATTTCAACTAATCAATTTGAGTCTGAAAACAGATATACAAAATAACAGCGTACACCAACCTGGATACCGTTTTCCGACAGTTTCCTTTCTAGATTTTCTTTTTTTTCCTTTTTCCTTTCTTCCTTTCCTTTTCTTCCTTTCCTTTTCTTCCTTTTCTCTTCTTCCTTTTCTCTTCTTCTTCTTCTTCCCTTCTTCTTCTTCTTTTTCTTCTCTTCTTCCTCTTCTTCTCTTCTTCTTCTTCTTCTTCTTCTTCTTCTTCTTCTTCTTCTTCTTCTTCTTCTTCTTCTTTCTCTTTTGCTTTCTTTCTCTCCTTTTTCTCTCGGTCTCTCACTCTTTCTCCTTTTTCTGCTTAGCTTCTCGCGAAGCTTCCACCGCCTCTTATTTTTTTTATAAAAATTCGGTCATCGCGACCTGTGGTCGCTCCACCTGGTCGCGTTGCTCACTGGAGGCATTTCATCGCAATCAACCATCGCGGTACCTGGTCGCGCTGGTGGTCGCCATGCTCACTGTCCAAATTTGACATTTTTCACCGCGAGCGACTCATCGCGATCTTTGGTCGTGGTGAGTAGTCGCGGTACTCACTGCCAACTTTTCCTTCTCTTTCATGCGTTATTTGTGGACCGCTCCATCCGGTCCACCTGGAAACCATAAAAATTACGTTTTTCACCCCTCAAATCATAAATTTTATATCCACATATTCAAAATCAATTATTTGAAATTAGGGATGTTACACTACTAGAGTCTTAGCTACCCCAAAGTGACCCATCAATCCTCCACCATGAGACTCTCTCACTAACAAATCCTAAATTGAGCAATTTGGTATTCACAATTTATTCTCTCGAAACAAGAAACCATCAAGCCTAAAGAACTTACCATTGGCTGCCTTTTCACAAGATGTATACTCCTCACTAAAGTCTTGCTCTAAAGGATATAATTCTTTAATATGTTCAAAAGCAAGTAATTTTGTGTCAAAGGTAGAAAGAAGTACATACCTACGAGAAAGCGCATCGACAACGATGTTTTCCTTACCTTGCTTGTATTGAATGACATATGGAAATGTCTCAATGAACTCCACCCATCGTGCATGTCTCTTGTTCAAGTTGTGTTGACCCTTTAAATGCTTCAACGACTCATGGTCAGTGTGGATCACGAACTCCTTAGGCCGAAGGTAGTGTTGCCAAGTTTCCAAGGCCCGAACCAATGCATACAATTCTTTGTCATAAGTAGGGTACTTTAAGGCAGCCCCACTTAGGTTCTCACTGAAATATGCAATTGGTCATCCTTCTTGCATAAGAATGGCGCCAATACCTACACCTGAAGCATTACATTCAATCTCGAAAGTTTTTGTAAAGTTAGGTAAAGCAAGTAAATGAGCATGAGTTAATTTTTCCTTGATCAATTGGAATGCCTTTTCTTGCTCTTCTCCCCATTTGAACCCAACATTCTTCTTGATGACTTCGATTATCGGTGCGGCTATGCTACTAAAGTCCTTCACGAACCGCCAATAAAAACTAGCAAGGCCATGAACACTGCGGACATTACTTACACTCGTTGGACTTGGGCACTCTTGGATTGCACGTATCTTCTCTTCATCGACCTGTACTCCTTGTGCACTCACAACAAAACCAAGAAACACAAGCTTGTCAGTGCAAAAGATGCACTTCTTTAGGTTAGCAAATAACTTCTCTTTTCTAAGCACATCCAAAACTGATTTTAAATGCATCAAATGGTCATTTTTCCAATAAAAGCACGGAAAACATGGTTCATTAATCTCATGAAGGTACTGACACGCTCACAACGCGTGAGATAAATCCCAAGTGCAGGATGTGTCGAAGTAATAATATTTCCGTGAGTATGGAGTCTAATCCACAAGGAAGTGGTGGAACTAATTCTATAAATTAAAGATTACCTAATGTAATAAAATAAATCAAGTGATGTTTGAGATTTGATTAAACTAAAATTAACAACTAAAACAATTAAATAAGCAAGACGAATTCAAATGGAAGGAAAGCTAGGTGGTCACACGGTCCCAATCTCGGATAAGGAAACATTGACTATTATGAAGTACGTTATTAACATGATAAGACTTCTTCAACTAAGGCCACACCACATTGTATTGGTCCCGCAATGATATGTGAATTCAATCAAATACACCTATTGGTCCTAGAGTGCATTTAATTGAAAACCGTCGTTAATCTAATACAAAGGTTAATTAAGTAATTTCTTATCGAAACTAACCTAGTATTGATTCTTGAGTTAAATTAAGCCCTATTGCAATTTCAATGATTTCTCATATAATATTACAATAAATATCAAATCGGTTCTCATCAAAGAGCATGCAATCTACTTTCGCAATCGTAAAACACAAGAATTGAACACAAAGTAATAATATAAAATATGCTCAAAATTAATATCATGAAATAACACATAGAAAATATTACATAATCAAATATCCAAATCCGTTCATGGTTTCTATGACCACCTAACAACAAAATTAGCTATTCATACAATCGAATAAACATAAAGAAAAGAAAAGGGATGCAATACAACCCATTTGGAGACGTGTAGAGTCGAAATCCGCTTTGGTCCGGCTGAGACTTCTCTTCCACAATTCTTCATCTTCCTTGATGAATAATCGATGTAATCGTGAAACCAATAATGTGTTGGTGTTTGATGATGGTGGTTGGTGTTTTGGAGAGTGAAGAATGGTGAAAATTGGCCCTAGGCTACAGTTAAGAGCTTACTAGATGAAGCTTGTGATATGAACCACGCCAACTTGTGACGAAACCCAACGCCAGTTTAGACTTCAAGGATCATTCTACAATCAGGTTCGTATGAAAACCGCGACCCGTTACCTATGTGGAGGTAAGAACCTTGGTATAAAAGGAGGACGCCACAAACAGTGATGGAATTCCGTTTGATAAGTCGAGAATGAACGCCACGGATGAAAATCCGATAAGTTGGATAGTCCTTCGAAGAACCAAAGAGAAAACTCTCACTTTTTATTTTGATTAACAATATGCTGTCCTTTTTATTGAATGAAAAAGGCCTATTTATAGGCTTGACACAAAGCATAAAAAAAAACCCTAGAATATTTTAGAGAATAATCCTCTCTTTAATGCTAAATCTCTAGAAAAAAGGAATGAAGAAAATTACAAAATAAAATCACACTAATTAGACAGATTGCTTTCCCCTTTTGCACGCCCAAGAAATGCTCCCAAAGAATCAAGGAGATTTGATTGCAAATCCACCTATAAATGCACCCAATCAGCCCATTAATTGACCTTTGATATGATCCATGCCAATTTAATTTGCTGATTTTGAGCTAGATCATCCTAGAATTTGAATCACGTTGACACTTCTTTTTTGAGCACGTGGGTCATGCTCCATAAGACTCCACGAAGTTGCTTGAGTCCAGACCTCTTGCAATAGCCCGTTGAGTGCATCTTTAAACCTCCTTGCTCATGCTCTCGTAGTTGGCCCAAGTGGCACTTCAAGTGGGTCCGCACTCCATTTGCTAGCCTTATTTCCATCAGCTTAGTACTAGCCTCAACTTCAGCCCATCTTATCATCCCCAATCCAATGGACAAACGGAAGTTGTTAATCACAGCTTGGGAAATCTTTTGAGGTGTTATGTGGGAAAGAATGTTAGGCAATGGGATTTGATCTTACCTCAAATCGAGTTTGCTTACAATTGCTTAAAAAGCCAAAGCACCAATTATAGCCCATTTGAGGTGGTGTATGGTAAGAATCCTATTAACCTTTTGGATTTTGTTCCTATTGTTTCTAACAAGATTTCAGTGGAGATGCTGATGCTAAAGCTGGAGAGATCAAGAAATTGCATGCTCAAGTTCGAGAGAAGATTGTGAAACAAAATGAGAAGTACAAGAAAGCTACAAACAAGCACCGCAAGCATGCTAAGTTCAAAGAAGGAGATATGATGTGGATTCATCTTAGTAAAGACCGTTTCCCAAAAGGAAAGTATGGTAAGCTAAAGCCTAGAGCTGATGGTCCATTCAAGGTACTTCAACGCATTAGAGAGAATGCATACAAGATCGAGCTACTAGATTCTTATGGTGTGTCACCAACTTTCAATGTGGCTGATTTATCACCTTATCATTGTAATGATAACATTTCAGATTTGAGAACAAATCTTTTTCAATATAGGGAAATTGACACGGGAGTGTTCCATAGCTCAACCTCGGCCCAAAACACAAAAGAGGTTCGAATTCTCACTATGGTTTATTAAGCAACAGAATTTGTTCGCGGTAGCAAAATCAGTTCGCGCAGTAATTTCGTGAGGGCCGCGTAGTGAGTTTGTAAGGGTCATAACTTTTGATTGACACGGAATCTCTGTTTGCTCCTTTATGTGTTGGAAAGCTAAAAGCCTTAACTTCATTTTCGTATTTTGAAGCAAGTCATTCGGAGTATCCAAGAGAGAGTTATGACCGAATTCGTTCTAGTGGTCTGCTGGTGGCGCATTTCGGGAAATAAGAGTTTTTCTTTGTTTACAAGATTCTAAGTCAACTTGTGCATTATTTCTTCTTGTTATCAGATGAAAGCTTTTATGTCTTATGTTTCCCATGCTTGGAGGGTTGTTCCAAGTCATGTTTTCCTATTTAAAGTGTCATGTAAATCAGATTAAAAATAATTGATGAATATTAATGAAAATTAGAACTGTTTGAGTTTCTATTCTCCTAACTCTGTATCTCTTGGTGGATTCCTTTGAGTGGTGAGTTTTATCATTGGTTATGTATCCTTGGCTTATTGAGAGGGTGGTATTGCTGTATCCCTTTAGATTAGTCTTGGTGGTGAGCCGTTTGCTAGTGTACTAAGGGTGGTGATTTCTGTATCCCTTGGGAAATTAGTTGATCTATCTTCATTTGTTCTTGTGTGAGTGAGGCTGGTTCGTGCACTTCCCTAGTGATTAGTGCTTCCGTGAGAGTGTTTGACATCTCTAGAAATTGTTTAGGGCTGTCCAGCACCACTCTTGGTTGAGGAACTTAGGCAATTGGGAAGATTATTCTCATGTAGCTCTCTTTCCCTTGAGATATACTTATGTCCCTTTGCTAGTCATCTTCAAAGCTTGATTAAGAACTTCTTGCCTTGTGTTAAAGAAGAAATAAGACCCGATGACTATCTCACATAAACAGTAAAAAAATTAAAGAGATTAAAAGCTCAAGTGTGGTGGGAGAAAATAATTTCAAGAGAGAAAAGTTGGCTCTTAGAAAAGTATGAAAAGTATGAGCCATTAGGGTTGGGTTCCCTTTAAATAGAAGGAGAAGTGCACATAGGAGAATAAAACAAAAGTAGGAAATAAAAATACCAAAATTGTCCTTAACGTGTAAGTTCATTATTTTGTTGGTTGTGATTCCCTGAGCAAAATATGTTTTTATGTATGTCTTAGATAGCTTAGTTAGGGCATGAGTTGAGCATGTCAAAAGATTAGAAGAAATCATGTAGAGACAACGAGCTTTGGAGAACACTAAAAAAAGTGCATAAAGGTAAGTTTCGAGGAATCGAAAACTTTCTTAGTTCTTGAGATTAGATAAGATTCACACACATATATTATGCATTTGCATTTGAGTGCTAACATGTTGGTTTTAATGTTTTATAAGTGTTGAGTCTTAGTTATTTGATTTGGCCTAGTTTTGGAATTTATTTCTAAACCTTTTGTGCTTTTGAAAATCTGACCTTTAAATGCTTGAACTGAAATACATTTTTACCTATACATCCAAATGGTGTTTTTTTTTTGGAGATGAAACTAAACATCCGTAGTTTTTCATCAGTATAAAGAACAAAAAATTTCGAGGTTGTTTAGATAGGTAACAATAGGCTTATAATCGAGTCAAGTGCAACTGGAACAGCTAAAATGGGCAAACGAGTTAACACCCTCACTCCTAAAGCATGGGTGCATGCCTTTGGCGTGGCTACCTAGCAGTAGCCCTACGCCAAAAGCGTGTGTGCACACCTTTGGCATGCGGGATTTGCTAGGTGCAGCCCTTGTATTGTTTCAGTCAATCTGATTTACTGTTTTGCATTCCCAGTGACTTCCAAACATGTTTTAATGCATACCTAATTTGTTTTGGGAAGTTTTTATGAATTTGAAATTAAGAGAACTTCTTATTCTTTTAGGAAGTTACTCTTTTGTGTTTTATTTCTTTTAGAAAACTAGCTCTCTTTTCTTACAGTCATTTTCAGAAAACTTACTGATATACTATTTCCTATTCTAAATAGAATTAGGTTTTTCTATGAGGCCTATAAATAGTGAAGTAAAATTCATTATTCATAAGCTCTCTATTTGTTTTATTTCCTCTCACAATGTTTTATTGCTCTGATACTTTGTTGTTATTATTTTTTGTGAGAGAGGAGAGAGTTTCTAGGTTAGATTATGTCTATTCATAATATGTTTTGATCATGCATGTTATTTGATTGTTCATTCATTATTAAACACTAGATTTGATCTCAAAATTTGAGAGTTATTGTTTATGATCTGACGAAAGGAACACAAACTCTTTGAGCGTGGGGAGTCTGTGAGCAGCAACGCCAAGGTTTGCTAGTGAAAGGCCTACGGGTAGGTAGCATTGGGTTATAGCAAGAGTCTGTGATTGAGTGGTAAATTAATGTGAGTTGTAAATGATATACCAACTAGTGAAATCTGTAAGTGGCCTACAAGTTGGTCCCATGGTTTTTGACCTATTGAGATTTTCCACGTCAAAATCACTGTGTTGATTTTTAAAGTAGGTTTATATTTTTAATTCAACATATTTGTTAGTAAACCTATTTAACCCCCTATTGGTTTGCCATAGCTACATATCCACGTTTTTCAATTGGTATCAGAGTAGGAATCTAGACATACTTAGGCTAGGATCCGTTTTTTTTTTGTTGGATTTTTTGTTTTGTTTATCTATGGCAGGAATGATCAGAGAAGGTGCTTCAAGAAGTCGACCTCCACTTTTGGATGGTTCGAACTACACATTTTGGAAGGCACGCATGAGAGCCTATTTGAGGGCTAACAATGAACGTATCTAGATATATGTTGAAAACGGTTATTCCCTTTCTACCGTTACCAACATCAAAGGAGTCGTATCCATGAAGCTGAAAGCAGAATGGAATACAACAAGCAAACCAATGCGATATGGAACTCCCGAGGTTTGAATCTTATTTTTAATGGTATTAATGAACATCAATATATGCATATCCAGAATTGTGAGACTAGCAATGAGGCGTGAAAAATTCTAGAAACCACACATGAAGGAACATTGGCAGTTAAGAAATCGGATTCAAATGTTGACGTCGAGATTTGAATCCTTGTGTATAAAGGAAGAATAAAGCTTTCTCAATTTCCAAACAAAGTTGATGGACATCAAGAACTCGAGTTTTGTACTTGGTAAGCATTATTCTGACTCTGACATTATTATAAAGATCTTACGCTCTTTGCTTGATAGGTTTCAAGCCAAGGTCACTGCTATTGAAGAAAGCAAAAACGTAGACAACAATGAGAGTAGATGAATTGATAGGATCCCTATAAATGTTTGAGTTGAATCTTAAACAGACAAGAAGCAAAAAAGGATTGCTTTAAAGTTTACGGCGTGTGAGTCAGACATTGCTGAAGAAAGAGATGATGAAGAAGAGATGGTGATGAGTGTGAGGAAATTTAAAATGTTCCTTAAAGGCAAGAGAACTGGTGGTGGGTTCAAAGGTGCCAACGCCAAGAAGGATTTTGTGCCCATAAAATTTGATAATGACAAAGGCAAAGGCAAGGGTGTTCAATGCTATGAATGTTAAGGGTTTGGACACATAACATTTGAGTGCGCAAATGTACAAAACAACCCAACGAAGGGGAAGGCGCTGAACATCACTTCAAGTGATAGCAAGGAAGAAGACAATGATGATTCTTCCAACGCTGGTAAGCACATATGCAACGTTGTTGCTTTTACATCTTCTTTTTCTATAAGTGATGAGATCATGATTGAAGATGATGTGCATAGTGAGTCAAGCCTTAGAGAGGTTTATGAGCAACTCCTCGAAGAAAATCACAAGGGAATGAAACTAAACTTATCCTTACTATCTAAAAATAAATTGTTCGATCTTGAGAGGCATGAAGCTTTGGACGATCCCTCAATTTGCAAAAGGAGGTGAATGACTGCAATGAGAAGATCAAAGCTTTGAAGGATGAAGTGGACTGCAATGTTAAAACCTTGATGATTGTGTAATCACGTGAAGGAGGTTGTGAAAAAGTTAGATGCGACACAGGTCTGTCAAGGGGCTGACTCTAGGTGCAAAGAAAGTTGATGAAGTGATCTAGCTTGGTAAGATGTACAATGAAAAGCAAGGAATTGGACTTAATAATGAGTCAGAGGCCTCTACAAGCAAAACAAGTTTTGTTAAGGAGAAATCTCTCAAGCCACATGATCAAGTGCATAAGTCGTTTGTAAAGCCACAAGGAGCACAAGGTAAGTCTCCCAAATTTATTCCTATTTGTCCCCACTGTGGAATTGTTGGAAACATTAGACCTAGATTTCATAGATGCATTAGCTTAATTAAGAGAAGCAATATGTCTATTGGTGGTAGAAATATGAGAGGTGGTCTAAGAAATTCTAGCAACTCGTCGAAACCAAAGTCTTCAAAACAATCTTGTGAGGAGGCTTGGGTTAAGAAGAAAACTGTTAGTTGCAATATGATCAACTTTACGACTTGGACGATTAGTCCCCTTGCATGGTGTCTCCATAGTGGACGTGCTAGGACCATGACTGGTAATAAAGATGTCTTTGTTAAGATTATACTAAAAGATGATGGCTTTGCTATTACTGCCAATGGAGAAAAATTGAAGAGTATAGGCAAAGGCAAGATTAATGTACCTAACTTGGGTGTAATAAATGACGTTGTCCTTGTTGAAGGATTAAGAGAAAATCTTTTAAGTGTGACCCATTTTATGTGAACAAGTAGGTTCTTTGTGTTTAAAGGTTGATAAATATCAAATATTTGATTGTTGATGGTAAAAAATGGATCAAGTGGTCAACAATGGTCAAATATGCCACGTAATAAGGTATAGTGGTTAGTTGAATAGACAATCTCCTATTTCGACCCTTGAGGTCTGCGAGAAGGTTCTCGGCTGAGGTGAGAACCTTGCAAGTGCGGGCTATTAAATAGATTTCTGAAAACAAGAGAAAGATCAGTCAGGAGTGCCAGACTTAAGCCGGTGATTAAACTCTGACTATAAAGTCAGTTCAGATATGATGGAGAAATCAATAAGCTAATTCAAAGAGTTTTAGGGTTGGTAAGTTATATTAAATAGCATATCTCACTTCTTCTTCAATGATCCTTTTTATAATCTACCAGACATTCTTCTTGTTCTCTTCTATTTGAAAAATATTCAGGTTATTTGCAGGTCAAGTCAGCCACATGTTACCTTAAACGTGAAATATCCGTATTCTTGGAACGCCTGTCCAGGGATGTGACAACGTGAGTGGTTGAATGGTAACCTGCTGTTTATGGGCATTATATATGCCTAATCTCCTCAATGACAAGGTGTAGGACCCGGTCAGGTCTGCTGCAAAAGTTGTCAGATGCATTCAATGCAGGCAGCTTTATCCGAGAACATCAGTATTGTGTCATACCTTATGCTAACAAGTATTGAATGTTCACCGAGAACATTGAAACATGCTCGGTGGTAAAATAAAGTCAAAGTTGCCCTTGACTTAGAGAGTTGTTCGAAGGCCAAACGTCAGTGCACTGGTCCTTTAGTGACATAACAGCTTCATTGTGTAAAAATTATCTCCAACAATACCCCCTGAATTTCTGAAGAGATTGTCGTGCTTCGAAAAAAATTTACCCATGGAAGATGATGTTAGAGGGTTTGCCTCTTTTTGCACCTAAAACGCTTCGTTTTGGCCTAAAGGCATCCTGTAAGTAAAACATTGTGTTTTCGGCAGAAAAGGCCTTGTAAGTGAAACAATACATTTTGGATGGAAAATTTCCTATAAATGAAGCAGTGCATTTTTGAATTGAGGTCGGTTTCTCCACTTTCCAATCATTTAATTATCTCGGGAGTGAAGTCACTCGTAATCATTTATTTTTTGAATCCCAATTGATTTGAATTTAATGCGAAGTGGCTTATTCACCCAGGCTTACACAGGTCGCTTCCCTGTTGGTCTTGGTCAATGTGTCCTCAGCGCTCGATGCATCCTATCATTAGTTCGGCTATCCGAGGTATATCTTGGGTCGCACGATCTTTTTAGAATCAACAGATGAGAATTTCTCCGCTGGGTCTATATATACTCACCCCAGTAAACTGTTCAAGCTTTTTATTTCTGAAAAAAATTCTTTTCTCAAGGCGAAGATTTCCTTGTATCTGAGAGTCGTGATTCTTCAAAGCTTGATAGCACGATCTTTCTTTTGAGTTTCCATCTCTCTATCTTTATGGGTGAGTTTCTTCGTCTCCTTTCGCTATTTTTTTTTGTTTTCGCGTTTCCTTTGAAAATGGATGTTCCTTCGTTGCTCTGCTGTAAGAGCTTTTTTAATGAAGTTGAAAGGGATGGTTTCATGCTTTATGCGGCTCGTTGGGAACCTGTACCATTAATACTAATTATTTGCATATGTAGGTTGTAGAAGCTGACACCGAGCCCTCTTTCAACTTTTCGCTCGCAAGGACTTCATCTTTGAGGGCAACAATGGGGAAAAGTTCTTCTCTTTACAATGACCAGACAGTCGACCCCTCTCGTTAATGCGTACAAGCCACGATAACTGCGATTCTCGGGAATACACCCCAGCTTGTTAGATTGCAAGCCGAACGTGGTTACCAGCTCTTGCTTGCTCGTATACAAGCAATATTATGAGCTTCCTAAGTCGATGAATCTTATATTACCTAATGGAAGGACTGCGTGGAATCCTCCAGGTGGAATGGTTGCTGTTTACGAGCTGATGCTGAACTACAGGGTAACTCTGCCCCTCCAGCCCTTCATTGCCCATTTTCTTAGCGATGTTAACTTGGCACCGACACAATTAGCACCCATGGTTATCAGACATTGATGGCGTTATGCGCTCCGTGGCGGTCATGGGGTTTTTCTGACCCCTAGCTGAACGAGATTCAGCACTGTTATCAACAATGATCATCGCCTTAAGAACCTAGTTCGCATTACCTCATATCATTCCCTTTTAGCAAGTGGCTTCCTGTTAGTGAGAACGGCGAGAGGTTATCTAGTAAGCGAAAATGGGTCATCTGGGGGTTTTCCATTTCCAACAACTTTTGGAAGGGGGCCTGGTTCTTCGTGCAGAGGGATTGGGGTCGTCACGTTCCCGCTGACGAGGCCAATTCCCTCCATGAGGCCTATGCTCCCCGTTATTTCATGAAACTAGGTTGTCTTTTTGTGTAGCAGGATTTTCAATATTCGTATTGCCGAGAGTAATTTGTTTCTTCTCGCAGATTCATGGAGTGAAGGGCTTGTTTTAACAAGTGAGGAGGTTAAGTGTGTCCACCAAGCGGTTACATCTCGCTCGGATGATCGAGCAGCCTCCCTGCTTTGCTGTGACAAATCTTTAGCACGTCAAGCTTTTGACATATTCCAATTTTGGACGAAGCAGTTCCCTTTCGATCGTCCCCGCAGTAAGTATCCTTTGATTATTTTTTCTTCATGCGCTTGCTTTGTGTATCACTCATTGTTCTTCTTTCTGTCTTTGTAGCTTAAGAGAATAGCCCTATTTATGGTCGAGATGTAAGGGACTTGAAGAATGTCTTGGCTGCCTCTCGCAAGGAGGGCAATAAGGGAGTTGAGAAGAAGGATGGTTCCCTAGATAAGGTGGTAGCTTCCTCGAAGGACAAAATAGTCTGTTCTTCGAAGGGTAAGGCGGTCGCCTCTTCGAAGCCTATGCCTCTAGTCTTTGGAGAGGTCCTCGCTATTGTTCCTAAGTCGCCTCTGAAGTGAAAGAGGCCGGTTGGCTAACCAAATGATCCTGGGATGGTTTTAGAGGTTAAGCGTAAGTCTGTGCCTGAGCGTCGTGTCATTCGGCGGACTAGGATGTGTCGCAGGTTGGAGGATTCTGTTGAAGTTGTCCCTCCAATCAGTTTTGTTCCTCCTCCTCCCTCCGAGGATGTTTTGAGAACTACTTCAGCGGACATTCCAGAGGCATGGTATCGTTCGCCTTGGAGATTGATGAAGAAGAGTCCGATAAGGAGAGGCTCGTACAGAACAATGTACGAAAGGGTAAAGATTCTGCTGTTAAGTAGCATGGGCCTCCTTTTGATTTAGAGAATACAGTTGTGGCTTATCCTCCTGCTCCTACGGTCGACGTGGCCAGGTGTTCTTGAGCGAATGAAGCTTTCCCAGTGTTGCCTCTTTTTCGAAGGATGTCCTTGAGCAAATGTCGGCAGGGGAGATCCGCTCTAGGGATAAGCTGAGGATCGAGGGTTTCCTCGAGGATATTGTCGAGAGGCAACTTCAATCGTTTTTTGGTCTCTTTGTTTCGGTAAGTTTTACTTTCTCCTTTATGTGTTAGGATTATGCTCGATAGCAATAGTGTAATAGAGTTCTATTTCTTTTCTAAAAACTCAACTTAGATTTGTTAAAGAACATCTTAGGTTAGCCGAAGCCTGTTTTGAAACAGCCAGTAACCCCGACGAAAAACATTTTTGGTTTTCTGTTTTAATAGCTTGTGATACTGAAAAGCATAACATTCAAATTGAGCTTGAAGTTAGAGTGTCAAGAGTTTGAAGTTGTAGTCTAGCTGATCTAGATCTTTCCTCCTAGACACAGAGTCAAGAGACTAGTTTCTGTGACCAAGGTGAAGAAACATACGGTAGTTTCTCATAAGAAAGGGACTTTGTCGAGTAGGCTTTGTTTGCCCATAGCCAGGAGAGCATAGGGCGTTTGATAGCCGTAAAGCTTGAAGGAAGTTTTAGAAAATATTTTGATTATCGTATAACATGCGGAACTGGGTTTCAAAATTTTTTCTTATATTGAAAACCTTTTTCAATCAAGAACGAGTTCCTGTATATATGCAGAAAAAGATTTTAGAAACTACATACCTTTTTCTTGATTTTCTTTTTCTGATTCTTCGATCTACCACCAGATCTTCCGAGCTATGGCCCGCGGACTGATAACGTGGGTGTGGGCATGTCACGGCAAGAGATGGAGGTCACGTGAAAAGAACGCCGGCCGAATCCTGCAAAAGAGGGGAGAGTCAGAAAAAACTTTTTTTTTCTTTTCTCTCTTTGGTGGCCGAACTCTCTTTCTTTTTCACTTGTGTGCTAGGTTAGGTTTTTCCTAACTATATAACACTTATATAGTAGTCATTTAGGGTTTTAGTTTGACCAAATCAAAATAGAATTCTAAATCCTATTTATTTTTAGTCTCCCTAAAGACTTGAACCTGTGACCTTTTGGACTATTAAACTAATCTAATTATTTTAATTCTTTTGTCCTAGTCATTATTTAATCACATGACCTCATATTTAATAAATAGAATTAATAATTCATAATTATTAATTTCTATTATTTTATTAAATATTTAATTAATTAAATAATCACATTATTTAATTATTCTCTTTTATTTAAAACGCATTACTTTCGTAACACTATTAATTGGACCATCCAATTAATCTACCGTGAGCCTCGTTACCAACAACCATAAGGGCTAGCAAGGGGACCTAATGGACCCATAGTTTTGAGCTCCAATAATACTTAGTAATATTAATTAAAACTCTTTAATTAATATTTCACGATTATTAACCTCGGAGTTATTCCACTAAAAACCTGAGGCTGCACTCTCATAACTGTAGACGTGTTTATATAATCTGAAGTCTCAGTGTCCATTGATATAGCTAAATGCATATAGTGTGATCCTCCACAAATAGTTCATAACTAGAGCTGGGTCATAAAGTCCGTTATACCCCTCTAGAAATATCTTTTCCTTTAACTACCATTGATTCTCTAATGAACAATTAAATCATGTCTTCCTCACGGAAGAAGGAGAGCGCTCATAATCGTTCAAGCCCCAAATCAACCCTTAAGGGAACTACTCGTCTACTTCAATTAAGAAGGAGTTGATTCCACTATTGTGTTCAAACCTTCCCAGCCACAAGCCAAACCGCAGCTCCAAGATACGGAGGTATTGGTCGAGATTCTCATCAACCTCACTCATGGTAAATCAAAAGCCACAATCTAACCTAAAGGAGTCGATAAGACACTCAAGATTAAGATCACCTATAAATAGCCATCATTTATTGATTATATATGAATCTCATCTACTCACGGATCTTGGTGAGAGATTTATATAAATCGTGGCCCAGTCCTATATGATCTCATCATATAAGGTGCCTCCACTCTCATGTCAACTACATGAGCGGTCTAGGATAAGACCACCGTACTTTACAGAATGGACCGTAGCAGTAGATCAATCACAAACAAAGTACCCAGCTTTGTTCGCTCTCTACGGACTCTTTAGATTGAACGTCTCAAAATGAATCCTCTCTGTATATGACCATCATATACTCATTATGAGATTACATCTTGCAATCTAGGATGTTCTTGCACAATACGAATGTATTACTGAATATAAAACATTTTATGAACTTGAATGATAATCTGAATAATTCTTGTTATTGTCTTTAACCATTTACAATTACAAGCTTTAGGGCATAAATCCCAACAAAGCTTTGACAAATCCCATAGTGAATTTGATCCACGGATAAAAAAGATGTCTAGTTTGATTAGATCTTTATCATCTATAGTGGCAACTACTTCCTCTTCCACTTCTTCTTCATCTTCATTTGTTTCTTTTAGCAAAAACAAAGAGATTGTAGAAATAGCTGACGTAGAGCAAAGTCTCCATAATTGGAATATCCCTAAAGTCTCTACAGATAAAATATACAAAGTTAGTTCTTTTGATTTTAAAAGTAAATATTTTATTAAAACTATTGAAGAAACTATCTCTGTATCCAGAGAAAGCACATAAATAACCCTTCTACCCAAAAAATTCTATGATCAGAACAAAAACAATTTCAAATATGTGCATCTAGGGTTAATGCAAGAGGCTTTAAAACCACTGGTTCGAGAAAGGCTGAATACGACATCTCTTATTTGTGTACGAGACAAGAGCCATGAAGGATTGAAAGATTCACTTTTTGGATGCATCGAGACCAGTCTTCATGTAGGACCAGTCTACTTCGACCGTTGCCCAGACATCTCAGTAGATGCAAGGAATGAGAATGTTTCAGACTCTCTTGTCCTTAATCTAAAAACTAGTGCCTTCAGAATGGCTGAAAGAACTAGTTGTTTGGCGATCGTGTACAGAGTCTATTATAAAGTGATGAATTCTATCACTCCAAACCTCAGAGTAAAAGAAATCGTACATGACAAGAAATGACACACAACATTATTTAGGGTGAATCCATCATCCTCCAAATTAGTTGTCTCAAAGACTATTGCATGGGATGAGATCAAACTTCCGAATGAATGGGTACTTGAATCAGCAGTACCTCCAAAGCCTGTGCAAAATGATGATCTTGAAAGCATCATCAAATTTGATGATGGATCGGTCGAATTAAGGTTTGACTCTTCTCGAAGGGTTAAACTAGACAGCGACAATATTTCTTATGTATCCAGGAGAAAATCAACCTTAAGTATTCTAACTCAGAATCCAAGTTCCTTAATTTTTGAAGGAATCACAAAAGTATCTGGTATCAGTAGACCAGCATACAAAATAGAAGTTCCAGTCTCTTCTAGAGCCTCAGAACCTGCTAGTCCTCCAAGTCCTACACTTTCAGGTTTTGAAGATGCAAATGTACCTAATATCAATGTTATTTCAGTATCTTCTGAAATAAATAAAGCTGAGTTAAAGAAAATGTTTGATGCACCAGAAAATAAACAAGCTAAGGAATGGTTCCTAGCCTATTTTTCTAAGAAACAAAAGTCTTTTTTGCATAAGAAGTATAATTCCTTCTTACTTAAATACAGTTTGCAGATGGATTTCTTTGAATTTCTTAGAAGATACTTCAAAGCGCATCAAATGGAATTTGTTGAATTACAGTAAGAATCCTCACTTAATATGATGGAAAGTTCATTTAAAACTTTCAAAACTTGAGCAAATTTCAAAGTGATTTGTTAAATAAATATTTTTTTCATAAGGGTAGATTGTAAATCTGCCAAAGAAATTTTGAAAAAGGATGTTAAAAACCTAGCCTCAAAATAGATTTTTGCTTGGTGGAAAGCTATTCTTTCTGTTTTTGACTTTGACATTGAATTTATGAAAGGCATTTTCTAAGGCGTGAATTCTTGCAGGGCTCCCAAAAGAACCTAGAAAGCTGCTTCATCAAGCAACACTAAAAGATTCACTGCAGATTCAGCATCCTCTAATCTCAAGAGGATGGATGACCGATACAAGCGGACAACTCGAATGCTTGCATCCTTTATTAAAGCAGAGCACTTGGGATCAGACCTAGAATTAGTTGCTCAAATCTATCTAAAAGATCATCAATCTCCTACCATCGATTTTCTGAAGACAAGAAAGTGGTTCGAGACAATCTTGATCGAGACAGGATGTGCCCGCATCATTCATTACTATAAGAGTAACAAGACAATTAGTTACTCTAAGCTGATTATTCTTGATGTATTTTCTCATCAAGACTGGGGTGACAATCTATTCAGAGGACAGAAGTTCAAAGATCCATGAGTCAGACCTAACTCTTACCATTTCTTTGACTATGTTCAAGCCTGGAACAAGATTCTGAATTACCAGAATCGTAATCCTGGTCATAGCTGGTTCATCAAACTATCCATTACCACCAAGGATTTTAGCAGGATTCCTATCCCATGTTGGTTTCAGCAGTAGTTATTAAATTTTGGCATAGTTGGAGATGCACTTTTAGAATGCGTCTTGGAAGCTTCAAACAAATTTTATCAGCATAATCAGAAAAAAGTCACTTCGGAACTCTCATTTCTTTATTTCTTGGCTCTTTATCAAGTTCCTTGGATTTTAAGATGGGAGTGTCAGTTTAATGAAGATCCTTTTAGTTTGGAGGCAGAAAAGGGTATAACTCCAGCTTTTCTTAGGGTCTTTTACACTCATTGGTGGTAGAATATCCAGTGGATGAATTTTATGCTAGAAACTTCAATTTGATTACTCTGTTCCCACCTAAGCGATTATCAGAGCGCCTTAATGATAAGGGAAAAGAAAATGAGGTTATTTCTACCTCTTCTAAGTCGTCCAAAGAAGAAAAAGAAGTTTTGTCTCTTGCCAAGGCACTGCTTAAGGAAGAAACTTCACCAGCAACAATTAAAAGCAAATTGGTAAGCTGTAAACCTCAACCAGTAACCAAAGAAGAAGACAATGAAGACTCTGAAGGAATGTCCTTTGGAGAATATCACTATTGTGAGGCTGGATACAGCCAGGATCCGATGGATGATGTGTATGATGATGAGCACAATCCAGATCCCTATAAAGGTTAGATTCCTTATGGATAAGGTCCTGATCGACTCCACCACATTTATGTCAAGGTGACAAGAACACGTGGCCTTAGTAGGAATCTTCCTATTTCGTCATCATTAGCAATTATTTACTTTTACAAAAAGTTGTTTGTTTTCTTGTTATTATTAGTTTGCTTTTTAAAAGTATTTTGTCATGATGTATTCTACTTTACAAACGTGATTTGGCTTGTAATAATCATGATGCATGATGTTTCCGAGATATTTCCTAGGGTTTGGCTTATAGTAATCATGAAGTTGCCTAGAAATTTCCTAGAGCCTTATCTTGAGAGCATACTCTCCCTACAAAAGGGTATAACACCTCTCATTTTAAGCATCCAAAAATTTTCATAAGAGCATTGTATCAAGTGTGCGTCCTCTTGTAAAATCTTCTTCTCTTTGAATGTAAGATATTTCTTCTCTTTAATATTTTGTACAAATTCCTGCATTTCTTTTATTAGTTTATTTAAACTTGTTTTAATTTTCTTTTATAAAAGCGTTCTAAAACTCTGATTGTACATACACCAAGCTAGTATGCTCTAAACTTGCAGCATATGTCTGATCTGGCTTATCAGAAGGCTCCGAAAATATGTATGAGGTAGACATAATTCTTTAGTTAGTCTCGAACAACATTCATAACTTAAAATAAAGGTTGGGCGCCTTTACCTTGTTAAAATTGTAGATTCTTTTGTTAGCATTTGAGCGGGATCAAATGTGATATGTTGAGTCTAAAATCATCGAAGTGCAGTGTCTTTAGACAAAAGAATTTATTGCACTACGTGCATTGAATAGGATTAATGAAGAAAACTTGATCCATAACTGTCAGTGGATAAAAGTATTCAATTATGACAATCGGAGAGTCTATCTCAATCCTGAGATAAGTGATGGACTTATGTTTGCAAGTGTTATCATTTAAGCTGTCAATGAGTATGATTATATGGCATAGTCTATCCTTGATGGTTTGGTGGTATTTACTTGTTAATCGATAGAAGACTTCATTTATAGATACGGACATCGTGACTACATTTGATAAATGTTAGTAGAATACCATCATATGGATATTTTGAGGTATTGGATATTAAATCTGAACGTTAAGTTTTCAATAGTGACTATTGAAATAATGACTTCTAGACAAGTCAAGATATTCGAGTTCAAAATGTTGTCATATGAGTAAATATGGTAACTTGGAGAGCTATAGGCGGTCTATGAGCTCTTGGCAATTACTTGTTTAAGGCGCAGCTTCAGATGCTAGAAAGATATGGCGAGCCCATTGTCCTGTGCGGAAGCTGCTAGTTCTAGACATGCATATGGAGATTTCGGACCAGAGGGGACATTCGAAGATTTACGCGAATGATAAGGCTGGGTCCAATATTCTCGGGGCGAAGATGGATGAGCGTACTATACTTCTCTATTCTTGAGGGGGGGGGGGGGGGGGTGGAGGGAGGACTTGTTCTCAGTGATAAAGAAGAGTCGGAGGGTGACTCTGACGAATATCAGATTCCTCTTTCGAAGTTTGTAAAGGACAATCATCCTCTTAAAGGGAAAGATGTTGGCCAGAGTTCTAGCCAAGTGGATGCCTCGCAGAATCCTGATGTTGGCCAGAGTTCTCTTGTTGAATATAAGGCTTTTTTTTTTATTATAGAATTTTTCTTATTGCCTTAGAATTTTTCTTGTGCTTCTATGTTAAGCACTAATACAATCAGAAAGGACTATTTAATGATCTGTTATCCACATTTAATCTGATATATATTTTAACAGCAACAATGTTCTCGGTTATATTGTTTTCTAATTGTATTGTTGGGCTAAAATTCAAATTCATGCTACCTTTATACCCCGAAGTTGTAAAGACCGTTTGAAAAGGCGTGTTTAGGACTTAGCATTCAAATTTTGTTAGGGGACTTTTCTCTCCACCAACTTTTTTAGGGAAAGTTTAATAACTTTTCACGAACTTGATTTTTAGTTGGAGGGCGCTCTCGCCACCAAGGTCTTTTTGAGAGATTTTATTAACTTCTTTCTAACTTGATTTTTAATTGGAGGGCGTTCTCGCCACCAAGTTTTTCAGAGAGAGTTAAATAACTTTTCTCTAACTTGATTTTAAATTGGAGGGCGTTCTCGCCTTTAAGTTTTTCAGAGAGAGTTTAATAACTTCTCCCTAACTTTAATTTTAATTGGAGGGCATCCTCGCCACCAAGGTTTTCAAAGAGAGTTTAATAACTTTTCTCTAACTTGATTTTTAATTGGAAGGCGTTCTCGCCACCAAGTTTTTCAGAGAGAGTTTAATAACTTCTTTCTATTTCTTGATAGGTATGATTACATATTCCATTTTTCGAGCTATCTATCTTTTAATGGTAGTACAGTTTCAGATATTGCGCATTCCACGGGTGCCCGATAGTACCTCCTTCTAGTCGAGCAATCCTGTAGATAACATATCTTGCTTGGCCGATGATCTTATATGACCCCTCCCACTTGTCGGCTAGGGGTGGCCGATAGTACTTGTAGACAACATATCTTACTAAAAATATTTACCGTGTTTGTTGAGATATATTGTTTGATTATAATGAGTAAATATGTTGTGTTTTGATTTCATGTAATTCACAAACGATTTGCTAAATGATTGTGTGTTATATTGCCTTATTTATATATGTATGTTAAATGATTGGACCGATTTCTTGAATGACGTGAATGTGTGATAATGCCTGAAGTTAGTATACAAAGAATGATTAATGGTCAGTATCTATCTTATTTCTGCACCCGTAGATCTCTTGAGCATCTTTGTTGTAAAGGGCTACAGTTATAAGCTGTGCAGCTGCCCAAAATAGGAAAGGGCTACACTTGTAATATTGAGTGAAAGCCATAATGAGAGTTACCCAATGAAAAAGAGCATGAAAAACAGATAACATGCACAATGAATAAAATAATAAGGTGTTGAGAAAAGAGCAATAAAAATAGAAAACATGCCAATGCATAATGCTAAAAATACATGGAGAAGTTGGGAAGAGTGAAAATCGAAAATATACTTTTATAAAGTACACTTGCACACACCATTATTTGTATGAGTCTATTTTATTTAAATGACATCAAGGATGATAGTCGGTTTGAATTTATATATATATATTGTTTAAGCAATGTCACACACACACTTTGGCAAAGATTTAGTGAAATTAGTGCAATCTTGAGACAACATATGCATTCGTGAAAATAAGCACACATTTTGATTCAAACATGCTCATATCTATTTTGAAATTTCTGAAGGAACTATTTTTAAGAGCATTATTGAGCAGTCAATTTCGAAGGAATGCGATTGAAATTTTCAAAAGAATTTTTCGGTTGTAGACCTTACATGTTGATTTTCATTGTGACTCATTTAATCTTGTTTGGATATGTTTCTTGGTTGTTTTTGTTTGAGTTTTAGGTGGAAAAAACTCATGGATGAAGCATTGAGGACGAACGAGGAGTGAAAGACGCGAAGAAGTGCGAAATTCGGAGAAACAAGAGTGGCCGCGCAGCAAGCTCATGCCAGATGCGTGGCTGTGTACCTCAGGCGTGGATGCCTGGGCAGCGAGCTCATGCTAAAGGCATGGCTGGGTGCCCAAGGCGTGCATACCTGATGCAAGCTTAGGTTTTGCCTTTCATTAAGGGCAATCTTGGTATTTTGTCTCCTAACTTTTGTTTTATTCTCCCATGTGCACGTCTCCTTCTATTTAAAGGGAACTCAACCCTAATGGCTCATACTTTTCATACTTTTCTAAGAGCAATACTTTCAAGAGACACCATCCTCTCTTGAAATTATTTTCTTTATACACACTTCATCTTTTATTCTCTTTTGTTTTTTGATTGTTTGTGTGAGATAGGTATTATGTCTAGCAAAGGGAAACAAGTAGTTTCCAAAGGAAAGAAAGCTACAAGAAGATAATCTTCCAATTTCCTAAGTTCCTCTACCAAGAGTGTGAGGATAGGTATGATCATAACCTCTCTAGAACTATTATTTATGAGAAAAGAGTTGATTTTAGATCTATTAGAATTAATGACGTTTATAATCTCATGCTAAAGAGAGGTTGGAAGATGTTTGTTGAGAAAACCTATAATGTTTGTGAAAACTTAGTGAGGGAATTTTATGCCAATTTGGATAGTGATCAATTTAAGGATAATCTAGGTGTTCTAGTTAGAGGAGCTAGGATTTTAATAAGTGGTAAAATTATTAATTCATTTTATGGATTATCTATGGAGATTGTTGCTTAGATCCTATCTAAGTTACTAGGTAAGAAATTTCTCTTACTTTAACTAGGGGTAAATTTCAATGGAGTGAAGGCACTAATTTTGTTCCTCATGCCAAATGTACTACATTATACCGCTTGTTGAATAAGTTTGTTTGTCAAAATGTTCACCTGGTGTCCAACATCTCTGATGTCAATTTTGCCACTGAAAAGTTGCTTTATGTTATTTGGGAAAGGAAGCTCTTTAATGTTAGAAACTATATCTTTGAACTCACTGATAAATGTGCTAATGAGAGCAAGTCCAAATTGAAATTTTCGGCTTTTATAACTAAACTTTATTTAGATGCGGAAGTTAAGTCGAAATGATAAAATTACGGAGTCAAGTCAAATGTTTGACAAGGATTTCTTTAAGTTCTATTATCTCTCAATGGAAAAGAGAAATAGGGACACTCCACAACCCATTAAAACCACTCTGATTAAGAGTGAGATACCTCATTGGGTGACGCAACTAATGAGTATGTTCAATGATGAGAATGATGCCATCTTGAATAGAGTCGCTGCACAAGAAGAAGAGTTGTGTGGCATAAGGGAGTATATGAAGGGCTCAGCCTCACATTCACGTACTAATAGCATGTTGTCCTCCTCTGATGGATGTGATTACAACGTTGATTATGATAACGTTGGAGGAGCTTAAGATTGATCCAGATTCTTGAGTAAAAGAATTATTTTACGTGCTTGTGTTTTTTTATTTGATTTCACGAACTTTGTTTAAATTTTCGTGAACTTATTTATGCAATATATAACCTCGTATTTTTTAAGATTATGCTCAATAGTAAGAGTGTAATAATGTAATTTAACAATCTTTTCATATTAATAAAATAATTTTTGTTTTAACAAATCTTATAGCTTTTATATTTTAAATATTATAATTATTAAATGTAAATAATGATAAGGTCAAAAAGACTATGAAAAATAAAAAATTGTTCACACATCTGAATATATATGAGGTAGACACAATTCTTTAGTTAGTCTCGAGTAATATTCACGCCTTAAGATAAAGGTTGGACGCCATTATCTTGATACCATTCCGTAGCGTTCTGATAGGCAAGATCAGGCTAATGCTGCAAGCTTAGAGCATACTAACTTGTAGTATGAATAATCAGAGTATAGAACATATAAGAAAAGAAAATTAAAACAAAATAAAAAAAGTGCAGGAATTTGTAAAGAATGTTAAAACGGAAGAAATATCTTACATTCAAAGAGAGGAAGATTGTACAAGAGAAAGTACACTAGATACAATATTTTTGATAAAAAAGAAGATTCTTAAAATGAGAGGTGTCATACCCTTTTATAGGGAGATCATGCTCTCAAGATAAGATCAGAGGAAATTACTAGGCAATTTCACGTTGTACCTTATCATCTTCCTTTGCTTGAGCACTAAGAGCTTGCCTTGCAACCAAAAGCTCTCCACCCACCGGTTATTCAAAGTCACCGGCATCCTCCAAAGGTGGCATGGACTCACCATCAGATTCACCTTCTGATTCGATACCACCATCATCCTTCAAAACCATTACTCTCTTGTTTGGGCATTGTGATGCAATATGACCTGCTCCCAAACACTTAAAGCACTTAATGTCACGATTTCTAATAGGTTGAGAATCTGGTTTACCTTGTTTTATTGTGCCTCCGGCCTTATGATCTTTGGAAGGTTCGGCCTTGGCCTTGAAACTAAGCTGGTCCTCCCTCTTGCTCCAATTCGGTTTCCATGAGGATGAAGAACCCGAATTTTGCCCAACCCGTGTGGAACCCTTCCTCTTCAATTGTTGTTCCACTTTAATGGCCATGTGTACCATGTCAGTCAATTCAACATAATGCTGCAACTCCACTACATTTGCAATGTCTCGGTGTAGTCCATTGAGAAACCTAGCCATAGTCGCCTCTCGGTCCTCCTGTACATCAGCTCGAATCATGGCTATCTCCATCTCTTTATAGTAGTCTTCAACACACTTAGACCCCTGAGTAAGAGTTTGCAATTTTTGAAACAAACCCCTATAATAGTGACTTGGAATGAATCTCCTCCTCATAACAGTCTTCATCTCCTCCCATGTCTCAATAGGTCTTTTTCCATTCCGTTTCCTACTCACAATCAGTTGATCCCACCAAACAATAGCATAATCGGTGAATTTTATGGCTGCCAATTTCACCTTCTTCAATTCAGAATATTCATGGCAGTCAAACACTAGCTCTATTCTTTTCTCCCACTCCAGATAAGCTTCAGGATCAGTTTTACCTTAGAAGGTTGGAATCTTTACCTTTATACTACCCAAATTATTATCAACCCTCTCTACATACCTATCTCCTCTATTCCCATACCTAACTCTTCTACCTCCCATTCCACGCCTAAATCTCCCCGCACCTACACTGGACATGCGATCATCCTCCTCTATGTCATTATCATCCCCGGAGTAATCATGAACTTCTTCTCTAACCGGAACTCTCTCTCTCCTATGTGCTTGGGGAACGGGTGGTGACTGTTTCGCATGTGTATTTTCTACCCGATCTAATCGTTCATGAATCTGTTCCATCTCAGCCCTTAACAATCTCCCCATCTCCCTCGTCAACGCTTCCATTATAAACTTTGTATCTACCTTTCCCAACACCTCATCCGAAGCACTTTCTTTAGACATATTTACTGCAAAGAAAACATTAGTAAAAAAATATAAAGAAGGTCCTCACTTCACTCCCTCACGTGTTTCCCTCAAGAAATTGTTCACTCAGTTCCACTCGTGTTTCACACAATAAATTCGGCTTTTACCCTTAGTATGTCCTCACCTCTCTTGCCTTTTTCCACTCGTAATTTTTTCTCAAAAGTTCTTATCAAACTAACCAAACAATAATCAGGATTTCTTAGCCACGTTCACACGAAACAAAAGTTCCTAGGTTCACACGAAACGAATCACAACGAAACTGGAATTTTTTTTTTTTTTTTAATAATCACTGCATGAATCAAGAAGAGAAATAACAATAGTTGATATATATTCAACTACGCGATCGGTCAAAAAAAATAAAATTTTGTACTCTTCTTTATTTTTTATTTTTTTCTCTCTCTCTCTCTCTCTCTCAGATTTGGACACGCACAAGCAGTTCTAGAAATAAGATGTAATTTGTGATCAACGAAATCAAAGTAGAAGAGTAACAGAGATAGATAACTTCAATCTGGATCAACGAAATCAAAAACAAGAATATCAAAGATAGATAACTTTGATTTGGATCAACGAAATCAAGAACAAGAATAACACAGATAGATAACTTAGATTTGGATCAACGAAATCAAGAACAGGAATAACAAAGTTAGATAACTTAGATCTGATCAACTGAATCAAAAACAAGAATAACAAAGATAGATAACTTAGATCTGGATCAACGAAATCAAGAACAAGAATAACAAAGATAGATAACTTAGATCTCGATCAACGAAATCAAGAACAAGAATAACAAAGATAGATAACTTAGATCTGGACACTAACAAGAAGTTTTGGAAATAAGATATAATTCTGTGATCAACGAAATCAAAAAAAAAAAAATAGCAAGATAGAATAACCTGATGTTAGAGCCCTAAGCTCTGATACCAAATGATATGAACCTCGTCGATTATTTCAAGATTGATGCCGAAGTTCGTTCTAACCTCTGGTTCGGATGGAAACCGCGACCCAACACCTATATCGAGATGTGAACCTTGGTATAAAGAAGGACGCCACAATCAAGGATGAAATACTCGATTGATAAGTCAAGGAGGAACGCCACAGAGAATTCTGATAAGTTCCAGTTAGTTCTCAAAGAACAAAGAGAAAACTCTCTCAATTTGCATTCAAAATCAAAAGTACCCTTTTTACATCCATCAATATCCTTATATAATGAAACCCTAAAACAAAGGAAAGGAAACAAGATAGCCATTAAGGCCTTACAAATAGAAAACTAGAATAGCCATAATTGCCTTACAAATGGACAAACTAAAACAAGCAACTATTAAGTCAAGCCCAAACCGAAATTGTGCCACACTTCTAAGCCTTCTCTTATTCGGCCCACTCAATTGCCTTGATGATGTTAATCAAGCCTTGGTCTTCACGTGGGTTCATCTTGGGCTTTAATAATTCAGAATCAGCCCATGTGTCTTAAATTAGGCCATTGAGTGCTTCTTTGAATCTCTTAGCCCTTGCCCTTGTTATTGGCCCAACCGGAACATGCAATGGATCCCTTGGTGCAGCTCCCTTATTCTCATCAATCTTCAACACCCTGATCCTCCTCGGGGACTTCGATAGCACCCGCAGCCTAAAGTTCCTCAAACTCCCTAATCAGCTCCTCAACGAACTGACCAAGAAAGCCTAACGACAAGTTTGGATGATGAAGCCAGATACCGTAAAGAAGGTCGCGCTGGGCTTCATCATTCACTACCACCTTTTCCTCCTCCTAACACCTCTCCCTTTGGAAGAGTTCCTCATTAGCTCTGGCTAAGCCCTATTGTAGTTCCTCATTACTTCTTAGTTAATGCAGCAGCCGATTCTTTCAGCTCCATCTCCAAGGCCTTCTTACACGCTCGTAATTTATCGAGTTCTGCCACCAGCTTCTTCTCACGATTCTCCGTAGCAGCAACCCCCTCCTTCATCTTTAGAAGCTCATCACGAAGATCCCTCCCCTCCGCTTCATTGTCTGCGGATTCGAGCGTGATTTTATATGAGAGATTGGCGGTTTGACCAAAGAAAAACAGTCAATAAGCCATAAAGCAATGTATACACACATAAAGAAATAAGCACGCATGGGAGCTTATAGATTTACCAGGAGAGTGTGACGAACTAATATATGACAAAGGTTTGGCCCATCGTCCTCCTCGACGCGTTGGCTCAGGCCCCGGGTGAGGAACTCTTCGTAAAGCATCGGAGCCAGCTTAAGGTACTCCTGTGCAACTAGGCTAAGGCCCCGACTTGAGGACGGATAAGCGGTAGGGCCCATGGCAACTGAAGGGCTAGACACTACCCTCTGGACAGGCTGTTCCGTAAAGGCATCGAAGTCAACCTCCTTCACTTTCCCGCGAACACCCTCAACAACGACAACAGTAGACGGAGTGCTGTGAGCGGGACCCTCTAGGAGCAAGACCTAATCGCTTTTATTGGAAGTAGCCAACTTAGTCTTTTTGGAAAGGACGAGGAGCGGGCTCCCGTTCGAGCCCTCCAGCAGGCGCTGCTGTTGTTGTTGGTGTCCAGCGCCCACTAGAGACTGGCCCCGAAGGCTAGCAGCAGCCATCTGCTGGACCTGACCTGCTAGAACAACCTCGCTGCTGAAAGTATGCTGATCAACTACTACAGTAACGTGCTCTGTGAGAGATTCTACGACGCCCTACTACTGTCAAGAGTGAGCTGGAATTCCACCAAGAGCTCCTGAGTGACCAACCTATACGCAGCGAGCTTTGTCGGATCTTGAGGGACCAAGGTCGTAAGGGCATCGAGTGCCGTTTTCTCCCCCTCAAAGAGGAAAGGGTTCGAGCTTGTACTGTCTACAAATAAACGAGGGTAAATGGAAAAAAAAAAAAAAAAAGGGAGACGAGGCACTGAACCAACTCACCAGGCTGTAACACAAAACTCCTTTTCTTTAGGTGCTCGATTTTGAGGCCCTTGACAAGGAAGTAGTTTGCCTTGTAGTCCTCTCCGGAGTTCAAGCTGGAGTTCGCCTGCAATAGACCTATAAGCTCTTCAGCTCGTATGGACAGGTAGTACATCCCTTCAGGAAGGGAGCCCCCCGAGGAACCCTGCTGCGGAGGGCATGCCTTCAGGGTAAAATAGTGCCAAATGACATTGTCACTAGGTGGGGGGAGCCCATTCCTCCTGAGCAAGAGGAAAAGGATGAAGAGGTAGTTATACGAGTTGCATGGGGACGAGCTTCAGAAGATTCAGTGCGTCTATAAGGAACCCCGGGATGGGGAACCTCAAGCCTGCCTCCAAATGGTAGCGACTGATAGCGACGAAGCCAGGGGGCGGGTAAGCAACCCTATCAACCACTTCTGGCATCAATATCCGGTGGCTAATGGGGAACCAAAAATTGTGCACCATAATCCTCATGTGCCCCCGATATATCTTGGAGGGGACAGACGAGAAAACATCCTTCTTCTGATGAAGCCCCTTGTAAGCAGCTCGGGGGAGGTCGTCCAGTAGGTCCACACCATTCACCACCTCCACCTCCGCGGACTGGTCGAGATTATCGACCTGGCCTAACAACATGGCCTTCAAGACAGCTTCTTGGAATGGCGTAACCCCCAAATGACCAGAAGCAGGAGCCTCCATCACTTTATCCTTACGAGACCTCAGAGCGCTTGAACTAGACATCTAAAAAAAAAAAAAAAGAAGCCAAGGACACTGGAGAATCACAAACACCAACTGAAAACCCAATAATGAGTGTCTCGGGGCAGAGGAAAGCATAAGGCAATAGGACTCACCGTAAGAGAAAAGCATAAGGCAGTAGGCACGGTGAGCGAAAAGATGGCAGACCAGAATGCGCAAAAGAAAGCAAAACCTAAGAGAAGTCCCCAACGATTAAGACTAAAAACAAAGCACGGCTCCAAAAAGGATCAACAGAAAAGGAGTTCCTTAGGAATTTGTGAGAAAATGGAGAAAAAACACAAAACGGCCACATATATATGTGTGTGTGTGTGTGTGTGTGTGTGTGTGTGAAGGGCCCGAACCGTTAAATCAGAGTAATAATGACTTAAGGGGAATTGACGGCCACCATTCAACCTTGGAATATGGTGGGATACTCGAAAGGGCATTGATTTAATGCCTCGCATTAAATACATAGTACAGACGTGGCGCTTGATATGACTCATCTCACTCATCGAGAAGTAACCGCCTCTACTGCCTGGAACCTGTAACTTCCAAAGGAGACTTGTGAGCTTCCCGAAGAAGCCAACTAGCAATAGCTCGCTAAATACAGCTTGCATAAAGAAGACTTCTCAGCTTCCAGCCTGAAGTTATCGAACTCGAAGCTGGGGGGCTAATGTTTTATGTAAAATTACATCAGGCCCAAACAAGCCCAAGGTACTGAAAACTCCAAGGAAGGCCCAATGCGCATAAAGGGCCAAGGATCTATTGCAAGACCAAATAGGCCTCAAAGCCCAATAAACCACGAGGGAACAACAAAAGACTCGAAGTACAACACCTCGCAGAGCCAATGGTCCACCAAGAAGATAGCCCGCAGCTCACCGACCACGAAGCCTGTAAATGGCATGACAATGCAGCACGAAGCCCCAATTTAAGGAAGGATCCCAAGAATATAGGAATTACTTTCGGTTAACTAATCAGACTTCCAATCAACCTCAAATTCCTCACAATCAGCTATCACATTTAGAGTTAATTATACTCAACCTACCTGAGGTTTGGCTAATTACACTCGGAATCAAAGTTTGCATTAATTGAAATTGACCTCCCCTTACGTTAACTTTAACCGTTAGAATAAACATTGACTTTTATTAAATTTATTAAATGACCAAAATACCCTTATTAATTAATATTATCAATTTTTTTCTTTATTAAAAAAAATTAATGGTAGAATCCAGATTAGATCTCCACCGTCCATCAACAATGATGGACGGTGGAGATCCAGATCTGAATCTCCACCAAGAACAAAAAAAAAAAAAAAAAATTGAAAATCCAATCAAGAACAAAAAAAAAAAAAAAATTAAAATCTCGAACCCTTATGAGTTCTTCTTCAAACTTCTGGGTTCGAAGCGAACCCAGAAGGGTCTGAAGATCGAACCCTTCTAGGTTGGAAGAATAACCCAGAAGGGTTCGTCTTCGAACCCTTCTAGGTTCGAAGAAGAACCCCTAAGACAATATTTCTCCCCTTCCAGTTGCTTGAAGGACGAATGGAATCTGCCCCCAGGATTCAACTATCAAATCTTCTTTGCTGAGGCAACACAGCCCAGAAGTTAGGCAAACTACAAATAGTATTTTTCTTATTATCTCAGAAGTATTTAGACAGCAAAGTAGGAAAGAAACAACTAAAACAATTGAGTGAAGTTTACATGGTTTGAACACTTACTTATAAAGAATCAAAAGGTGTCTTGAAACAATGCAACTCTTGTGAAGTAGTGCACCTTTTTGTAAAAATGCAACTCTTTTTGAAGAGATACAACTTTGTATAAAAAGGTATGTCTTTATAATTTAAATTTAAATTTAAATAATTAAAATTAAATTAAAAGTCAAAAATAAAATATGACAATCAGGAACGAACCCTCCTGGGTTCGAAAGGAACCCTTCTGGGTTCGAAGCGAACCCTTCTGGGTTCGAAGAAGAACCCAGGAGGGTTCGTCTTGAAGCCGAACCATTTTAAAAATCCTTCTCTTGTTGTCTTTTTTTGCTCAGATCCTCCAAATATCAAGTATTTACAGATTTACCACGTTGACCAGATTCGTATGTCAACAACTACGTTGATGGTGATAACGTTGGAGGAGATGATTGATGATCCGAATTCTTGATACTTGAGAATGTTTTTACATGCTTATGTACTTTTATTTATTTTTCATGAACTTTGTTTCAATTTTCATGAACTTATCTATTTGGCATATAATATAGAACCTTGTATTTTGATCTTCATATTGTCGAGTATCTCTTGTTTATTCCAAATATGAGTATTTTGATTCTCATTTAAAATACGTGAGTGTTTCTCGGTCTTTGTCTATCCCATGACAAAAAGGGGGGAGTAATTTGGATATTAATGTTTTTGAATTATTTCTTCTAATCCCCATTTTTAAGTTGCTTTTTTTTGGATAATGTAAGTATATTAATCAAAGAGACAAAACAAAAGTAAAGAGGCATACCCCAGCGAGAAGAACACAAGGTGAGACAAGGGACCTGACAGCAACCAACTGAAGCGTAAAACACATCAAAGCAATAAAAAGCTAAGCACAAACCCTGTCATAGGGTACAACCAAAAGTAATCCACCAGAACAACAGCAAAAGGGACAAGCACCCTAAAAGGCAAAACAAGCGAATTACAAAAAAATAGAATCAGATAAACCCCAAGACTGATGGAGCCACCTATTAGTATGAGAAGGCACCACACTAGATAAGGAATTAAGACGCATACAAACATCTCTAACAATGGAGCGAACAACCACAGTAACAGGTTTAGGTAACTCGCCATGCATTCTAGCATTCCGCTCACGCCAAATAGCATAGACAGCAGCCGCAAGCATAATACGCACCACTCACCCATGAAGTTGCCGACTGCGGAAATGACAAGACCAAATAATAGTAGCCTCCCAGCTCTGAGCACGCAGAGGTATTCTGCACTTCCTTAAAAGAGCAAACCAAACCTCACAAGAATAAGAACAATAAAAAAAGAGATGAGGAACATCCTCACAACTCCCTCCACAAAACACACAATGAATAGCCGAAATCAAGCCATAAATAAGAAGCTTATCCTGAGTAGAAAGAGCACCCCTAATGGCCAGCTAGAAGATGAAAGCATGTCTAGGAATTGCTTTAGAATGCCAAACGAACCTAAACCAATCCACCGCTGGCTGCCGGGACCGAAGAGCCTCCAAAGCATTACGAATGGAGAAAGCCCCACGAGTGTCCTCAACCCAACACAATGTATCAGCTTGAGAGTTATTAGGCCTGAACGAATCAGGGATACCACTGATAATGTCCATCCAATTCCCGGTCAGGGAACGAGGCCAAGCCCAATCCCTCCCCTAAATAACATCCGCCACCCTAGTATAAAGACCAAGACCAGAATCATAAATAATTCGTCGCCCAAACACCTCCACCAAAGGACCCAACGGATGCCAATAATCAAACCAAAGGGAAATATCCTCCCCATTACCCACCCGAAATTGCATCAACCGCCGCACAAGACACTGAAGGCCCAGAATTTTTCTCCAACTCCACGAGCAATCCCCAGGGCACCTAACCTTCCACACATTCTTTCCCTTAAGCAGAGTAGATCTAACCTACGACACCCAGACAGAAGACCTCAAATTGCTACAGACAGCCCACAAATGCTTACTTATGGCATATTTATTCCAACACTCAACACTCTTAATACCGAGTCCACCTTCTTCCTTAGGTAAACACACCGAAGACCACGCAACCTTTGCCCCACCTTTACCTAAACTAAACCCTTCCAAAGAAAACTACGCAAAGTAGTTTCAACCTTAATCACCACTGACTTAGGCAAGATAAAAATAAAGGACCAATACACCTGGATAGAGAACAATACATATTGAATGAGCTGAAGCCTCCCTGTAAAAGAAAGAACCCTACTAGTCCAACTCTTAACTCTCGCTACTCCTATTGACAAGAACCCTACAATCCACTGCTATAAGCTTAGTAGAAATCAGAGGAACCCCAAGATATCTGACAGGTAATATCCCTTTCTAAAAACCTAGAATCCCAAGCAATTCTTGCTTAATCGCAGAAGACACACTAGCCATAAAAAGATTGATCTTGCTAGGATTATGAATCAACTCAGAAAGAGCTTGGAACTGACCAAGAACAATATTAACCGCAGCAACTGACCCCTCTCTGCCCTACAGAAAACCAAAAGATCGTCCGCAAAGCATAAATGCGAAATACCCATCTTTCCACACTGCCAATGGTAAGCAAACTGACCCTCCTGCTCCATAATATGCATCAACCTCGAGAATACCTCCATAGCTAGCACAAATAAATATGGGGACATTCGATCCCCCTACCTCAAACCTCGGTCACTAGCAAAGAAACCATTCAACTCGCCATTGATAGAAATAGAGAAACGGGGAGTAGAAATACACTCAGAAATCCAAGCTATCATCTGCTCCGGGAATCCTAAAATCTGTAAAACAGCCACTAAGAAATCCCACCGTACAGAATCATCGGCTTTCATTTAATCTACCTTCAGCGCACACCTAGGATGACCCCATCACAATGATAATTCCTTAACAATTCCTACGACAGTAAGATATTATAACTAATCCTCCTACCAGAAACGAAGGCCGACTGAAAAGGACTAACAACATCAGGCAGTACCATCTGAACATGATTCACAATAATTTTGGCAATGCATTTGTAGATAGTGTTACAACATGAAATAGGTCTAAAATCCCCAAATTTAGAAGGATTGGGAACCTTAGGAATAAGCGCAACCACCATAGCATTCACTTGCTTGAGCAATCTCACGAAGCTAAAAAACGAACGAATAGCACGAAGAACATCATCACCAACAACGGACCAAGCTTTCTTGAAGAAAGTAGCATTGTACCCATCCGGACTAGGAACTTTGTTATCTTTCAGAGAAAATAGAACCGCCTTAATTTTATCATCATTAACCTCTCTACCCAAGGTAGCACACTGATCACCAGAAATACGCTTAGGGATAGCTCACTTCATCAAATCATGGTCAATTCTAGGGTACCCAGCAGGCTGTCTAAGAAGCGTCTTAAAGAAGTTCGCTACCATAGACTTAACTTCACTAGGCTCCTCCACGCGATTACCATGCTCATCAGAAAGCGATAACACCTTACTCCTACTAAATCTCTGTCTCATTGACCGAAAAAAGAACTTTGAGTTCCTATCTCCCAAATTAATCCACTGAACTCGGGACTTTTGCCTCAAAAAACTCTCATCATCTCGACTCAAAACACCATAAAGCTTTACCAACAGAGATTCCTTTTCATGTAAAGAAGCATTCAAAGGCTACCTTTGAATATCCCACTGAATAGACTCCAAACCATGCTTAGCTTGTTGTACCCGATAAGACAAATTAGAAAAATACTCCCTATTAAGTTTCTTAAGCTCCACTTTCAATTTTTTGAGCTTCTTACAAAGTTGAAACATAGGAGAACCATTAACCCTGTCCTTCCAAACCCGAGCCACCAAAGATAAGAATTCCGAATGATCAGCCCAGAAGTCAAAAAACTTAAAAGGCACCCGTCTTTGAGGAAGGTCCACGATCTTAACAACCATTGGAGAGTGATCCGAAACACTGGAAGGAAGAAAATGTGCCCCTGAACCTCGGAAAGAAATATCCCACTTCAAATTTACCAAAGCTCGATCTAACTTTCGAAGAATAGGATCAATTGTACGATGATTAGACCATGTAAAGAAACACCCATTAAATCGGAGATCATCCATCCCGAAATTAGCTAAACAATTAGAAAAGTCGTCTTTCCATTGCGACCAAGAAGTGGAGCCTCCAACACTCTCAACCGAAGACTTAATAGCATTAAAGTCACCCATCACAAGCCAAGCACTATTCTTCCATTCCTCCCTACGCGCCACTAAATCTGCCTACAATGCCTCCCTACGCACATTACAATTATCACCGTACACAATTGAAATCACACACTCCCAAGTAGAATCAACAGAAGATACTTTACAATGAATAATTTGCTTAGAAGAACCGATAACCGAAACAGAAACATCAAAAGGATTCCAACAAACCTAAATCCTCCCCAAAGAAGAAGAATTATAATTGCACTCTACCTTCCAAGACCGGTCAATGGTCCTAACAATAAAATCTTTATTTTTCTCCAGAACTTTCGGTTCCACTAAAGCACACAAAGACAATTTCTCATCTTTAATCAAACGCCGAACCTCTCGTTGCTTCAGAGGGTCATTAAGACCCCTAATATTCCAGCATCCAAAAATCATCAAAAATACAAAAGATAAGAAGAACATACCTACAACTACACTATCTCCACTTACCCCCCATAGGGGAGGAATGCTTCTTATTCTTCTTACCTTTACTACTATAACCTTTCTTCTTCTTCTTCTTTTCCAAAGAATCCTTAACTTTAGAAGCCAAAGCATTTCGTAGAGGACTAGAATAGACACCATTCTCACCATGACCAATCTCGTCATCATCACAAAGCACATCCCCATCATCACAAAGAACAGCCCCATCATCAACACATGTAGTAGTCCTATCATTACAATGAACAACCCCTATATCACAACCAGTATCCAAAATAGCCAAAGGAGTAACCACTTCCCCATCTTCCAAATCAAGACCATCCTCACGAGTCTTCAAAGGAACTAAATCTAGGTCATCTACTAAACCCAGAGCAAAAGCAACCCCATCAGCACAATTCACAGGTCTATCATCCAAACTAGCCAATCCAACATCTTTATCTTTGTTCTTCCTTTTCACCTCAACCCAAGTAGACTTCTTAGGTAAAGAAATCCCTACATATTTTTCCATCATGCCATGATCAACACCCTTATCCGCTTTCAAGACCACATCCTCTTTGTTACTCATTTCCAAACCTTCATCATCCCCCAAATCTTGAGCATTTTACATATAATTTCTTGACCTATGGCCAAACACCTTACAAGCATGACACCTAGCCGGAAGCCATTCATAAATTACATGGATGGTTTTCCACTCCCCATTCCCACATTGAATATCAAACTCATTAATAATATCCTTCGAAGCATCAACCTCAACACACACACGAGCAAAGCTAAGACGTTTCCTGGCCAAAGTAATATGATCGGCATGCAAAGGAATTCCCAAGCACTAGCAACAAAACTCAACCCCTTAGTAGTCCAAAATTCAAAAGGGAAATTATGAAGTTTGACCCATAAAGAAATATTACGTAACTCTTCTTTAGACAGGATAAACCTAGCTGCCACCTTTTAAGAACAAGCAACTTATTCACTATATGCCATGGACCTTTTTCAAGAACTTCACATGCATGGTCAATACTATCAAACTTGAAAATAAAGAACCCCTTTTCCGAAGATAAAACTTCTCTAAGGCCAATTTTACCCCAAATTTTATGAACCACCGAATTTACTACAGGGAAAGGAAGTCGCTTCTTCACAAAATACCCTATCAAAGAAGTTCTCCATTCCTTACTCCCCTCATCCGCAACTTCAGACGGAGGGCTAACTTTCACTCTACCATTTTCTACTGTAGGCTTAAAATATTGTAAAGATTCAAAATTAATAGATTGTACCTTGTCACAAGCCATAGTAGAAGAATTTTGGACAGTTTTAGCATAAGACGGTTTCAGCCCATAATTATGTATGGAAGAAGGCGTTGAAAATGGTCCAATTTCGTGCCCAAAATTACCAACACCCGAAATTGCACCCAAAGCACTAGATTTTGGCTCTATCACACCCATTCCTTGCTGATTACTTTCATTTAGTGTAGGAAAGTCATCAACAACCACCTTCCCTTGACAATTTTGGCTATTAATATCAATACTAGCCACCTTATTTTGAAAAACTTGTCCATGAGAATCATTCATGCTTTGAATTATTTGCCCATTGCACATGATCTCATTCAACAAGTCTTCACTCTTTTCACCAATGTCAACCACACATTTCTTCTTGTCCAATCCTTAAATAGTTGAAAGATAACCAGCCTTCACATAGTTTTCACCCAAAACTAGATTTCTACCTTCTCCCAAAACCAGATTTTCATCTTCCTCATCATGCAACACCCCATGAAGGACATCTTCATGCTTGGCTTCAATCCAATTTGCATAACCAACAGCTCCATGCCCAAATTCAGACTTCTCCAATCCCAAAATAACCACCTTCCCTTGACAATTTTGGCTATTAATATCAATACTAGCCACCTTATTTTGAAAAGCTTGTCCATAAAAATCATTCATGCTTTGAATTATTTGCTCATTGCACATGATCTCATTCAACAAGTCTTCACTCTTTTCACCAATGTCAACTACACCTTTCTTCTTGTTCAATACCGAAATATTTGAAAAACAACCAGTTTTAACAGAGTTTTCAACCAAAACCAGATTTTCATCTTCTTCATCATGCAACACCCCATGAAGAACATCACCATGCTTGCCTTCAATATCAGCCCTATTAGCTCCAATTTCGTGCCCAACATTACCAATACTCGAAATTGAAACAAAAGCACTAGATTTTGGCCCATTCTTTACACATCTCTCACCCAAAATCAAATTTACATCATCCTTATCATGCACCACCCTATGAAGAACATTACCATGCTTGCCATTTTCCTTATCATGCACCACCCTATGAAGAACATCACCATGCTTGCCTTCAATCCCATTTGCACATGCCTTGTTGCCCATGTTACCATTACTAATATGATTCTTAAAACTATGCAAAACATGCTGCTTGCTTAACAATAATTTTGAAGAAGCATCACAAGAGATCCTACCTCCAACAGCTATGTCAAATGCATCATCACCAGCAGCTCTCTTCTATAGTTCTCGAACCTTCATACGTTGAATCTTCATATTAAGACCCAAATCTGAATCTTTCATAAAACCACCATGATAGCCCTTTATTCCACCATTTTTTACATCACTAGCAGTTGGTGAACCACTAACCATGGCTCTAACTAAAACACCAAGAAGAAGATGGAGATCACACCCCAACAATAAGGAAAAAATTCAGCTCGAAATCACAAGTATACCATGGTACAAAACAAGCTAAAAAACTGCCCAGAAAAATGACCGGCAAACCTAAAGCTAAAGAAGAACGAAAATTGAGCTTGTAATCATCAAAAGAAATAAATAATGATCAAAAAGAGAGAATAGAAAAAAATCAAGAAGAACACTAAAAAAACGTCTAGAGAGAAGGCAGAGCATTTTTTCTCTCTTCACGACACTAGTCCAACGACACACTTGGGTAAAATCTTGGAGGGGAACACCCCATTTTTAAGTTGCTATTGTGACTGTTAGCATACTTAGGGGGAGATCTTATTGAAGGGGAGATATTATAATCATATTTGATTCGATGTGCTTAATTGATGCTTGTGCGTATTATTTTTGAATCAATAAATTGATTATTATGGTAATCAGTATTAATATTTGAGTTATTATATTATTATCGTTTTGCTCACCAATGTTGCTAGGAAGAATATAGTTTTAATCGGTATTAATATTTGAATTATTATATAATTATCGTTTTACTCACCAATGTTGCTGGGAAGAATATAGTTTTTGATTATTTGAATTAGGTACAAAGTGCAGACTTTTGAAGACATTGACGAATATTAGATTAGGTCTTTCTATGTAATTTTGAGTCTTATGAGCGAATGTAAAAACAATCACTCGGTCGTTTGCTGAGTATTGTGTTTTGTCACGGAATAGCTAAAGAGGCAGATTGTAAGGTCATTATTTTGTTTATTGTGATTCCGTGAGTAAAACACATTTTTATGTAATTCTTAGATAGCTTTGTTAGAGCATGAGTTGAGCGAATTATTTGGATATTAATTTTTTCGAATTATTTCTTCTAATCCTCATTTTTAAGTTGTTATTGTGACCTTTAGCATACTCAGGGGACATCTTATTAAGGGGGAAATATTATATTCATATTTGATTTGATGTGCTTAATTGATGCTTGTGCATATTATTTTTGAATCGATAAATTGATTATTGTGGTAATCGGTATTAATATTTGAGTTATTATATTATTATCGGTTTGCTCACCAATGTTGCTGGGAAGAGTATAGTTTTTGATTATTTGAATTAGGTACAAAGTGAAGACTTCTGAAGACATTGACGAATATTAGCTTAGGTCTCTCTATGTAATTTTGAGTCTTATGAGCGAATGTAAAAACAATCACTCGGTCGTTTGCTGAGTATTGTGTTTTGTCACGAAATAGCTAAAGGGGTAGATTGTATGGTCATTATTTTGTTTATTGTGATTCCGTGAGCAAAACACATTTTTATGTAATTCTTAGTTAGCTTTGTTAGTGCATGAGTTGAGCGAATTATTTGTATATTAATTTGTTCGAATTATTTCTTCTAATCCTCATTTTTAAGTTGATATTGTGACCGTTAGCATGCTTAGGGGAGATCTTATTGAGAGGGACATATTATAATCATATTTGATTCGAAGTGCTTAATTGATGCTTGTGCATATTATTTTTGAATCGAAAAATTGATTGTTGTGGTAATCAGTATTAATATTTGAGTTATTATATCATTAACCTTTCGCTCACCAATGTTCCTGGGAAGAATATAGTTTTTGATTATTTGACTTAGGTACAAAGTGAAAACTTCTGAAGACATTGACGAATGTTAGATTAGGTCTCTCTATGTAATTTTGAGTCTTATGAGCGAATGTAAAAACAATCACTCGATTGTTTGCTGAGTATTGTGTTTTGTGACGAAATAGCTAAAGGGGCAGATTGTCAAGTCATTATTTTGTTGGCTGTGATTCCGTGAGCAAAACGCATTTTTATGTAATTTTTAGTTAGCTTAGTTAGAGCATGAGTTGAGTATAATGAAGATTCGAAGAAATCATGCGTAGACGGAAAACTTCTGAGGAGACTCAAGAATGTGTTTTAAAGTAAGTTTTAAAGAAAACACACACTTATAACATGATCATGCATTTGCATTTGAGTGCTAACATGTTGGTTTTAATATTTTATAAGTGTTATTTGTTTTGTTTTGTCTAGTTTTGGAATTTAATTTCAAACATTTTGTGTTTTTGAAAAACTGACCTTTGAATGGTTGAGCGGGCATAACCTTTTATCTACACATCCAAATGTTGTTTTGTTTTGGAATGAAACTAGACATCCATATCTTTCCAACGGTATAAAGAACGAAAAAAATCTAAAGGCCGTTTGGTTAGTGCTCGCTTGGTACAAAGTGGAGTCAAATGCAGGTGGAAAAGCTGATTATGGGATGAAAGTGAGATACCTCCTCTGATGGACGTGATGACAGCGTTGATGGTGATTATGTTGGAGGAGATGATTGATGATCCGGATTCTTGATATTTGAGAATGCTTTTACATGCTTATGTACTTTTATTTATTTTTCATAAACTTTGTTTCAATTTTCGTGAACTTATCTATTTGGCATATAATATAAAACCTTGTATTTTGATCTTCATATTGTAAAGTATCTCTTGTTTATTGCAAATAGGAGTATTTTGATTCTCATTCAAGGTTGTATTGATCTATTTTTTATTTTATTTTTTGTTGATCCCTCTCATGTTTGTTTGTACAAGTATCTTTAAATCGTGATAAATATTAAAATACTCAAGTGTTTATTGGTCTTTGTTTATCCCATGACAAAAAAAAAGGAGTAATTTGGATATTAATTTGTTCGAATTATTTCTTCTAATCCTCATTTTTAAGTTGCTATATTGACCGTTAACATACTTATGAGAAGATCTTATTAAGGAGGAGATATTATAATCATATTTGATTCGATGTGCTTAATTGATGCTTGTGCATATTATTTTTGAATCGACAAATTGATTATTGTGGTAATCGATATTAATAATTGTGTTATTTCAAATTGATATTATTATCGTTTCGCTTACCAATGTTCCTGGGTAAAACATAGTTTTTGTTTATTTAACTTAGGCACAAAGTGAAGACTTCTGGAGACATTGACGAATGTTAGATTAGGTCTGTCTATGTAATTTCGAGTCTTATAAGCGAATGTAAAAACAACCACTTGATTGTTTGGTGAGTATTGTGTTTTGTAACGGAATAGCCAAAGGAGGAGATTGTAAGGTCATTATTTTGTTGGCTATGATTCCGTGAGCAAAACGCATTTTTATGCAATTCTTAGTTAGCTTTGTTGGAGCATGAGTTGAGCGTAATGAAGATTAAAAGAAATCATGCGAAGGCGGAAAGCTTATGAGAAGACTCAAAAATGTGCTTTAAGGTAAGTTTCGAAGAAACGATACTCATTAATTCTTGAGATCAGATAAAATTCACACACACACTTATAGCATGTTCATGCACTTGTATTTAAGTGCTAACATGTTGGTTTTAATGTTATATAACTGTTGAGTCTTATTTGTTTAGTTTTTGTCTAGTTTTGGAATTTACTTTCAAATATTTTATGTTTCCGTAAAACTGACATTTGGATGGTTGAGCGGGCATAACCTTTTATCTATACATCCAAATGGTTTTTTTTTAGAATGAAACTAGACATCTATATCTTTCCAACGGTATAAAGAACGAAAAAATCAAAGGCCATTTGGTTAGGTTTCGCTTGGCTCAAAGTGGAGTCAAGTGCAGCTGGAAAAGTTGAAACAAGGGAAGTAAGGTAGCAAGGCAACGCCTCAGGCGTGGCCACACACCTTTGGCATTCGTTCTAGGTAGCAGCCTTACCCCTATGGCATGTGTGCATGCTTAAGTTGTGCATATGCTGTCTTGGTCGAACCCTAAATGGACTAGGGTTGTGTCTTGTGTTTTTATTAGTCCCCTATAGTCTTTCAATATGTGTTTTATGTTTCCTTGTCTATCAATGATTAATTTATTTACTTTGGAAGCAAGAGAATCACCTAATAAATAAGTCCTTTATTTTTGTATTGATAATCTCTTTTAAATAGGAAAGTAAATCTTTCTGTCCTTGTTGAATTAAAAAACCTAATAGCTTGTAAAGTCATATTTCAATTGGGTTTAGGGTTTCTAATGCTTGCCTATAAATAGATAACTTATAATTCATAATTCTTAAGCTTTGTAAGTCTCTTTTACATAGGTTCATTATACTCTCTTAAGTTCTTTATTGTTCTTATTTTATTTCTCTTACATGTCTTTATTGTTTTGATGCTCCATTATTTATTGTTATTGTGAGAGAAGAGAGAGTTTTATATAGACTAATTATGCTTTGCTTCTGCGTTCAATTGCTTAGTCTATTCATAATATATTTTAATCATACATATTATTTGCCTGTTCATGTTTTATGTTTTATTGAGCACATCGATCTGATCTCATAAATTGAGGGTTATTGTTTCTTTGACCATACGAAAGGAATATTATGACTAGGAGCGCATGGAGTCACTGAACAACATCTATGGGTTTGCTAGCAAAAGGCTTGGGGGTAGGTAGTATAGTATTATAGCAAAAGTCGTGTGATTGAGTGGTCAATCAACGTGAGTTATAACCAACTAATGAAATTTGTGTGGATGCGTTAAGTGGCCAACAAGTTGGTCCCGTGGTTTTTTACCTGTTGAGGTTTACCACGCTAAAAATCTCCTGTGTTATGTGTTGAATGATTTATGATTTTTAATTATGCAATATTTGTTGATAAACCTATTCACCCCCTCTCTAGGTTGCCATAGTATACAAATCCACATTTTTCACCTTTGGCGTGGAGCCTGGCGGCAGCCCCACGCTAAAAATACATAGAGAAATTTGTGAAGAGTGAAAATAGAAAAATCTACTTTTAAGGAGTACACTTGCACACACCATTGCTTGTGTGAGTATATTTTTTTTATTTGAATGACATCAAGGAAAATGGTTAGTTTGAATTCTAGTAGAAAGCTTCTAGCAAAATTGCTTTGTAATGTTATTCATGGTTGAGAAGCAAACATTAGATGTATATATCGTTTAAGCATGTGACACACACACTTTGGAAAAAGTTTAGTGAATGTAGTGCAATCTTTAAACAACGTATGTTGTTACGCCTTTTTATACCTATAAGTATGTGGGGTCGGTACAAGTAAAACAATGAGAGTAAATTATTGTCTCCACGGGGATATTTAGGTGTTGAGTACTAAACTTAACTAAGTCTATATCTATTTGAATAAATCGGGGAGATTGTGAAAATAACTAATTAGAACTAAATAAAACAATAAATAAAACTAAATAAAACAAGAGTTGGATCGAATGGAGAACTAGTTAGGATTTCCGACTTCACTAATTATGTCATAATGAATGGAAATAAAAATGTAATGAAAATGAGTTATTACCGATTGATGATCGTGTTAACTAAATTGTTCAAAGTCCTCTCTTGAGATAAATCGAACCTCTTCCCACATACACTAATATCATATCTCTCGATGAATATCCAAATATATGAGAATGCATTAATAACAATAACACTAACAATGATTGTAAAATCTCACTTTTTAAAAATTTATTTTAAATTATTAGGAAGGGCGTATTTGAGATCTTTTGAAAACTTTTGAAGAATTTGTGAGGACGTAAAAGATATATTTTGAAAGTTATCAATTAAAATTGTAAATTGATAAAAGTGAGGGACAAAACAGAACTTTTACATTTCTATATATAATTCTCTTCTTCCTAGCGCGGCGCAGCCACCATTTTCTCTCTCTCTCTCTCTCTCTCTCTCTCCCCGTTTTCTTCATTTTTTCCTGCCTACTTTGACTGCTATTTCTGGCCACATCCGGTCTCCGTTTCGATTGTTCTTGGTACCAATAGAAAGTTCTTGCGACATAGAATCTATTGCTACTAATTTTGAAGATTTTCATGACCGTTTGAGTCTCCGATTTGGTGGAGAAAATGAGAGATTTTTCAATTTGGAAATCCTCCGATTCCGGCGATTCTAGCCATTTCTCACTTCGGCCACAGTTATAAACATTGACGAGGGAGACGAGACGAACAAAACCCGACCATTTTTGAGGTCGCCAAAAAGTTTCCAAAAAGTCGCCGCCGGCCGCCACGTACTGCGAGGGTAAGTTTCCGACCTCCTGAACTTAGAATTTGATTTCAAACACGTTTACGAACTCATTTTAAGTGTAGGATATTATTTTGAGGTTAATTGTATTATATGGCTGCCGTATATAAATTAAATAATTATATTATCGTGTAGATTTTACCGATCGGGATAATTAGGCTTGAAATTGAGGCCACCGCAAGTAACTGGTAGCTTACATGAGGTAGGGGTTTCAAACTTAAATTTTTAGAATATTTTCCCTATAAGGTTTGGATATAAATTGATTGTGAAAGTTTGAAGAAATCTTTATTTAAATTGTGGAATTGATTTGAGAAATAAATTGGAATGTATTGTGTTGGAAATATGATTTTTATGCAGATTTTGCATTTTAGGGGTTTTTATAAAAACAGCCGTTATGCTACCAAAATTTTATTAAAACTAATGATGAATTTACATATGAGATGCATGGTGGATTTATTTTAATTGTTTGGTGATTTTGAAATGGTAACCGTCCTAGTCATTATATTATATTATATGTTATTATACGACTTTATGTCGGGGTACTGCACAGGGTATTTTCTGGTACGTCCACCTTGTATGTGAGGTTGGTACCAGGGTCACGGTGAGCCAAATGTTTTTATTTCAAGTATAAATGTTCTATTTAAAATGATAGGCCATCGAGTATGACTAGCGGACGTGTTAATATTGCTTTCTGAAAGAAAGTGTTACTGTTTACTTTAAATTTTGTGAATGTATTTAACCATGCAGGATTATCCCATGACTTTATAAAAATGATGTTTTCTACATACATTATCGGAGATTAGACTCTACTGAGCTTTAGCTCACCCCTTTTTATTTTCTTTTCCCCTCCGCAGGGAGTGCTCAACACGGATTAGAAGACCAGTTAGTTGAGGTGGGCAGAGGCTTGTGAGACTTAAAGATTATATTCCTGGAATTATTGATTAAATTTATGTTATTTGAGATTTGTATTAAATTAAAGGATTTGTATTTGTTATGGACCTATAACAAAAGTTGCGATGACTCAGTGTATGGGTTATATATGTCGATGTGCAAACTTTTTAGTTTGTGGATGATCAGGACTTTAGGATTAATGCATGTTTCAGTATGATTATTATCTTGGAATTGAATCTATGAATTCTAGCAGGTGATCACATATCCGTGGGGTTGTTTTGTGATGACTTTTGAAATTTGAAATATTTCTGTTTGTAAATAGATTTACGTTTTATTTGATACTCCGGTGTATCCAAAGAAATTAATTGTGGTTTTTATGAAATTTTAATAAAGTCAAGTTAGAAACTATTGATTTTATTTACAACTCTGCCACGGCCTAGGGCCCAGGTCGTGACAATGATCACATAATATAAGTTAATATATCTCTATTTAACTCCAAAATCATGGTGGGCATTTTAATGAATACGTTGTGAAGTGGAGCTTAAGAAACTTAATAGAGAGTGTTTTTCTGATTTACCTTTGAATGCTTCTTTACATGAGGAGGAGTCTCGGTTGGTAAAGCTTTATAATGATTTGAGTCGAGATGAGGAGAGTTTTTTGAGGCAAAAGTCCCGAGTTCAGTGGATTAATTTGGGAGATAGGAACTCAAAGTTCTTTCTTCGATCAATGAAACTAGAGATTTAGTAGGAGTAAGGTGTTATCTCTTTCTGATGAGCATGGTAATCGTGTGGAAGAGCCTAGTGAAGTTAAGTCTATAGTGGTGAACTTCTTTGAGACGCTTCTTAGACAGCCAGCAAGGAGGTTTGTGATGATGATCAATGTGCTACCTTGGGTAGAGAGGTTGGCGATGATGAAATTAAGGAGGTTTTGTTCTCTCTAAAAGATAACAAAGCTCTTGGTCCGGATAGGTATAATGCTATTTTCTTCAAGAAAGCTTGGTCTGTTGTTGGTGATGATGTTCTTCGTGCTATTCGTTCATTTTTTAGCTCCGGGAAATTGCTCAAGCAAGTGAATGCTACGGTGGTTGCGCTTATTCCTAAGGTTCCCAATCCTTATAAGGTTGGGGATTTTAGACCTATTTCGTGTTGTAACACTATCTACAAATGCATTGCCAAAATTATTGCAAATCGTGTTCAGATGGTGCTGCCTGATGTTTAGGTCTTCTTGGGGTTGATGCATATTATGGAGCAAGAGGGTCAATATGCTTACCATTGGCGGTGTGGGAAGATTGGTATTTCGCATTTATGCTTTGCGGATGATCTTATGGTTTTCTGTAGGGCAGAGAGGGAGTCAATTGCTGCGGTTAATGTTGTTCTTGGTCAGTTCCAAGCTCTTTCTGGGTTGATTCCTAATCCTAGCAAGAGCAATCTTTTTGTGGCTGGTGAGTCTTCTGAGATTAAGTAAGAGTTGTTTGGGATTCTAGGTTTTCAAGAAGGAGTGTTACCTGTCAGATATATTGGGGTTCCTCTTGATTTCTACTAAGCTTATGGCAATGGATTATAGGGTTCTTGTCGATAGGATTGTAGCGAGAGTTAAGAGTTGGACCAGTAGGGTTCTTTCTTTTGCAGGGAGGCTTCAACTTATTCAATATGTATTGTTCTCTATCCAGGTGTATTGGTCCTCCATTTTTATCTTGCCTAAGTAAGTGGTGATTAAGGTTGAAGCTACTTTGCGTAGTTTTCTTTGGAGGGGTTCAGATTTAGGTAAAGGATGGGGCAAAGGTTGCGTGGTCTTCGGTGTGCTTACCGGAGGAAGATGGTGGACTGGGTATTAAGAGTGTTGAGTTTTGGAATAAATCTGCCATAAGTAAGCATTTGTGGGATGTCTGTAGCAATTTGAGGTCTTCTGTCTGGGTGTCGTGGGTTAGATCTACTTTGTTTAAGGGAAAGAATGTGTGGGAGGTTAGGTGCCCTAGGGATTGCTCGTGGAGTTGGAGGAAAATTTTGGGCCTTCGATATCTTGTGTGGCGGTTAATGCAGTTTCGGGTGGGTAATGGGGAGGGATATTTCCCTTTAGTTTGATTATTGGCATCCATTGGGTCCTTTGGTGGAGGTGTTTGGGCGACGAATTATTTATGATTCTAGGTCTTGGTCTTCATGCTAGGGTGGCAGATGTTATTTAGGGGAGGGATTAGGCTTGGCCTCGTTTCCTGACCGGAAATTGAATGGACATTATTAGTGGTATCCCTGATTCCTTGAGGCCTAATAACTCTCAAGCTGATACTTTATGTTGGGTTGAGAACTCTCGTGAGGCTTTCTCTATTCGTAATGCTTGGGAGGCTCTTTGGTCCCGGTAGCCAGCAGTGGATTGGTTTAGGTCCCTTTGGCATTCTAGAGCAATTCCTAGACATGCTTTCATCTTCTAACTGGCCATTAGGGGTGCTCTTTCTACTCAAGATAAGGCTTTTTGTTTATGGCTTGATTCCGGCTATTTGTTGTGTGTTTTGTGGAGGGAGTTGTGAGGATGTCCCTCATCTCTTTTTTTATTGTTCTTATTCTTGTGAGGTTTGGTTTGCTCTTTTGCGGAAATACAGGTTACCTTTGTGTGTTCAAAGTTGGGAGGCTACTATTCTTTGGTCTTGTCATTTTCGTGATCGGAAGCATCGTGGATGGGTAGTACGTATTATGCTTGCGGCTGCTGTCTATGCTATTTTGTGTGAGCGGAATGCTAGGATACATGACGAGTTACCTAAACCTGTTACCGTGGTTGTTCGTTCCATTATTAGAGATGTTTATATGCGTCTTAGTTCCTTATCTGGTGTGGTACCTTCTCCTGCTAATAGGTGGCTCCACCAGTCTTGGAGTTTATCTGATTCTATTTTTTTGTAATTCGCTTGTTTTGCCTTTTAGGGGGTTGTCCCTTTTGCTGTTGTTCTGGTGGATTACTTTTGGCTGTACCCTGTGACAAGGTTTGTGCTTAGCTTTTTATTGCTTTATTGTGTTTTGAGTTCCGGTTGGTAGGGAGTCTGTCCCTTGTCTGACCTTGTGATCTTCTCGCTGGGGTATGCCCCTTTGCTTTTGTTTTGTCTCTTTGGTTAATATACTTACATTATCCAAAAAAGAACACGTTATGAACGTCACCTCTCGGTTCATAACTCATAACAACAAAATCAACTAAATGTAGGCCATTACATTTAGAATCATTACAAACAAAATACCCACTTAACCAAATAATAATCGACAATAAAAACATATTAATCATATCAAAATTCCACAAATAGATCTATCATTATCCTAGCATATAAAACCTAGTGCGTAATCATATAATCCAAATAAAACATATTAATCAACTTTGAAGACATCAAATAAGTATAAAGGAAATAAAGATTAAAGGAAAAAGAAAACTCTAAATGCAATGACTCTCGTTTGATTCCATGCGGAGAAATCCAAGACCAATCTTCTTCCTCTCCTTGTACTCTCTTTTCTGCCTCCAAGTCTCCTGTGGTCTGTTGTGCTTCTTCCTTCTCACCAGCTGCTGGTCTTCTTCTTTCTTGGCTGCTATCTTCTTCTCTCTTGGCTGCTGTCTTCTTTTCTCTTCTCTACCCGCAGCTGCTACTGGTCTTAGTATTTTTCTTCTTCTCCTTCCAGCAGCTGCTGTTGGTTTCTTCTTCCCATCCAAAAACTCATATTCATGGTTGCTGCGTTTTCCTTTTAAAGCAACCAGTTACGGTCGCTCGCCTTTTATTTTTTTTCCCTTCCAAGTGCAAAATGCGGCCATTTTGGCACCAAAAAGACTTTACCAAAATGGCGCCGTTTTAATAAAACAGCTGCAACTTTCTTGGTGCAACACATCGTTTAATTAAAGCCTGATAAACTTTTTGAATTTGCACGTGTTCCCTGAATTTCTGAGATGCTTTCACAAAGGCCCTTATTATCAAGTTATGAAAATTGTACTTTTGCCCAAATATTTGATAAAATCTTCACTTGAGTCCCTATACCTGCATTCTAAAGAAAAATAATAAAAACAACCGATAATTACCTGGGAACGGAACAAAAGTATGTAAAGATAGGTAAAGATGGACGCCTATTTTTGATTAAGAAATGAAGCCAACAAATACCCCAAAACCTAACTTTTGCTCGTCCTCGAGCAAAATCGAAACAAAACAAAAATGCAAACAAAAACAAAAAGAAAACTAAAACAAGAAGTAAATATAAACAAACTACTAGCCTAAACTACTTTCGTAGGAAGCACAATGGCACTTAGCATGTGCCACAAGCCTTTAAACCACTAGGTTTCCATAGTGGACGAGTTATAGTCTCGTGAGGGTTTACCAGCAACGATACTCACAAGCGCATCTCTAAACAATAAAGAACAATTAATTTTCCAAATGAAACACAATCCATTGAGATAAAAATTAGTAAAAACAATAATTAAAATTCGAAAGCATTCACTCATAGATTTTTGCACCACTTGCCACGCATATGCCAACACTCTAAGAATTTAAGAAAAAAAAACAATTGTGTTCAAATAACTGGGATAAAATTCGTTTGGACTCTAAACCTCTCAGGATAATTCTCTAGAAAATAGCTTAGAACCTATGCAAAACACTCATCAAACACATGCAAAAGGAATTTATACTAAAAGAATTACGAATATGCATCGCATGTGAAAATCAATTTGCAGGCTTCAAACATATTAGCAAAAGATTCTTCATCATCTTTTGTCGAATTTCCCTTGCTGAATGCTTCCAAATGATATAACTTGTAGGTTTGCATTCGCTTCTCGTGATCTTGAATTTGATTCTTCATTTCTTTTAATTCCTCTTTATAGAAATTCATTTATGCTATGAGTTCATCTATAGTAAGTTCTCTACTAGCTTCTTTTTCTTTTTGAACTCTTTGTATTATTTCTCTAAACGAATAATGCTGCTTAGGAATCACAATTTGCTTTCTACCACTATCTATTGGCTTTTGCTCTTGTGCTATGGCAATATATTTTTCCAAAGCAGATCGTTTTTTCATAGGATCATCAATTGCATCAATAAAATCTAGAATTAGATTGTCTTCCTGCTTCAACACATTGATGCTAAGTCCATTGAGTTTTAGAATGGACTTGTACTGAACTCAATCACATCGTTCTTCTTCTTCTTCAGAGGAGGAGGATTCTGTATATTCCGAATCTGAGTCAGTGTCTGGGATATCATGAATATAATTGATTTCATCTTCCTCATCTATATCAGACAAAAGAATTTGTTTCATGTAGCGTTTTATTTTATCGCTACAATCAAGAGCATTAATCTTTTCTTTTGTTTTGCAATTGTTGCTATAATGCCCTGCTTTTCCACACCTATAATAGATAGGTGTTTTCTTCTTTTCTTTACCTAATGTAGGTAAGGTTTCTTCTTGCGACGCTGGTCCATTTCTTCATCTTTGTAAGATCGTCTTTTGAAGAACTTCTTCTTCTTATACGATCTAAACTTCTTTCCTTTAAACTTGGACCTGTCTTTGGGAGGTTTCGAAAGAGATTCATTGTAACCATATTGCTCACAGAAGTCTCCCAACGTCTTCTTTGTGAAACCTTTATCCATTTTCCGCTTCATTTTCCATTCCTTACATACTGCCAATCCTTCAGCGACAACTTCAGTTTTATCAACTGCTCATTCATACGATTTGAAGGAAGTTTTAGAAAAGATTTTGATTATCGTATAACATGCGGAATTAGGTTTCAAAAATATTTCATATATTGAAAACATTTTTTCAATTAGAAACGAGTTCCTGTATAAATGCAGAAAAAGACTTTAGAAACTACATACCTTTTTCTTGATTTTCTATTTTTTTATTCCTCGATCTACCACCAGATCTTCCGAGCTATGACCCGCGGTCTAACAACGTGTGTGTGGGCATGTCACGGCAAGAGATGGAGGTCGCGTGAAAAGAACGCTGGCCAAATCCTGCAAAAGAGGAGAGAGTTAGAAAAAACTTTTTTTTTTTTTCTTCACTCTTTGGTGGCCGAATTCTCTTTCTTTTTCACTTGTGTGTTAGATTGATTTTTCCTAGCTATATAACACTTATATAGTAGTCCTTTAGGGTTTTAGTTTTGACCAAGTCAAAATAGGATTCCTAATCTTTTTTTTATTTTAGTCTCCCTAAAGACTTTAATAATTGACTATTAGGACTTTTAAAATAATCAAATTATTTTAATTGTTTTGTCATAGTCATTATTTAATCATATGACCTCATATTTAATAAATAGAATTCATAATTCATAATTCTATTATTTTATTAAATATTTAATTAATTAAACAATCACATTATTTAATTATTCTTTTTTATTTAAATCGCATTACTTTCGTAACACTATTAATTAGACCCTCCAATTAATCTACCGTGACCCTCGTTACCAACAACCATAAAGGCTATCAAGGGGACCTAATAGACCCACACTTTTGAGCTTTAATAATACTTAGTAATATTACTTAAAACTCTTTAATTAATATTTCATGATTATTAACCTCGGAGTTATTCCACTAAAAACTCGAGGCTGCACTCTCAGAACTGTAGACGTGTTTATACAATCTGAAGTCTCAGCGTCCATTGATATAGCTAATTACATATAGTGTGATCCTCCACAAATAGTTCATAACTAGAGCTGGGTTATAAAGTCCGTTATACCCCTTTAGAAATATCTTTTCCTTTAAGTACCATTGATTCTCTAATGAACAATTAAATCTTGTCTTCCTCACAGAAGAAGGAGAGCGCTCATAATCGTTCAAGCCCCGAATCAACCCTTAAGGGAACTACTTATCTACTTCAATTAAGAAGGAGTGGATTCCACTATTGTGTTCAAACTTTTCCAGCTACAAGCCAAACTGTAACTCCAAGATACGGAGGTCGAGATTCTCATCAACCTCACTCAGGTAAATCAAAAGCCACGATCCAACCTGAAGGATTCGATAAGACACTCAGGATTAAGATCACCTATAAATAGCCATCGTTTATCGATTATATATAAATCTCATCTACTAACGGATCTTGGTGAGAGATTCATATAAATCGTGGCCCAGTGCTATATGATCTCATCATATAAGGTGCCTCCATTCTCATGTCAACTACATGAGCAGTCTAGGATAAGACCACTGTACTTTATAGAATGGACCGCAGCAGTAGATCAATCACAAACAAAGTACCTAGCTTTGATCGCTCTCTACGGACTCTTTAGATTCCACGTCTCAAAATGAATCCTCTCTGTATATGACCATCATATACTCATTATGAGATTACATCTTGCAATCTAGGATGTTCTTGCAGAATACAAATGTATTGCTGAATATAAAACATTTATAAACTTGAATGATAATATGAATAATTCTTATTATTGTCTTTAACCATTTACAATTACAAGCTTTAGGGCATAAATCTCAACACGATCATGATATCAAAATAAAAACCTATATGCTAAAGCTGGACTCCTGAAAAATTCAGCAGGTCTTAATAAAGGTTGTAATGGGGCTAGTGGGTGATAAGTTAAAAAAGAAATAGAAAAAGGGAATGCAAAAAGCTTTCGATCAAGTTAAGAGATTACATAGTATTTTTCAATACATGGAAAAACCTCCTTTATTTTTCTTCTATTTTGTAGTGGACTCTCTTTCTTTGAATTGTGTACCTGAGGATGAGAAACAAAACAAAAACTTTTCTTTTTCATTAGTCATTCAAAACCCTCCTAAGAAAACGAAGAACACTTTGTTCTTTCTCTCTTTTCTCTTAGGGCGAATTCTCACACTTTTTTCTAGAGATGGAGAGTTTTTTCTTGACTTATCAAAGCTCACAAAAACTCACAACTTGCACCCCAAAAACCATGCTTGGCCGAACTCCCCTTTGGTGGATTATATAGGGTGGTCGAATCCTCCTTCATGGAGGATTTGTGTTTCACCCAAAAATCTATCAATCCAAGAGTTCAATCCTATTCCATCTCTTACATCTATTATCCAATAATTTCTTAAAGGATAATTGAGAATTAATGATTTATCAAAACTTATCCAAAAGAGACTTAATAGTCAACTTTAAAGTTTTGATAAATATCAAAAACCTTTCCTAATTTGATTTGATAAACAACTTCAATTATCTATCACTAATTAAATAAGGTTTTTTATTCTCATCATACTATCAACAATAGTATGAAACTAAGAATTCAATTCCTAGTAAAAAATATTTTTATTTTTAATTAATTAATTTTCATTTAATTAATCAATTAAATAAAACAATGTAATTAGCTAATGCCGCCCGACCCAATTGGAAGGGGCCAAAATTTGTTTTTCTATTTTATTAATCTCATTGGACCTCTACAAAAAGTCTACATGTGAACTAGACCCATTCTTACAAAAAGAAACAAGTCCACATGCCTTTAAATAAATATATTTAATATAATTCAACAGCCCCATTTTTATTAAATGTGCTAATTATATTATCAATATATTTACGGGATGTTAAAAACATCCCTTAAGGCCGCCCAAGGGATCACATGCCCTTGGCCGCCCATCCCATGTATTTTGATGAGTTACCATGTGTCTTGATCGAACACAAGAATGCACCTCTCAAAAACTTTTGGAATAAATTCCAAAATTAATTTTTTAAGATGGATCAAATAAATGATCCAGTAGTATATAACTAGTGATCCATTCCGTTCGTGTGGATTGAGAATTTTGACAGGCTATCTAAATTTAAGCTCCAATAGACACAACCTAATCACAATCAACACATAGTTCACTTAGGTCCGATCCATTAATTTTAGTTCATTCCACTAAAGAGCTAAAATTGAACTCTTAAATAACGAGAAAATGAGTGAGCGTACTAATTCGTACCATAGACAACCTAAATGGAGAAAGTGTATCCTCATAAAAAATACGAGTAATCGCCAAGAGCTCATCGACCGTCTATAGCTCTCCAAGTTACCATATTTACTCATATAACCATGTTTTGTTATCTTGGATATTTTGACTTGTCCAGAAGCCATGTTTCAATAGTCACTATTGAAAACTCAACGTTAAGATTTAATATCCAATATCTCAAAACATTCATATGATGGTACTCTACTAACATTTGCTAGATGCAGTCATGATGTCCATTTCTATAAATGATGTCCTCTATCGATATACATGTGAATACCACCAAACCATCAAGAATAGACTATGCAATATAATCGTACTCATTGACAGCTCAAATGATAATGCATGCAATCATAAGTCCATTTATCTCAGGATTGAGATAGACTCTCCGATTGTCTCAATAGAACACTTTTATCCACCGACGATTATGAATAAAGTTTTCTACAGTGATCCTATTCAATGCACCCAATGCACTAGATTCTTTTGTCCAAAGACACTTCGATGATTTTAGACTCATCATATCACATTTGATCCCGCTCAAATACTAACAAAAGAATCTACAACTTTAACAAGATAAAGGTGTCTAACATTGTATCTTAAGTTGTGAATGTTATTTGAGACTAATTAAAGAATTGTGTGTACCTCATACATATCCAGATGTATGAACAATTCTTTTGCTTTTCATAGTCTCATGACCTTATAATTATTTACTTTTGACAATTGATATAATTGCTATAAGATTTGTTTAAAACAGAAATCACTTTTATTGTCAAATACACTATTACACTCTTGCTATTGAGTATAATTCTAACATGTTTTATTAAAGCCTGATCAACTTTCTAAATTTGCACGTTGACACGCTCACAACGCGTGGGATAAATCCCAAGTGCAGGATCTGTCGAAGTAATAAATTTTCCGTGAGTATGGGGTCGAGTCCATAAGGAAGTGATGGTACGAAGACTGAAAACTAAAAATTTAAACCGAAAAAGAAAAGCAAAATCAAATTGTTTGAAGTTGTGATTTGCGAAATAATAAATAAAATAACTAAAAGTAAACAAGAATCTAGACCAACGGAGAGAAGACGCTAGGTGGTCAAATGGTCCCAATCATGGACAAAGATAATTTAATTGACTAATTGAAGTATAGGCACACCATATTATATGGGTCATGCAATGGTGTTGTAATTCCAATTTAATTGGTTGTATAGTGAAATCAATTGGAAATACAATACTAATTCTAATTCCTAGATTAATTAAAGTACTTTTTAAACTAGCCATTGAACTTAGAATAAAATTAGACACAATTGTGACCTAATGATTTCTCATAATAAATCACAATTTCCTTATTAGCAAATATGCAAGAATCATGCAACAAACTTTGGTAGTGCAACCAACGAGAATAATAATGCAAATAGAAACAAATATCTAAGAACAATTGTCTTGAATTAAATATAAATAATTTACATAGTCAATTAAAAACCCTAAATTCAATCATGGTACAATGACCACCTAACTAAGAGTTTAGCTACACATAGCAATTAATGAAACAACAATAGAAGAATAGTTTTGAATGAAATACATCCCATTCGAAGTGATAAAGAGAAGAATTTCCGCTTTGGTCCGGCTGGGTCTTCGTCTCCTTTGAAACTTCATCCTCCTTGATGAACAATCGATTGAATCCGAGTTACTAACTCCTGAATTGTGTGGAATGGTGTTTGAATGGTGAAACTTGGCCTAGAAAACCTTTTAGCGCAGCTTGGGTGAGCTAAGGATGGATCCCCATCTATTTCTCTCGTTTTCTTTTTATAGGCTGCGGAAATTAGGTCAGCCGCAACGCCGCCGCGACCGAGTGCTGCAATCTTGGGCCGCGTGGCCCAGGTCACGGTACTCGGTGAAAAACACCACTTTTCATTATTTTTGCTTTTCTTCCCCAATAATTCCTAAAACCTGCACATGATCAAAACACACATTAAATCTATCAATTTACTTGAAAACATGCTTAAAAGAAAAGGTTTAAGGGTTGTAAAAATATAACAGATATCGACCGATTAAATACCCCCAAACCTATCTTTTCTTTGTCCTCAAGCAAATAAGCACACAACACAGTAAAAAGAAAATAAAGCAAAAACTCAACAGACAAAACAAACATTAAACTATATCCATTTTCGTATAATGAACATTGAACATTAAGTACAGAAAAATCAATGCAACACAAGTCAAATAATACAATCGAATGTCCTAAGGAGATCAACAGGTTTTTTCATAGTTGTAATGGGGCTTTGGGGTGATTGGCTATAGTAAGAAAGAAAACATGAATTCAACTCACTTGGAAACATAATGAGAGATCTCATATATTTTTTTCAATTTTTTTTTCTGCTTTCTTCTCACACGAATACTAAGTTTGTTCAACTTATATTCCCAATCTTTTCTACACATTTCTCCCTCAACCTCTTCTTCAACCTTCATTTTTTTTATTTATGCATCATCTTTTTTTTTTCATTTAGCCAACTATTCATTATTTTACAATTTTTTTCTTTTTTTTATATATTTTTTTAATTGGCTACTATTTTTCTGCACAAACCCACACTTTTTTCATCGTTTTATACACAACTCCTTTTCTCACTCAACACCAACACTTCCCCTCTTTTATTTTCTTTAGTTTCCAAGCTTCAAAGGTAAGGCCTTATATTTTTGGCTTGGACTCTGGACAGTTTAGGTTATACAATAAAAAAGTTAAAGTGTGAGTGTTTGGCCACGAGTGGGGTAAGGAGCACACAATCAAAGGACAGAGAAATAAAGCTTTTTCAGAAGTTCACACACAATGCCTGAATCACATCTCCTTATTTTACTCAATCGATCATTCAACTCATGCATACAAGATTTTTATAAGGCAGTAACATCCAATGCAAACCTATAGAGATCAATCTATAGCAATAAACACGAGAAAGTGTTTAAGAATACAAATGAAAAATTCCCTCAGAACAAATACACTTGAAGCTCAAATTCTCACTAAAGGTAGTCTCTACTATTAATTAGGGCAACTAAATGGAAGATTTCACATGCTACAATCCAAAGATATCAAACCTATATGATTAGAAGCAAAAGACTATATCGGCAACATCCTAATTAACATATTTGTATAAATCAAATGACCTAAGCATTTACATAATGATACTCAATTATCCATTTTGCATGTGTATGGTTTGCTATCCTAACAAAAACAACGAAAACAAAACAAAAGACTCAAAAGACTCGCAAACTAGGTGTACGTGGTATTATTATACCTAACTCTTCCAAACACTCAATGCATGTGAGAAAAGTCTAGGTTTCCATCCTATATACACCATTAGACACAAAACAAGCAAACAAAAACCAAAACACCCCCAAACCTAAGATAAACATTGTCCCCAATGTTTAAAATCCTAGATTCAAAGGAAAACAATACAAACAAAATGCGAACACAAGTAAACAAAGAAAAAGCAATCTTAATATCCACAACTATCAACTTCAACCAACCCTCACTCCCCCATACTTCATAATTTCAACAAAAGGCACAACACTTCTATGGTAAAGCGAAAAATTGAAAAAATTGACATGTACAACAACTAAAATGTAAATAAACTAAATTAAAGGGTTACCTCCCTCTAGTGCTTTATTTACCATCTAGGCAAGACATTGTACTCGAGCTAAGCCTCAGTACACATCCAAGACACCATCTGTTGCATGGCCTGTGATCCGCTTATGCCTACTCAGCCCTCCTCGCATTGGGTTCAGATAACCCAATAGTTGTATCTGCAACTTTTCACAGCCTCCAATGTCATCAAACTCGGGCTTTGGATTTGGCAGTTTATTTGGACACGGTTTGGGTTTCTTTTTCTCTTTAGCTTGCTTCTTTACCCCCAAACCTGCTTTTGAATCAGTTGCCCCTGGTTTGCTCATGTGCTACCCTTCTTCTATCTCTCTCTTTAGCTGACTACCTGAAACATTCACAGAAAAACAATCAAGAGAATGTAAAGTCTGTTTCATAGTATCAAATACTTGAAACTCGAAGGTATCTCCTAGGACTGTCATGGATAATTTCCCGTTCTGCACATCGATGATCGTCTGTGCAGTCGCCATGAATTAATGAGAATAAGGGAGCTGCACCAAGGGATCCATTGCATGTTCCAGTTGGGCCAATAATAAGGGCAAGGGCTAAGAGATTCAAAGAAGCACTCAATGGCCTAATTCAAGACACATGGGCTGATTCTAAATTATTAAAGTCCAAGATGAACCCATATGAAGACCAAGGCTTGATTAACGTCATCAAGGCAATTGATTGGGCCAAATAAGAGAAGGCTTGGGCGTGTGGCACAATTTAGGCTTGGGCTTGAATTCAATATTTGCTGATTTTAGTTTTGTAAGGCAATTATGCCCATTCTAGTTTTCTGTTTGTAAGGCCTTAATGGCCAGCCTTTCTTGACTTTTAGGGTTTTAGTTTAAAAGGATCTGAATGGATGTAAGAGAGGCAAACTTGATTTTGAATGAAAATTGAGAGAGTTTTCTCTTTTGTTCTTTGAGAACTAACCAGAACTTATCAGAATTCTCTGTGGCGTTCCTCCTTAACTTATCAATCGAGTATTTCATCCTTGATTATGGCGTCCTTCTTTATACCAAGGTTCACATCTCGATATAGGTGTTGGATCTCGGTTTCCATCCGAACCAGAGGTTAGAACGATCTTCAGCATCAATCGTGATACAATCGACGGGGTTTGTATTATTTGGTATCAACATCAGGTTTAATCTATCTTTGTTATTCTTCTTATTTGATTTCGTTGATCACAGAATTACATCTTATTTCTAGAACTTCTTGTTAGTGTCCAGATCTAAGTTATCTTTCTTTGTTATTCTTCTTCTTTGATTTCGTTGGTCACAGAATTACATCTTATTTCTAGAACTTCTTGTTAGTTAGTGTCTAGATCTAAGTTATCTATCTTTGTTATTCTTCTTCTTTGATTTCGTTGATCACAAAATTATATCTTATTTCTAGAACTTCTTGTGAGTGTCCAGATTTAAGTAAAAAAAAAAAAAAAGTACAAAATTTTTATTTTGAGCGATCTTGTAGTTGAATATATATCAACTATTGTTATTTCTCTTCTTGATTCATGCAGTGATATTAAAAAAAAAAAATCCTGGTAGTAAAAACTCGTCTTTGTTATTCTTTTCCTTTTACTTTGTTATTCCAGTTTCGTTGTGATTCATTTCGTGTGAACCTAAGAAATTTTGTTTCGTGTGAACATGGCTAAGAAATCCTGATTATTGTTTGGTTAGTTTGATAAGAACTTTTGAAAAAAAAATTACGAGTGGAAAAAGGCAAAAGAGGTGAGTGCATACTGAGGGTAAAAGCCGAATTTATTGTGTGAAACACAAGTGCAACTAAGTGAACTGTTTCTTGAGGGAAACACGTGAGGGAGTGAAGTGAGGACCTTCTTTTATATTTCTGCTAACGTTTTCTTTGCAACGAATATGTCTAAAGAAAGTGCTTCGGATGAGGTGTTGGGAAAGGTTGGTACAAAGTTTATAATGGAAGCATTAACGAGGGAGATGGGGAGATTGTTAAGGGCGGAGATGGAACCGATTCATGAACGATTAGATCGGGTAAAAAATACACGTAGTAAACAGCCACCACCCGTTCCCCAAGCATGAGGAGAGAGAGGGTTTCGGCTAAAGAAGAAGTTAATGATTACTACGGGGATGATAATGACATAGAGGAGGATGATCGCATGTCCAATGTGGGTGCGGGGAGATTTAGGCATGAAATAGGAGGTAGAGGAGTTAGGTATGGGAATAGAGAAGATAGGTATAAGAATAGAGGAGATAGGTATGTAGAGAGGGTTGATAATAATTTGGGTAGTATAAAGGTGAAGATTCCAACCTTCCAAGGTAAAACTGATCCTGAAGCTTATCTGGAGTGGGAGAAAAGAATAGAGTTGGTGTTTGATTGCCATGAATATTTCGAATTGAAGAAGGTGAAATTGGCAGCCATAGAATTCACCGATTATGCTATTGTTTGGTGGGATCAACTGATTGTGAGTAGGAGACAGAATGGAGAAAGACCTATTGAGACATGGGAGGAGATGAAGACTGTTATGAGAAGGAGATTCATTCCAAGTCACTATTATAGGGGTTTGTTTCAAAAATTGCAAACTCTTACTCAGGGGTCTAAGTGTGTTGAAGACTACTATAAAGAGATGGAGATAGCCATGATTCGAGCTGATATAGGGGAGGACCGAGAGGCGACTATGGCTAGGTTTCTCAATGGGCTACACCGAGACATTGCAAATGTAGTAGAGTTGCAGCATTATGTTGAATTGACTAACATGGTACACATGGCCATTAAAGTGGAACAACAATTGAAGAGGAAGGGTTCTACACGGGTTGGGCAAAATTCGGGTTCTTCATCATCATGGAGACCGAATTGGAGCAAGAGGGAGGACCAACTTAGTTTTAAGGCCAAGGCCGAACCTTCCAAAGATCATAAGGCCGGAGGCACAATAAACCAAGGTAAACCAGATTCTCAACCTTCTAGAAATCGTGATATTAAGTGCTTTAAGTGTTTGGGAGCAGGTCATATTGCACCACAATGCCCAAACAAGAGAGTAATGGTTTTGAAGGATGATAGTGGTATCGAATCAGAGGGTGAATCTGATGATGAGTCCATGCCACCTTTGGAGGATGCCAGTGACTTTGAATATCCGGTGGGTGGAGAGCTTTTGGTTGCAAGAAGAGCTCTTAGTGCTCAAGCCAAGGAAGATGATGAGGTACAACATGATAACATTTTTCACACCTGCTGCCATGTTAATGACAAGGTATGTAGTATGATTATTGACGGAGGGAGTTGTACTAATGTGGCAAGCACTACTTTGGTGAAAACATTGAATTTGAAAACTTTAAAGCACCCAAAACCTTATAAGCTACAATGGTTGAATGATAGTGGGGAAGTTAGGGTGAATAAACAGGTGTTAGTGTCATTTTCAATTGGAAAATACAAAGATGAAGTTGTTTGTGACGTGGTACCAATGAATGCATGTAATATCCTTTTGGGAAGACCATGTCAGTTTGATAGGCATGTGACTCATGATGGATACACCAATAGATACTCCTTTGTACTCAATAAAAGGCCAATCACTCTTGTACCTTTAACCCCAAGACAAGTATATGAAGATCAAGTGAGGTTAAAAAATGAGAGAGATGTTAAAAGGGAGAGTGAGAGTTCAAAAGACAAAGAGGTTGATGAGAAAAAAAGAGAGAGAAAACAAGTAAGCTTTTATGCAAGAGACAGTGAGATCAAAAAGGTTTGTTTTCAAATCAGTCAATGATTGTACTTTTGTACAAACAGGCTTATTTTAGTACTAATGAAATTAACTCTTCTTTGCCTAGTGTTGTTGTTTCACTTTTGTAGGACTTTGATGAAGTGTTTCCCGAAGAGATGTCTATTGGTTTACTACCAATAAGGGGGATGGAGCACCAAATTCATTTTGTACTCGGAGCACCGATTCCAAATAGACCCGCATACCGAAGTAATCCCGAGGAGACAAATGAACTTCAAAGGCAGGTTGATAAGCTCATGGATAAGCTTCTTGTTTATGGCTTGATTCCGGCTATTCGTTGTGTGTTTTGTGGAGGGAGTTGTGAGGATGTCCCTCATCTCTTTTTTGATTGTTCTTATTCTTGTGAGGTTTGGTTTGCTCTTTTAAGGAAGTGTAGATTATCTCTTCGTGCCCGGAGCTGGGAGGCTACTATTCTTTGGTCTTGCCATTTCCGCGGTCGGCATCTTCGTGGGTGGGTGGTGCGTATTATGCTTGCGGCTGCTGTCTATGCTATTTGGCGCGAGCGGAATGCTAGGATGCATGGCGAGTTACCTAAACCTGTTTCCGTGGTTGTTCGTTCCATTGTTAAAGATGTTTGTATGCGTCTTAATTCCTTATCTGGTGTGGTGCCTTCTCCTACTAATAGGTGGCTCCACCAGTCTTGGGGTTTATCTGATTCTATTTTTTTGTAATTCGTTTGTTTTGCCTTTTAGGGGGTTTGTCCCTTTTGCTGTCGGTTTGATGGTTTCTTTTAGCTGCACCCTATGACAGGGTTTGTGCTTAGCTTTTATTGCTTTGCTGTTTTTTGAATTTCGGTTGGTAGGGGGTCTGTCCCTTGTCTGACCTTGTGATCTTCTCACTGGGGTATGCCCCTTTGCTTTTGTTTTGTCTCTTTGGTTAATATACTTACATTATCCAAAAAAAAAAGATAAGCTCATGGGAAAGGGGTATGTTCGTGAGAGTATGAGTCCTTGTGCGGTTCCCGTATTGCTTGTGCCTAAGAAGGATGGAACATGAAGGATGTGTATTGATTGTCGTGCCATCAACAATATCACTGTAAAGTATCGACATCCTATTCCTAGATTAGATGATATGCTTGATGAATTGCATGGTTCTATTGTTTTCACTAAAATTGATCTTAAAAGTGGATATCATCAAATTATAATGAAAGAAGGTGATGAGTGGAAAACTGCGTTCAAAACAAAATATGGGTTATATGAGTGGTTAGTTGTGCCTTTTGGGTTAACTAATGCCCCAAGTACTTTCATGAGATTAATGAACCATATTTTGCGTGCTTTTATTGGAAAATTTGTGGTTGTTTACTTTGATGACATTATGATTTATAGCAAAAACTTGGATGAGCATGTTGAACATTTAAAACTTGTTTTAGGTGTTTTAAGAATCGAAAAATTGTTTGCTAATTTTAAAAAGTGTACCTTTTGCACGGATAAGCTTGTATTTCTGGGTTTTGTTGTTAGTGCTAAACGAATTGGGGTTGATAAAGAAAAGGTTAAGGCAATTAAGGAGTGGCCGAAACCTACAAATGTGGGGCAAGTGAGAAGTTTTCATGGGTTGGCTAGTTTCTATAGGGTGTTTGTGAAAGACTTTAGTAGTCTAGCTGCACCTTTAACTGAAGTTATCAAAAAGAATGTGGGTTTTAAGTGAGGTAATGAACAAGAAAAGACATTTAACTTGATTAAGGAAAAATTAACTAATGTACCTTTGCTTGCTTTGCCTGAATTTGCTAAAGCTTTTGAGATTAAGTGTGATACTTCAGGAATAGGTATTGGAGCTATTCTAATGTAAGAAGGACGTCCCATTTCATTTTTTAGTGAGAAAATAAGTGGAGCAGCCTTGAATTATCCTACCTATGACAAGGAGATGTATGTTTTGGTTTATGTTTTGGTTAGGGCATTGGAAACTTGGCAACACTACCTTTGGCCGAAAAAATTTGTGATTCACACAGATCATGAGTCCTTGAAGCATTTAAAGGGGCAGCACAAGCTAAATAAGTGGCATGCTAAGTGGGTGGAGTTCATAGAAACATTTCCATATGTGATCAAGTACAAAAAAGGTAAGGAAAATGTAGTCGCTAATGCTTTGTCTAGAAGGTACGTTTTACTTTCTACTTTGGATGCTAGATTGTTTGGTTTTGATTACATTAAAGAATTGTATGTGGAAGATGCTGATTTTGGCAATTTATTCAATGCATGTGAAAAGGTTGCATTTGGCAAGTTTTATAGGCATGATGGATTTTTGTTTAGAGAAAATAAATTATACGTGCCTAAGAGTTCTTTGCGTGAATTGCTTGTTAGGGAAGCTCATGGGGGAGGTTTGATGGGGCATTTTGGTATGGCCAAGACACTAGACGTTTTGCATGTACACTTCTTTTGGCCTCATATGAAACGTGATGTAGAAAGAATTTGTGAGAAATGCATTACATGTAGACAAGCTAAGTCTAGGGTTAAGCCTCATGGTTTGTATACTCCTTTACCTATACCTAGTGGACCTTAGATTGATATTTCTATGGATTTGGTTATAGGTTTGCCTAGGTTAAAGAAGGGTAGGGGTTCTATATATGTGGTTGTTGATAGGTTTTCTAAAATGACACATTTCATTCCTTGTTATAAAACTGATGATGCCTCACACATTGCTGATTAGTTTTTCAAAGAAATCGTTAGATTGCATGGCATGCCTAAAACCATTGTTTCGGATAGAGATGCTAAGTTCTTAAGCTACTTTTGGAAAACTTTGTGGGGCAAGTTAGGAATTAAACTTTTATTTTCTACTACTTGTCATCCACAAACTAATGGTCAAACTGAAGTAGTTAATAGGACTTTATCTGCCTTGTTGTGTGCTATAATACAAAAGAACTTGAAAACATCGAGAGGAGAACTGAGCAATATGCCAACCAAGCTAATAAAGGGCGCAAGAAAGTTGTGTTTGAACCCGGTGATTGGGTGTGGTTACACATGAGGAAGGAACGGTTTCCAGTCCAGCGGCATTCTAAACTACTTCCAAGGGGAGATGGCCCATTTCAAGTGATTGAAAGGATCAATGACAATGCCTACAAGTAAGATCTTCCAGGTGAGTATAATGTTAGTGCAATCTTCAATGTTTCTGATTTGTCTCCTTTTGATGTAGGTGACGATTTGAAGACAAATCCTTTTCAAGATGGATGGAATGATGAGAATAAGGGAGCAGCACAAAAGGATCCATTGCATGTTCCGGTTGGGCCAATAACAAGGGCAAGGGCTAAGAGATTCAAAGAAGCACTCAATGGCCTAATTCAAGACACATGGGCTGATTCTGAATTATTAAAGTCCAAGATGAACCCATATGAAGACCAAGGCTTGATTAATGTCATCAAGGCAATTGATTGGGCTGAATAAGAGAAGGCTTGGGCATGTGGCATAATTTAGGCTTGGGCTTGAATTCAATATTTGCTTGTTTTAGTTTTGTAAGGCAATTATGCCCATTCTAGTTTTCTGTTTGTAAGGCCTTAATGGCCAGACTTTCTTGACTTTTAGGGTTTTAGTTTATAAGGATTTGAATGGATGTAAGAGAGGCAGACTTGATTTTGAATGAAAATTGAGAGAGTTTTCTCTTTTGTTCTTTGAGAACTAACCGGAACTTATCAGAATTCTCTGTGGCGTTCCTCCTTGACTTAACAATCGAGTATTTCATCCTTGATTGTGGCGTCCTTCTTTATACTAAGGTTCACATCTCGATATAGGTGTTGGGTCGCGGTTTCCATCTGAATCAGAGGTTAGAACGATCTTCGGCATCAATCGTGATACACAATCGACGGGGTTCGTATCATGAACAGTCTCCCCAATAGAATGGGATGATCTTTCTCAGTAGCCCTCTCATCATCCATATACAAGACCATAAAGTTGGCTGGTATGATCAATTTGTCCACCTGGATAAGGATGTCTTAAACTATGCCCCTTGAGTACTGTAGCACCCCCCGACCCGACCCGGCCGGACCGACCCGGGGAGCGCTACTCGGACATTCAAAACTTTCTAATATTCATTTTGTAGACAGAAAACCATATAAATTATAGTTTAAAAATCGTTTTCGAGTGAGCCCATTCAATACAAACTTTTTACGAAAATTCGGCAGAGTACCGTTTGTTTTTCGGACTTTCCAAAACCTGCTTTTACACAAATCAAATCACATTACATTTTCACAAACACTTCTATAACAATTTCAATCAGTTGCGCACTCTGCCGTTTAGTGCGACTTTCTCAGATAGTTTATAAAATAAAATAAATCGAACTTAAATATTTACAATCATTTTGATAATAAAATACAGAAGTCATAAACTAGTTAATTACAAAACATTTTACAAACATATTCACAAATTCCCTGTATATGCATGCTTTCAAAATATATATACACATAACATAAATATAGCTACCCAACTGTACAATCTCTGTGACTCGGTCTGCAACTTGCTCTTCCTTCAGTCTCTAGCCTCCTCTGGATTCCTGGTACCTACGCGTTAGAAACAAACTAACGCGCTAAGCATAAAGCTTAGTGGGTGTACTAAAAACTATAAACTCAATTAAATGAACCACAAATAAATATCTGTTAAGAAGAAATAAACCACAATATATATATTCCATTCCATTTCAAAACGATTAAATTTCAAAATCATAGCATTAAACAATTTCAATCACTTTAATTTCAATAATGAGGTCAACAATGAATACTATCAATAAAATCATTCGGTTCACTTTTCAATTTCTAATCAATTCTGGCCCGCTAGAATACTAAACATACTCGGACTGGAATATGGGTCAAGCTCCCAACCCCCAGAACGAATTCTGAGGAGGTACGTGTCTCCCAACTCTAGGACCGTGGGTACGGAACCTAGAGAGGTACATAGCTCCCTATCCCAAGAACGAATCCTTGGGAAGGTACATTAACTCCCAACCCCCAGGACGAATCCTGAGGAGGTACGTATCTCCCAGCCTCTGGACGAATCCAAGAGGAGGTACATCAGTATCATCAATATCAATCAATCAGTATCGGCGCAGTACTGCTCAATAAAACCCAGCTAGTATACCAACCTCCTATATCCATTTTTATGTCTACGTATCCTAGGGCCGTTTCCGAAAAACCAAATTCACAATAATTGTCGCAATAGTTACTCAATATCAATAATCACTCAATAATCATATAAGTCACGTAATAAACTTCAATAAATATGAACAATAGTAATATACAAGTCTGAATCAACTATTTAAAACGAAATCGGAATATTCAAACCACAAACGAATGCGATCTAGTATAAATTCTTTCCATAATCAACCATAAGTACATCAATCATCAAGTTTTACACATCGAAAATAGAAATCGAAAACATTTAACGAAATCGAAATCAAAAACAATTAACGAAATTGAAATCGAAAACAATTAACGAAATCGAAATCGAAACAAAAACGAAAAACGAAAACGAAACCAATAACGTAAACGATAACGAAATACTTTTCGTAAAGATTCCGAAAACAAAAGTACACCAACCTCGGTACCGTTTTTCGTTCGAAAAATCGCGGTTCTACGATCTCTTTCCCTTCTCCTTTCCTTTCCTTTCCTCTTCTCTTCTTCTTCTTCCTCTTTTTCCTTTCTTTTCTTTCTTCTTCTTCTCTCTTCTTCTTTTTCTTCTCTTTTCTCTCTTTTTTTTTTCTCGGTTCTTTCTCTCTCTGTTCTCTCTTCTCGCTTCTGCGAGAAGCTTCTATATTTTTTTATATTTTTTTTCGCTATCGCGACCGCCGTCGCGACCTGTGGTCGCGACACCAGGTCGCGATGCTCACTGGAGTGCGCGCACCGCCTTCCTCGCGAGCGCGCCTTGGTCGCGCGAGTGGTCGCGCTGCTCTCTGCCCGATTTTGGCAATTTCATCGCGAGCAGTCCATCGCGACCTGTGGTCGCGGTGGCTGGTCGCGATACTCACTGCCTGATTTTGCCATTTTCATCGCGAGCGAGCTGTCGCGACCTATGGTCGCGATGACCAGGTCGCGATACTCACTGGTCCAGTTTTCAATTTTTTTTTCATTTTTTTTTCACTATTCAATCTGGTCCGCTGGAAATCATAAAATAACCAATCATTTTTCACATTTAATTACATTTACACCCCCTCAAATAGTAAAATTTTATTTTCACATATTTCACATATATCAAAAATTTATTACCCGAAATCCGGGATGTTACAAGTACCGTGTCGACCGATCGGCTAACAGCAGGGACATAGAAGAGGGCTTCAGCTCAGGTAAGCCTAGCTGCAAGTAGATCAAGTAGAGCATTAGGTTAATGCAGAAGCTTGAACCTGTTATACTGCTGTTGTGCTGGATACTGCCCTAGTTGCTGTTGACTATCTCTCCAGGAGTCGTTTTGATGATTTCTCCATCCTGGATTATAGTTGCTAGAATAAAGATCATTCCTTTGCCTCGTAGGGAAGGCATTAAGCGCTTGCGCTTGTTCTTGCACATACTCCAGGAAGGTCTCCGTAGATGGACACACAACATATCGTGCCCACGGACTCCACATATAGAGCAAGCAACTCTGGGTCTCTGCCCACCTGAGTCCACCAGACTTTGCACTTGTCTACTCAACTCAGCTACTTGCTTTACCAACCCTGCACTAGTGTGCACCTCATAAACCCCCGGTGTCTTCCCTCTGACACTCTTTTGTTGTGAGTTGGATCCCAGCATCTCGAAAAGCTCATACGTCTCTTCCATTGTCTTCTTATGCATAGCTCCTCCTACAGCATTGTCAACCATCGCTTGACAGTTCAGAGTCAGCCCATCATAGAAGCACTGATTCCGCAGCTCTAGGGGAAAGCTATGCCTGAGCAGTAAGTTCACACCAAAGGTGTGGCTCAACGCCCACGGTGTGTGCACCTGATGCTATGTCCGAGCTTTTTTTTGGATAAAGTAAGTATATTAATCCAAAATATAACATAACAAAAGCACAAGGGCATACCCTAGAAGAAAACAACAACACTAGGTACGGACAAGGGAGAAACCCCTTCCTACCCTAAAAAATAAACAAAGCACAATTAGGGACAGACCCTTACTGAAGCTCACAAAAAAAAAAAAAAACAAACACAACAAACTAGAAAATCGTATCAGAAAAACCCCAATCATATTGGAGCTTCCGATGGACATCAGAATCCACAACACCATGCAAAGAATTAATACGATTACAGACCTCACAAACAATATTATATATAATTCTAGACTCAGGCCTTGGAGAAACACCATGCATTCGCGAGTTCCTCTCATGCCAAATCGCATAAACCGCAGCAGCCAACATAATGCGAAACACCCAACCCCAAAGAGATTTCCCATGGAAGTGACAAGACCATTTAATCGTATCCTCCCAACTCCGAGCTCAAGAAGACAAGTTGCAACGACTAAACTCCGAGCTCGAGAAGACAAGTTGCAATGACTAAGAAGAGTCGACCAAATATAAGCAGAAAATGGGCAAACAAAGAAAAGATGAGGAATATCCTCACCCCCTCCACCACATAAAACACATCTGATAGACGTGATAGACCCATAGGTTAGAAGCTTATCCTGAGTAATGAGAGCGCTTCGAATAGCCAACCAAAAGATAAAAGAATGCCTAGGAATGGCTTTTGGATGCCAAACTGTCCTATGACAGTTAACTATTGGAAGCCTAAATCGAATAGAGTCCCAAGCACTACGAATCGAAAATACCCCTCGAGAATCATTCACCTAAAGCAGCTTATTATCTGAAGAAGCATTAGGCTTCAGCATATCAGGAGTGTTACGAATAATCACAATCCAATCCACCGACTGAGAATGCGGCCAAGACCAAGACTGCCCCTAAATAATATCTACAACCGTAGCTTTAGCCCCTAACCCAAAATCATAGATAATTCTCTCTCTGAAAACCTCCATAAGGGGACCTAAAGGATGCCAAAAATCATGCCAAAGGGAAACTCCCACCAACGTAGACCGAACCCACGAGTCCCATAAAGAACTCCCCCTATCACTACAAAGATTCTAAAGATGCTTAATCATAGTTGCTTTATTCCAAGTTTCCATACATTTAGTACCAATACCACCCTTTTCTTTAGGTAAACACATAAATTTCCAAGCAACCTTCGCCCCACCTCTGCCCAAATCCGAGCCACGCCATAAAAAACTACGAAAAGTAGCCTCAACTTTACGGATCATGACTTTAGGCAGAATAAACATTGAAGCCCAATACACCTGGATAGAGAACAATACCGATTTTATTAGTTGAAGACAACTTGCAAAAAGAAGAACCCTAGATGTCCAATTTTTAGCCTTCGCAACAATACGATCAACAAGTACTCTACAATCATCTGCTAAAAGCTTAGTAGAAATAAAAGGAACCTCCAAGTACCTTACTAGCAAAATCCCCTCATTAAAACCAAGAATATTCAACAATTTAGTCTTATAATGAGTAGAAACCCCAGCAACAAATAAGTCACTCTTACTTGGATTCGGAACTAATCCCGAAAGACCCTGAAATTGCTTGAGACAAGAATCAACCAAGGTAACCAGACCCCTATCAGCCCGACAAAAGACTATCAAATCATCAGTAAAGTATAAATGAGTAAGAGACTCCCTCTCGCACCTCCAATGGAAACGGAACTGATCAGTATTCGCCATAATCCTCATAAGCCCCGACAAAACCTCCATAGCCAGCACAAAAAAGTAAGGGGACATCGGATCCCCCTGACGCAAGGCCTTACTGCTCGGAAAAAAACCATTCAATTCACCATTAATTGAAATAGAGAAATGTGGAGTCGTCATACATTCAGATATCCAATCCACCATACGCTGCGGAAACCTGATAGTCCTCAACACCTCAAGAACATATCCCACCTCACAGAATCATAGGCCTTCATCAAATCAACCTTAAGAGCACACCGAGTAACACCGCCAGCTAGATGATAATTGCGCAAAAGCTCCTAAGAAAGTGAAATATTATCACTAATATTTCTCCCCTCCACAAAAGCCGATTGGGAAGGACTAACAATATCAGGAAGAATTCTTTCACCCTATTTGCAATGATCTTCGCAATACACTTGTAGATAGTATTACAATAAATAGGCCGAAACTCAATAACCTTAGAAAGATTAGGAACCTTAGGAATGAGAGCCACCACAGTGGCATTCACCTACTTCAGCAACTTCCCAAAGATAAAAAAAAAGCTAATAGCCTGAATAACATCCTCACCAACCACTCCCCAAGCTTTCTTGAAAAAAAGAGTATTATAACCGTCAGGACCTGGAGCCTTATTATCCTTTAGATAAAACAACACCGACTTGATCTCTTCATGAGTAACATTACAACCCAAAGCATCGCACTACACATTAGATATACGTTTAGAGAGTGCACTTCGTAACAGATCATGATTAAGACAGGGACCATCCACTGGTTGAGTAAAAAGTCTCTCGAAAAAACTAACCACTACAGTCTTTACCCCCGCCGCATCATCCACCCGAACCCCTTGCTTAACAGAAATGGACACAATCTTACTATAACTAAATTGATTACGCATGGCTCGAAAGAAAAATTTAGAGTTTTGATTACCAAGATTGATCCACTAAACTCTAGATTTCTGCCTTAATAAACTCTACTCAAAGCACTATAACTAATAAGTAATCTAGATTCTTCCTTATGTAAAGAAACATTTAAAGGATTCCTTTGAATACGTCGCTGCACAATCTCCAAATCATTTTTAACTTGCTGTACCCGAGAAGGCAACTGATAAAATTTCTCCACATTAAACTTCCAAAGCTCCACCTTCAACCTTTTGAGCTTCATACATAGTTGATACATCGAAGACCCATCAACCTTGTCTGCCCAAACTCGCTCCACCAAATGAAGAAATTTCGGATGGTCAGCCCAAAAATAAAAAAATTTGAAAGGAACCCACCTAGAAGAAAGATCCACAAGCTTGACCACCACTGGAGAATGATCTGACACACCTGCAGGTAAGAAAATTGCCTCTGAGCCAGGAAAGTTTGATTCCCACTGTAAATTAACCAAACCACGATCCAATTTTCGAAGAATAGGATCGTCCGAGTTACGATTAGTCCATGTAAGAAAGCAACCACTAAACCGCAAGTCATCTAACCCCGCATCATATAAGCATTCAGAAAAATCATCCTTCTAAGGAGGACAAACTCTAGAACCCCCTCACATTCCGAAGAATCACAAATTGCATTAAAATCTCACAAAACTAACCAAGCGTTGTTCTCAAACTCCTCCCCCCGGACCCTAAGATCAGCCCATAACTCCTTCCTACAAACATGACAATTATCACCATATACCATAGAAACTACACACTCCTAAGACGAATCAACGGCCGAAACTCTACAATGCATAACCTGTGCAGAGGAGGCAATAACCACAACATGAACATCACTAGGATTCCAACAAACCCAAATTCTCCCCTAAAAAGAGAACTGATAGTTACACAAGACCTTCCAAGATCGATTAATAGTCCTAAAAAACCAAATCTTTGTTCTTCTTAAGGACCTTATTCTTCACCAAACCACATAAACATAACCTCTCATCTCTAATCCAATTACGAACCTCCCTTTTCTTTAAAGGATCATTAAGACCCCTAATATTCCAACACCCAAAAATCATAAAAATATATACATTATAAGAAGAAACACACCCACAAACACACTATCTCTACTTACCACCCCTAAGGGAGGAATGTTTCTTATTCTTCTTACCTTTACCACTAGAACCTTTCTTTTTCTTCTTCTTTTCCAAAGCATCCTTAACTTTAGAAGCCAAAGCATTGTAAGGAGGACTAGAATCAACACCATCCTTACCATGACCTGCCTCGTCATTATCACAAAGAGTATCCCCATCATCACAAAGAACAGCCCCATCATCAACACAAGGAGTAGGCCCACCATCACAAAGAACAGCACCTACATTACAACTGGCATCTAAAATTGCCAAAGGAGTACCTACTTCACCTTCTTCCAAACCAAGAACATTCTCACTACCCCTCATTGGTACTAAAGCCAGATGGTTATCATCACTTTCCACAAGCGGCGCACTAGTAATATTCTCTGTAATTGATAACGCTCTACCTTTGTAATTTTTTTAACCTCTACCCAAATCGATTTTTGAGGCACTAAAGAGTCTTCTTGCCTCTTCTTCACATCATGAACAACAGCCTCGCCATTTCCAGTAACCGGATTCACTTCATTACCCTTATCTTGTACACTTTGCTTACACATACCCGATGTATGACCAAACACCTTACAAATATTACACCTAGAAGGAAGCCATTCATAAACAATATATATAGTTTTCTATTCCCCATTTGAACACTGAATATCAAACTCATGAACAACATCCTTCGTGGCATCCACTTCCACACATACCCTTGCAAAACTAAGTCTTTTCCAAGCCAAGGTAATATGATCAGCATGCAAAGGAATCCCTAAAGCACTAGCAACAAAACTCAACCCCTTAGACGCCCAAAACTCAAAAGAAAGATTATGAAGTTTAACCCATAGAGGAATGTTTTGCAATTCATCTTTTGATACTATAAGACTAGGTTGCCAACGTTTAAGAACCAGCAATTTATTTACTATATGTTAAGGACCCCTTTTAAGAACCTCACAAGCATGTTCAACACTATCAAACTTAAAAATAAAGAATCCTTTATCCAAGGATAAGACTTCTGGAAGACCAAATCTATCCCAAATTTTTTGTACCACAGAATTCACAACCGGAAAAGGCAGCCTCTTTTCCACAAAATACCCAATTAAAGAAGTTTTTCATTCCTTACTTCCTTCAACAGCTATTTCAATAGGAGGGCAGACTTTAATCCTCCCATTCTCTACAATAGGTTTAAAATATTGCAAAGATTCAAAAGTAGAAGACTTTACCTCATTCTCAACAGAGGAAGAACTCCGAAAAGCTCTAGCGTAAGAAGGCTTAAGACCGTTGTTTGGCGATTCAACATCATTTGGCCTAACAACCAGCCCTTTAATAATTCCACACGAACCCAACCCATTAGTAACTCCACAAGAAGACCCAAAATGGTTTTCATTTGAAATATTTGCATTACCAGCCCTGATAACATCTAACCCATGCTCAAGTCCATCAGAACTTGAAGAAGATCCAATTGCACTAAGCCTAGGCCCAACCATTTCTCTTAGCTTTAGATTTTGTTTTGAAGATGTTGTATTATCAACCCTATTGGCTCCTATTCTCTACCCAAGTCTACCACTAATCAAAGAAGAACCAATTGGAGAGAGTCTATAAGTAACCCCAGCCAAAATCCCATTAGTAACCAATTTTTTAGTTGACCGAAAATTTTCTTTACTACTGCCATCTTCACCTACCAAATTAGAGCACATATCATTGCACAAATCTTGCTGACTAATTATATTTCTTGAAGAAAAGTCAACAATAGAATCAGCTACATTTTGAAAAATCTGTCCATTATTGTCTCTTTGCAACATCTCATTCAAAAAGTCTCCAGCCACCCTTTGAAAATTTTGCCCATTATTGTCTCTATGCAACACCCCATTCAACAAGTCTTTACCCTTTTCACCAATCTCAACCTCATTGCATATGGTCTGATTTTCAAATTTTAGACCATTCTTTTGTTTGCCATTGCCAACAGCTTTAACATGGTTCTCTATTGGCACAGCAGCAAGTTTACATTAAGTATCAACCGGAACGTGCTCAAAAGATTCTCGCACCTCTTAACCTTGTACCTTTAAGCCCCAAACCTCCATAACCATACTCTTATCTGAAACATGTGTTGTTTTATTATCTTGCAACCCCGAAACAGTAGCAAGACAACCATCATTTGAACACTTCTCACCCAAATCCGGACTTCTTCCTTCTACAGCACCAATACCATGAGGCAAATCCGAAGGAACAAGTTTTGAAGACACACAACACCCGGAAACATCCTTAATATCACCATCTATCAGCCCCAAAACTGAAGAAGTTGTTGAAGACAAGCTGGATCCCAAATTTGCCTCCATACGTTGAATCTCTATATTCTGATCCAAACCATGAGCCTTCTTATTTTCAAGCAGTCCCGATGCATTTATAACACCAGAATCGTGAGCCAAAATAGATGGAACACTCTTAGAAGACATGCCACAATCTGAATCTTTCATAAAACCACTAAGAAAAGAAAAATAAACTTGAAAACAATAGCAAAACGAGCCCTAACTAAGGAGAAATCAAAGAACTCGTGATCAATTGTGATCATCAAGAAAAGAGAAGAATAAACACGAAGGAAGAAGAGAAAAAAATGAGAAGAACACTCAAAAAAATTCTAGAGATAAGGCAGAGCATTTTGTCTCTCTAAAACTCAGATAACAACCACTATGTCCGAGCTTGCCTCCTTATTATGAAAAAACGTGGATTTGTAGATATATCAAATGTAGAGAGGGGGCGGGGTGAGGGGTGTTGAATAGGTTTAATAATAAATATAGCGGAATTAAAAAATAAATCTACTTTGAAAATCAACACAGCGATTTTTACGTGGAAACCTCAACAAGTCAAAGGCCACGGGACCAACTCTTAGGCCATTTAACACGTCACACACAGATTTCACTAGTTGATATATCGTTTACAACTCACGTTGATAAACGACTCAATCACACTACTCTTGCTATAACCCAATCGTACCTACCTACAGGCCTTTTACTAGCAAACCTTGTTGATGCTGCTCATAGACTCCCCACACTACAAGACTTCGTATTCTTTTGTCAGGTTAAAGGAACAACAACCCTCAAGTTATTGAGATCAGATTTAGTGCTCAATAATGAATGAAAAATCAAATCACATGCATGATCAAAACATGTTATGAATAGACTAGAACAATGAAGCACAATATCAAAGTATAATCTAGCCTAGAAACTCTCTCCTCTCTCACAGAAAATAATAACAACAGCGCATCAAAGCAATAAAACAATGTGAGAGAAAATTAAAAAAAAATAGAACTTATCAATAATAAATTTTACTTCACTATTTATAGGCATCATAGCAAAACCTAATTCTATTTAGAATAGAAAATAGTATACGAGTAAGTTTTCTAAAAAAGACTTTAGGAAAAGAGAGTTAATTTCCTAAAAGAAATAAAACACAAATAGTAACTTCCTAAAAGAATAAGACTTGAAGAATAAAAAGTTCTACTACTTCCAAATTCATAAAACCTTCCCAAAACAAATTAGGTGTGAATTAAAACATGTTTCGAAGTCACTAGGAATGCAAAACAGGAAATTAGATTGACCGAAACAATAAAGGGGCTGCACCTAGCAGATCCCACACGCCAAAGGCGTGCACCCACGATTTTGGCATGGGCCTATTGCCAGGCAGCCATGCCAAAGGCATGTACCCACGCTTTATACCGATGGAAAGGTAATGATATTTAGTTTCATTTATAAAAATAAAAAAATAAAAAATAAAAAAATCATTTGGATGTGCAGATAAAAAGGTATTCCAGTTCAAGCATCTAGAGGTCAGATTTTCAAAAATAAAAAACGTTTGAAAATAAATTCCAAAACTAGACTAAATAAAATAACTAAGACTCAACACTCATAAAATGGAAATTCATAAAGATGTTATATGTGTGTGTGTGAATTTTATCCAATCTCAACAACTAAGAGAGTTTTCAATTCCTCGAAACTTACCTTTACACACTTTCTTGAGTGTTTTCAGAAGTTCGTCATCTTTACATGATTTCTTTGAATCTTCGACACTCTCAACTCATGCTTTAAGTAAGCTGTCTAAGACTTACATAAAAACACGTTTTGCTCACGGAATCATAGCCAACAAAATAATGACAATACAATCTTCCCCTTTCGCTATTCCGTTACAAAATACTATACTCAATGAACAATCAAGTGATTGCTTTTACAAAACAGTTGAAAACTCAAAAATTACATAGAGATACCTAATATAACATCCGTTAATGTATTGAGAAGTCTTCTCTTGTACCTGAGTAAAATAAACAGAAGCTATGTTCTTCCCAAGAACATTGGTGAGTTAATATGATATTACTTAAAATCATTAATTAACACCAATCACCACAATAATCAATTTGTCGATACCAAGTACAATATGCAAATGCATCAATTAAAGCTTATCGAATCAAATATAATTATGAAATATATCCCCCTTCCCCTTAAGTATGCTAATCAACATAAAAATAACAACTTAACATGAGATTATAATAATTAACTTGAATAAATTAATACCCAAACTACTCTACCTTTTTGTCATAGGATAGACAAAGACCAAAAACAAAGTATTTTAATTGTCAATACGAATTTAAAGATACTCGTTCACACAAATATGAGAAGGGTAAAAAATAAACAACAAATAATAAGATAGATCCAATAACCTCAAATAAGAATCAAATTACTCTCATTTTCAACAAACAAGAGATAATTTATGACATAGAAAATCAAGAATCACTCCTAAATAAACATAAATATATTCAAAGAAGTAAACAAAAATACTGTTGGAAATTGAAAGTGCGCCGCAGAATGAAAATAGTTTTGGTATAGTTTCAAAAATTTTCCTTTTAAATAGACCTTGACCCTTGATTAAATACCATATTAATTAAAAGATATCATACCTTTTTCCGTGATGATTGATGTTGCGATGAAATTGTTTACCGTAAGATCTTCCAATCTAATCACGAACGTAAATCACCTTGGAGTGTGGGCTCCTTTTTCTTTGAATTGTAATACATGAGGATGGAGAGAATGATATGAACCACGCCAACTTGTGACGAAATCCAACACTAGTGTAGACTTCAAGGATCGTTCTACAATCAGGTTCGTATGAAAACCGTGACCCGTTAACTATATGGAGGTAAGAACCTTGGTATAAAAGGAGGACGCCACAAACGGTGATGGAATTCCTTTTGATAAGTCGAGAATGAATGCCATGTACGAAAATCCGATAAGTTCGATAGTCCTTCGAAGAACCAAAGAGACAACTCTCACTTTTTTTTATTAACAATATGTTGTCCTTTTTATTAAATGAAAAAACGCCTATATATAGGCTTGATACAAAGTATAAAAAACCCTAGAATATTTTAGAGAATAATCCTCTCTTTAATGCTAAATCTCTAGAAAAAGGAAAGAAGAAAATTACAAAATAAAATCACACTAATTAGGCTGATTGCTTTCCCCCTTTTCACGCCCAAGAAATGCTCCCAAAGAATCAAGGAGATTTGATTGCAAATCCACCCATAAATGCACCCAATCAGCCCATTAATTGACCTTTGATATGATCTATGCCAATTTGATTTGCTGATTTTAAGCTGGATCATTCTAGAATTTGAATCATGTTGACACTTCTTTGTTGAGCACGTGGGTCATGCTCCATGGGCCTCTACAAAGTTGTTTGAGTCTAGACCTCTTGCAATAGCCCGTCAAGTGCTTCTTTAAACCTCTTTGCTCGTGCTCTCGTAATTGGACCAAGTGGCACTTCAAGCGAGTCCGCACTCTATTTGCTAGCCTTGTTTCCATCATTCCCCTCCTCTTAAAAAGGATTTGTCCTCAAATCATCACCTACATCAAAAGGACTTAAATCAGAAATATTGAAAGTAGCACTTACATTATACTCACCAGGCAAATCTAGTTTGTAGGCATTGTCATTGATGCGCTCAAGGACTTAAAAAGGGCCATCGCCTCTAGGAAGCAATTTGGAACACCTTTGGGCGGGGAATCTTTCTTTGCGCATGTGTACCCATACCCAATCACCGGGTTCAAAGACTAATTGACAGCCCCCTTTGTTGGCATATTGTTTCGTCCTTAACTCTATGTTTAGCCTTGCTTTCTCATGAATCTGCTTAACAAATTCAGCTTTCTTTTTGCCATCTAAATTAACATGCTCAGACATAGGTAAAGAAGATAAATCCAATGGAGTTAATGGATTAAAACCATACACTATTTCAAAAGGTGAAAATTTAGTAGCATAATGTAAAGTACGATTATAAGCAAATTCCATGTGGTAAACAATCTTTCCATGTTTTGATGTTCTTTTTAATGATAGCCCTAAGTAAAGTAGATAAGTCCTATTCACTACCTCAGTTTGACCATCGGTTTGTGGATGACAAGTTGTAGAAAATAGTAATTTAGTACCTAACTTACACCATAAGGTCTTCCAAAAGTAACTTAGCATCTTTGTCCGAAATAATTGTTCAAGGCATACCATGTAATCTCACAATCTCCCTAAAGAACAAATCAGCAACATGTGAAGCATCATCCATTTTATGACATGGAATAAAAAGTGCCATATTTGAAAACCTATCCACAACCACAAAAATCGAATCCCTACCACGTCTAGTCTTAGGCAAACTTAACACAAAATCCATGGAAATATCAACCCAAGGTTCACTAGTAATAGAAAGTGGTGCATAAAAGCCATGGGGTTGCACTCGAGACTTAGCTTGCCTACACTAAACACATCGACCACAAATTCTCTCAACATCCCGCTTCATGTGAGGCCAATGAAAATGTTCTTTCAAACCTACCAGAGTCTTAGCTATCCCAAAGTGACCCATCAATCCTCCACCATGAGACTCTCTCACTAACAAATCCCAAATTGACCAATTTGGTATGCACAATTTATTCTCTCAAAATAAGAAACCGTCAAGCCTAAAGAACTTACCATTGGCTGCCTTTTCACAAGATGTATACTCTTCACTAAAGTCTTGGTCTAAAGGATATAATTCTTTAATATGTTCAAAACCAAGTAATTTTGTGTCAAGGGTAAAAAGAAGTACATACCTGCGAGAAAGTGCATCGGCAATGATGTTTTCCTTACCTTGCTTGTATCGGATGACATATGAAAATGTCTTAATGAACTCCACCCATCGTGCATGTCTCTTGTTCAACTTCTGTTGACCCTTTAAATGCTTCAACGACTCATGATTAGTGTGGATCACAAACTCCTTAGGCCAAAAGTAGTGTTGCCAAGTTTCCAAGGCCCGAACCAATGCAAACAATTCTTTGGCATAAGTAGGGTACTTTAAGGTAGCCCCACTTTGTTTCTCACTGAAATATGCAATTGGTCTTCCTTCTTGCATAAGAACAGCGCCAATACCTACACCTGAAGCATCACACTCAATCTCGAAAGTTTTTGTAAAGTTAGGTAAAGCAAGTAAATGAGCATGAGTTAATTTTTCCTTGATCAATTGGAATGCCTTTTCTTGCTCTTCTCCCCATTTGAACCCAACATTCTTCTTAATGACTTCCGTTATCAGTGCGGCTATGCTACTAAATTCCTTCACGAACCGCCGATAAAAACTGGCAAGTCCATGAAAACTGCGAACATTACTTACACTCGTTGGACTTGGCCACTCTTGGATTGTACGTATCTTCTCTTCATCGACCTGTACTCCTTGTGCACTCACAACAAAACCAAGAAACACAAGCTTGTAAGGGCAAAATGTGCACTTTTTTAGGTTAGCAAATAACTTCTCTTTTCTAAGCACATCCAAAACTGATTTCAAATGCATTAAATGGTCATCCAAATTTTTGCTGTAAATGAGGATATCATCAAAATAGACAACTACAAATTTTCCAATAAAAGCACGCAAAACATGGGTCATTAACCTCATGAAGGTACTAGGAGCATTAGTTAATCCAAAAGGCATAACTAACCATTCATATAAACCATATTTTATCTTAAATGCAGTTTTCCATTCATCACCTTCTTTTATCCTAATTTGATGATATCCACTTTTCAAATCAATCTTAGAAAAGACACAAGTACTATGCAACTTATCTAACATATCATCTAAGCGAGGAATAGGGTGACGATACTTTACCGTGATATTGTTAATTGCTCAACAATTAACGCACATCCTCTACATCCCATCCTTCTTGGGAACCAAAATCACCGAAACGGCGCATGGACTCATGCTTTCTCTCACGTACCCCTTTTCCATCAACTCACTAACCTGCCTTTGTAATTCCTTTGTCTCCTCAGGATTACTCCTATAGGCTGGTCGGTTTGGAATGGTAGCACCGGGTACAAAATCAATTTGATGTTCAATCCCTCGGATAGGAGGTAAACCATTAGGAATTTCCTCAGGAAAGACATCCTCAAAGTCCTGCAAGATAGAAACAACCGAACTAGGCAAAGAAGCATTAAGTTGGTTAGTGTTCAAAAATGCCTCTTTATACAAAAGTACAATCATAGGCTGATTAAGAAACAATGCCCTCTTAATTTCACTCGCCTTTGCATAGATGTTTGTTTTTCTCTCTTCTTTTCTCTCATGTTTTTCGGCCTCTCTTTCTTTTCGATTTTCACTCATTTTCTTTTTATCAATCTCTTTCGTTTGCTTACCCTCTTTTGTACTCTTTTTATTTTGTTCACTCTCTTTTTACAACCGCACTTGATCTTAATAAACCTGATTTGACGTCAAAGGTACAAGAGTAATTGTTCTTTGATTGTGGACAAATAAGTACTTGTTGGTAACAAGTGTCCAGCTTACATCGTATTACACAACACTTCATCTTCGTATTTTCTAATGCGAAAAGAAACTAACACTTGTTTATGCACCCTTACCTCACCACTATCATTTAACCACTACAATTTATAAGGTCGAGGATGTTTAATTGTTTGTAGTGCTAACTTCTCCACCATTGTAGTGCTAGCAACGTTAGTACAACTTCCTCCATCAATAATCACACTACAAACCTTGTTTTAGACATGGCACCTCGTATGAAAGATGTTTTCCCGTTGCACCTCCTCATCTCCTTTGGATTGCAAACTCAGAGCTCTCCTTGCCACCAACAATTCACCTTGGGCAGCGTACTCCTCATCATCGGCATCTTCTAATGGCGGCATAGAGTTGTTATCCGATTCATTGCCGGTCTCAATTTCACCATCTTCTCGCATCACCATAAGTCTTTTGTTCCGACATTGACTTGCTATGTGACCCCCTGCCTTGACATTTAAAACACTTAATGTCACGATTCTGAGTAGTGGAAGAATCAGATTTACCTTGATTCCTATGACTGGTCACTTCTTACTTTTGCTCGATTTTCAGTTTCGGAGTGGATTGCTTTTCATCTTGCTTCCATTGATTCGGCTTCCAAGTGGATGTACTTGGACTTTGGCTTGCATGTGTACTGCCCCTCTTCTTGAATTGATTTTCAATCTTTATGGCCATGTGCACCATATCCTCTAACTCCACATAATGATGCAATTTCACCGCATTTTGAATTTCTCTATTCAAACCAGCCAAAAATCTTGCCATAGTAGCCTTGATAATGTCATATTTTGCATGATTTTGTGACCCTATTATTTATCATTTTTGCTCGATTCTTGAGGGAAATTGGACGTTTTGATGTGTTTATTTAGTGTGCAGGTGATATTTGTTTGACATTTTGGATGATTTCGGATCAATAGGCCATGAAATCAAGTTGAAGAGTAAGTTTAGGCGGCGCTACCAAGAGGCGCTACCTCAGGTAGCGCTCTTAGGTAGCACCTTTTGGTGGAAAATTCGCCCATCAGGTGGCGCTACCAAAAGAAGTAGCGCCCTCAGCTAGCGCTTTTCTTCCCCATCAGGTGGCGCTACCAAGAAGCGCTACTTCAGGTAGCACCTTTCTACTCGTAGCTTTTTCCATCAAAAAGCGCTACCTCAAGTAGCACTTTTTAGGTAGCACTTTTTGATACACGAATTCAGGACATCTTTTCCTTCTCAAACTCTCATAGGGAAAGCTATATCCTTCTCAAATTCTTCATTGGGAAAGCTATAAATAGAGACTCAATCAATAAGAAAAGGAGGTAAAAAATTCTAGGGTTTGGAACAACATCTTTGTTCCGCATCGCATTCGTCATCAATTTCGCATCACCTCGGAAAGCAATCGATTGGGAGTCAACGAAGTTTTTCTAAAATTTCTTCTCCTTTACTTTTCTGTTGTAATTAGTTATGCTAGGATTTAAGAATATTATTGCTTTATTCTTTTGCTCAAGCATGAACTAATTTTCCATAGTTATGATTGATGATGGATCTTGGTTTATTAATTATTAAATACAATTGAGTTTTTCTATTTAGATTTGTTATTGATGTGTTGAATAGATATTATTATGTTTATTGCTTTCTATTGTGCCTGATCATCACTTTTAATCATTATAGGTGGTTGGGTTATGAACCGAGAGGAGACGCCCACCACGTGCTCGTATTAATGTCTATCACATACTAAATTACATAGAGATATAGTAATTGGTTTGTGTTGCTTGTTTTGTGTTTATTTATTCTTAATGTATTCTCGCGCACTCAGTAGTCATCGAGAGATAGGGTATTGGTGTGTGATGGAATAATTCTGGTAATACTCGAGAGAGTTTATTAGTTAATTTAGTTTAGGCACGCATTCAACTATCAGTAATAAAATCTAGATAGTAACTCATGAGTGTTTGATAATAATAACCAAGTGAAATCAGATATACTAATGCCTCAATTCCCTTGAATTCGAATCATTGTTTTTTTTATTGTTTTTAATTAATTTGCAATTTCTAAAACATTGTTATTCCAAATAGAATTAGGTTGAGTTAATTTTGGTAATTGATATTCATTGTCCTCGTAGGAACGATACTCTACTCACTCTTTATTACTTGTGTTGATCTCGTACACTTGTAAGTTGCATAAAATCACGCACCAAGTTTTTGGCGCCGTTGCCGGGGACAATTGAATATCAATATCAATACCGATTTAGCCTTTTGCTACTTTGGAATTTTTTTTTATTTGTGTATTTGTGAATTTTTTTTTGTATTTTTATATTTCTATTTATTTATTTTTTTAATATATATATATATATATATATTTATAGGTTATGTACTCGTGGTATGAGGCGTATGATCCTATTGAAGAAGTGGCAACTAATGATTATCAATGGTCATATGAAAGGGTAACACCTGAAAGGTTAGTTGGAACACCATTGGGTTGTTTCTTATGTGGGGGGCCGCATATGAGTATCGATTGTCAGGTGGGCAATCCGTTTGTTGATGGCAGTTATGAACAAATAAATTATGTGCAAAATTATAACTATCAACATAACAACCCCTACCCAAGCATATACAATCCCAGGTGAAGCAACTATGCTGATTTTTCATGGAGCAACCAACAAGAAGAGAAGTCCTCTGTCAAAGACTTGATTTCTGCATTCATGTCGAAGCAAGATGCAATAATGTCAAAGATGGACACACGAATGGATGTGCAAGAAAGTTCTTTAAAGCAACTTGGCCAAGCGGTACAACAATCTCAAATAGCCATCCAAAACTTGGAGGTTCAAATAAGCCAATTAGCAAAAGAGATCCAAGGGGAAGCACAAGAAGCATTACAAAACAACATAGATACATATTCGATGGAGCAATGCAAGGAAATTACCTTGGAAATCAAAAAGCTAGTTGAACATCCGATGGGGATTGATCAAGTAGAGATGGAAGTGAGCAAAAACGTGTCCCATAGAGATAAGGCAGCCACATCTCAAGAGCCATTTGATTCATTTTTTGTCCATGCCATTGAAAAGGATGATAGCCAAAAGGTTGTAGATGATGCACTTTGGTTAGATTCTTCGCTTCCGCCCTCGCACAGGAGTATATTTTATTTTAAAGATCTTGGAGAAGGAAAGCCCAAACCGCCTCCACCCTTTGAGCAACAGCCACACTTGGGCCCTAAAAATCTACTTTCTTATTTAAGGTAAAGTTATCTTCTCTTCCTATCACTTAGTTAGGATAGTATGGTAGGTTGATGAGAAGATATCAATTATCGGGCTGGTGGGCGAAAGCAAGAGACAACCTGGTAAAATTTTATTTTTGTTTCATTTTTTTGTTAATAATGTTAGTTTTTGTATTACTTGTTAAACTTTGGAATTGTTAGGATTGTTGATAGTTTGTTAGTTTTTTGTTAAATTTAGTATGTTCGCTTGTGATTCTTAGTTCTGATAGTCTGTTGTGTTCATTGTAAATCCTCACCAGTGCACTTTATTGAGTTTCAAATTCCCTATTCTCTGTTTTTGATCTTATATTGACTAACATTGAGGACAATGTTAGATTTAAGTTTGGGGTAAGGAATTCGAACTTTGGTGCGTTGTTAGTTGAATTTGTTGTTAGTTGAACTTGTTGAAATATGATGCTTAGACATATGATTGTATGACCGTTCTGTAGGCAGTGTCAATAATTTTTTATTAAAGTAAGGTCTTAGAGAATTTTTCATTGTTCGGTATTTAATTAGTCATATTCTTGATATTATAGTAGAGAAACAACATGTTTGAATGGCCATGATTAATAGTGGAGACTACCTTTGTAAGTTTTTAAGCTGTTCTCGTTTTATTTTAAGAGGGTTTTATTGTTTCTACTCCTATACACTCTTCGTGATAATTTTAAAATAGATTAATCTCTATAGGTTTTGCTTTGGATACTAATGAACTCTATTTTAAATAAATTCACATGTGTGCTATGCTTTTGAGTTGGTTGAATCTTGAGAAGTGATGTAGGCTATGTGTGTTTCTAAACCGAGTTAAAGGCCATAATTCCCAACCTTTTTGTGTGCTCCGTTACCCCCTTTGAAGCCAAACACATTAACCATTTTCTTGCATCTCCCACAAAATCCGTATCCAAACCCTTATACGTTTAGCCTTACCCTTTGAGCTTGGGATCATTTGGAGATGAATCATAGAAAAGAGAAGGGAATTATCAAGAAAAGTTGTGAAGGTAAGAAAAGAAATTAAGGAAATCGAAATTGTTCAAGTCCATTCAAGCCATATTCTATCAAAAAAAAAAAAGAAAGAAGAAAAAAAAAAGTGTTAAGCTTGATGGCTTGAAGTTAAAAAAAAAAAAAGAATTAAAAAAAAAAATCTTTTGTGCTTGAAAAGAAATGTAGAGGTTTGTCGAAGTTCGAATAAATCTCTGTGTTTGTGATTCTAAGTTCTTTTTAAAATCCGGTTACCATTCTATTTCTTAACCTTCACCCTTGGCCCCATTACAACCGAGAAAAAGACCTACTGATCTTTTGATAATTCCAATTTAAGAGTATGTGTGTGCATTGTGATTTATTTTGCTCTTAGTGTCTGAATTTGTTCATGAGATCTTTTGCATAATATGAGCGTCTTTCTGTTTACATACTTATATGCGAAGAAAAATTTGATTCTTATTGTGCATAAACTCCAATTCGCATATATTTGAATGAGTGTATAAGCCTAGGTTCTAAGAGCTATAATGAGAGATTCCATGCAAGATGTAGAGTCGAGGCGAATTATATCAATGGCATTCGAATGTGTTTGTTTTGAGATTATGATAACTCGAGCATTAGTTAGTTAGATATTGTTTGATGTTTAATTCCATAGACCGAGCTGTAGTTATTGATTATTGGTATGTCATGCATGAATGAGTCTTTGATAGTATGTTTTAAGTTAGTGTTTCAATGAATTCAACGCACAGGGATTACGTTTGTAGGTGTCGTATCTGTAAACCCTCAGGAGACACAACTCCTCCTACTAGGGACACCTAGGGGTTTAAAGGCATGTGGCACATGCTAAGTGCAATCGTGTTTACCTACGAAAGTGGATTAGGATAGTTTACTTTATTTGTTTATTTTTGTTTTTTGCTTTTATTTTCGTTTCGATTTTGCTCGAGGACGAGCAAAAGGTACGTTTAGGGGTATTGATAATGTCATATTTTGCATGATTTTGCGACCCTATTATTTATCATTTTTGCTCGATTCTTGAGGGAAATTAGACGTTTTGATGTGTTTATTTAGTGTGCAGGTGATATTTGTTTATCGATGACGTTTTGGATGATTTCGAATCAATAGGCCATGAAATCAAGTTGAAGAGTAAGTTTAGGCGGCGCTACCAAGAGGCGCTACCTCAGGTAGCGCTCTTAGGTAGCACCTTTTGGTGGAAAATTCGCCCATCAGGTGGCGCTACCAAGAGAAGTAGCGCCCTCAGCTAGCGCTTTTCTTCCCCATCAGGTGGCGCTACCAAGAAGCGCTACCTCAGGTAGCGCCCCTAGGTAGCACCTTTCTACTCGTAGCTTTTTCCATCAAAAAGCGCTACCTCAAGTAGCACTTTTTAGGTAGCACTTTTTGATACACGAATTCAGGACATCTTTTCCTTCTCAAACTCTCATAGGGAAAGCTATATCCTTCTCAAATTCTTCATTGGGAAAGCTATAAATAGAGACTCAATCAATAAGAAAAGGAGGTAAAAAATTCTAGGGTTTGGAACAACATCTTCGTTCCGCATCGCATTCGTCATCAATTTCGCATCACCTCGGAAAGCAATCGATTGGGAGTCAACGAAGTTTTTCTAAAATTTCTTCTCCTTTACTTTTCTGTTGTAATTAGTTATGCTAGGATTTAAGAATATTATTGCTTTATTCTTTTGCTCAAGCATGAACTAATTTTCCATAGTTATGATTGATGATGGATCTTGGTTTATTAATTATTAAATACAATTGAGTTTTTCTATTTAGATTTGTTATTGATGTGTTGAATAGATATTATTATGTTTATTGCTTTCTATTGTGCCTGATCATCACTTAGAATCATTATAGGTGGTTGGGTTATGAACCGAGAGGAGACGCCCACCACGTGCTCGTATTAATGTCTATCACATACTAAATTACATAGAGATATAATTGGTTTGTGTTGCTTGTTTTGTGTTTATTTATTCTTAATGTATTCTCGCGCACTCAGTAGTCATCGAGAGATAGGGTATTGGTATGCGATGGAATAATTCTGGTAATACTCGAGAGAGATTATTAGTTAATTTAGTTTAGGCACCCATTCAACCATCAGTAATAAAATCTAGATAGTAACTCATGAGTGTTTGATAATAATAACCAAGTGAAATCGGATATCTTAACGCCTCAATTCCCTTGAATTCGAATCATTGTTTTTTTTATTGTTTTTAATTAATTTGCAATTTCTAAAACATTGTTATTCCAAATAGAATTAGGTTGAGTTAATTTTGGTAATTGATATTCATTGTCCTCGTGGGAACGATACTCTACTCACTCTTTATTACTTGTGTTGATCTCGTATACTTGCCAGTTGCATAAAATCACGCACCAAGCCTCCCGATCATCCTCAATATTTGCCCGAATCATTGTGACCTTCATCTCCTTATAATATTCATCTACACTCCGATTTCCCTGCCTAAGGTTTTGCAACCTATTATACAACTCCCGGTAGTAGTAATTACACTACAAAAAATAGCTCATCCACTATCACTGAGGTCGTAGTGGATAGTCAAGGTAACGACTACAGGCGGAGCCCGTAGTGGTTACCGTAGTAAATAAGGTTTCCACTACGGGCAATGCTAGTAGTAGAAAACATTTTCTATGCCCGTAGTCCTTTTTTTTAATATAGCGGGCAATGCCTGTAGTCAAAAATATTTTCTACTACGGGCTCCGCCCGTAGTAGATAATCTGACAATTTTTTTTTTCAAATTCTATTATATTTATTATACCATTCATATTGGTTTCAATTTCCTGCAAAACATTATGCAATATTGCAACATATAATTCAAAAAATTATAAATAATAATACAATCAATAAAAACTAATATACTTAATTTGAAGAATAAAATCATATAATCATATCATCTTGATTACAAAACATTAAAGTCTTAATGTACTAATAAACATACTATATAATATATTTTGCTGGCCAAGCAATAAATGAGTTTAGTGCGTCTTCAAGTATCATAAACTCAGTAGTAGTACGATATAAAAGAACCTTGCTCACCAAAAGTTTCTTCACACAAACTCTTCAACAATCTGGACCAACAATCATGTGATGGACCACAGCCTGTAGATCCGTGCAATCAACTTCAGCTTTGGCTACTACCTCTCCATTGCCCATCCAATGTAATATTTTGCACTTTTTTCCCTTTCCACTTGAACTATCCATATGACTTGTAGATGCCTTAGAAAATTACTAACATTTGCATATAAAATTAAAAGTGATTAAAGGTCAATAAATCTCAAGACAATATTTAATTTATTAATTAATAAAGTTTATCCAAATTTATATTTGCAGAAGTTCCAGCAATATTCACACATTTATTACCTCCCGATAAATTTGAGGCACTTGAATATTGTAGTTTCAAAAACAAAATATAAAATTTCAATAGACATTGAAACTTTATAAACTTATAAAGTTTTAAAGAAGACAAAAATACTATATATTATTGGATTTTTATGTTATGTACCTTATGCATACTATTAGAAGAACCTCTTCCTGCACTATGTCCTCTATCATTTGTCTGAAAGTAAAAAGTAATTAAAATCAATTGAAATATCATTATAAATTAATCTAATATTATAGATTTTTTATAACACGTTACCTGCATATTGAATACAAAACTTTGCAAGTCTTTAAGTTGTTGCTTAACAGCGTTCATCTCATCTTCATGTCTTTTCATCTCATCTTCATATCTTTTATTTTGTTTTTTCATCTCTTCTCGAAGTTGTGTTGTAGTTTGTTTACCAACCACAGATGCATTTACTCTTGTTGGTGTTATGCCACCACCAAGTCCTCTAACTCGACCTCGATGCTCTTTCCTTAAAACTTGAGATACATCATCATCTGAAATCGATGTTGATTGATTTCCAGAAATTCCCTCCAATTGTTTCTATACGTTATGCAAAATATTAAGAATTAAAAACACATAACAACGGAATATCTATTTATATATTAATTGATGTGTGTGTATGTGTGTGTATATATATATATATACATATTAATTATTGTCACATACAATTATTTCTCCGATATCTTCTGTCACTGGTGTCCCATCTTTGTGTTTGTGGCCAGCAATCCAAGTTTCCACCCTATCAACCTCTGCAGATTCTAAGTCTCCACTTTCAACAGATTTTTTAGCCCTTTACATTATTATATTACATTATTAATATATTTAAAATGTTCACGAATAATACTTGAGAAGTTGAGATGAACTAAACAAACCAGATAGTTTTAATAATAAAATAAGACTGTTACGTTAAATTCTTACCAAATCTTCACGTAATCGTGCCAATCCCTTATGACTAGTTGTATGTGGAGCTTTATTCTTTTTCGCCAAGTTGGAATATTTGCTACTGATTATCTACAATAATATAAAAGTAAAAGCAGAACCATATACATGACAATATGTTTGGCTAGAATTATTAAAGTACACTTACATCAAACTCTGAGGACAAGCGATTTGAGACAAATTGGCTCCAATTTTCATCAGTTATGTTAGTTGGCTTCAATAATTGGATCATTCTACCAGCTTCAGGACCGGAAGAAAGTTCTCTAATTCGTTTTGTTAGTCGACTTTTGTATTGTCTCTAACAAGTATTCATTGAATTAAATACGTTACTTTTGCCAACATCATCCAAACCAAACCTTGCCTACATGTATAAATTTCATATAAAGAAAATATGATTAATATATAAAAATATAATTTCAAAGGAAAAATAAAATATAAAATATTGTATTCATACCTTCGTGGTCTCCCAGACACTGTTTTTCACTACATCCGGTACCTCTGGCCAACTCGAGTACATTATTGGAATCATTTGAGTAGCAATTGTTCCAATACACGTACTTAATGCTATAGAAGAGTCTTCAAGTGGTTGTCCTAACTCATTAAAAGTGACACCAACTTCTTTGGCTTTTGTAATTTTATTAAAATTTATTTGGTTTGGTCCCCTTCCCTTTCTTTTATTACTTGAAGATGGAGATATCACTAGGACCTTCAGTTGACATCTGAAATATGATAATAATAAAATAAAGTTATAAATAATAAGGCAACATATCTGTAACACCCTCTAACCCGACTCGCTCAGACCGAATTAGGGAGCACTACACTTTACTGTAATTTCTTGACTTTAACTAAAATTTTAAACTTTAAAATTGTATTTTATATTTGGAAAACGTTTAATTCAAATGCTACAAAATTTTTTCCAGAGTCTCCTCTGTTTTTCTGATTTTCCAAACCTGTTTCAATAAATTTATAAAATTCCACAAAAGTACACACTTCAAAAATCATTCCCAATTATTTTGCGCATCCTTCCATTTTATGCGACTTTCCAAATTAGTTTATCAAAATCAATAAGTAAATAACAATTCGATCCATAATAAAATTTCATTTTTTTAAACAACATAAACTTTTAGAAAATCATTCATATAATTTAACTATTACAAATATTTACAAACCTTTGTATATGCATGCTTACATAAATACATAGATTTGAAATCAAATACAACTACCTAAAAATATCGGATAGATGTGACTATATCGATATTCTAAAATAGAATAACAAAAACAACAAAGATTACTAATTACAATAACATAATAACCTGTAACACTAGATTTGTACAACCATGTCCTCACAATCAATTCGAGCATAATCCTCATTGTCATCCATACTAGAATCAAGTTGAGATATATCTAATGGTGCTGATGTCATGTAAGCATGCTCATCAAATTTTTCTAGATCATGAAAACCTCTTGGAGGTGCTTTCAATACAACATACCAATTAGATGTATCGGTTTTCCTAGAGTAAAATATCTGTGTTGCTTGTGAATCTAAATAAAGGGATCTCTATCGTATTTATTTACACGTGGATGAAGATTAACTAATGTGAATCTGTCTTCAACTTTAACATCATTTCTGCTCACCCAATCACATTTGAATAACGGAACACGAAATTGATTATAGTCTACAAGAAGAATTTTCCTTAAAACACTATAGTAAACCATCTTTTTGGTAACTTGTGAACCATCTCTTCCAGTAATAGTGCAAACAGTTTCTGCTTCAATGGAAACACCACTGTCTTGAGTAGATTTCTCACTATCTTTTGTGCGATATTGTTTCCCATTCACAACATAGCTTGTATATGACATTGCTTGCATTGTTGGTCCAAATGCAAGCCATTTCAAGTTGACTGATGTAGTCAACCGACCTGCTTCAGCAATGACCTATTTTGAAGATATTGTAAGTAAGATCATCAATAATAAAAAATGTCAAGTAAGAATATGATTGATGTATCATTACAGTATATCCACCCACCTTAGCTTTAAACCATGTTGCAAAACCAGCGGAATGCTTATTTTGCAGTAAAGTGGGTCGACTTCCAAGGCTTGCATTTAAATGTTAAAGTTCTTGAAGGTGCAAGCTAATAGGATAGTTATTCACAATATAATCATTAATAAGTGCATATTTAAAATTTTTATGTAAGTTATAAATTATGTATAAATTTATTAATATTACTTACTTTACATTCGGTTCCACCTTTGCACTGTTAAACAATATATATCAATGTGCAATGCATAGCATATCAGAAGTCATCGTCATAACCGTCCCTGCAGAAATAGGATGCCCTTCCACTACATTTCCATACACCAAATCCTCATTTCTATTATGCTTATCGCCTATATCTACCGCTTGTGGTATATACGTACTACACAATTGCATGCATTCGTCTGCTAGATAGCATTCAACTATGCATCCCTCGGGTCGTGCATAATTTCTTACATATCCTTTTAGTACCTTCATATACCTATAAAATGAATACATAAAAAAAAATTTAAAAAACTTTACTATAATTAATTTTGAATATCATAAATCGTGTGTGAAAATACCTTTCAAAAAGGTACATCCAACGATATTGCACTGGTTCACATATTCGAGATTCCCTTGTTAAATGAATTGTGAGATGTACCATAATGTCAAAGAAAGAATGAGGGAAATACCGTTCAAGCATGCACATGGTAATCGCAACTTCATCCTCTAATGAGTCTAACTTACTTTTATCAAGTACTCTTTGACAGATGTCATTAAAAAATGAGCATAACCGAAATATGGCAATTCTTGGACCTTTAGGCAAGAGACCACGTATCTCTACTGATAACAATTGTTGCATCATAACATGACAGTCATGAGACTTGAGCCCAACAATCTTTGTATCATTCAATGAGATACAATTTGAAATGCTTAAGCAATAACCGTTAGGCATCTTCAAATTTAACAACCGATGACAAAAGAGATGTTTTTCTACCCTTGATAAAGTGTGTGGTGCCGCAGGTAAGTACAGTTTATCTCCACACTCTTTGATGTGCAGCTCATGCCTAACCCCAAGATCCTGTAAATCTTTACGAGAGTTAACACCATCTTTTATTTTTCCGTTCATGTTCAGTAATGTTCCAACAAGACTTTCACAGATATTCTTTTCAATATGCATCATATCTAAGTTATGACGTAATGACAGATCCTACATATTAAATATAGAAATTAATTTTAGTATATGTGTGTGTGTGTGTGTATATATATATATGAATAAAAATTAGAATAAATTTGAAATTAAGAAGTTACCTCCCAGTATGGTAGGTCAAAGAATATTGAACTTTTCTTCCATATAGGATGACACTTTCTCTTCCTCTTTTTGTTTGTTGTTTTTCCCCAATCATTTTCAACTTCCGCACATGCAACTCAAACTTGTTTGCCATGAAGAATAGTAGGCGGCTCATCCATTTCCTCTTTCCCATTGAACCATATTTTATTTTTTCCAAATGTATGATTTTATTGGAAGAAATCGACAATGGCCCATGTACACATTCTTATTACTGAATTTCAATCTTTCAGAAGATACGTTCAACCCACATACAGGGCAAGCATACTGACCTTACATACAACATCCTGCCAGGTTTCCATATGCAGGAGAGTCATTTATGGTCCACATAAAAATAGCCTTTAAATTGAAGGAGGAATTAGTAGACGAATCATGAACTTCTACTCCTGCATGCCATAACTTATTCAAAGAACACGAATTAATCACTAATGGACATTAAGCTAGTGAGAGAAAATGCTCTGACTTCTCTCTAGAATTTCTTTGAGTGTTCTTCTCAATTTTTCTATTCTCTCTTCGTGATTATTATTGATTTCTTTGATGATTACGAGATGAATTTTTGTTTTCTTTAGTTTTAGGTTTGCTGGTCCGTTTTCTTTAATTTATTAGAAGTTTTAGTTTGCTTTTTCTGCTATAGATGATTATGATTTTAATGTGGCCAATCTTGGTGGTTTTAAGACTAATTCGAGCTGCAACTTGTCTTCAACCAATGGAATGAAGGGATGTAGGGTTTTGGTAGATTAACCCAAAATCCTACTGCTGGTGGTGTGAAGAAGGATAGAGACCATGTTTCTTCTTTGATCTCAAATGGAATGAAGGGCTATCATGAAGCTGATGGTGGTGTGAAGAATGGTGGATACCATGTTTCTTCTTTGAGTTCCAATGGAGTGAATGGCTATCATAAAGGGCTAGTCATGGGCTGTCATGATATATCATCTATAGATGGTGGTGTGAAGAAGGATGGAGACCATGTTTCTTCTTTGATGATCAATGGAATAAAGAGCTGTCATGAAGGGGTAATGAAGGACTGCCATGATATACCCTTTATTGTTGATGGTGGTATGAAGGATGGCAACCATGTTTCTATGGTATGAAGGTATGAAGGGCTATCATGATATAGCTTCAGCTGGAGTTGTTAAAGCTAAATTTGGTGATGGTGGTGCGATGAAAAATGTCTCTTTTGGTGTAAGTAGTAGGTCTCTTAAAATGGATGATAATTGTGATGGAGTAGGAGCTGTCTCCAAAGGTAGAACTGGTTGTCTTTCAACTAATTCGGGATTGGACAAAAAGAAAGGTGTGGTTGACATTGGTGAAAAGGGTGAAGACTTGTTGAATGAGGTGTTGCATAGAGATAATAATGGACAAATTTAGTGTGGTGAAAAGGGTGAAGACTTGTATGCGTCTTAATTCCTTATCTAGTGTGGTGCCTTCTCCTACTAATAGGTGGCTCCACTAGTCTTGGGGTTTATCTGATTCTATTTTTTTGTAATTCGCTTGTTTTGCCTTTTAGGGGGTTTGTCCCTTTTGCTGTCGTTATGGTGGTTTCTTTTGGCTGTACCCTATGACAGGGTTTGTGCTTAGCTTTTATTGCTTTGCTGTTTTTTGAGTTTCGGTTAGTAGGGGGCCTGTCCCTTGTCTGACCTTGTGATCTTCTCGCTGGGGTATGCCCCTTTGCTTTTGTTTTGTCTCTTTAGTTAATATACTTACATTATCCAAAAAAAAAAAAACTAATTCAAATCTTCTATAAGTGGCTGCAAGTACGCATCAATATCATTCTCAGGCTGCTTCTTTCCTAGAATTAATAATGTTAGCATTAAATTTTCTTTAGCCATACATTTCCATGGGGGAAGATTGTATGTAACTAGCACCACTGGCCAACAACTATATGTAGAGCTTAGGTTTTTGTAGGGATTAAATCCATCTGCAGCTAAACCAAGCCTCAAGTTGCGTGAATTTGATGCAAAAGATGGCCATATGTCATCTATAGTCTTCCATGCTTCCGAATCAACATGATGGCGCATCTTTCCATCTTGACTTGTATGAGTAGAATGCCATGTCAAGTCGTTCGCCATTTCAGGTGATCTAAACATTCTCCTAAACCTTGGTATATTTGGAAAGTATCTAAGTACTTTTGCAACCACTCATTTGTAGATGTGTTTGGTACTTTTGTTTACTTTCCATCGAGAAGTGCCACATTTTGGACATTCTTCATGATGCTACAGCTCCTTTTTAAACAACCAACAATCATTTATATATGAGTGAATTTTTTCATACCCCAAATCAAATACTTTAAGTAACTTTTTTGTGGAGTATAATGAATCCGACAGTACATTCTCTTGAGGTAACATGTCTCGAAGGATACCAAGAAGTTCATCAAAACCCTTACTGGATAAACCATATGTAGCTTTATGTTTATAAAAAAAAAACAATAACAGATAACTTTGTGTATTTTGAGCAACCGTCATACAACGGAATATCAACATCTTCTACAATATAAGTGAGGTCTTCATCTCCTATCTCCACATCCGGTTTAATATTATCATGATATCCTATGTCTGCATCCTTATACATTGTAAATGCAGTTGATCTATTTTCAATGGGGGTGGAACTAATTGGATTTTCCCCATGAAAGACCCAATTAGTGTATGTAGGATTCATCCTATAAATGACCAAATGCTCATAAACTATCTTAGTCGGATGCCATCTGTGGTTTATGCATTTTATGCAAGGGCAAGTAATCATGTTAGGATTTCTTGAATGTCTTTGTGCAGCCTCAACAAAATTTCTATCACCATCTAAATATTCTTGGCTTACTCTAAATTTGAAAATGAAAAAAACAATTGAAAAACCAAACTATATCATTATTTGAATTCAACAGTCCTAAATCTATATATTCAATGAGTTTAAGGAAATAACCTCGAAAATCGTAACCATTTCTTATCCATTTGAATGCAGAATTCACTGTAATAATTAAAAAAAATTTAAGAAATGACAAACACGACCATCATATAGTTTGAGAAAAATGATAACAGAGATTGACAACACAATATATATATATATATATATATATAGTAGAACATTTTTTTTTTCATTATAATGAAAATATCCTCAACTTAATTTATTAATATAAATTTGGAATTTAAACTCACTAATTTATTATTAATTCTCATATTCTAAAAGTTAAATAATGAAGATTTAATTACAGCACCATATGAACTTTTCAAGTCAAACAGTTTATTTATTGTCTTAAAGGATCCTGGACCTTGACATGTTAAAGTTAGAAAACCAAAAGATTACCTAACAAGCACATGCTTCTTGTTGTTTTTCAAGCACTTATGATCTCAACAATCAATCGAACAAGTAGTCATACAGAGGCGTCTAATTAAGTGAAATCACAGACATATTATAAAGTAGCCTGATGGTTTGAAGAAACGAAGGCTAACAAGCATGTAAACCTTAAAAATATAATTAAATCTAAGATTAAATTAATTGGTAACAAGGAGGCAGCAACTTGCATCTAAGTCTTCCACCACCACCACAGACAATAAAACATAATAAAAACCCTTCGAGAGGCACAAGAACATAAGAAAGAAAACAAAGGAGTCTTCCAATTGATTCGAAATCCATGTTAAAGAACAACGGTATCCAGCACTACCAAACTGTGTGGGGTTAAAATTCAACTTGTTTCTTTATAAATATATAGATCAAAATCTGAAGTCAAAACAAAATACCAGCATAAACTACATAGACAAACACAAACTGCCAAAGCAGAACTGTACAGTTAATTAAACACACATGATAGGGAAATTAAACATTTTTAATGGGGTGAATTGCACTCAAGTACCCTGACGTTTATCATAGTTGCACGTTTAATGCCAGTTTTGCCATAATTGCACTCTAATACCTTGTAATCCGTTGACTACCGTTAAAGTAACGGTTGACCAAACGGATTCAGGGGCAAATTGGTCTTTTACATTTAAATTCATTTTTAAAAAATTTAAAAAATTATCCAACCAATAAGAACATGCCATGTCATATTAAAAATATTTTTAAAAAAAATTAAAAAAATAGGTGGAGATCTCTTCCATCACATGAACAAAAAAAGAAAATTAAAAAAACTTTGATCGCGAACCCAGATCGAACCCATATCTGAGTTCGCGATCGAACCCATCAGGGTTCGCGTTCGAACCCAGCTCGGTTCGATTGCGAACCCAGTTGTTGGGTTCGCGTTTGAACCCAGCTAGGTTCGATTGCGAACCCAGTTGCTGGGTTCGCGATCGAACCCAGTTTCTGGGTCGATCGAACCCAGCTGGGTTTACGTTCGAACCCAGCTGGGTTCGATTGCGAACCCAGTTGCTGGGTTCGCGATCGAACCCAGAAACTGGGTTCGCGAACCCAGCAACTGGGTTCACAATCGAACCCAGCACGCGAACCCAACTAGGTTCGAACGCGAACCCAGCTGGGTTCGATCATGTGGGTTCGAAGATTATCTGATTTTTAATTTTTTAATTTTTTATTTTTTCCTTTAAGGGGCAGTCTCGTCATTTTGCCTGAATCCGTTTGGTCAACCGTTACTTTAACGGTGGTCAACTGATTATAGGGTATTAGAGTACAATTATGGTAAAACTGGCATTAAACGTCCAATTATGATAAACGTCAGGGTAGTTGAGTGCAATTTACCCTTTTTAATGATTAAACAATATGGGAAACAAATCCTTGACAAGCTTGATACCCATACTATGGACAATAATATCTATTTGGAGAAACTAAATGACCAGAAAATATTTATCAAAAAAATCAAATCTTTACAACTTAAAAGACCAAAATTCTCCAAGGAAACAAAATCTTTTTTTGTGTCGATAATGTAAGTATATTAACCAAAGAGACAAAACAAAAGCAAAGAGGCATACCCCAGCGAGAAGATCACAAGGTCAGACAAGGGACATGCCCTCTACCAACCGAAACTCAAAACACAGCAAAGCAATAAAAGCTAAACACAAACCCTGTCATAGGGTACAACCAAAAGTAATCCACCTGAACAACAGCAAAAGGCACAAATACCCTAAAAGGCAGAACAAGTGAATTATAAAAAAATAGAATCAGATAAACCCCAAGACTGGTGGAGCCACCTGTTAGTAGGAGAAGGCACCACACCAGATAAGGAATTAAGACGCATACAAAAATCTTTAACAATGTAACGAACAACCACGGTAATAGGTTTAGGTAACTCGCCATGCATCCTAGAATTCCACTCACGCCAAATAGCATAAATAGCAGCAGCAAGCATAATACGCACCAACCACCCACGAAGCTGCCGACCTCGGAAGTGGCAAGACCAAATAATAGTAGCCTCCCAACTCCGAGCACGAAGAGGTAATTTACACTTCCTTAAAAGAGCAAACCAAACCTCGCAAGAATAAGAACAATAAAAAAAGAGATGAGGGACATCCTCACAACTCGTTCCACAAAACACACAACGAATAGCTGGAATCAAGCCATAAACAAGAAGCTTATTCTGAGTAGAAAGCGCACCCCTAATGGCCAGCCAAAAGATGAAAGCATGTTTAGGAATTGCTTTAGAATGCCAAACGGACCTAAACCAATCCACCGCTGGCTGCCGAGACAGAAGAGACTCCCAAGCATTACGAATAGAGAAAGCCCCACGAGAGTCCTCAACCCAACACAAAGTATCAGCTTGAGAGTTATTAGGCCTTAAGTAATCAGGGATACAACTAATAATGTCCATCCAATTCCCAGTCAAGGAACGAGGCCAAGCCTAATCCCTTCCCTGAATTACATCTGCCACCCTTGCATGAGGACCAAAACCAAAATCATAAATAATTCGCAGCCCAAACACCTCCACCAAAGGACCCAAAGGATGCCAATAATCAAACCAAAGGGAAACATCCTCCCCATTACCCAACCGAAACTGTATCAATCTCCGCACATGACTCCGAAGGCCCAGAATTTTCCTCCAACTCCACGAGCAATCTCCAGGGCACTTCACCTCCCACACATTCCTTCCCCTAAGCAGAGTAGACCTAACCCAAGAAACCCAAATAAAAGATCTCAAATTGCTACAAACAGCCCACAAATGCTTAATTATGGCAGCTTTATTCCAAACCTCAACACTTTTAATGCCCAGTCCACCCTTTTCCTTTGGTAAACACACCGAGGACCAAGCAACCTTAGCCCCACCTCTACCTAAATCTAAACCCCTCCAGAGGAAACTACGTAAAGTAGCTTCAGCCTTTATTACCACCGACTTAGGCAGGATAAAAATGGAGGACCAATACACCTGGATAGAGAACAATACATATTGAATGAGTTGAAGCCTTCCTGTAAAGCCCTACTGGTCCAACTCTTAACCATCGCCACAATTCTATCAACAAGAACCTTATAATCCACTGCCATAAGCTTAGTAGCAATCAGAGGGACCCCATGATATCTGACAGGTAACACCCCTTCTTGGAAACCCAGGATCCCAAGCAACTCTTGCTTAATCGCAGATGACACACCAGCCACAAAAAGATTACTCTTACTAGGATTAGGGACCAATCCGGAAAGAGCTTGGAACTGACCAAGAACACCATTAACCGCAGTAGCTGACTCCCTCTCTACCCTACAGAAAATCATAAGATCATCCGCAAAGCATAAGTGAGAAATACCAATCTTTTCGCATCGCCAGTGATAAGCAAATTGACCTTTCTGTTCCATAATTCGCATCAACCCTAAAAAAACCTCCATAGCCAGCACAAATAAATAAGGTGACATAGGATCCCCCTGCCTCAAACCTCAGTCACTATTAAAGAAGCCATTCAGAGCGCCATTGATAGAAATTGAGAAACGGGGAGTAGAAATACACTTAGAAATCTAAGCTATCCTCTGCTCCGGAAACCCTAAAATCTGTAAGACTGCTAGTAAGAAATCCCACCGCACAGAATCATAGGCTTTCATTAAATCTAGCTTCAGCGCACACCTAGGATGACCCCCATCACGATGATAGTTCCTCAATAATTCCTGCGACAGTCAAATTTCGTCACTAATCCGCCTATCAGCAACAAAGGCCGACTGAGAAGGACTAACAATATCAGGCAACACCTTATGAGCTCGATTTGTAATAATTTTGGCAATGCATTTGTAGATAGTGTTACAACACGAAATAGGCCTAAAATCCCCAACCTTAGAAGGATTGGGAATCCTAGGAATAAGAGCAACCACAGTAGCATTCACTTGCTTAAGCAATCTCCCAGCGCTAAAAAATGAATGAGTAGCACGAAGAAAATTGTCACCAATAACAGACCAGGCTTTCTTGAAGAAAGTAGCATTATACCCATCCGGACCAGGAGCTTTGTTATCTTTCAGAGAGAACAAAACCGCCTTAATTTCATCATCACTAACCTCTTTACCCAAGGTAGCACTCAGATCACCAGAAATACTCTTAGGGAGAGCCCGCCTCACTAAATCAAGGTCAATCCTAGGGCATCCAGCAGGCTGACTAAGAAGTGTCTCAAAGAAGTTCACTGCCATAGACTTAACTTCACTAGGCTCCTCCACACGATTACCATGCTCATCAATAAGAGATAAAACCTTACTCCTACTAAATCTTTATCTCATCGACCGAAAAAAGAACCTAGAATTTCTATCTCCTAAATTTATCCACTGAACCCGGGACTTATGTCTAAAAAAACTCTCCTCATCTCTGCTCAAATTGCCATAAAGCTTCACCAACCGAGACTCCTCCTCATGTAATGAAGCATTCATAGGCTGCCCCTAAATATCCCATTGCACAGATTCCAGAGCATGCTTAGCTTGCTGCACCCTAGAAGACAAGTCAGAATAACACTCCCTATTAAGTTTCTTAAGCGCCACTTTCAATCGTTTTAGTTTCTTACATAGCTGAAACATAGGAGAACCATCCATCCTGTTTGCCCAAACTCGATCCACCAAGGATAAAAATTATGGATGATCCGCCCAGAAATCAAAAAAGTTAAAAGGCACCCGTCGCCGAGGGAGATCCACAATCTTAACAATCATAGGAGAGTGATCAGAAATACTGGAAGGAAGAAAATGCGCCTCTGAACCTCGAAAGGAAATATCCCAATTCAAATTGACCAAAGCTCGATCTAACTTTCGAAGAATAGGATCAACCGTACGATGATTAGGCCATGTATAGAAGCACCCATTAAATCGCAGATCATCCAACCCAGACTCAACTAAACAACTAGAAAACTCGTCTTTCCAATGTGGCCAAGAATTGGATCCTCCAACACTCTCAACCGAAGACTTAATAACATTAAAGTCACATATTACAATACAAGCACTATTCTCCCATTCCACTCCGCGTGCCACTAAATCAGCCCACAAAGCCTCCCTTCGAACATTACAATTATCACCGTACACATTCGAAATCATACATTCCCAAGTAGAATCAACAGAAGAAACTCTACAATGGATAACTTGTTTAGAAGATCCGACAACCAAAACAGTAACATCAAACGGATTCCAACAAACCTAAATCCTCCCCAAAGAGGAAAAATTATAATTGCACTCCACCTTTCAAGACCGGTCAATGGTCTTAAGAATAACATCTTTATTTTTCTCCAGAACTTTCGTTTCCATTAAACCACACAAAGACAATTTCTCATCTTTAATCAAACTGCGAACCTCTCTTTGCTTCAAAGGGTCATTAAGACCCCTAATATTCCAGCACCCAAAAATCATAATAAATATACAAAGATAACAAGAAACCCCACAAATCTATCTCTACTTACCCCCCTTAGGGGAGGAGTGCTTCTTATTCTTCTTACCCTTACTACTAGAACCTTTCTTCTTCTTTTTCTTTTCCAGAGAATCCTTAACTTTTGAAGCCAAAGCATTATGAGAAGGACTAGAATCATTACCATCCTCACCATGACCAACCTCATCATTATCACAAAGAGCATCCCCATCATCACAAGGAGCATCCTTGTCATCAACATAAACATTAGCCCCATCCTTACAAAGAACAGCCTCTGCATCACAAATAGTGTCTAAAATTGCTAAAGGAGTACCATATTCCGTTACTTCCAAATTCAGAGTATGGCCATTGCCATCCAGTGGCACTAAAGTAAGATGATTATCAACATTGTCCACAAGTGGAACACTAGCACTGTTCCCCATAGTAGATAATTCTCCACCCTTGTTCTTTTTTTCAACCTCAACCTAAACCGGTCGTTTAGGCACCGAAGAGTCTTCTTGCCTCTTCTTCATATCATGAACATCAACCCCTCTATTTCCTGTAACCATATTCACATTGTCACCCAAATCTTAAACACTTTGTTTACATATACCCAGCGCATGCCTAAACACCTTACAAATATTACACCTAGAAGGAAGCCACTCATAAACAGCATATATAGTTTTCTACTCCCCATTTGCACATTGAATATCAAACTCATTAATGACATCCTTCGAAGCATTAACCTCAACACACACACGAGCAAAGCTAAGACGTTTCCTAGCTAATGTAATGTGATCGGCATGCAATGGAATGCCCAAAGCACTAACTACAAAACTCAAGCGCTTAGAAACCGAGGATCCCAACCAACTCTTGCTTAATCTCAGAGAACACACCAGCCACAAAAAGATTACTCTTACTAGGATTAGGGACCAATCTAGAAAGAGCTTGAAACTGACCAAGAACACCATTAATCGCAGTAACTAACTCCCTTTCTGCCCTACAGAAAACCATAAGATCATCCGTAAAGCATAAGTGAGAAATACCAATCTGTTCGCACCGCCAGTGGTAAGCAAATTGACTTTCTTGTTCCATAATTCGCATTAGCCCCGAAAAGACCTCTACAGCCAGCACAAATAAATAAGGTGACATAGGATCCCCCTGCCTCAAACCTCGGCCACTATTAAAGAAACCATTCAGTTCACCATTAATAGAAATTGAGAAACGGAGAGTATAAACGCACTCAGAAATCCAAGCTATCATCTGCTTTGGGAACCCTAAAATCTGTAAGACAGCCACTAAGAAATCCCACCGCACATAATCATAGGCTTTCATTAAATTTACCTTCAGCGCACACCTAGGATGACCCCCATCCCGATGATAGTTCCTCAATAGACTGAGAAGGACTACCAACATCAGGCAACACCTTCTAAACTCGATTTGCAATAATTTTGGCAATGCATTTGTAGACAGTGTTACAACACGAAATAGGCTTAAAATCCCCAACCTTAGAAGGATTGGGAACCTTAGGAATAAGAGCAACCACAGTAGCATTCACTTGCTTCAGCAATCTCCCAGAGCCAAAAAACGAACGAACAGCACGAAGAAAATTGTCACCAACAACAGACCAAGCTTTCTTAAAGAAAGTAGCATTATATCTATCAGGACCAGGAGCTTTGTTATCTTTTAGAGAGAACAAAACCGCCTTAATTTCTTTATCACTAATCTCTCTACCCAAGGTAGCACACTAATCACCAGAAATACGCTTAGGGAGAGCTCGCCTCACTAAATCAAGGTCAATCCTAGGGCATCCAGCAGGCTGTCTAAGAAGTGTCTCAAAGAAGTTCACCACCATAGACTTAACTTCACTAGGCTCCTCCACACGATTACCATGCTCATCAATAAGAGATAAAACTTTACTCCTACTAAATCTTTGTCTCATCGACCGAAAAAAGAACCTAGAATTCTTATCTCCCAAATTTATCCACTGAACCTGGGACTTTTGTCTCAAAAAACTCTCCTCATCTCTGCTCAAATCACCATAAAGCTTCACCAACCGAGACTTCTCCTCATGTAATGAGGCATTCATAGGATGCCCTTGAATATCCCACTGCACAGATTCCAAATCATGCTTAGCTTGCTGCACTCTAGAAGACAAGTCAGAATAACACTCCCTATTAAGTTTCTTAAGCTCCACTTTCAATCGTTTTAGCTTCTTACATAGCTGAAACATAGGAGAACCATCCACCATGTCTGCCCAAACCCGATCCACCAAGGATAAGAATTATGGGTGATCCGCCCAAAAATCAAAAAACTTAAAAGGCACCCGTCGCCGAGGGAGATCCACAATCTTAACAACCATAGGAGAGTGATTAGAGACACTGGAAGAAAGAAAATGCGCCTCTGAACCTCGAAAGGAAATATCCCAATTCAAATTGACCAAAGCTTGATCTAACTTTCGAAGAATAGGATCAACCGTACGATGATTAGACCATGTATAGAAGCACCCATTAAATCGCAAATCATCCAACCCAGACTCAGTTAAACAATTAGAAAAATCGTCTTTCCAATGCGGCCAAGAATTGGATCCTCCAACACTCTCAACCGAAGACTTAATAGCATTAAAGTCAGCCATCACAATCTAAGCACTATTCTCCCATTCCACTCCGCGTGCCACTAAATCAGCTCACAACGCCTCTCTATGAACATTACAATTATCACCGTACACAATCGAAATTATACACTCCCAAGTAGAATCAACAGAAGAAACTCTACAATGAATAACTTGTTCAGAAGAACCGACAACCAAAACAGTAACATCAAATGGATTCCAACAAACCCAAATCCTCCCCAAAGAGGAAAAATTATAATTGCACTCCACCTTCCAAGAACGGTAAATGGTTTTGAGAATAACATCTTTATTTTTCTCCAGAACTTTCGTTTCCACTAAACCATACAAGGACAACTTCTCATCTTTAATCAAACTGCGAACCTCTCTTTGCTTCAAAGGGTCATTAAGACTCTTAATATTCCAGCACCCAAAAATCATAATAAATACACAAAGATAAGAAGAAACCCCCACAAATACTATCTCCACTTATCCTCCTTAGGAGAGGAGTGCTTCTTATTCTTCTTACCCTTACTACTAGAACCTTTCTTCTTCTTTTTCTTTTCCAAAGAATCCTTAACTTTTGAAGCCAAAGCATTACGAGGAGGACTAGAATCAATATCATCCTCACCATGACCAGCCTCATCATTATCACAAAGCGCATCCCCATTATCAAAATAAACATTAGCCCCATCCTTACAAAGAACAGCCCCTGCGTTACAAATAATATCAAAAATTGCTAAAGGAGTACCCTCTTCCATTACTTCCAAATTCAAAGTATGTTCATTGCCCTCCATTGGCACTAAAGCAAGTTGATTATCAACATTTTCCATAAGCGGAACACTAGCACTGTTCTCCATAGTAGATAATTCTCCACCCTTGTTCTTTTTTTTAACTTCAACTCAAACCGGTCGTTTAGGCACCGAAGAGTCTTCTTGCCTCTTCTTCATATCATGAACATCAACCCCTCCACTTCCTGTAACCGTATTCACCTTGTCACCTAAATCTTGAACACTTTGTTGACATATACATGGCGTATACCCAAACACCTTACAAATAGTACACCTAGATGGAAGCCATTCATAAACAGTATATATAGTTTTTGACTCCCTATTTGCATATTGAATATCAAACTCATTAATGACATCCTTCAAAGCATCAACCTCAACACACACACAAGCAAAGCTTAGCCGTTTCCTAGCTAAGGTAATGTGATCGGCATGCAATGGAATTCCCAAAGCACTAACTACAAAACTCAGGCCCTTAGAAGTCCAATATTCAAAAGGTAGATTATAAAGTTTAACCCATACAAGAATATTACGTAACTCATCTTTAGACAAAAAATAAACTAGGCTGCCACCTTTTAAGAACAAGCAATTTATTCACTATATGCCATGGACCTTTTTCAAGAACTTCACAAGCATGGTCAAGACTATCAAACTTGAAAATAAAGAACCCTTGTTCTGAAGATAAGACTTCTTTAAGGCCAAACCTACCCCAAATTTTATGGACTACTGAATTCACTACGGGGAAAGGAATTCGCTTCTCCACAAAGTACCCTATCAAGGAAGTTCTCCATTCTTCACTTTCCTCAATAGCTACCTCAACCGGAGGGCTAACTTTAATTCTTCCATTCTCTTCAGTAGGTTTAAAATATTGTAAGGATTCAAAGGTAGAAAATCGTACCTCACAAGCAATAGGAGAAGAATTTTGGACAGCCTTAGCATAAGATGGTTTCAACTCTTCATCATGCATGGAAGAAGGTGTTAAAAGTGGTCCAACATCAGCCACTCCTTGTCCAAAGCCACCAAGACCCTCAAATGATAACTCTTGCAACCATAAGTCCATCATTTATCTCAAGATTGAGATAGAATCTCCGATTGCCCTCAAGTGAAAACTTTTATCCATTGACGGTTTTGGATAAAGTATTTCACTGTGATTCTATTCAATGCACCCAGTGCACTAGATCCTTTTACCTAAAGACACTACACTTTGATGATTTCAGACGCATTAACTTATATCTGTTAATATTTTGTATGATTTGTTAGTTACTTTAAATTATGAGTGAGTACTTGTCTGAAGTTAGAGGCAAGACCAAAGAGTCTTGACCTCCTTACTTGAAATGTCAATATAATTTTCTTTGACAGAGCATGATGATAATAACATAAGAAATAAGATAATTATAGATTCAAAGATGATTGACCTTTCACTTTCTTCTGAAAACTTCAAAACCAAAAATGCAAGTCGAGCGTGAAGATAGGGTGTCAAGAGTCTGGAGTTGTCATTTAGCTGATATAGATCTTTTGATCTTAGGCACGGTGTCTTGAGACTTGTTTCTCATTTATTAGGACGAGGTCAATGAGGCCTGTGTGCCCATAGCCAGCTACAGCATCGGGCGTTTGTTGCCATTTTGACAGTTCCCGGTGACTTTGATCCTCGGATCAAAAGATGTCTAGTTTTATCAGGTCTTTTTCATTTATGATGACAACTACTTTTTCTTCCACTTCATCTTCATCTTAATTTGTTTCTTTTAGTAATGAAGTAATCAGTAGGCAAGTGGTAATCTTAATTTATCTAAAAATCTATAAAATCAAATTTCTTGGTACTATTATCTGCATGCTTTAATAAGTAAAATTATATAATCATTTCTTTGAAGGTCAAGTTATACTCTTGTTTTGGTTTTACTCTCTAACTAAACTTTATTTCATATTTTCTACTCTCTTTTTGTTCTTTTTTATGAGTTTTAGTGACATGTTTATAGATTACGATGGTATAGATCGTAATCATCCATATAAGCAATTTTTAGACATGCTTTTATCTTCTGGTTGGCTATTAGGGGTGCTCTTTCTACTCAGGATAAACTTCTTGTCTATGGCTTGATTCCGGCTATTCGTTGTGTGTTTTGTGGAGGGAATTGTGAAGATGTCTCTCATCTCTTTTTTAATTGTTCCTATTCTTGCGAGGTTTGGTTTGGTGTTTTAAGGAAGTGCAGATTACCTTTGCATGCTTGGAGCTGGGAGGCTACCATTCTTTAGTCTTGCCATTTCCACGGTCGGCAGTTTCGTGGGTGGGTGGTGCACGGAATGTTAGGATGCATGGCGAGTTACCTAAATTTGTTACCGTGGTTGTTCGTTCCATTGTTCGAGATGTTTGTATACGTCTTAATTCCTTATCTGGTGTGGTGCCTTCTCCTACTAATAGGTGGCTCCACCAGTCTTGGGGTTTATCTGATTCTATTTTTTTGTAATTCACTTGTTTTGCCTTTTAGGGGGCTTCTCCCTTTTCCTATTTGTTCTGGTGAATTACTTTTGGTTGTTCCCTGTGACAAGCTTTATGCTTCTCTTTTATTGTTTTGCTGTGTTTTGAGTTTTGGTTGCTAGGGGGCCTGTCCCTTATCTAACCTTATGATCTTCGCGCTGGGGTATGCCCCTTTGCTTTTGTTTTTTATCTCTTTGGTTAATATACCTACATTATCCAAAAAAAATCATCCATATAATGAGTTTTATTCCCCACAAGTGTATAACAACACTTATCTAAGTGATGAGAACATTGAAACTAGCCTAGCTACTTATAGATCAGCTCTAATTGAGCTTCAAGACATTATTAGGAGTAGACACAACTCCCCTAAAAGACAATATGCTCAAGAAATTGGCATAAAATACAAAACGAGTGCTTTCAACCAAGACGCCAGTCTTGCGAGACAAGTAACTTATTACGAAGATAGAATTAATCACTTTAATTCTATTAAGCAATTTAGATCTTCCAATCTTTTCAGATCTTCCAATCTTTAAAGAAGAATTAGGAAGACAAATCGATTTTCTTTCTCAAGAAAATAGGTTACACAGTGAAGATAAGAATGATAAATTTAGCTTTGCTTTATTTATCATGTTTCAAAAATTCTGTGAACATCCTTGTGTTCAGAATTTAGATTCACACAGACATAATCTTCTATGTCTATTACAAGCTCGCTGTTATGGCGATAGCGTGCCTCCAAGCCCTAAACGTAGGAGACTTGAATAGGATAGTGTCCGCTTTACACCCTTATCCTAAAGATAGAGTTCAACTCCGCCTTAGAATTCCATTTGGTATCTCTTTAGTGAGAACATCATCCCTGAACAAAACTATAAGTGTATCGAGAGATCTGAACACTTCAGTTCTCCATTTTCATAGCCATCGAGGCATGAAAATAATTAATAAGTATAAAGATTTTTTTTGTCTTATTAACCTTAGTATTAAACCCTAGCACTTTTCATAAGTCTGTCTTTTGTTCTAATAATAGAATTTTAGAAAATCCAGATAGATTAGATTCCTAGTTTTACTTAGAATCTAAAAACAGGCTTAATAGCCAATCTAAGAAAATAAACCTTTATTTTTTCAGACATTCACCTGATAAAGGCTAGTTTATAACTGCCTTCACCTTACCATTTGAGCATTCTTCATAATGCTATCTGGTTTGAAGATTGTTTCTTCGAAATTTTGTCTTATTAGACAATACAGTGAGATACTTCAAAAGCTTTCTAAAGTAATTGAATATCTTTCTAATACACCCTCAATTGATTTAATTGAAGGAGTGATTACATCTTCTGGTAAAATAATTGTCAGAGATGATAGTTTATTAGATATAATAAACTTAGTTCTAAGCTTGGTTTTGGACCTAGGATAACTAGATCCCATAGTCAAAACAATAGAATTAATAGTTCTATTATTAATAGAATTAATTGCATCAGGCTCACAGAGGCTGCATCTTAGATCATGAGGATTAAGCTTCTAGCTCACCGTAGTCCTTGGCTTAGGATACCAAAGATAAAATATCTTGCTAGATCAAAGTCTTTACAACCCTTGGTAAAATCAATCAGGGTTATGACTAGATTTAATAAAATCAAAGGTCTTGTTAGAATAATTTCAATAAGACTTAATCAGATGCTTAACAATCTTGTTAGGATATCTCCTGCTAGATTTAATTAGATTAAAAATCTTATTAGAACAATTTCTACAAACTTCTCTAAATTAGAAAGCTTTATAGAAATGCTTAGCAGAACCATTTCTCCTTCTATACCTTTGCCTAAAAAACGACAATATCCTACAAGGATAAACGTAGGCAAAAGTTTTGAAGAAGATTCTTCTACCTCTTCTAAAGGTGAAGAAATTGCTCAACAATGAATAGGATCCTATTATTTGGACCTATAGAACTAAGATTGATAAACCTAGTTCTGATAAACCTAGTTCTAGTTATTAGACTGGTTTCATCACTGGCTATGAAAATATAATCTCTTCGCTGAGACAGTTTTCTAATAAAACTTTTTGATAAATGTCAAGATTGAAGATGAGTTTCAACTCACAACTCTCTTCAACTTCGCCTTATCATTAAAATAGTGTCTTTATACAACAGTTTACTCTGCACCTTGTTTAAGGATATTACATCTTGTGTTGGAATGGACAACTTTGTTGATCCTTATACCCAAGAAGTAAGACAGAATAAGCTTATATATTGTAGGCTTATGCATGTTAGGTTTTTTTTTTTGGATAATGTTTATGCATGTTAGGTTAATCATAATTTCCATAATTAGATTAACAAGGCATGAAACTAGGAACCAAAGTTTGTGTTTGCTACAAACATTGGAAACGTCTTAGAAACTCTAATTAGCACATTAGAGTTAGACTAGAATGATAATTATTAGATTGATTACATTCACCTTGACACTTAGTGTCATGATAACAAATTCTAAAAATTGGTCAGAATTTCTGTTAGAATTTCTTGGTTTTAGCAACTTTGAGTAAAACTGTTAGAACCAACTAACCATGATAGATTTTCCTGATCTATTTAGCACATGCTGGTTTCCCTTTATTGCAATTTTAAAAGGAATCTATCTCCATGATGACCCTCAGGGTTATTCTCCAACCCTTGATAGTCTTAGATTCTTTAAAGGAGGCAACATTCCTTTACGGGGGAAAGGGACAGTATCTACAATATGATAATTTTAGACAAATTAGTCAACTATGTCTAAAGTAAAGACAGTTGGTTATTAAACCAACATTGAGTTTTAAGATTATCTTTAAACTCCAGTTTTCTCTCCTAATCTTAATATTGACTGATCATCAATAGCCTAGCGCTGATCAAGTCATTATATAGATAGGATGAAAGGCGAACAAAACTTGTGTCGCATCAAACTAAAGTTTTCGGTTTTAACTATAGAAACCCTTAGTAGAGTTATCTAGGTCTAACATTCTTAGAAACATTTCCTTCTAGAATATCTTATGATAAACTTGAAATAGTAGGAAATCTTCCATCAGGAACACCTGAAGAAACCTTTAATCTTACTTTTAAGATTAGGTATCTTCTAAAATATTCTCTATCATTGGAGAATGCTGCTTTAGAGAATTACTCTATATGTCTGGCAATTGTTGCATTCAGCACTTGCATGGTCTTTATGTTGTGAAGGGATTATACCTTCACCCATGCAATTCTCTATGACAACTAGAGTTAAGATCTAGAGTTAAGATCAATCATAAACATAGTTCCCAGCTGTGTTTGGTCTTCCAAACTCTAGATAATATATCTTGAAGTGAATCTTCTTTATATAGGATTTTCATTTTAAGATCTTATAACATGGTTTAGCCCTTAAGCTAATCTTAGTTTTGAAGGTTATTATATACCAACTAAAGAGATATTAATCTCTATGATTAGTAGAGTAAAACACTTTAGTAATCTTGTCAATAGAACTGATAGTTCTTATAGACAATGTGTCTAAACCGTGGACTATATTTTGTAGTTCTACATGATTATTCGAGTAGTGTAAACACCTTTTGAATTGATAAATGCTTCCAGTATTTTTAAAAGGAATACGGATAACATTTATCCAGTCATACTTCTATGTTCTATAATAAAAATAGAGCATAAAACATTTAAACTCGGTTGTTTAAATTTAGGACTATCAACATAGTCTTAATAGAAATTGCTATTGATTTAATAGAAAAAATCAAGAAGCTAGAAAGTATTAGTAAGTCATTTGCTAATAGTTTCCATTCTGTCAGAAAACTAGATTGCTTCCTAGATAATCTCTTTTATGATAGGACCATTGGTAAAGCTTAGGTGCTACGTTTAGTACCTTATTTGCTAAGACATCTCTAAAGGGTAACTTTACCTTTAAAACACTGAAGATGTCAAGACAGGAGATAAAGATTTTGCTTTCTCTCCACTACAGCCAAATGATGGCAATGCCGTTAAATTTGGCAATGATAAATCTAGACAAGGAACTGTCTTACTAAGCTAGTAAGACTATAGTCCTGCTCCAAAACTGATTGATAGATTTTGGAGTTAAAGATTCTCAGAGGAATATTAGACAATTAAAGTCTAGTTTATGAACTCATTGCTGTTTTAAATGCTTTGCATAAATTTCACATTTATTGCTAACCAATCTTATGTTTTAAGAACAGGTTGACAAGCGATGGTGAAATTATACAGCAGTATGAGAAATAGTTTAGCTCCATATTATGGACTAACTTTTTGCTAGTGTTGCAGGAAGCGGCTATAGGGCTTCTTTATAACACATTAAAAGGAGCAAGCAATTCTTCTGTTAATATCCTTTTAAGTTTTGTTCTTAATAATGGTTGTAAGGATGGATATCCAAACTCATTAATTGGAATCACTAGGATTCTAATGTTCTTCCTTCTGAACACATCACACTTGCTGAGTCATCCACTCATAAGCAAAAATGATCGAACCCATCTGCGAGTTCGCTAGACATGGACTTTGTCCAATACTGCAAAAACAGTATATATATATATATATATATATTAAAAATACTAGATCTGTGTACAGATCCTACCTCACGGTAGAAAGGATTAAAAATACAAATAATTTTCAAAAGAAAAGAATTTGAAATCAAGGTATTTCTAATAAAAATTGATTTTGTTCCTTTTATGATTTTGCTTTTCTTGCAGATTTAAAAATGGCAGAATCAAGTAAATCCAACATTGTGGAACCCAAACCACAAGTCAGATACGATCCAAGTAATGACAGGTTCAACTTTGAATTACTTGTGGCGTCTACAGGCCCATTACTGGTACTGTCCTTAATCAAGAACAGCAAACCATGATGGATCACTTATGGAAACTCACTCCATATGACAAGGTCAGAAAGCCCAAGTTCCTACATGTGCTTCTCTGCCTTAATAAGTATTTATGGAATGCGGCCAGAAATAAGCCCCTGCCACAAGCAGCACAGATTGAAGCCTTCAGGCCTCAAAAGAAGAAAGAAGTCAAAGCCCATTCAAACTTTGACTTTTATGTTATTTTCAATGGCAGACAAACAAGCGTCTTCTCCAAATGGACAGACGTTATCTCTAGTATCACAGGTGTTGAGAAACCTATGTGGAAATGTTTCTATTCAGAAGAAGAAGCCAAGCTAACTCTTTACTCATATCAGATCTTCATTGATGTGAGGAACCAAGCCACCAACAACTAGACGTGGGAGGCTGAAAACCAAGCTTTGAAAGTCCAAACTACAGAGATTCAGAAGAAACATCAATTAGAAATTCAAAAACTGGAAATTTGAATATCATGCTACTCTCCTTGAGCAAGCACAAAAAGGAGTTGAAGTCCCAACAAATCTTCTGTCTCTACCAGAAGAAATTGATATGAACCCGTAAGGTTATATAACCCCCAAACTCAATTTGTTTTACGCCCAAGAACTACCCAAAATTAGATTCTTCACCCTTCCAGACCCAATGAATACTCAATCCACAAACCCGGAAGTATAAACACTCAAGAACGCCACAAAGGAAGCCTTCCTTTGATAAGTTCGGTAGTTCTATCATGAACAAGTAGGTGTAAAGAAATTTCACTCAATTTTTGTATTAATTGATCAATGGTTCCATAAAATGACTTACAAATGAGTTTAAGTAGAAAATAAAATGTCTTGGAACAACCCTCCAAGCATGGGAAACGAAAATAAGTAAAGGAAAGTGTCATTTAATGATTTTGTTGACAAAATACAACCCTCCAAGCTGGATGTTTTTTTAATTTAACAAAAGATAACTCAATTGTCAAAATAAGATAACAAATTGTCAAAGTAGGATGAATCTGGACACTTTCAAATATCCGACCATATCTTCCTCGTACAGCCTCCAATGGATCTGATTCCAAATTGAAAGTTGAAGATAAGATCATGATCTTTGAAAAATCCTACTCACACATCCTCAGAAACCTAACCAGTTCAAACATTATGAATTTCCAAAGATATCCTTACGAATCAGCAGGTTGTCTCTTCCTTAACTTGAATTACATTCACTAAGGTTGGGCCCTCCTTTTTCAACTCCATTCCTTCAATGGGCCTCCATGAATATTTCTGAACTTGAATTATAGGCTAAGTTAGGAACTAAGTTGTTGTTTTCAACTGCTTGTCATCCTCAAACTAACGGTCAAACAGAAGTAGTAAATAGGACTTTATCTACCTTGTTGCATGCAATTATCAAAAAGAACATTAAAACATGTGAAGAATGTTTATCGCATGTTGAGTTTGCTTATAATCGTTCTCTTTACTCTGCCACTAAATTTCACCATTTGAGATTGTTTATGGTTTTAATCCTTTAACTCCTTTGGATTTATCACCATGCAATTCATTCTGGCATATCATCTAAGTGAGGAATAGAATGTCGATATTTTACCGTTATGTTGTTAACTGCTCGGCAATCAACACACATTCTCCAAGAGCCGTCCTTCTTAGGAACCAAAATAACTGGAACAGCACTAGGGCTCATGCTTTCCTGAACATACCCTTTTTTCATTAGTTCCTCAACCTGCCTTTACAGCTCCTTTATCTCCTCAGGGTTACTGCGATAGGCTGGTCGGTTTGGAATGGTTGTACCGGGTACAAAATCAATTTGATGATCAATCCCTCGAATAGGTGGCAAACCATCTGAAATTTTCTCGGGAAAAACATCATCAAATTCCTACAAGAGAGACACAACAGAGCTAGGCAAAGAAACCTCAAGTTGGTTAACATTTTAACATTCTTCCTTATACATAAGTATAAGTATGGGTTTGGGGGACAACATCGCTCTTTTAACATCACTCGCTCTTGCATAAAAATTTATTTTTCTCTATTCTTTTCTTTCAATGGGCGTTTCTCTCTCTTTTTTCTATTTCTTTTTTGTCTCGGTCTCTTTTTCTTTTTCTCTTATTTTTTTTTTCTCACCCTCTTGTTGCAACCTCAATTGATCCTCATAAACTTGTTGTGGTGTCAAAGAAACTAGAGTGATTGTCCTTTGGTTATACACAAAAGAGTACTTGTTGGTGAAGCCATCGTGGTGGACAACGTATTATTCATTATCAGCATCCTCCAATGGTGGCAAAGACTCGGTGTCTTCTTCATCATCTTCGGATTCGACCTCTCCATTATCCCATATCACCATAACTCTTTTGTTCGGACATTGGCTAGCTATGTGACCCCTGCCTTGACACTTAAAACACTTAATATCACGATTCCTAGAAGTGGAAGAATCAGATTTACCTTGATTTTCATTGTTTATTGCTTCTGGCTTTTGCTCGGCCTTAGGCTTCATCATTGACTGCTTCTCATCTTTCTTCCAATGATTTGGTCTCCAAGCTGATAGACTAGAATTTTGGCTTGGACGTGCATTACCCCTTCTTTTGAGCTAGATCTCTATTTTTATTGCCATGTGAACCATGTCCTCCAACTCCACATAATGTTGCAATTCCACCACATTGGTAATTTCACGATTTAAACCTGCCAAGCACCTAGACATTGTAGCTTCCCTATCCTCCTCTACATTTGCTTGAATCATAGCGACCTCCATCTCCTTATAATATTCCTCCACACTTCGGTTGCCTTGTCGAAGACTTTGCAACTTGTTGTATAGGTCTCGGTAGTAGTAGCTCGGGACGAATCGCTTTCTCATCACTGCTTTCAGTCTCCTCTCACGTGTCTATTGGACGCTCCCTATTTCTCCTCCTGTTCATCACCAATTGATCCCACCAAATAATAGCATATTCAGAAAATTCAATGGCAGTCGGAATAATTGTGGCAATCGAACACTAGCTCCACCTTCTTTTCCCATTCGAGACAAACCTCCGGATCATTTTTCCCTTGAAACAATGGAATCTACATTTTGATACTATCCAAGTTATTATCTTCACGATTCCTAACTATCCCATTTTGACCCCAAAATCCTCTTCTCGGTACTCCTTCATGCCTACCTCTTCTAGGCCTATTTCTACCCATTTTAACTTCAGATTCGAAATCATCATCATCCCCACTTCTAATCTCACGTTCTCTCTGAGACACATCTTCAAAAACACCACGCCTATTTTGTCTACCCAAGTTCAAAGGCTGTCCCCTTTGTATACTATTGGCTCCATTTCTTGATCAAAAATGGGTCTCCATTTATATCTATCTTTACCTACTTTTGTTCCGTTCCCGAGTAATTATCGGTTGTTTTTAATGTTTTTCTTTAGTGTGCAGGTTTAGGGACCCAAGTGAAGATTTTATATAATTTTGGGAAAAAAGTATAATTTCAGTAACTTAGTGGAAGGGCCTCGTTGAAAGCATTTTAGAGTTCTAGGGCCAAACTGTAAATTCAGAAAGTTAACCCAGCCATTAGTGAAATGAAGCATTTCGACAAGAGGATTTTGGCCTTTAATGAAACGGCGCCGTTTTGGCAGAGCATTTTGGTGCAAAACGGCGCCGTTTTAACCTGTTAAAGAAAGAAAAAAAAATAAGAATTTGCATACAGAAGAAAGCAGAAAACCAGAGAGCACCGCGATGACTTCACATGGTCGCGGTACTACTCGCGGTGGCAGAAAGTAAGCAGACCAGGGAGTAACGCGAAGAGAAGCGCGACTCAGCCAGCTCGCAGTGAAGTAGGTACAGCCTCCAGCAGGGAGCATGGCGAGCTCGAATGCAAGGACACCTTGCCAGCGTTGCTCGCGATGCGGAAGGTCTAAATGGACCAGTAGGCACCTCGACCAAACGGTGTGACTGCTGGTCGCGGTGGTTGGTCACGGAGGTAAAAAATCAGCAGCCCTAGCTGCCACTATAAGAAGAAAACGCAGTAGCTCATGAGAGAGGGAAAGCTCGGACAGACAGCAACTGGGCAGCTTTAAGTTGCCTCCAAGGGTGATTCTTCACCCATTTTGCTCCTCCAAAACACAACCCAACATCACAAAACACCAAGACATCTCTAGTTTCGTGAGTGTTCATCGAAGAAGACGAAGATCGAAAGCGGAGAAGTTCCAGCCGAACCAAAGTGGGATTTCGATTCTTGAGAGCTTCGATGGGTTGTATTTCATCTCATTATTCTTCCTTTGATTGTTCATTGATGATTATGAGTTGTTAGAACTCTTGTTAGGTGATTTACGGAACTATGAATGGAGTTGGATTTTATTGTTTGTGAATATATTTTGTGATTCATTTCATGATATTATTTGTGGATTTATTGCATATTATTGATTATGTCATGATATATTATTCTTAATAATAATCAATATATTTTCTATTTCGTGATTGGGACCGTGTGACCACCTAGCATTATCTTCCATTTAATCCGTCTCGCTTTATTTAAATTGTTTTAGTGAGTTTAATTTAGTTTAATAGTTATAAATATTTGATTATGAACTAAACTTGTAAGTTAGGGTTTTGATGGATCCTTTTCTATGAAACTTGAATGAATTGATTGTTTAATTTGTTGTGGTTGATTATCGTGTTGTTGAGTGGTATTATTATGCTTAATGCTTGTGAATGTGAAGGCCTACATTTAGATGATAAATTAGTTGTGTGTTATGTACCGAGAGGAGACGCCCACAACGCGCTCGATGTAATGTCCACAAGTAGAATTAGATAGAGATATACTAATTTGTTTGTGTGATCATATAGGGTGTTTATTGTGACTAATGCATTTTCATGCACTTGGATATACCATCGAGAGATAGGATATTAGTGTATGTGGAATAGGTCTGATTTACCTCGAGAGGGGACTTTGGATAATTTAGATAAACACGATCATCAGCATGAATAATTAAACTACAACAATGTGCCTTCAGGAAATTCAATTGGATGGATTAGGTGAATTCAAATACCCTAGTTCATCTTTCATTTTGGTTGTTTGACTTGTTTTTATGTTTTATATTTTTATCTTTTATTTTCTTCTCTTAAACCATTTGATTTATCCAAATAGAAATAGACTTGGTTAATTTTAGTACTCAATACCTAAATATCCCTGTGGAGACGATAATTTACTCATCACTTTATTACTTATGCTGACCCCATATACTTGCGGGTACAAAAAGGCGTAACAAGATTTTGGCGCCGTTGCCGGGATATTTTAGTTGTGTTGATATTAATACCGATTAGGTCTGTAGCTAATTTGGATTGGTATATATTTTATTTTTATTAATTTTATTTTTTTTCTTTTTCTGTACAGGAAATGTATTCTTGGTATGAGGCACCTGAGCTTACTGAGGAAGTGGCTACTAGAGACTATAAAGCACCTTTGGGCTGTTTCTTATACGGGGGGCCGCATGTGAGTACTGATTGTCAGGTGGGCAATCCGTTTGCTGAGAGCCGTTCTAAGGAACAACGGTATGAGAACTATCTATACTTTCAATAGAACAACCCCTACCCGACTATAGACTGTGGAGCACCACTGAGATGTTTCTTATGTAGAGGGCTGCATGTTAGTACTGATTGTCAGACTCAAGCAAATGCTCAAAGCTTGGCAATTCAAAGCAACCAATTAGCTACAGAGATCCAATAGCAAGGGCACGAACCATATCCTATGGAGCAATACAATGAAACGGCCGTGGAAATCGAAGAGCGAGTTGAGTAGATGAATTGGGTCGATCAAGGTAGAGATGGAAAGGAGTAAGAACTTGTTTTATGAAGATGGGGCATCTACCTTTCCAGAACCACTTGAGTTATATTTAGTCCACAATACCACTACAAAAGAAGAAAGCCACCAAGATATATACGTTTCTGTTGACCTAGGAGAAGGGAAGCCCAAACCGCCTCTGCCTTTTGAGCAGAACCCGCACTTGGGCCGTAACAAGATACCTTCTCATTCGAGGTACGCAGTGCTGGGAGAATCGTCTTCTCTTCCAGTCATTTGGTTAGGATGGTGCGGTAAGCTGATGAGGAGATACCAATTATGGGACAGGTGGGCGAAAGCTCAAGTGATAAGTTAAAATATGTATAGTATTTTCTTTTATTTTATTTTAATTTTTTTTAGTTTAAATTTATTTATTAGTGTTTCGTAACTATTTCCCATAAAATTTTTGAAGTGATGTACCTTGTGTTGAAAATTTTGAAGTTCGGGGGAAGTTTGGTTGGTTGTAAATATTATTGAAGTGTTTGGTTGTGGTTGTTTTCTTTATGTTTTTGTTTGTGTGTCTAGTTAGATTGTTGTTAGTTCTTAATTTTAGTTTTCATTTTTATTACTTTGTTTAGCCCATTTTTCCCCATGTGTAAGGTTTTAAAACATTGAGGACAATGTTTATCTTAGGTTTGGGGGTATTTTTGTCTTTTGTGCATTTTTGTGTCTTATTGGTGTATATAGGCTAGAAACCTAGACTTTCCTCATACGCACTGCGTTTGGAAGACTTAGGCATAACAATGCCACGTACACCAGTTTTCGAGTCTTTTATTGTATTTTTTTGTGTTTTATTTTATTTGTTTTAAGATAGCAAATCATATGCAGCTTTATAGATAATTGAGTAATAATATATAAATGCTTAGGTCATTTGAGCGTACAAAGTTGTTATTTAGAATAATGCCGGTATGTTTTTGCATCTAATCATATAAGTCTGACATCTTTACATTGTAATATGTGAAAGCTTCCAATTAGTAGCCCTGATTAATAGTGGAGACTACCCTTAGTGAGATGTTGAGATTATTGCGTATTTATTCTGAGGGAATTTGTGTTTTCGCTCTTAAACACTTTCTTGAGCTTTATTGTCATTAGATTGATCTCTGTAGGTTTGCATTGGATGTTAATGAACTGCATTATGAAAATCTTGTATAAATGTTTTGAATGTTCAATTGAGTAGATTTTGGAGATATGATCTAGGCATTGTGTGTGAATTCCTAAATAGCTTGATTTCCTATCCGTAATTGCATGATCCCTATCCCATTCGCGGTCAAACACTCGCATATTAGCCTTTTATTATATTACCTACATGTCCAAAAATCATAGCCGAAATTATAAGACGTTAACTTTGACGCTTGGAAACTAGAGACAATTAAAAGAAAAATGTGTAAGTGTTGAGTGAGAAAGAGGAGTGGAGTTAAAAATATGAAAAGGACATGGGAAATGTGTAGAAAAAGAGAATAGCCAACATATATATATATAAAGAGTTGGCTAAAATGAGAAAAAAGGAGTGAAATGCACAAAGTAAAAATTGAAAAAGGGTTTGAGAAGAGATTGAAGGAAAAAGGCGAGAAAAAGATTTGGAAGAAAGTTGAATAGATTTGGTAGTCGTGAGAGAAAATGCACAAATTGAAAATTTTATGAAATCTCTCAATAGGTTCCCAAGTGACTTGAACCCGATTTCCGTTCTTTTTGAGCCAATCACCCCAAAGCCCCATTACAACCTGAAAAAGACCTGTTGATCTCCTTAGGAAGCTTAAATGAAATATTTGACATGTATGTACATTGATTTTTCTGTTCTTAGCATTTAATATATTTCATGAGATCCTTTGTTAAATCTGTGCGTTCTTCTAATTATTAATTCATACGACACATTTTGAAATTCTTTGCTCATAAATTCCAGTCGTATGCAGTTGAAAGTGTGATTGCCTAGGTTCTGAGTGTCATTGAGTAAAACCTGGTGAGACCAGAGTCGATGCGAATTACATAAGTGGTTTATTAGTATGGAAGGTGTCACGATTATAAATGCATTATATGTTAATGTCTCGTATGATATAGGGTGTTTTAGACTTATTGACAGCATTTTAGATTTCTGATTTTGTGCAATTCTTATGCCTTTGCATTTGTTTATATACTTATATTGATGTTTAGTTATGTATGTGGTTAGCTTTAGGACGTTTGTGGGTATCGTAGCTGGTAAACCCTCACGAGACTATAGAAGTTCCAGCCGGACCAAAGTGGGATTTCTATTCTTGAGAGCTTCGATGGGTTGTATTTCATCTCATTATTCTTCCTTTGATTGTTCATTGATGATTATGAGTTGTTAGAACTCTTGTTAGGTGATTTACGGAACTATGAACGGAGTTGGATTTTATTGTTTGTGAATATATTTTGTGGTTCATTTCATGATATTATTGTGGATTTATTGCATATTATTGATTATGTCATGATATATTGTTCTTAATAATAATCAATATATTTTCCATTTCCATGATTGGGACCGTGTGACCACCTAGCATTATCTTCCATTTAATCCGTCTCACTTTATTTAAATTGTTTTAGTTAGTTTAATTTAGTTTAATAGTTATAAATATTTGATTATGTACTAAACTTGTAAGTTAGGGTTTTGATGGATCAATTTCTATGAAACTTGAATGAATTGATTGTTTAATTTGTTGTGGTTGATTATTGTGTTGTTGATTGGTATTATTATGTTTATTGCTTGTGAATGTGAAGGCCTACATTTAGATGATAAATTGGTTGTGTGTTATGTACCGAGAGGAGACGCCCACAACGCGCTCGATGTAATGTCCACCACAAGTAGAATTAGATAGAGATATACTAATTTGCTTGTGTGATCATATAGGGTGTTTCTTGTGACTAATGCATTTTCATGCATGATCGATCATTTATTATCATATAATTACGACCCTTGGATTGTCTCTTTTGATTGTATTCTTGAGTATTTTGGTGCTTTTGACGTGTTTTGCTTTAGTGTGCAGGTTTAGGGACCTAAGTGATGATTTTATTTATTTTTGGGAAAAACGTGTAATTTTAGTAACTTAGTGGAAGGGCCTCGATTAAAGCATATTAAAGTTCTGGGGCCAAACTGTAAATTCATAAAGTTGACCCCAGCCATTAGTGAAACGGTGCGTTTTGCACCAAAAGCTTTGGGCTTTAGTGGAACGGCGCCGTTTTGGCACCAAAGAGTTGGTCCAAAACGACGCCGTTTTGGTGTTTAAGAAAAGAAAAATAAAAACCAAAACCAGTGTGCATCGCCATGCACAGCGCGACCATCCCAGCTCGCGTTCCTCTTCGCGATGAAGAAGACCAGCCCAGGCAATGAGCAGCGCGAGGACGACTGCGACCACCTCAGCTCGCGGTGCAGAAGAGGAAAGGCTACCAATGAGCAGCGCGAGGAGCAGCGCCAGCTCCCTCACGGTCCATCTCGCGGTGAAGAAATGCAGGCGACCAGTGAGCATGGCGAGCTCGAGCGCGACCATCCCAGCTCACGATGCAGCTCACAGAGCAGCAACTCCAAGTGGACCAATAGGCACCGCGACCACTGGTCGCGGTGGTACTCGCGATGGCCAAAAATCAGCGCCCTAACTTGCTGCTATAAGAAGAAAGCGAGGAGAAAAAGCGGAGGAGAGAGCTCGTGCAGAGGCAGTTCCAGCAGCGGGATTTCAATTCTTTAGAGCTTCGATGGGTTATATTTCATCTCATTAATCCTCCTTTGATTGTTCATTTATGATTATGAGTTGTTAGAACTATTGTTAGGTGATTTGCGGAACTATAAACGGATTTGGATTTTATTGTTTGTGAATATATTATGTGATTTATTTCATGATATTATGTGCTTAATAATAATCAATATGTTTTCCATTTTCGTGATTGGAACCGTATGACCACCTCGTATAATCCTCCATTTATTCCGCCTCGCTTTATTTTAATTGTTTAGTTAATTTAATTTAGTTTAATTATTATAAACCATGATTATGAACTAAACTTGTAAGTTGGGGTTTTGATGGATCCTATTCTATGATGATTGAATGAATTGATTGTTTAATTTGTTGCGGTTGATTATTGTGTTGTTGAGTGGTATTATTGTTCTTAATGCTTTTGAATGTGAAGGCCTACATTTAGACGATAAATTGGTTGTGTGTTTTGTACCGAGAAGAGACGCCCACAACGTGCTCGATGTAATGTTCACCACAAGTAGAATTAGATAGAGATATACTAATTTGCTTGTGTGATCACATATGGTGTTTATTGTGACTAATGCATTTTCATGCACTTGGATATAGCATCGAGAGATAGGATATTAGTGTATGTGGAATAGGTCCGATTTACCTCGAGAGAGGACTTTGGATAATTTAGATGAACATGGTCATCAATATGAATAGTTAAACTATAACAATGTGGTTTCATGGAACTCAATTGGATGGATTAGGTGAATTCAAATACCCTAACTAATCTCTCATATTGGTTGTTTGCTTATTTTTATGTCTTTATATTTTTATCTTTTAATTCGTTCTTTTAAACCTTTCGATTATCCAAATAGAAATAGGCTTGGTTAATTTTAGTACTCAACGCCTAAATATCCCTGTGGAGACGATAATTTACTCATCATTTTATTACTTGTGCCGACCCCGTATATTTGCGGGTACAAAAAGGCGTATCAAGTTTTTGGCGCCGTTGCCGGGGATATTTTAGTTGTGTTGATATTAATACCGATTAGGTCTATAGCTACTTTGGATTTGTATATATTTTATTTTTATTAATTTTGTTTTTGGTTTTCTATACAGGACATGTATTCTTGGTATAAGGCACAAGAGCTTACCGAGGAAGTGGTGACTAGTGGCTATGAAGCACCTTTGGGCTGTTTCTTATATGGAGGATCGCATGTGAGTACTGATTGTCAGGTGGGCAATCCGTTTGCTGAAAGCTGTTATGAGGAACAACTGTATGAAAACTATCTATACTTTTAATAGAACAACCCCTACCCGACTATAGACTGTGGAGCACCACTGAGATGTTTCTTATGTGGAGGGCTACATGTTAGTACTGATTGTCAGACTCAAGCAAATGCTCAAAGCTTGGCGATTCAAAGCAATCAATTAGCTACAGAGATCCAATGGCAAGAGCACGAACCATATCTTATGGTGCAATGCAATGAAACGACCGTGGAAATCGAAGAGCAAATTGAGCAGCAGATTTGGGTTGATCTCTATAGGTTTGCATTGGATGTTAATGAACTGCATTATGAAAATCTTGTATATATGTCTTGAATGTTCAATTGAGTAGATTTTGGAGATATGATCCAGGCATTGTGTGTGAATTCCTAAATAGCTTGATTTCCTATTCGTAATTGCGTGATCCCTATCCCATTCGCGGCCAAACACTCGCATATTAGCCTTTTATTGTATGACCTACATGTCCAAAAATCCTAGCTGAAATTGTAAGACGTTACCTTTGACGCTTGGAAACTAGAGACAATTAGACAATTAAAAGAAAAATGTGTAAGTGTTGAGTGAGAAAGAGGAGTGGAGTTAAAAATATGAAAAGGATGTGGGAAATGTGCAGAAAAAGTCCAACATAAGAAAAAAAAAAAAAGAGTTGGCTTAAATGAGAAAAAAGAGTGAAGTGTACAAAGAAAAAAAAATTAAAGAAGGTTGAAAAAGAGATTGAAGGAGAAAGGCGAGAAAAAGATGTGGAAGAAAAGTTGAATGAATTTGGTAGTCGTGAGAGAAAATGCACAAATTGAAAATTTTATGAAGTCTCTCAATAGGTTCCAAGTGAGTTGAACCCGATTTCCGTTCTTTTTGAGCCAATCACCCTAAACCCCCTTACAACCATATAAAGACCTGTTGATCTCCTTAGGAAAACTTAATTGTAATATTTGACATGTATATACACGGATTTTTTTTGTTCTTAGCATTTGATATCTTTCATGAGATCCTTTGTTAAATCTGTGCGTTCTTTCTAATTATTGATGCATACGACACATTTTGAAATTATTTGCTCATAAATTCTAGTCGTATGCAGTTGAAAGTGTGATTCCCTAGGTTCTGAGTGTCATTGAGTGAAAACTTGTGAGACTAGAGTCGAGGCGAATTACATCAGTGGTCTATTAGTATGGAAGGTGTCACGATTATAAATGCGTTGCATGTCAGTGTCCTGTATGATATATGGTGTATTAGACTTATTGACAGCATTTTGGATTGCTGATTTTGTGCTATTCTTATGCCTTTGCATTTGTGTATATACTTAATTTGATATTGAGTTATGTATGTGGTTAGCTTAGGACGTTTGTGGGTATTGTAGCTGGTAAACCCTCACGAGACTATAACTCGTCCGCTAGGGCCACCTAGGAGTTTAAAGGCTTGTGGCACGTGCTAAGTGCCATCGTTGTATTCTACAAAAATGGATATAGCTTAGTTCGTTAGTGTTGTTAGTTTTAGTTATTTTTATCTTTACTTCTAGCCGTGGTGTGTTCCGATTTGCTTGAGGACAAGCAAAAGATAAGTTTAGGGGTATTTGATCGGTCATTTATTATCATATAATTACGACCCTTGGATTGTCTCTTTTGATTGTATTCATGAGTATTTTTAGTGTTTTTGACGTGTTTGCCTTTAGTGTGTAGGTTTAGGGACCTAAGTGATGATTTTATTTATTTTTGTGGAAAACGTGTAATTTCAGTAACTTGGTAGAAGGGCCTCGATGAAAGCATATTAAAGTTCTGGGGCCAAACTGTAAATTCATAAAGTTGACCCCAGCCATTAGTGAAACGGTGCGTTTTGCACCAAAGGCTTTGGGCTTTAGTGGAACGGCGCCGTTTTGGCACCAAAGAGTTGGTCCAAAACGACGCCGTTTTGGTGTTTAAGAAAAGAAAAATAAAAACCAAAACCAGTGTGCATCGCCATGCACAGCGCGACCATCCCAGCTCGCGTTCCTCCTCGCGATGAAGAAGACCAGCCCAGGCAGTGAGCAGCGCGAGGACGACTGCGACCACCTCAGCTCGCGGTGCAGAAGAAGAAAGGCGACCAGTGAGCAGCGTGAGAAGCAGAGCGACCCAGCTCCCTCACGGTCCAGCTCGCGGTGAAGAAATGCTAGCGACCAGTGAGCAGGGCGAGCTCAAGCGCGACCATCCCAGCTCGCGGCACAGCAACTCCAAGCGGACCAATAGGCACCGCGACTAAGAGGCACGACCGCTAGTCGCGGTGGTGCTCGCGATGGCCAAAAATCAGCGCCCTAACTTGTTGCTATAAGAAGAAAGCGAGGAGAAAAAGCGGAGGAGAGAGCTCGTGCAGAGGCAGTTCCAGCAGCTCCCAAACTGCTCCAAGGGTGATCCTTCATCCTTCTTGCTCCTCCAAAACACAACCCAACATCACAAAACACCAAAACAATCTCTAGTTCGTGAGTGTTCATCGAAGAAGACGAAGATCGAAAGTGGAGAAGTTCCAGCCAGAGCAAAGCGGGATTTCGATTCTTTAAAGCTTCGATGGGTTGTATTTCATCTCATTAATCCTCCTTTGATTATTCATTTATGATTATGAGTTGTTAGAACTATTGTTAGGTGATTTGTTGAACTATAAACGGATTTGGATTTTATTGTTTGTGAATATATTATGTGATTTATTTTATGATATTATGTGCTTAATAATAATCAACATGTTTTCCATTTCTGTGATTGGAACCGTGTGACCACCTCGTATAATCCTCCATTTATTCCGTCTCGCTTTATTTTAATTGTTTAGTTAATTTAATTTAGTTTAATTATTATAAACCATGATTATGAACTAAACTTATAAGTTGGGGTTTTGATGGATCATATTCTATGATGATTGAATGAATTGATTGTTTAATTTGTTGCGGTTGATTATTGTGTTGTTGAGTGGTATTATTGTGCTTAATGCTTTTGAATGTGAAGGCCTACATTTAGACGATAAATTGGTTGTGTGTTATGTACCGAAAGGAGACGCCCACAACGTGCTCGATGTAATGTCCACCACAAGTAGAATTAGATAGAGATATACTAATTTGCTTGTGTGATCACATAGGGTGTTTATTGTGACTAATGTATTTTCATGCACTTGGATATACCATCGAGAGATAGGATATTAGTGTATGTGGAATAGGTCCGATTTACCTCGAGAGAGGACTTTGGATAATTTAGATGAACACGGTCATCAATATGAATAGTTAAACTATAACAATGTGGTTTCATGGAACTCAATTGGATGGATTAGGTGAATTCAAATACCCTAACTAATCTCTCATGTTGGTTGTTTGCTTATTTTTATGTCTTTATATTTTTATCTTTTAATTCGCTCTTTTAAACCTTTCGATTATCCAAATAGAAATAGGCTTGGTTAATTTTAGTACTCAACGCCTAAATATCCCTGTGGAGACGATAATTTACTCATCATTTTATTACTTGTGCCGACCCCGTATACTTGCGGGTACAAAAAGGCGTATCAATGCACTTGGATATACCATTGAGAGATAGGATATTAGTATATGTGGAATAGGTCCAATTTACCTTGAGAGGGGACTTTGAATAATTTAGATAAACACGATCATCAGCATGAATAATTAAACTACAACAATGTGCTTTTAGGAAATTCAATTGGATGGATTAGGTGAATTCAAATACCCTAACTAATCTCTCACATTGGTTGTTTGCTTATTTTTATGTCTTTATATTTTTATCTTTTAATTCGTTCTTTTAAACCTTTCGATTATCCAAATAGAAATAGGCTTGGTTAATTTTAGTACTCAACGCCTAAATATCCCTGTGGAGACGATAATTTACTCAGCACTTTATTACTTGTGCTGACCCCGTATACTTGCGGGTACAAAAAGGCGTAACATATATGAGCTATAGCCTCATCTTGTCGATCCATCCTATCTCTAATATCTCCAAAAACCACTTTCATTCGCTCGAATTGCTGCTGCATGGCCTTCAGAACAATGGACATGTTCTCCTCTCTAGGTACTGAATCACTTTGGTTTGACATTATAGAAAGCTGCAAATGGAAGAGTTAGAAAGAAACATTATCCAAAAAAAAAATTATACATTATCCAAAAAAGGAAGAGTTAGAAAGAAAATCCTCATAATCCTTACGTGTTTGCACTCAAAATAGCACTCCACTCGTGTTTCACTCTAATAGGTTTTTCTCGATGTTGTGCTCACACTCTCTTGCCTTTTTCCACTCTTTGTTTTCACCCTCAAGTCCTATAAGAACTAATTGAACTTAACAAAGAAGAAATAACCAATGTATGAATATTCCAACCAACAAAAACCTCATGAAATAACAACACAACCAGAATATATATATATTTGGATAATGATTCTTTTTTTTTTTTTGGATAATGAACACAACTCACAACACAACCTAGAATAGTCAACAAAGAAAACTTAGGATACTAGCACGAATTTGAGTAGAACTCAAAGAAATCTTAGGATACAAGCACAAATTTATGTAGAACTCAAAGATATCTTAGGATACAAGCACGAATTTGTGTAGAAGTCTTGCTCTAATTTTTTTTTTTTTTTGAATTTTAATATAGTCAATACACAAAACCTTCAAGAAGAACAAACAAGAACAAGAGCAAACAATAAAATGCAGAAGCTATGAATTAAAATGACGAAAATTCAAAGATAAATCAAACCTAATTTTGGAACTTTGGCTCTGATACCAAATGATGTGAACCCGTAAGGTTATATAACCCCCAAACTCAATTTGTTTTATGCCCAAGAACTACCCAAAATCATATTCTTCACCCTTCCAGACCCAATGAATACTCAATCTATAAACCCGAAAGTATAAACACTCAAGAACGCCACAAAGGAAGCCTTCCTTTGATAAGTTCGGTAGTTCTATCAAGAACAAGTAGATGAATGAAATTTCACTCAAGTTTTGTATTAATTGATCAATGGTTCCATAAAATGACTTACAAATGAATTTAAATAGAAAATAAAATGTCTTGGAACAACCCTCCAAACATGGGAAACAAAAATAAGTAAAGGAATGTGTCATTTAATGATTTTGTTGACAAAATACAACCCTCCAAGCTGGATGTTTTTGAATTTAACAAAAGATAACTCAATTGTCAAAATAAGATAACAAATTGTCAAAGTAGGATGAATCTGGACACTTTGAAATATCCGACCATATCTTCCTTGTGCGGCCTCCAATGGATCTAATTCCAAATTGAAAGTTGAAGATAAGATCATGATCTTTGAAAAGTCCTACTCACACATCTCCAGAAACCTAACCGTTCAAACGTTATGAATTTCCAAAGATATCCCTACGAATCAGCAGGTTGTCTCTTTCTTAACTTGAATTACATTCACTAAGGTTGGACCCTCCTTTTTCAAGTCCATTCCTTCAATGGGTCTCCATGAACATGCCTGACCCAAATCCCTTGAATTAGCCCACTCAACGCATTTTTAAATTTCTTAGTACGTGCTCTTGTAACTGGCCCAATGGGAACTTGGATTGGATCCGCATTCCATCCCCATGTGCTAGATAAGTCTTCATCAAAAATTAAAGTTCAGATTCGTCTGATGAGTTTTGAAAGCCATTTTAGAAGGAGTTTATTTATTCTAGACTTCCTTGCTATGAAAGGAGTTTTAGAAAAGATTTTGATTATCGTATAACATGCGGAATTGGGTTTCAAAATTTTTTTCTTATATTGAAAACCTTTTTTCAATCAGGAACGAGTTCCTGTATATACGCAGAAAAAGACTTTAGAAACTATATATCTTTTTCTTGATTTTCTTTTTTCTAATTCATCGATCTACCACCAGATCTTTCGAGCTATGACCTACGGTCTGACAACGTGTGTGTGGGCACGTCACGGCAAGAGATGGAGGTCACGTGAAAAGAACGCCGGCCGAATCCTGCAAAGGAGGAGAGAGTCAGAAAAAACTTTTTTTTCTCTTTTCTTCTCTTTTGGTGGCCGAATTATCTTTCTTTTTCACTTGTGTGTTCGGTTGATTTTTTTCTAGTATAATAACTCTTATATACTAGGTCTTTAGGGTTTTAATTTTGATTAAGTCAAAAAGGATTCCTAATCCCTTTAATTTTAGTTCCCCTAAAGACTTTAATAATTGACTATTAGGACTTTTAAAATAATTAAATTATTTTATTCTTTTGTCCCAGTCATTATTTAATCACATGACCTCATATTTAATAAATAGAATTAATAATTAATAATTAATAATTATTAATTTATATTATTTTATTAAATATTTAATTAATTAAATAATCACATTATTTAATTATTCTCTTTTATTTAAATCGCAATACTTTCGTAACACTATTAATTGGACCATTCAATTAATCTACCGTGACCCTTGTTACCAACAACCATAAGGGCAAGTAAGGGGACCTAATGGACCCACAGTTTTGAGCTCCAATAATACTTAGTAATATTAATTAAAACTCTTTAATTAATATTTCATGATTATTAACCTCGGAGTTATTCCACTAAAAACCCGAGGCTGTACTCTCAGAACTGTAGACGTGTTTATACAATCTGAAGTCTCAGCGTCCATTGATATAGCTAATTGCATATAGTGTGATCCTCCACAAATAGTTCATAACTAGAGATGGGTCATAAAGTCCGTTATACCCCTCTAGAAATATCTTTTCCTTTAAGTACCATTGATTCTCTAATGAACAATTAAATCCTGTCTTCCTCACGGGAGAAAGAGAGTGCTAATAATCGTTCAAGCCCCGAATCAACCCTTAAGGGAACTACTCATCTACTTCAATCAAGAAGGAGTGGATTCCACTATTGTGTTCAAACCTTCCTAGCCATAAACCAAACCGCAACTCCAAGATACGATGGTATTGGTCGAGATTCACATCAACCTCACTCATGGTAAATCAAAAGCCACGATCCAACCTGAAGGAGTTGATAAGACACTCAAGATTATGATCACCTATAAGTAGCCATCGTTTATCAATTATATATGAATCTCATCTACTAACGGATCTTGGTGAGAGATTCATATAAATCGTGGCCCAGTTCTATATGATCTCATCATATAAGGTGCCTCAATTCTCATGTCAACTACATGAGTGGTCTAGGATAAGACCACCGTACTTTACAGAATGGACTGCAGCAGTAGATCAATCACAAACAAAGTACCTAACTTTGTTCGCTCTGTAAGGACTTTTAAGATTGCACGTCTCAAAATGAATCCTTTCTATATATGACCATCATATACTCATTATGAGATTACATATTACAATCTAGGATGTTCTTGCACAATACGAATGTATTACAGAATATAAAACATTTATAAACTTGAATGATAATCTTAATAATTCTTATTAAGTGTTTAACCATTTACAATTACAAGCTTTAGGGCATAAATCCCAACATGCTGAACATCCACGGTCTATTCCCGGGATACAAGTTCATATGGCAAGACAATGAGGTAATTTTCCCTTCTGCTTTCCACTTGCTGATATAGTCTATCTTGATTTTCAAGCTATGTCAGTTATGAAGAATACTATTACTCTCAAAGATCTTCTTGAATTGAGAGTGGTTAACAGAATCCTTATCAAAGGAAACAAAATTCCTAATGATCTACCTCAGATTATTAAGGATGTTATTCTTGAGAATAATATTTCTCTTGACGAAGACAATATCAGACTATCCTGTGTTTCTACTCCACCCGAGTGGACTGAAGATGCAAATGGATACTATTCAAACATCAATATGAAGAGTGTTCATCAATTCCTCCTGCATCAACCTAAGGAAGCTTATCCTTTCTTCCTCTATTCTGTTACGGCTGACAAGTTCTCAGAAGCCTTAGGAAGATACAAATTCTCTCACACTGATCTTGAGAGACATAAATCATTTGTTATTTTCGAACAATATGGCAAGTTCATAAATTTTCCTCTACTTGCTGAAGAAGATTGAATTCGTGTTTATGGTGATGACTCGCACACCACTGGTGACACAACAACATGGGTACCCCGTGGACCCAACATTAAGTGCTCCAACTATGTGTCGTTTATTGCCGACTACTTTGAAGCACGTGAAGAACTGGCCCATGCCAATAGTCCAGCTACGATTGATTCCCTTTCAACTACTCAGTAATAATTCACTGAGAAAAGCTAGTGGAATCAATAATGGTATAGTGGCCCCTCCACTATAATCAAATAAAGCATTATCTGGCTAATGGGAGAGGAATCTTATCCTTTTCCACTTATTATCTTGTGTCGGCTATTACTTAGCCTTTAGAGTCCAGATTCCTTATGGATAAGGTCCTGATTGACTCCACCACCTTTATGTCAAGGAGACAAGGACACGTGACCTTAGTAGGAATCCTCCTATTTCGTCATCATTAGTTATTATTTTACTTTTCCATAAAGTTGTTTGTTTTATCTTGCTTTGTTAAAGTATTTTGTCATGTTGTATTCTACTTTACAAAAGTCATTTGACTTGTTATAATTATGTTGTTTCCTAGATATTTCCTAGAGTCTTATCTTGATAGCATGCTCTCCCTATATAAGGGTATGACACCTCTCATTTTAAGCATCTTCGAATTATCCAATATCATTGTATCTAGTATGCTTCCTCTTGTATAATCTTCCTCTATTTGAATGTAAGATATTTCTTCTCTTTATTATTTTTTACAAATTCCTGCACTTCTTTTATTTTGTTTTAATTTTCTTTTCTTATAACATTCTATACTCTGATTATTCATACTCCAAGTTATGCTCTAAGCCTGCAGCATACGTCTAATCTGGCTTATCAGAACGCTTCAGAATGGTATCAGAACCTTGTCTTTCTTTTTAGAGGGTGATAGTAGTATGCATTCACTCACTTTTCTTAAAAACCGTCTTAGATCCTTAGAAACCAACTGCAGACTTGCTTGATTTTTCTTTGAAAATGCCACTAATGTGTTAGACGAGCTTACTTGGTTTAAAATTCTAGAATCCTTTGAATCTGCTAAGTATCGACTCCAAATTTAGATTGAAGCTAGGGTGTCAAGAATCTGAAGTTGTAGTAAAGCTGATTTAGATCTTTCTTCCTAGACACTGTGTCTTGAAACCAGTTTCTCAGACCTTGGTGATGAAACATACGGTAGTTTCTCACGAAAGGGAGTTCGTCGAGTAAGCTTTGTTGCTCATAGCTAGGAGAGCGTAGGGCGTTTGTAGCCGTAAAGCTTTGACTTCCCTGTGAATTTGATCCACGGATCAAAAAAGATGTCTAGTTTGATTAGATCTTTATCATCTAGGATGTCAACTACTTCTTTATCCACCTCTTCTTCATTTCATTAGCTCCTTTTAGCAAAAACAAAGAGATTGTAGAAATAGCCGACGTAGAGCAAAGTCCCCACAATTGGAGTATTTCTAAAGTCTCTGCAGATAAGGTGTACTAAGTTAGTTCTTTTAATTTTAGAAGTAAATATTTTATTGAAAACTATTGAGGAAACTATCTCTGTATCCAGAGAAAGCACACAAATAACCCTTTTACCCAAAAAATTCTATGATCAACACAAAAAAGAGTTTAAATATGTGCATCTTGGGTTAGTACAAGTGGCTTTAAAACCCCTGGTACGAGAAGGGCTGAATACGACATCTCTTATTTGTATACGAGACAAGAGACATGAAGGATACAAAGACTCACTCTTTGGATGTATTGGGACCAATTTACATGCTGGACCAGTCTACTTCAACTGCTGCCCAGATATCTCAGTAGATGCAAGGAATGAGAACGTTTCAGACTCTCTTGTCCTTGATCTAAAGACTAGTGGCTTCAGAATGGCTGAAGGAACTAGTTGTTTGGCTATCGTGTACAGAGTCTACTGTAAGGTGATGAATTCCATCACTCCAGATCTCAAAGTTAAGGAGATTGTACACGACAAGAAAGGCCACACAACCTTATTTAGGGTGAATCCAGCATCCTCAAAATTAGTAGTCTCCAAAACCATCGCATGGGATGAGATCCAACTTCCAAATGAATGGGTACTGGAATCAGCCGTACCGCCAAAGCCTATGCAAAATGATGATATAGAAAGTATCATCGAATTCGATGATGGATCGGTCGAATTAAAGTTTGACTCTTCTCGAAGGGTTAACCTAAACAGCAACACCATTTCTTCTGTATCTAGAAGAAAATCAACTTCGAGTATTCCAACTCAGATCCTAAATTCCTTAATCTTTGAGGATGCGTTTGGTACATGGGACAGGACAGGATAACGTGGGACAAGTTGTTCCTGTCTCATATTTGGTGCGACATGAGCGTTGGACAACGTTGGACAACATGGGACAAAAAATACAAAATCTTGTCCCACGCTAGACCCTCGGACAACCTGTAGCATGACATGGGACAAGGTCTAAAATGACTGATATACCCTTATTTATTTTAAAAATTACAAATAAACCATCCTATATAAAGAAAAAAAAACCTAAATTTTTTGTCTCTCATCAGAAATCTCACAGCTAAAACTCTCTCCCTCTGATCCGCCACTTATCTCCTCTCTTGCACCTCTATTCTCTCCCTAAATTTTTTTCACCGGCCATCCTCTTCTGTACCAGTGCCGTTCTTCCCTCGTCAAGCCGTCTCCCATCGTTGCTCTTGTCACGTTCGACTGCCGGTATGCTCTTCTCCTGTCAAAAATGACTCAATAATGAAGTCTCTTCAATTTTAGTTTTTTAATGCTTTTTAAATATATTTATTTTGTGTGTTTGTGTTCTTGGTGAAAGGATAAAGTTTTCAACTTTTTTTGGAATTGATTTACTTGTTTTGTTATCTGGGTTTTCTGCTGGTTGTTGAAATGGGTTTTCTGGGTTTTCTATTGTTCATTCATGAGCTCAAATAATATCTACTTAGTAAATGGAGCATAAGAGAATATATATATATATATATATATATATATATATATATATATATATAATCTAGGAATTAGTTGTTGACACGTGGTATAGGAATTGTGAGTTAAGGTGTGTGTTGTGTTGTATATTTGAAGGAAGAATGACAAGAGCACGTGTTGTCTTGTAACTTGTAAGATATAAAACTCCAATGAGGTGGTGGAGTTTTTTTTTATTTTTTTATTTGAAAGGGGTGGTGGAGTTAGGTAGTGCTAATTGAAGACTTTGAAAGGTTGCTTTGCTTTGATTAGTTGCAGCCTCTTTTTATTTAATTTTTCTGCTGCACGAGTTTGCAATATTTGTTCCCTATCATTTCATTTACATAATTTCTTCATGCTTTTTTGGTCAATTTTATTCTACTCAATTTAATTATGGAAATAAAAAAAAATATCATTATAAATGGAGTTTGCCAACTGGAATAGAAAATTTTCATCATCTCAACTATTTATATTCATTTTGTCTGAATATGTGTTTGCTTTGTTTGATTTGTGCATTGTCAAGATATGGATGAGCGTGGCAATCAATTGATAATACTCGTTAGAGTATGGAGGCTTTATGCACACATAATGATGAGTTTTGCTGCGGCTCTTATTTATTTAATTGAACACAATAGAGTGCAAGTTGAAAGGAGGAATTTAGGTCAACAGGCATTTTCTAGACTCCATATTAGGTCAAAAGAAATACAACGTATCACACGTGTAAGTGATACTAATTGTATATGGGAGTTGCGAATGGATAGGAATGCCTTCGCAATGTTATGTGAATTGCTAAAAATTCGTAGGGGGTTATTAGATGATGGTAATGTGACTATTGAGGAGCAAGTTGCTATTTTTGTAAACATATTAGCACACCATAATAAAAATAGAAGTATTCAGGTTAGATTCTATAGGTCTGGTGAAACAATCAATCGGTATATCCATCGAGTTTTGCATGCTTTGTTGTGTTTGGAAGACGTCCTTTTTGTCAAACCCACTCCAGTTCCAGATGATTGTATGGATTCGAGGTGGAGATGGTTTAAGGTATCAATAAAAAAATATCACTTATACACATTACATAAAATTTATGTTAATCATCTAAAACATGAATTGTCTTTTGTTTTTAGGGTTGTTTAGGAGCGCTAGATGTTGAAGGGAGTTTTAGAAAAGCTTTTGATTATCGTATAACATGCGGAATTGGGTTTCAAAATTTTTTCTTATATTGAAAACCTTTTTCAATCAGGAACGAGTTCCTGTATATACGCAGAAAAAGATTTCATGAACTACATACCTTTTTTTTTTATTTTCCTTTTACTAATTCCTCTATCTATCACCAGATCTTCCGAGCTATAACCCGCGGTTTGACAACGTGTGTGTGGGCACATCACGGCAAGAGATGGAGGTCACGTAAAACGAACGTCGGCCGAATCCTGCAAAAGAGGGGAGAGTCAGAAAAAAAACCTTTTTTTTTTTCTTTTCTTCTCTCTTTGGTGGTCGAATTCTCTTTCTTTTTCACTTGTGGGCTAGGTTAGGTTTTTTTTCTAACTATATAACACTTATATAGTAGTCCTTTAGGGTTTTAGTTTGACCAAGTCAAAATAGGATTCTAAATCCTATTTATTTTTAGTCTCCCTAAAGACTTGAACCTGTGACCTTTTGGACTATTAAAATAATCTAATTATTTTAATTCTTTCGTCCTAGTCATTATTTAATCACATGACCTCACATTTAATAAATAGAATTAATAATTCATAATTATTAATTTCTATTATTTTATTAAATATTTAATTAATTAAATAATCACATTATTTAATTATTCTCTTCTATTTAAATCGCATTACTTTCGAAACACTATTAATTGGACCATCCAATTAATCTACCGTGATCCTCGTTACCAACAACCATAATGGCTAGCAAGGGGACCTAATAGAACCACAGTTTTGAGCTCCAATAATACTTAGTAATATTAATTAAAACTCTTTAATTAATATTTCACGATTATTAACCTCGGAGTTATTCCACTAAAAACCCGAGGCTGCACTCTCAAAACTGTAGACGTGTTTATACAATCTGAAGTCTCAATGTCCATTGATATAGCTAATTGAATATAGTGTGATCCTCCACAAATGGTTCATAACTAGAGCTGGGTCACAAAGTTCGTTATACCCCTCTAGAAATATATTTTCCTTTAAGTACCATTGATTCTCTAATGAACAATTAAATCCTGTCTTCCTCACGAAAGAAGTAGAGCGCTCATAATCGTTCAAGCCCCGAATCAACCCTTAAGGGAACTACTCATCTACTTCAATCAAGAAGGAGTGGATTCCACTATTGTGTACAAACCTTCCCAGCCACAAGCCAAACCGCAGCTCCAAGATACGGAGGTATTGGTCGAGATTCTCATCAACCTCACTCATGGTAAATCAAAAGCCACGATCTAACCTGAAGGAGTCGATAAAACACTTAGGATTAAGATCACTTATAAATAGCCATCGTTTATCGATTATATATGAATATCATCTACTAACGAATCTTGGTGAGAGATTCATATAAATCGTGGCCCAGTCCTATATGATCTCATCATATAAGGTGCCTCCATTCTCATGTCAAATACATGAGCGGTCTAGGATAAGACCACCGTACTTTACAGAATTGACCGCAGCAGTAGATCAATCACAAACAAAATACTCAGCTTTGTTCGCTCTCTACGGACTCTTTAGATTGCACGTCTGAAAATGAATCCTCTCTGTATATGACTATCATATACTCATTATGTAACATCCCAAATTTCGAGTAATTAATTTTGACTACGTGAATATAAATTTTGTGATTTGAGGGGTGTAAAACGTAATTAATGAATCCTCTCTGTATATGACCACAGATCGCGTTGACTGGCTCGCGATGAAAAAGTCAAAATCCTGGCAGTAAGCATCGCGACCACCAGCGCGACCAGGGTACCGAGATGGGTGATCGCGATGAAGGCGGTGGAGTTGCTCCAGTGAGCAACGTGACCTGGTGGCGTGACCACAGGTCGCGACGACGGTCACGACGACCGAAAGATTATAAAAAAAAATAATTCGTCGCAGAAAGCCCTAGAAAATAGGGAAGGGAGGAAACAGAAAGAAAGAAAGACCGAGAGAGAAAAGAAAGAAAAGAAAAAGAAAAAGAAGAAGAAGAAGAAGAAGAAGAAGAGGAAGAGAAGAAGAGAAGAGAAAGAAGAAGAAAAGAAGAAAGAAAAAGAAAAGAGAAAAAGAAAAGAGAAAAAGGAAAGAGAAAGGAAAAAGAAAATCCAGAAGAAAAACTGTTCGAAAAACGGAAACCAGGTTGGTGTACACTTCTTTTCGAAACCTTTGTGTTTTTTATTTGACTCTAAGTTTATTTGAATATTTTGATGGATATCTGTTTATATAATTCTTGGTTTGAATATTCTGAATATTCTGATTTAATTCGATTTTTAATTTACAACAGTTAGTTTAAAATAAATTATTTGAGAGTAAAATTGTTGATTTCGAAAGAAACAGAAAGTTTTGATATGAAATGTATGGATTATGTATTGCGAATATTGTTTGAAAATGTTGATTCTTGACTTTTATTTTGATTTGTAAAAAATTTGATTTGAGAAACTGTTGATTAATTGGAAAACGAATATAACATGGTGATTGCTGTATCTCGTGGGGCAAACCTGGCATAGTCCAGTTTAGGCGAATCCCGGATATAGATATTGCACTGATGATATTGATAACTGTTGCATCTCACAGGGCAAACCTGGCAAGGTACAGTTTAGGCGAATCCCGGAGATAGCCATTGTACTGATAGTGATGATTGCTGCATCTCGCGGGGCAAACCTGGCAAGGTCCAGTTTAGGCGAATCCCGGAGATAACCAGTGCACTGTATCCATGACTGTTATATCTCGCGGGGCAAACCTGGCAAGGTCCAGTTTAGGCGAATCCCGGAGATAGCCAGTGCACTGTATCCATGACTGTTATATCTCGCGGGGCAAACCTGGTATAGTCCAGTTTAGGCAAATTCCGGAGATAGATATTGTATTGGTATTCCTGACGGTTACATCTCACGGGGCAAACCTGGCTTAGTCCAGTTTAGGCGAATCCCGGAGGTGAACGTTACACTGATGTTACAGATATATAAATGTATGATGAGTGTATGGTCAGATGGAGAATGAAAGTAAACAAAATTTTTGTATGAATAAAATGTTACAGAATGAATAAAATGATTATAAAAGAATTGAAAACTAAAGGTTGTATGCTTTACTGATTTCATTTAGATACTTTTATTAAACTGTTTGTATATGACTTATTTCAGAAAGTTAAAAATTGAAATGATTTTATACGATCATATTGGAATATTTTTATTATGAAATGATTATTGATTTTAATACTTGAGTTTAGTGTACACCCACTAGGCATTATTGCTTAGCGTGTTGATTTCATAACGCGCAGGTATCAGAGACATAGGGGGAAACAAAGAATAGAGAAGAAGTAACAGCAGATTGAAGGTCCAGAGTCACAGTTTCTTTTGAGTAGTTATAATTGAATTTTACTTGTATATTGTATTTAGTTAAGCATGCATATACAGAAATCTGTAACTCGACATGTATATATATATTTTGTAATAATTGCTTTATGATTTATATTCTTTTCAAATGTTTATAATTATTAATTATATATGTTTTATTTGAAACTGTTTGGAAGTCGCACTAAACGGCAGAGTGCGCATTGATTTAAAAATTTGGATATAGAAGTGTTGGATTTATATTGTCTTATATTTGTTTTATTGAAAACAGGTTTTGGAAAATCAGAAAAATAGAGGAAACTCTGCCGGAGTTTTTGAAAATGAAATTTGATGGGCTCACTAGAAACATATTTTTAAAATACAATTGATATGATTTTCACTGGTTTGCAATTTATAAAGTGAATTAAGTAAAGTTTTGAAAACCGGTAGCACTTCCTGGGTCGATCCAGTCGGGTCGGGTCAGGGGGTGTTACACATTATGAGATTACATCTTGCAATCTAAGATGTTCTTGCACAATACGAATGTATTACTGAATATAAAACATTTTATGAACTTGAATGATAATCTGAATAATTCTTATTGTTGTCTTTAACCATTTACAATTACAATCTTTAGGGCATAAATCCCAACAGATGGAACATACATACAAGTAACTGTACCTGAGATTGATAAGGCAAGGTATCGAACAAGAAAGGGACATATAGCAATCAATGTATTAGGTGTATGCAATTGTGATTTGAAGTTTGTATACGTCTTATCTGGTTGGGAGGGCTCGGCTACTGATTCTAGAGTTCTTCGGGATGCTATTACTAGACATAATGGATTGAAGGTCCCATTTGGTAAGATATAAACAACTAATATCACTTAGTTTAATTATTTGGTTGTTAACAACTAACATGTGTAGTTATTATAGGTAACTATTACTTGGCCGATGCGGGATATACAAACGGTCAAGGTTTTCTTGCACCGTATAGAGGTACACGATATCATTTATAGGAATGGGCGGACTTTGATCGTATACCTAGGAATCACGAGGAATATTTTAATATGAAGCACTCACAAGCTAGGAACATTATTGAGAGGTGTTTTGGGTTATTGAAGAAACATTGGGCTATTCTACGAAGTCCCTCTTTCTATCCAATTAGATATCAAGGCGGCATGGTCATAGCTTGTGCTTTACTTCATAATTTTATTAGAATGTACATGGAAGTTGATCCTGAGGAATATACACCCGTCACACTTGATGATTTGCCTATTGGAGAAGACGTACCAAATGAGACAGAATGTATTGATGTAGTTGAAAGTAGCGATGAATGGAGTCAATGGAGAGATGGTCTATCCAATGAGATGTTTAATGCTTGGATGTTGTATAAAACTTAGAGAGATTTTATCAATATTATTGTTGAACATTTGTATTTTTTTTTTGTCAAACATTGTTGAATTTCGAATCTTCTTTCCATGCTTTATTCCTAATTAAATACATTGTTGTACCTTATTTACATTTGGTGTTGCCTAAATTCATGCAAATTTGTGATTTATCTTGTATCAAAATTGCTGATACATATATGTGATGCTGTTTCTTTTCCTTTTTGAAATAAATTGTTTAACTTTATTAATTATATTAAATAATCATATGTATATTATGTACTAGGAAAATCTGATATGGGAGATGGACGTAATTGGAAACTTGAAGAAGAGGATGTCATAATTGGCATCCTCGAAGAGATTGTTGCTAAAGGTGGTAGATGCGATACAGGTAATTTTAGATTTGGTGTTTATGAACAGGTTGTTGCAAAGATGCGTGAGAAAATTGAAAACATTAACATAACGGCAAAACACGTGCAAAACAAAATAAAACGTATGAAAGATAAATATTTAGCAGCTTATGATATGCTCAACACAAGTGGGTTCAGTTGGAATGATGCACGCAAATGTGTTACTGTTGACAATCTTGACATTCTAGAGGCATACTTGAAGGTTAGTGGTTATATTAATTCTATAAAGTAAGCAATTAATAGTATTATTGTTGTGTAAAATAATTTAAATTTTCTAACATATATAAGTTTTTTTTTAGAAACATCCTAACAAGAATTATACGGCTAATAGACCATTCCCACACTATGAACGACTGATAATAGTGTTTGGGAAAGATCGAGAAACAAGTAGTATGGCCGAATCTGCAGCAGATGCTTTGGATCAAATGGGACTGGAAAATAAAAATGGAAGCTTCTTTCACTCAGTCACAATCAGCTCCTTCAAATGTTGCCTCTGCTTCTTCTTCTCCAAATTCAGAACAAACATGAAAGCGAAAGAGAAAGAGGAATGTGAATTCAGCTGTAGCAGACATCATCGGTGTTTTTGAAAAAGGCATTGAAAGGGCATCTCAGGATATTGCTAAATTGACTGAGGCTATTACGGGAGGGGATGTAATGACCCGTTTAGGGGCTAAGCTAGAGGGTATGGGTCTTGATCGTTCTCAATTGATACCTGTATGCATGTATTTTGGGAAAATGCCAAACCAGTTGCACATTTGGAAAGGCTTGGATGACTCGTACAAGCCAAATTTCGTGAAGGCAATTCTAGAGGAGTAACCATGTTCATATTTGATTATGTGAACATTATTGAAACTTAAATTTGGTTGGATTTTTATCATGTTAAAGACTTTTATTTTGTTAGAACAATGAATATTTTCGACCAAATCAGTGGGCAATTTCGGATGTATTTCATAGAACTTGTCTAACTTGTGTGTGAATTATAATTGATTGATTACAGTTTATTATGTCAAGCCAATTCATAATAGCCTCCACTTGTAAATTATTTAGGTATATGATAAATATTAATAATTACATTAATATACTGCCACTTTTGTTATTATATTAAAATATTTAGTCTCAACTTTTGCTATGTATTATATTTAATAGAAATTATTAATTACACTATTTTTAATTATATTATTATTATATTATATAAAAAATTTATTTAATAAAAACATTCAAACTTTGTTATGTCCTGTCCCATTTATCACTGATATGTTATAACAAACATTGGGCAGGACAAGAAGGGTACACTGGTCATTTAAACCTCTTGTACTATTCTGTCCCAGCCATACCAAATGCATAACAGTACAGTACACAGTTTTATCCCAGACATACCAAACACAATATGGAACAGCTGTCCTGTCTTATCCTGTCCCGTCCCACCCTGTCCTGTCCCGTCCACGTACCAAATGCACCCTGAAGGATCACTAAAGCATCTGGCATCGGTAGGCCTTCATACAAAGTAGAGGTCCCAGCCTCTTCTAGAGCCTCAGAACCTGCTAGTCCTCCAAGTCCTACACTTTCTGGTTTTCAAGATGTAGAAATTAGTGTTATTTCAGTATCTTCTGAAATAAGAAAAGCTGAGTTGAAAAAGACGTTTGACGCACAAAAAAATAGACGAGCTAAGCAATGGTTCCTAGCTACTTTCTCTGAGAAACAGAAATCCTTTTTGCATAAGAAGTATAACTCCTTCTTGCATAAATATAATTTACAGATGGATTTCTTTGAGTTCCTCAGAAGATACTTTGCAGTTCATCAAATGGAATTTGCTGAATTACAGTAAGACTCCTCGATTAATATGATGGAAAGTTCATTTAAAACTTTCAAAACCGGAGTCAACACTACTGTCACTACAGTTCATCCTCCCGAACAATCAATCATCATAAAAGTGGGAGTTAGAGCAGTTCCATACAAGGAGTGCACACAGCAGAATAATCAACCTGCTACCATAGGCGCACTATCTAATATTGTAGAACAAGTTAATTATACCAAGTTGTTCTTACAATCTATGGGAAAGCAAGATACAAGGATAGAAAATATCCTTCATAAGATTCCCAGTGGCTTTATTTCTAAAGCCACTAATTCAGTACAACCGGCTCCTTTCAAGCCTCCACCATATATCTAAGGATGCAAGTTAAGTCCAAGCAATGACAAGTTGCTCCACGAAATCCACAAGAGGATAGCTAAATTAAAAATCGATGAAGGTTCCTCTATTAAAAATATCAATGTTTTAAAAGATATTGATGTTTTGTCTGGCGCTGATGCTGAAGAATTGGGAGAATTCGAATCCCAATTGAAAGGTGAAATGGCTGAATCTTCCCAGCCTATAGATATAGGTCAATTGAATAAGCTTACGTTTGGAAAGCCGAGACCAACGTACAAAACCAAGCCTTATTATCATCGATCCACTCCAGTAGACTTACTACATGAAGAAAGAGTATTCAACGGATGTACTTTTGATGGAAAATCTATTTTGGAATGGAATATTGATGGGCAGTCTGAATATCAGATTATTAAGACCCTCAAATATATGATAATGTATGTGCAAGCAGCTCTCATACAGGGAAACGATGAACCACACATCCTAACCCTTATAACTGCAGGATTCACCAAAGAATTGGCAGGATGGTGGGACGATCATCTCACTGATGAGCAAAGGACAGCTATAAGATTAGCAACTAAGTTGGATCATACAAGTATGGACCAACCAGGTAATCACAGAGTAATACCAGACATGATCAACACACTGATGTGTACAATTTGCTTACACTTTGTCGGCAATCTCGAAGTTTATCATGATCGTATGAGTGAGCGGCTGATAAATCTGAAGTGTCCTTCACTATCCCACTTCAGGTGATATAAAGATGTTTTCTTTTCCAAAGTCTTTCAAAGAAAAGATTCAAATATGGACTTTTGGAAAGAAAGGTTTATTGCTGGTTTACCTTTCTTATTCGGAAAAAGGGTTAGAACCAGAATCAGGAATAAATATAGTGGATCTATTCTGTGGCATGCCCTCACCTACGACGATTTGTCAACAGAAATAGTCGCTGAAGGACTGGCAATCTGTACTGAGCAGAAACTACAGCGGAAAATGGATAAAGGCTCCACCAAGAAGACGATGGTAGATTTTTGCGAAAAATTTGGCTACAATGAGTCCTTCTCAAAACCTCCCAAAGATAGGTCCAAGCTTAAAAGAAAGCAGTTTAGATCGTACAAGAAGAAGTTCTTCAAAAGACGATCTTATAAAGATGACGACAAGGACCAGTGTCGAAAGAAGAAGCCTTACCTGAATTCAGGTAAAAGAAAGAAGAAAACACCTATCTGTTATAGGTGTGGAAAAACGGGGCATTATAGCAATAATTGCACAACGAAAGAAAAGATTAATGCTCTAAATTGTAGCGAAAAAATGAAGCGCTACATGAAACAAGTTCTTTTATCTGATATAGATGAGGAAGAAGAAGTCAATTATATTGACGATATTCTAGATACTGATTCAGATTCTGAATACACAGAATCCTCCTCATCTGAAGACGAAGAAAAAGAATAATGTGACTGTGATAATTACAAGTCCACTCTAAAGCTCAACGGACTTAGCATCCAGGTATTGAAGAAAGAAGACAATCTTATTCTAGATTGTATTAATGCAATTGATGATCCAGAGAATAAATGATCTGCTTTGGAAAAATACATTGCCATGGCTTAAGAGCAAAAGCCATCAGACAATGGCAAGAAGCAAATTGAAATTCCCAAGCAGTATTATTCGTTTAGAGAAATTGTGCAAAGAGTTCATAAAGAAAAAGAAGCTAGTAGACAGCCTAATATAGCTGAACTTAAAGCATAAATGAATTCCTATAAGGAGGAATTAAAAGAGTTGAAGAAGCTAATGCAGGATCACGAGAAGCGAATGCAAACTTATGAATTATATCATTTGGAAGCATTCAGCAAACAAGATTCAGTAAAAGATGATGAAGAATCTTTTGCGAATATGTTTGAAGCCATGAAGGTAAATGAACCTTCAACCTCACAACTGAATTCGCAGCTAAATCACGAGGAAGCTCCTCCTACAATCAACAGTATAGATAACGTTGTAGTACAAAAATGGTATTTGAAAGTAACCATTGTTGTATCTAAAGCTTTTATCTTTGAAGGAGAAGCTTTAATCGATTCGGGTGCAGACTTAAACTGCATAAGTGAAGGCATTATTCCTTCACAATATTTCTCCAAAACTACTCAAATGCTGAATACAGCAAATGGCAGACGTATGGCGATAAAGTATAAACTCTCAGAAGCAGCAGTCTGCAATGATGAAGTATGTTTTGAAACTCCATTCATACTAGTAAAAGGATTATCAGAATCAGTAATTCTGGGGACTCTTTTCCTCAGTATGATTTATCCTTTTACAGTTACAGCAGAAGGAATCAAGTCTAACATAGATTGAAGACAAATCAAGTTTCCTTTTGTTCAACAACCCAAGTATAAGGAGATACACAACCTTAGAGAGAATATCTCAAAAAAGGAGAAAATTCCTTTTCTCTTTAAAAGAAGAGGTAAAGTATCGTTACATTTCATAACAGCTGAATAAACCAGCTATTCAAGAAAAGGTACAGCAGTTCCAGAAGCAATTAGAGGAATATGTATACTCAGATATTCCTAATGCTTTCTGGTCAAGGAAGAAGCATACGGTAGAACTTCCGTATGTAGACGGCTTTAATGAAAGGAAAGTCTCTACAAAAGCAAGGCCAATCCAAATGAATAGCAGACATTTGGAAATCTACAAAAAGGAAATTAAAGAACTTTTGCGAAAAGGATTAATTCGCAAGAGTCATTCTCTATGGTCTTGCCTAGCATTTTATGTGGAAAATGCAGCAGAGCTTGAACGAGGAGTTCTAAGGCTTGTCATTAATTACAAGCCATTAAATGAAGCACTGCAATGGATTCAGTATCCTATTCCGAATAAAATAGACCTCCTCAACAGGCTTTATGAAGCCTGCATATTCTCTAAGTTTGACATGATGAGTGGGTATTGGCAGATTCAAATTGCAGACAAAGATAAGTAAAAAACTGCCTTTACAGTACCCTTTGGGCATTATGAATGGAACGTAATGCCATTTAGTCTGAAGAATACTCTTCAGAATTTCAGAATATCATGAACGATATATTTAATCCTTATATGGATTTCATTATCGTTTATATTGACGATGTCTTGGTATTCTCTAAATCCATAGATCAACATTGGAAGCACTTGAAAACATTCCATAATGTTATTCTTCGGGCAGGATTGGTAGTATCTGCTAAGAAAATCAAGTTGTTCCAAGACAACGTAAGGTTTCTGGGTCATAATATCTATCATGGCTCAGTTACTCCAATAGATAGGGCAATAGTCTTTGCAGAAAAGTTTCCTGATGAGATCAAAGATAAACAACAACTGTAAAGCTTCTTGGGAAGCCTGAATTATCTAGCAGACTTTTACAAAGACCTGGCTAAAGACACTAAGCTTTTATTCGCAAGGCTTAAGAAGAATCCAAGACCCTGGACAGAGGCCTGTACAAAGGCAGTCCAGAGAATCAAAATGAAAGCTAAGGAATTGCCATGCCTAGCAATCCCTCATCCAGATACCTTCAAAATAGTTGAAACAGATGCATCTGAATATGGTTATGGGGGTATCCTAAAACAAGATCTGGAAGGGAAAACATCCCTTGTTAGATTTACGTCTGGGGTGTGGAAATCAGCCCAGCAAAAATTATTCTACAGTAAAAAAGGAGATACTTACTATTTTATTATCAGTTTCAAAATTCCAAAGTGATTTATTAAATAATTTTTTTTTAATGAGGGTAGATTGTAAATCTGCCAAAGAGATTTTGAAAAAAGATGTTAAAAACCTAGCCTCAAAACAGATTTTTGCTAGGTGGCAAGCTATTCTTTCTGTTTTTGACTTTGATATTGAATTTATCAAAGGCGAGCATAATTCCTTGCCAGATTTTCTAACGCATGAATTCTTGTAGGGCTCCCAAAAGAACCCAGGAAGCTGCTTCCCCAATCAGTACTAAAAGGTTAATTGAAGATTCATCATCCTCTAATCTCAAGAGAATGGACGACGGATACAAGCGAACAACCAGAACGCTTGCATCTTTTATTGAAGCTGAGCACTGGGGATCAGACCTAGAATTTGTTGCTTAAGTCTATCTGAGAGATCATCAATTTCCTTCCATCGATTCTCTAAAAATAAAAAGGTGGTTCGAGACAATTTTGATGGAGACGGAATGTGCCCGTATCACTCATTACTATAAGAGTAACAAGACAATTAGTTACTCTAAGCTGATTATTCTTGATGTATTTTCTCATCAAGACTGGGGTGACAATCTATTCAGAGGACAGAAGTTTAAAGATCCATGAGTCAGACCTAACTCTTACCATTTCTTTGACTATGTTCAAGCCTGGAACGAGATTCTGAATTACCAGAATCGTAATTATGGTCATAGCTGGTTTATTAAACTATCCATTACCACTAAGGATTTCAGTAGGGTTTCTATCCCTTGTTGGTTTCAGCAGTAGTTATTAAATTATGGTATAGTTGGAGATGCACTTCTAGAATGCATCCTGGAAGCTTCAAACAAATTCTACCAATATAACCAGAAAAAGGTTGCTTTGGAACTCTCCTTTCTTTATTTCCTGGCTCTTTATCAAGTTCTATGGATTTTAAAATGAGAGTATCAATTTAATGAAGATCCTTTTAGTTTAGAAGCAGAAAAGGGTATTACTCCAGCTTTTCTTAAGGTCTTCTACACTCGTTGGTGGCAAAAGTATCCAGTTGAAGAATTTTATGGTAGAAACTTCAATCTGATTACTCTATTTCCACCTAAGCGATTCCTAGAGCATCGTACTGATAGGGGAAAAGAAAAAGAGGTTATTTCTACCTCTTCTAAGTCATCTAGAGAAGAAAAAGAAGTTTTGTCTTTTGCTAAAGCATTGCTTAAAGAAGGAACTTCACTAGCAATCAAAAGCAAGTTAGCAAGTTGCAAATCTTAACCAGTGACTAAGGAAGAAGACGACGAAGACTCTGAGGGAATGTCCTTTGGAGAATATCACCCATATGAGGCTGGATACAGCTAGAATCCTATGGATGACGTGTATGATGATGAGAACAATCCAGATCCCTATAAAGTTTAGATTCTCTATGGATAAGGTCTTGATCGACTCCACTACCTTTATGTCAAGGTGACAAGGACACGTGATCTTAGTAGGAATCTTCATACCTCGTCATCATCAACTATCATTTTACTTTTTATAAAGTTGTTTGTTTTGTTCTGCTTTATTAAAGTAGTTTGTCATGTTGTAATCTACTTTCAAAAGCCGTTTGGCTTGTTGTAATAATGTTGTTTCTAAGATTTTTCTAGGTTTTGGCGTTTAGCAATTATGGAAATTGCCTAGTAATTTCCTCTAATCTTATCTTGAGAGCATGATCTCCCTATAAAAGGGTATGACACCTCTCATTTTAAGAATCTTCTTTTTTATCAAAAATATTGTATCTAGTGTACTTTCTCTTGTACAATCTTCCTCTCTTTGAATGTAAGATATTTCTTCCGTTTTAACATTCTTTACAAATTCCTGCACTTTTTTTATTTTGTTTTAATTTTCTTTTCTTATAGCGTTCTATACTCTGATTATTCATACTCTAAGTTAGTATGCTCTAAGCTTGCAGCATTAGCCTGATCTTGCTTATCAGAACGCTACGGAATGGTATCAAGATAATGGCGTCCAACCTTTATCTTAAGGCGTGAATATTATTCGAGACTAACTAAAGAATTGTGTCTACCTCATATATATTCAGATGTGTGAACAATTTTTTATTTTTCATAGTCTTTTTGACCTTATCATTATTTACATTTAATAATTATAATATTTAAAATATAAAAGCTATAAGATTTGTTAAAACAAAAATTACTTTATTAATATGAAAATATTGTTAAATTACACTATTACACTCTTACTATTGAGCATAATCTTAAAAAATACGAGGTTATATATTACATAAATAAGTTCACGAAAATTTAAACAAAGTTCGTGAAATCAAATAAAAAAACACAAGCACGTAAAATAATTCTTTTACTCAAGAATCTGGATCAATCTTAAGCTCCTCCAACGTTATCATAATCAACGTTGTAATCACATCCATCAGAGGAGGACAACATGCTATTAGTACGTGAATGTGAGGCTGAGCCCTTCATATACTCCCTTATGCCATGCAACTCTTCTTCTTGTGCAGCGACTCTATTCAAGATGGCATCATTCTCATCCTTGAACATACTCAATAGTTGCGTCACCCAATGAGGTATCTCACTCTCAATCAGAGTGGTTTTAATGGGTTGTGGAGTGTCCCTATTTCTCTTTTCCATTGAGAGATAATGGAACTTAAAGAAATCCTTGTCAAACATTTGACTTGACTCCGTAATTTTATCATTTCGACTTAACTCCCGCATCTAAATAAAGTTTAGTTATAAAAGCCGAAAATTTCAATTTGGACTTGCTCTCATTAGCACATTTATCAGTGAGTTCAAAGATATAGTTTCTAACATTAAAGGGCTTCCTTTCCCAAATAACATAAAGCAATTTTTCAGTGGCAAAATTGACATCAGAGATGTTGGACACCAGGTGAATATTTTGACAAACAAACTTATTCAACAAGCGGTATAATGTAGTACATTTGGCATGAGGAACAAAATTAGTGCCTTCACTCCATTGAAATTTACCCCTAGTTAAAGTAAGAGAAATTTCTTACCTAGTAACTTAGATAGGATCTAAGCAACAATCTCCATAGATAATCCATAAAATGAGTTAATAATTTTACCACTTATTAAAATCCTAGCTCCTCTAACTAGAACACCTAGATTATCCTTAAATTGATCACTATCCAAATTGGCATAAAATTCCCTCACTAAGTTTTCATAAACATTATAGGGTTTCTCAACAAACATCTTCCAACCTCTCTCTAGCATGAAATTATAAACGTCATTAATTCTAATAGATCTAAAATCGACTCTTTTCTCATAAATAATAGTTCTAGAGAGGTTATGATCATACCTATCCTCACACTCTTGGTAGAGGAACTTAGGAAATTGGAAGATTATCTTCTTGTAGCTTTCTTTCCTTTGGAAACTACTTGTTTCCCTTTGCTAGACATAATACCTATCTCACACAAACAATCAAAAAACAAAAGAGAATAAAAGATGAAGTGTGTATAAAGAAAATAATTTCAAGAGAGGATGGTGTCTCTTGAAAGTATTGCTCTTAGAAAAGTATGAAAAGTATGAGCCATTAGGGTTGAGTTCCCTTTAAATAGAAGGAGACGTGCACATGGGAGAATAAAACAAAAGTTAGGAGACAAAATACCAAGATTGCCCTTAATGAAAGGCAAAACCTAAGCTTGCATCAAGTGCGCACGCCTTGGGCGCCCAGCCATGCCTTTAGCATGAGCTCGCTGCCCAGGCATCCACGCCTGAGGTACACAGCCACGCATCTGGCATGAGCTTGCTGCGCGACCACTCTTGTTTCTCCAAATTTCGCACTTCTTCGCGTCTTTCACTCCTCGTTCGTCCTCGATGCTTCATCCATGAGTTTTTTCCACCTAAAACTCAAAAAAAAAAAAACAACCAAGAAACATATCCAAACAAGATTAAATGAGTCACAATGAAAATCAACATGTAAGGTCTACAACCGAAAAATTCTTTTGAAAATTTCAATCGTATTCCTTCGAAATTGACTTGCTCAATAATGCTCTTAAAAATAGTTTCTTCAGAAATTTCAAAATAGATATGAGCATGTTTGAATCAAAATGTGTGCTTATTTTCACGAATGCATATGTTGTCTCAAGATTGCACTAATTTCACTAAATCTTTGCCAAAGTGTGTGTGAGACATTGCTTAAAAATATATATATATATATATATATCTAATGCTTGCTTCTCAAACTTGAACAACACTCCAATGCAATTTTGTTAGAAGCTTTCTACAAGAATTCAAACCGACTATCATCCTTGATGTCATTTAAATAAAATAGACTCATACAAATAATGGTGTGTGCAAGTGTACTTCATAAAAGTATATTTTCGATTTTCACTCTTCCCAACTTCTCCATGTATTTTTAGCATTATGCATTGGCATGTTTTCTATTTTTATTGCTCTTTTCTCAACACCTTATTATTTTATTCATTGTGCATGTTATCTGTTTTTCATGCTCTTTTTCATTGTGTAACTCTCATTATGGCTTTCACTCAATATTACAAGTGTAGCCCTTTCCTATATTGGGCAGCTGCACAGCTTATAACTGTAGCCCTTTACAACAAAGATGCTCAAGAGATCTACGGGTGCAGAAATAAGATGGATACTGACCATTAATCATTCTTTGTATACTAGCTTCAGGCATTATCACACATTCACATCATTCAAGAAATCGGTCCAATCATTTAACATACATATATAAATAAGGCAATGTAACACACAATCATTTTAGCAAATCGTTTGTGAATTACATGAAATCAAAACACAACATATTTACTCATTATAATCAAACAATATATCTCAACAAACACGGTAAAGATGGAACCGATTCATGAACGATTAGATCGGGTAGAAAATACACGTGTGAAACAGCCACCACCCGTTCCCCAAGCACGTAGGAGAGAGAGAGTTCCGGTTAGAGAAGAAGTTCATGATTACTCCAGGGGATGATAATGACATAGAGGAGGATGATCGCATGTCCAGTGTGGGTGCGGGGAGATTTAGGCGTGGAATGGGAGGTAGAGGAGTTAGGTATGAGAATAGAGACGATAGGTATGGGAATAGAGAAGATAAGTATGTAGAGAGGGTTGATAATAATTTAGGTAGTATAAAGGTAAAGATTCCAACCTTCCAAGGTAAAACTGATCCTGAAACTTATTTGGAGTGGGAAAAAAGAATAGAGCTGGTATTTGACTGCCATGAATATTCTGAATTGAAGAAGGTGAAATTGGCAGCCATAGAATTCACCGATTATGCTATTGTTTGGTGGGATCAACTGATTGTGAGTAGGAGACGAAATGGAGAAAGACTTATCGAGACATGGGAGGAGATGAAGACTGTTATGAGGAGGACATTCATTCCAAGTCACTATTATAGGGTTTGTTTCAAAAATTGCAAACTCTTACTCAGGGGTCTAAGTGTGTTGAAGACTACTACAAAGAGATAGAGATAACCATGATTCGAGCTGATATACAGGAGGACCGAGAGGCGACTATGGCTAGGTTTCTCAATGGACTACACCGAGACATTGCAAATGTAGTAGAGTTGCAGCATTATGTTGAATTGACTGACATGGTACACATGGCCATTAAAGTGGAACAACAATTAAAGAGGAAGGGTTTCACACGGGTTGGGCAAAATTCGGGTTCTTTATCCTCATGGAAACCGAATTAGAGCAAGAGGGAGGACTAGCCTAGTTTCAAGGCCAAGGCCGAACCTTCCAAAGATCATAAGGCCGGAGGCACAATAAACCAAGGTAAACCAGATTCTCAACCTACTAGAAATCATGACATTAAGTGCTTTAAGTGTTTGGGAGCAGGTCATATTGCATCACAATGCCCAAACAAGAGAGTAATGGTTTTGAAGGATGATGATGGTATCGAATCAGAGGGTGAATCTGATGGTGAGTCAATGCCACCTTTGGAGGATGCCGGTGACTTTGAATATCCGGTGGGTGGAGAGCTTTTGGTTGCAAGGCGAGCTCTTAGTGCTCAAGTAAAGGAAGATGATAAGGTACAACGTGAAAACATTTTTCACACCCGCTGCCATTTTAATGACAAGGTATGTAGTATGATTATTGATAGGGGGGTTGTACTAATGTGGCGAGCACTACTTTGGTAAAAAAATTGAATTTGAAAACTTTGAAACACCCAAAACCTTATAAGCTACAATGGTTGAATGATAGTGGGGAAGTTAGGGTGAATAAACAGGTGTTGGTGTCATTTTCAATTGGCAAATACAAAGATGAAGTTGTTTGTGACGTGGTACCAATGAATGCGGGTCATATCCTTTTGGGAAGACCATGGCAGTTTGATAGGCATGTGACTCATGATGGATACACTAATAGATACTCATTTGTACTCCATAAAAGGCCAATCACTCTTGTACCTTTAACCCCAAGACAAGTATATGAAGATCAAGTGAGGTTAAAAGATGAGAGGGATGTTAAAAAGGAGAATGAGAGTTCAAAAGAAAAAGAGGTTGATGAGAAAAAAAGAGAGACAAAACAAGTGAGCTTTTATGCAAGAGACAGTGAGATCAAAAGAGCCTTGTTTTCAAATCAGCCAATGATTGTACTTTTGTACAAAGAGGCTTGTTTTAGTACTAATGAAATTAACTCTTCTTTGCCTAGTGTTGTTGTTTCACTTTTGCAGGACTTTGATGAAGTGTTTCCCGAAGAGATGCCTATTGGTTTACCACCAATAAGGGGGATTGAACACCAAATTGACTTTGTACCCGAAGCACCAATTCCAAATAGACCCGCATACTGAAGTAATCCCGAGGAGACAAAGGAACTTCAAAGGCAGGTTGATGAGCTCATGGAGAAGGGGTATGTTCGTGAGAGTATGAGTCCTTGTACGGTTCCTGTATTGCTTGTGCCTAAGAAGGATGGAACATGGAGGATGTGTGTTGATTGTCGTGCCATCAACAATATCACTGTAAAGTATCGACATCCTATTCCTAGATTAGATGATATGCTTGATGAATTGCATGGTTCTATTGTTTTTACTAAAATTGATCTTAAAAGTGGATATCATCAAATTAGGATGAAAGAAGGTGATGAGTGGAAAACTGCTTTCAAAACAAAATATGGGTTATATGAGTGGTTAGTTATGCCTTTTGGGTTAACTAATGCACCAAGTACTTTCATGAGATTAATGAACCATGTTTTGCGTGCTTTTATTGGAAGATTTGTGGTTGTTTACTTTGATGACATTCTGATTTATAGCAAAAACTTGGATGAGCATGTTGAACATTTAAAACTTGTTTTAGGTGTTTTAAGAACCGAAAAGTTGTTTGCTAATTTTAAAAAGTGTACCTTTTGCACGGATAAGTTGGTATTTTTGGGTTTTGTTGTTAGTGCTAAAAGAATTGGGGTTGATGAAGAAAAGGTTAAGGTAATTAAGGAGTGGCCGAAACCTACAAGTGTGGGACAAGTGAGAAGTTTTCATAGGTTGGCTATTTTCTATAGGAGGTTTATGAAAGACTTTAGTAGTCTAGCTGCACCTTTAACTGAAGTTATCAAAAAGAATGTGGGTTTTAAGTGGGGTAATGAACAAGAAAAGACATTTAACTTGATTAAGGAAAAATTAACTAATGCACCTTTGCTTGCTTTGCCTGACTTTGCTAAAGCTTTTAAGATTGAGTGTGATGCTTCAGAAATAGGTATAGGAGCTGTTCTAATGCAAGAAGGATGTCCCATTGCATATTTTAGTGAGAAAATAAGTGGAGCAACCTTGAATTATCCTACTTATGATAAGGAGATGTATGCTTTGGTTAGGGCATTGGAAACTTGGCAACACTACCTTTGGCCGAAAGAATTTGTGATTCACACGGATCATGAGTCCTTGAAGCATTTAAAGGGGCAGCACAAGCTAAATAAGCGTCATGCCAAGTGGGTGGAGTTCATAGAAACATTTCCATACGTGATCAAGTACAAAAACGGTAAGGAAAACGTAGTCACTGATGCTCTATCTAGAAGGTACGTTTTACTTTCTACTTTGGATGCTAGATTGTTTGGTTTTGACTACATTAAAGAATTGTATGTGGAAGATGCTGATTTTGGCAATGTATTCAATGCATGTGAAAAGGTTGCATTTGGCAAGTTTTATAGGCATGATGGATTTTTGTTTAGAGAAACTAAATTATGTGTGCCTAAGAGTTCTTTGCGTGAATTGCTTGTGAGGGAAGCTCATGGGGGCAGTTTGATGGGGCGGTTTGTTATAGCTAAGACACTAGATGTTTTGCATGAACACTTCTTTTGGCCTCATATGAAATGTGATGTAGAAAGAATTTGTGAGAAATGCATTACGTGTAGACAAGCTAAGTCTAGGGTTAAGCCTCATGGTTTGTATACTCCTTTACCTATACCTAGTGGACCTTGGATTGATATTTTTATGGATTTTGTGCTGGGTTTGCCTAGGTCAAAGAGGGGTAGGGATTCTATATATGTGGTTGTTGATAGATTTTCTAAAATGGCACATTTCATTCCTTGTCATAAAACTGATGATGCATCACATATTGCTGATTTGTTTTTCAAAAAAATTGTTAGATTGCACGGCATGCCTAAAACCATTGTTTCGGATAGAGATGCTAAATTCTTAAGCTACTTTTGGAAAACTTTATGGGGCAAGTTAGGAACTAAACTTTTGTTTTCTACTACTTGTCATCCACAAACTGATGGTCAAACTGAAGTAGTTAATAGGACTTTATCTGCCTTGTTGCGTGCTATAATACAAAAGAACTTGAAAACATGGGAAGATTGTTTGCCGCATGTAGAGTTTGCTTATAATAGGAGTGTGCATTCTGCAACTCATTTTTCGCCTTTTGAAATTGTGTATGGTTTTAACCCATTGACTCCTTTGGATTTACTTCCTTTACCTGTGACTGAGCATGTTAACTTGGATGGAAAGAAAAAAGCAGGGTTTGTTAAGCAAATCCATGAAAAGACTAGGTAAAACATCGAGAGGAGAACTGAGCAATATGCCAACCAAGCTAATAAAGGGCGCAAGAAAGTTGTGTTTGAACCCGGTGATTGGGTGTGGTTGCATATGAGGAAGGAACGGTTTCCAGTCCAGAGGCGTTCTAAACTACTTCCAAGGGGAGATGGCCCATTTCAAGTGATTGAAAGGATCAATGACAATGCCTACAAGTTAGATCTTCCAGCTGAGTATAATGTTAGTGCAAGCTTCAATGTTTCTAATTTGTCTCCTTTTGATGTAGGTGACGATTTGAGGACAAATCCTTTTCAAGGGGGAGGGAATGATGAGAATAAAGGAGCTGCACCAAGGGATCCATTGCATGTTCCGGTTGGGGGGCAAGGGCTAAGAGATTCAAAGAAGCACTCAATGGTCTAATTCAAGACACATGGGCTGATTCTGAATTATTAAAGCCCAAGATGAACCCACGTGAAGACCAAGGCTTGATTAACATCATCAAGGCAATTGAGTGGGCCAAATAAGAGAAGGCTTGGGAGTGTGGCACAATTTCTGTTTGGGCTTGATTTAATAGTTGCTTGTTTTAGTTTGTCCATTTGCAAGGCAATTATGGCCATTCTAGTTTTCTGTTTGTAAGTCCTTAATGGCTATCTTGTTTCCTTTCCTTTGTTTTAGGGTTTCATTATATAAGGATATTGATGGATGTAAGAAGGGTACTTTTGATTTTGAATGCAAATTGATAGAGTTTTCTCTTTGTTCTTTGAGAACTAATTGGAACTTATCAGAATTCTCTGTGGCGTTCCTCCTTGACTTATCAATCGAGTATTTCAACCTTGATTGTGGCGTCCTTCTTTGTACCAAGCTTCACATCTCGATATAGGTGTTGGGTCGCGGTTTCCATCCGAACCAGAGGTTAGAACGAACTTCGGCATCAATATTGAAACAATCGACGAGGTTCATATCAAAGATGGTAATGATGGCCAAGGTTAAGATCTCCTGCCTTACTGGATCTGGAGGATCTTTCCCAGAAGTGATGGTCAAACTAAGGTCTCATGTTTGGCTGGGTGCGGCGAACCTTTTCTTCCTCCTCTAAGACTTGCCGCCTTTCAATATTTGTGGACACCCTTTTTCAGCAGGTTCTTGGTGTATTACGATCTCCCCACCTTGTTGATGCGGCTATAGTGAGGTTGCAGACCTTCAACGACTTTCTCACCTTTACGGTTCTTCCTTTTTGAGCGAGCTCGTTCCTCTTAGTCGATGCGGGTTTCACATATATCGATCTCCTCATTCTGACTGCCATATGCCACTGTAAGTTTGAATTTGTTATGAGGCAGAAGACTGATAGTAGGTTCAACTTCCTACACGCAAGCGAGCTTCTCTAAACATCCTGAAATGCCTGGTAGATAGGGATGCTAGGCATCCTGAAATGCTCAGGGAGCGGCTCATTGTCGATCTCCCAGCTAAAAGTACTTCTTTCTACGTACCTGTCAATGGGCTCAGTGCCTCCTCGCTGCTGCTCCAGAATATCTAGCCGTCGTAGAAGAGCTTGGTACCCTGGATCTTGAGAGGTCCTCATTGATGCGCTGGAGGTGGCGCTGCTCTCCCAGTGGGGGTGGTTCAGCCGGTTGGGCGACCTTCGTGCCTGCTCGTTGGACGGCCTTCTTTCGTCAAGTTACGGTGCTAGGTTGTGCGCCTGCAGGTGCTGTCTATACTGTAAGGAGGTTTTATGTACGGGGGCACTGTGCCGGTTCCTGTTAAGTTCTACGTACCTTTCCCCATTTGCATTCAAGTGCACTAAGAGGCCGTGGTGAGGAGGTTCTGCTCTCAGCTCGTCGCGTCCTGTCCTCACATGTCTGGCCGCGTTAGTTTAATGGAAAGAGATCCCACCTCATGGGGCGTTGTCCCGTGGTAGGTTTTGCCCATGGGGTTGAAAGACAGGGCAGTTTAGGTCATTCCTCGTGGCATGCGGTGGGGAGGTGCTTTCCATTATCTGCTCGTGGAGCGGATGGTTCTATAGCTGGAGGTGGTATCCGCAGGTCATATCCGCAACCATCCTTTCCAGCTCCACCTGTCTTTCTGCCATTTTAGCGAGGTCGTGGCGATAGGAAGAACCTATCTGCTCATGGCTGCGTGGCTCTGCTCGTGGAGGGAGCTGATGCACCAGTGGGTTCATGACGGGTGGTTGGGCTGTCGGTACGACTAGTGTCGCATTTGTCGCAACCTATGCGATTGACACCACTATTGTGTCGGGTGCCGCCGGTGTGGTCGGTATAACCAACGGGACCGGAGGTTGATGGGAATCCTCCGTAGGGCTTTCGACGGAGGGCACGTCTCTGCTTCGTAGTGTCCTAGAGCGAGTACCTACGCCTTTCGCCATTGGTGCAATCTGTAATTTTTGCCTGTAAAATTAATGTTAGAAAACTGAACAAGCAGTCTGTTTCTTACTGGGGGTAGAGGTTTGAATCCTCTTCGGGCCCTTCTGCCAGTGCCAAACTGTTGAAATGCGAATCTGGTCAACATAGTAAATCGATGAATACTTGATATTTGGAGGATCTGAGTGAAAAGAGATAATAAGAGAAGGATTTTTAAAGTGGTTCGGCTTCAAAGAATTCCTACATCCACTATTCTTTGTATTAAGTCGAGGTCGCTATGTGATTCTGCAGAGCTTGCTTATGCTTATGTTTTTTGAAAAAATTGGTAACCTTTATAACAGGGGCATCCCTTCCCTTTTATAGTGTGAAGGGGTGGGAGTCATCCTATTTTACATGGAATATAATTACATGTTTTAAGGGAGAAAATCTATCCCTTAATAGTCGTGGTTTAATATAAATGTGATAGCTGATTGTGAGGAATTTAAGGTTAATTGGAAGTCTAATTAGTTGACCAAGAATGATTCCTATATTCTTGGGATCCTTCCTTAAATTGGGGCTTCATGCTGCGTTATCCTGCGATCTACGGGCTTCATGGTCAGTGAGCTGCGGGTTATCTTCTTGGTGGACCATTGGCTCTGCAAGGTGTTATACTTCGAGTCTTTTACTGTTTCCTCACGGTTTATTGGGCTTTGAGGCCCCTTTAGTCTTGCAGTAGATCCTTAGCCCTTCATGCGTGTTGGGCCTTCCTTGAAGTTTTCAGTACCTTGGGCCTATTTGGGCCTGGTGTAATTTTACACATAACAGTAGTCATCACATCCATCAAAGGAGGTATCTCACTCTCATCCCATTTTCGGCTTTTCTAGCTGCATCTGACTTCACTTTGCACCAAGCGAACTCTAAGCAACTGGTCTTATATTTTTTCGTTCTTTATGCTGTTAGAAAGATATGGGTGTCTAGTTTAATTTCAAAACAAAACAAAATTTGGATGTATAGATAAAAGGTTATGGCCGCTCAAACCATCCAAAGGTCAGTTTTTCGAAAAAACAAAATATTTGAAATTAAATTCCAAAACTAGACAAAACAAAACAAATAAGACTCAACACTTATAAAACATTAAAACCAATATGTTAGCACTCAAATGCAAATACATGAAGATGTTATAAGTGTGTCTGTGAATCTTGTCTGATCTCAAGAATGAAAGAGTATCATTTCTTCGAAACTTACCTTAAAGCACATTCTTGAGTCTTCTCAGAAGCGCTCCGTCTTTGCTTGATTTCTACGAATCTTCATTACGCTAAGCTCATGCTCTAACAAAGCTAACTAAGAATTACATAAAAATGCGTTTTGCTCATAGAATCACAGCCAACAAAATAATAACCTTACAATCTCCCCTTTTGATTTGACACGCTCACAACGTGTGGGATAAATCCCAAGTGCAGGATGTGTCGAAGTAATAAATTCCCCTTAGTACGGGGTCGAGTCCACAAGGAAGTGGTGGTATACTAAATCTTAAACTAAAGATACTAAATACAGCGGAAAAGTAAATCAAAGTTGTTTGTTGTTTCAAATTGCAAAGGAATAAAAGAAATTAAAATTAAATCGAAAACTAGGCTATGGTTGACATTGATGAAAAGAGTGAAGACTTGTTGAATGAGATCATGTGCAATGGGCAATTAATTCAAATGATGAATGATTCTCATGGACAAGTTTTTCAAAATAAGGTGGCTAGTATTGACCTTAATAGCCAAAATTGTCCAAGGAAGGTGGTTGGTGATGACTTTCCTTCACTAAATAATACTAGTCAGCAAGGAATGGGGGTAATAGAGTCAAACTTTGGTGCTTTGGGCTCAATTTCGGGTATTGGAGCTAATGGGACTGATTCCACAAAATTAGATGGGCCAAGGATTAATGTTATTGAATCACCATCGAATTATGGTGGATTTGGGCTTGCAAGAGATGATCATAGAAAGGAAAAGTTTGGTAACTTGCATTTTGGGTCTGATGTGGGCGTAATTGGACCGAAATCGAGTGCTTTGGGTTCAATTTCGGGTCTTGGTAGCTTTCGACAAGGAGGGGCTGATCTTGGACCATTTTCAATACCTTCTTCCATGCATGATCAAGGGCTGAAACCATCTTATGCTAAGGCTGTCCAGAATTCTTCTCCTATTGCTTGTGAGGTACGATCTTCTACCTTTGAATCCTTACAATATTTTAAACCAACTGAAGAAAATGGAAGAATTAAAGTTAGCCCTCCTGTTGAGGTAGCTATTGAGGGAAGTGAAGAATGGAGAACTTCCTTGATAGGGTACTTTGTGGATAAGAGAATTCCTTTCCCCGTAGTGAATTTAGTAGTTCATAAAATTTGGGGTAGGTTTGGCCTTAAAGAAGTTTTATCTTCGGAACAAGGGTTCTTTATTTTCAAGTTTGATAGTCTTGACCATGCTTGTGAAGTTCTTAAAAAAGGTCCATGGCATATAGTGAATAAATTGCTTGTTCTTAAACGGTGGCAGCCTAGTTTATCCTTGTCTAAAGATGAGTTACGCAATATTCCTATATGGGTTAAACTTTACAATCTTCCGTTTGAATATTGGACTTCTAAGGGCCTGAGTTTTGTAGTTAGTGCTTTGGGCATTCCATTGCATGCCGATCACATTACATTAGCTAGGAAACGTCTTAGCTTTGCTCGTGTGTGTGTTGAGATTGATGCTTCGAAGGATGTCATTAATGAGTTTGATATTCAATGTGCTAATGGGGAGTGGAAAACTATTTATGCTGTTTATGAGTGGCTTCCTTCTAGGTGTAATATTTGTAAGGTGTTTGGGCATGCGCCGGGTATATGTAAACAAAGCGTTCAAGATTTGGGTGACAATGTGAATATGGTTACCGGAAATGGAGGGGTTGATGTTCATGATATGAAGAAGAGGCACGAAGACTCGTTGGGGCCTAAACGACCGGTTTGGGTTGAGGTTAAAAAAAAGAACAAGGGTGGAGAATTATCTACTATGGGGAATAGTGCTAGTGTTCCGCTTGTGGAAAATATTGATAATCATCTTAATTTAGTACCAATGGAGGGCAATGACCATACTCTGAATTTGGAAGTAATGGAAGAGGGTAATCCTTTAGCAATTTTGGACACTGTTTGTGATGCAGGGGCTGTTCTTTGTAAGGATGGGGCTAATGGTTATGTTGATGACAAGGATGCTCTTTGTGATGATGGGGGTACTATTTGTGGTAATGATGAGGCTGGTCATGGTGAGGATGGTAGTGATTCTAGCCCTCCTCGTAACGCTTTGGCTTCAAAAGTTAAGGATTCTCTGGAAAAGAAAAAGAAGAAGAAAGGTTCCAGTAGTAAGGGTAAGAAGAATAAGAAGCACTCCTCCCCTAAGGGGGGTAAGTGGAGATAGATTTGTGGGGGTTTCTTCTTATCTTTGTATATTTATTATGATTTTTGGGTGCTGGAATATTAGGGGTCTTAATGACCCTTTGAAGCAAAGAGAGGTTCGCAATTTGATTAAAGATGAGAAATTGTCTTTGTGTGGTTTAGTGGAAACGAAAGTTCTGGAGAAAAATAAAGATGTTATTCTTAAGACCATTGACCGGTCTTGGAAGGTGGAGTGCAATTATAATTTTTCCTCTTTGGGGAGGATTTGGGTTTGTTGGAATCCGTTCGATGTTACTGTTTTGGTTGTCGGATCTTCTGAACAAGTTATCCATTGTAGAGTTTCTTCTGTTGATTCTACTTGGGAGTGTATGATTTTGATTGTGTACGGTGATAATTGTAATGTTCGTAGGGAGGCGTTGTGGGCTGATTTAGTGGCGCGCGGAGTGGAATGGGAGAATAATGCTTGGATTGTGATGGGTGACTTTAATGCTATTAAGTCTTCGGTTGAGAGTGTTGGAGGCTCCAATTCTTGGCCTAATTGGAAAGATGACTTTTCTAATTGTTTAGCTGAGTCTGGGTTGGATGATCTGCGATTTAATGGGTGCTTCTATACTTGGTCTAATCATCGTACGGTTGATCCTATTCTTCGAAAGTTAGATCGAGCTTTGGTCAACTTGAATTGGGATATTTCCTTTCAAGGTTCAGAGGCACATTTTCTTCCTTCTAGTGTTTCTGATCACTCTCCTATGATTGTTAAGATTGTGGATCTCCCTCGGCGACGGGTTCCTTTTAAGTTTTTTTGATTTCTGGGCGGATTATCCAGAATTTTTATCCTTGGTGGATCGGGTTTGGGCGGACAGGGTGGATGGGTCTCCTATGTTTCAGCTATGTAAGAAGCTAAAAAGATTGAAAGTAGAGCTTAAGAAACTTAATAGGGAGTGTTATTCTGACTTGTCTTCTAGGGTGCAGCAAGCTAAACATGATTTAGAGTCTGTGCAATGGGATATTCAGAGGCAGCCTACGAACGCTTCTTTACATGAGGACTTGAGTAGAGATGAGGAGAGTGTTTTGAGACAAAAGTCCCGGGTTCAGTGGATTAATTTGGGAGATAGGAATTCTAAGTTCTTTTTTCGATCGATGAGACAAAGATGTAGTAGGAGTAAGGTATTACCTCTTACCGATGAGCATGGTAATCGTGTGGAGGAGCCTAGTGAAGTTAAATCAACGGTGGTGAACTTCTTTGAGACACTTCTGAGACAGCCTGCTGGATGCCCTAGGATTGACCTTGATTTAGTGAGGCGGGCTCTCCCGAAGCGTATTTTTGGTGATCAGTGTGCTACCTTGGGTAGAGAGGTTAGTGATGTTGAAATTAAGGCAGTTTTGTTCTCTTTAAAAGATAATAAAGCTCCTGGTCCGGATGGGTATAATGCTACATTCTTCAAGAAAGCTTGGTCTGTTGTTGGTGATGATTTTCTTCGTGCTATTCGTTTGTTTATTAGCTCCGGGAGATTGCTCAAGCAAGTGAATGCTACTGTGGTTGCTCTTATTCCTAAGGTTCCTAATCCTTCTACGGTTGGGGATTTTAGGCCTATTTCGTGTTGTAACACTATCTACAAATGCATTGCCAAAATTATTGCGAATCGTGTTCAGATGGTACTGCCTGATGTTGTTAGTCCTTTTCAGTCCGCCTTCGTTGCTGGTAGGAGGATTAGTGATAATATATTACTGTCGCAGGAATTGTTAAGGAACAATCATCGTGATGGGGGTCATCCTAGGTGTGCGCTGAAGGTAGATTTAATGAAAGCCTATGATTCTGTGCGGTGGGATTTCTTAGTGGCTATTTTACAGATTTTAGGCTTCCCGGAGCATATGATAGCTTGGATTTCTGAGTGCATTTCTACTCCCCGTTTCTCTATTTCTATCAATGGCGAGTTGAATGGTTTATTTACTAGTAGCCGAGGTTTGAGGCAGGGGGATCCTATGTCCCCTTATTTATTTGTGCTGGCTATAGAGGTCTTCTCGGGGTTGATGCGTATTATGGAGCAGGAGAGTCAGTTTGCGTACCATTGGCGGTGTGGGAAGATTGGTATTTCGCATTTATGCTTTGCGGATGATCTTATGGTTTTCTGTAGGGCAGAGAGGGAGTCAGTTGCTGCGGTTAATGTTGTCCTTGGTCAGTTCCAAGCTCTTTCTGGGTTGATTCCTAATCCTAGCAAGAGCAATCTTTTTGTGGCTGGTGTGTCTTCTGACATTAAGCAAAAGTTGCTTGGGATTCTTGGTTTTCAGGAAGGGGTATTACCTGTTAGATATCTTGGGGTTCCTTTGATTTCTACTAAGCTTATGGCAGTGGATTGTAGGGTTCTTATTGATAGGATTGTAGCGAGAGTTAAGAGTTGGACTAGTAGGGTTCTTTCTTTTGCAGGGAGGCTTCAGCTCATTCAATCTGTATTGTTCTCTATCCAGGTGTATTGGTCCTCCATTTTTATCTTGCCTAAGTCAGTGGTGATTAAGGTTGAAACTATTTTGCGTAGTTTTCTTTGGAAGGGTTCAGATTTAGGTAAAGGTGGGGCAAAGGTTGCATGGTCTTCGGTGTGTTTACCAAAGGAAGAGGGTGGGCTCGGTATTAAGAGCGTTGAGTGTTGGAATAAAGCTGCCATAAGTAAGCATTTGTGGGCTGTCTGTAGCAATTTGAGGTCTTCTGTCTGGGTCTCGTGGGTTAGATCTACTCTCCTTAAGGGAAAGAATGTGTGGGAGGTTAGGTGCCCTGGGGATTGCTCGTGGAGTTGGAGGAAAATTCTGAGACTTCGGTGTCTTGTGCGGCGGTTGATGCAGTTTCGGGTGGGTAATGGGAAGGATATTTCCCTTTGGTTTGATTATTGGCATCCGCTAGGTCCTTTGGTGGAGGTGTTTGGGCGTCGGATTATTTATGATTCTCGTTTTGGTCTTCATGCTAGGGTGGCGGATGTTATTCAAGGGAGGGATTGGGCTTGGCCTCGTTCTCTGACCGGGAATTGGATGGACATTATCAGTGGTACCCCTGATTCCTTCAGGCCTAATAACTCTCAAGCTGATACTTTGTGTTGGGTTGAGGACTCTCGGGGGGCTTTCTCTATTAGTAATGCTTGGGAGGCTCTTCAGTCCCGGCAGCCAGCGGTGGATTGGTTTAGGTCCGTTTGGCATTCTAAATCAATTCCTAGACATGCTTTCATCTTCTGGCTGGCCATTAGGGGTGCTCTTTCTACTCAGGATAAGCTTCTTGTTTATGGCTTGATTCCGGCTATTCATTGTGTGTTTTGTGGAGGGAGTTGTGAGGATGTCCCTCATCTCTTTTTTGATTGTTCTTATTCTTGTGAGGTTTGGTTTGCTCTTTTAAGGAAGTGCAGATTATCTCTTCGTGCTCGGAGCTGGGAGGCTACTATTCTTTGGTCTTGCCATTTCCGCGGTCGGCATCTTCGTGGGTGGGTGGTGCGTATTATGCTTGCGGCTGCTGTCTATGCTATTTGGCGCGAGCGGAATGCTAGGATGCATGGCGAGTTACCTAAACCTGTTTCCGTGGTTGTTCGTTCCATTGTTAAAGATGTTTGTATGCGTCTTAATTCCTTATCTGGTGTGGTGCCTTCTCCTACTAATAGGTGGCTCCACCAGTCTTGGGGTTTATCTGATTCTATTTTTTTATAATTCGTTTGTTTTGCCTTTTAGGGGGTTTGTCCCTTTTGCTGTCGATTTGATGGTTTCTTTTAGCTGCACCCTATAACAGGGTTTGTGCTTAGCTTTTATTGCTTTGCTGTTTTTTGAGTTTCGGTTGGTAGGGGGCCTGTCCCTTGTTTGACCTTGTGATCTTCTCGCTAGGGTATGCCCCTTTACTTTTGTTTTGTCTCTTTGGTTAATATACTTACATTATCCACACAAAAAAACGCTAGGTGGTCAAATGGATCCAATCATGAACGAGGTCAAATGGTTCCAATCATGAACGAGGGTATGATAATTGACTAAGTGAAGTGCTTATTGTCAAGACTAGATTATGATTAGCAAAGGCAAGCCATATTATATGGGTCTTGCAATGGTGTTGTAATTCCAATTAAATTCACCTATTGGTCCTAGAGTGAAAGTAATTGAAAACTCAATACTAATTCTAATCCCTAGATCAATTAAGTATTTTCATATCATAATTGAACTGACCATTGTTACTTAGAATCAAATTATAAACAATTGTGACCTAATGACCACCTAACTAAGATATTAGCTACCCATACAATCAATTGAACAATCAAAAGAAGAAAAGGAAGCAGTACAACCCATTCTCGAAGATCAATGGTGAGAAATCTCACTTTGGTCCGGTTGGAACTTTGTCTCCTTCAATTCTTCATTTCCTCTGATGAACGATCGATCAAATCCAAGTATCTAACTTCAATATGGTGTGGAATGGTCTTTGTAGAGTGTTTGGATGGTGAAAATTGACCTAGAACTCCTTTGGTCGCAGCTTCGACAAACTAGAAACGAAACCCTTTTTCTTCTTCTTCTTTTCCTTTTATAGCCTGTAGAAATTATGGCTGCCACACCGCCTCCGCGACCGCATGGTGACCCTAAGTCGTGATGCTCTGGTCACGGTACGCACTGGATAAAAATAGGAATTCCATCGCGAGCATATACTGCGACCCTCAGTCGTAATGACTGGGTCGCGGTACTCATTGCCCAAAAATGGCACTTTCATTGCGACGCTTGTGGCGCGACCCCTGGTCGCGGAGCTCACTGGTGAAAAATGCCACTTTCTTTCACTTTGTAATTTCTTCCCTAATAATCACCTAAGGCCTGCACAAGTTCAAAACACACATTAAACATACCAATTTACTTGAAAACATGGTCAAAACACATGCTTAAAGAGTAGTAAAAACATAACATATATAGCCCTATCAAATACCCCAAAACCTATCTTTTGCTTGTCCTCTGATCGGTCGTCAATTGTTGCATTTTTATAACCCTTGAACCATGTCTTTTGATCGTGTTTTCAAGTATATTTGGTGATTTTTATGTGTTTTGTAAGCTTGTGCAGGTTCTAGGTGGTTTCTGCGAATTTAAGCAAAGATGGGACAATTCGAGCCAAAACTATGCATTTTAGGCACAAGGGGGCCGCGCGACCTGGTCGCCGCGACCAGGGGTCGTGTGGCCTTGCTTGCGCGGAGAGTGCTGCACCAAACTAGTATCCATGTTCGTGCATGAAGATGATGCAACAAACCAAAGAGCAACACGAGGGAGACTGCGACCAAGACCAGCTCGCATGGGCGCTCATGCGAAACTAGCAAACTGCGGCCATAGTGCAATTTTCATTTCTTTTCACCCACCAAAACACAACTCATCAAGTAGTCTCAGTCGGAACAAAGCGGATTTCGATTCTCAACACCTTCGAATGGGTTGTTTCAATCCCTTATCTTTTCTTTATGTTTAATTATTTGTATGAGTGAATAGTCTTGTTGTTAGATGGTCATAGGACCGTGAACGGATTTTGATATTTTGACTACGAAAATATTTTGCTAATTTATTTCATGATTGGACTTTGAGTATTATTTTATATTATAGATTGTGATTTATTCTTGTGTCTATGCATAAACGAAAGTAACTTGCAAGTGTCTTGATTAATAGCAATTGGATAACATTGTGATTTGTATGAGAAATTGTTAGATTGCAATAGGGCTTAATTGACTCTAAAATCAATACTAGGTTAATTTTGATAAGAAATTACTCAATTGACCTAGGCATTAGATTAGCTATGGGTTTCCTTTTAAATGCACTCTAGGACCAATAGGTGCGTTCAATCGGAATTCCACACCATTGCGTAACCAATACAACGTGGTGTGCCCAGAGCTATACAAGTCTTATCTTGTTAATATAGTGCTTCTTAGTAGGCAATATTTATCCTTATCCGAGATTAGGACCGTGTGACCACCTAGCGTCTCCTTCCATCGAATTCGTCTCGTGTTACTTCTAGTTTTAGTAGTCTAAGGGCTCATTTGGGATAGCTTTTACTTTTGACTTTTGACACTAGAAGAAGAGAAATAGAAGCACTAACTTTTTAGTTACCATTTGGATAATATATTTCAAAATAGCTTTTGTATCAGAAGAGCTTTTAAACTTGTTTGGCTAAAATTTTAAAAATCTCTTCTAATTAAAATATGACCAGTATACCCTTGAGTTTAAATAATAGATACAAAATTATTGATATTTAATTTTTTTATTAATAGTAGCATTTTAATAAAGAATAAAACTTAAAAAATACTAAACAAATCAATCCTAATAAAAGTAAAATAGTAAAATGTATATATATATTTTTTAAGAAAAGTACTCATAAATATATTAATAAAAAAATAAATATACTTAAAAAGGACACAATTGGAATTTTTTTTTATTGATTGTTAAAAGGGTAAAATGGAAAATATAAAAATTCATTAAAATCATTTTTAGCTTCCTGCTTTTATGTGGAAGCTCTTTTAGGAGAAGCCATGAGAAGATGACTTCTCCTAAACGAGCTTATGGAAGTCATAAGCTCTTTTACAAATTAATCCAAACACATTTAAAAAATCATTTTTAGGGTCCAAAAGCCCAAAAGCTGCTTTTATAAGCTTAGCCAAACAAGCTCTAAATTAGTTAATCAAAAACCAGCACAATCATTGATTTATTTTATTGTCGTAGTTTATATCTCTAGTTTTTAGGATTAGTACCACCACTTCCTTATGGATTCGACTCCGTATTCATGGAAATTATTATTTCGACACATCCTGCACTTGGGATTTATCCCACGCGTTGTGAGCGTGTCAAGTTTTTAGCGCCGTTGCCGGGGAAGTGGTTTCGGTTGCTAGTTCTTAGAATTAGAGATTTTTCTTACTTAGGTTTTTCTTTATTTTCTGTTGTTTCGATTTTTGCAGTTTATTTAGTTTCTTGACTGTAATTTCTCTTTGTTTCTTTTTGTTTTTCTTTCGAGGTATTTGAGCACATCTGCATGCAGGGTCATCGTTCTCAAGAAGGAGAAATCTTACCTTTGAACGACCGGATCGACCGCATTAGGAGAGTCACGGACTCTACAGTTGAACCTCCACCTTCTACTTCAAGAGAGCAGTTTGAGGCTGCAATGGAGCATACAGAGGGGTTAGTATAGAGAGTCATGCGAGATTTTGCACTTCCAATCATCGAGACATCACCATCTTGCATCTTGCTAGACAACTTGTCCAAAAACTATGAGCTGAAGGATATACACTTCAACATGCTGCCGTCTTTCCACGGTACAGCACTATTCATTCATTTCCACTTCAGAGGTTGTCTAAGGAGCAGCTCAGGATGCGATGCTTCCCTTTACTCTCAAAGATAGAGCCAAACAGTGGCTGATGATGCTTTCGGCGGGATCTCTTTGCACGTGGTCAGAGGTGTACAGAAAGTTCACGGGGAAATTCTACTCCCATAAGAAGACTGCATAAATGCGAAGAAAGATAACCAACTTTGCTCAGGGAGATGGAGAGTCATTCTATAAAGCATGGGATAGGTTCAAGCTGCTAATCATCTAGTGCCCGCACTATGGGTTTCCACTAGAGTTGCAGAATCAGTTTTTCTATGATGGGCTAAATATGAACTGTCAAGCGATGATGGATAATGCTGCGAGAGGGGCAATGCAAGAGAAGACTATGGATGAGGCTTGTGAGCTCTTCGAGATGCTGGGAGCCAACTTGCAACAAAAGAGTGTCAGAGGGAAGACACAGGTCAATCATGAAGTGCACACCAGTGCAAGGTTGGTAAAACAAGTTGCTGAGCTTTTGCTGAGTGTCCATCTAGGTGGGCACGATTTTGCTGAGTGTCCATCTAGGGAGACCTTCCCGGAGTATATGCAAGAACAAGCGCAAGTGCTTAATACTTTTCCTCCGAGACAAAGGAATGACCCCTACTCTAGGGCAGTACCCAGCACAGCAGTATCTTAATCGGTGTGAGCCTCTGCAGCAGCCTCAACTTCCACAAATTACGCAGGGTTTACATGATTCACCTCCTCAGCAAGCAAGAACAGTAAGTCGGCCAATTAGCTACAGCCCTGCAGAACAAAGTGCCCGGGAAGTTCCCTAGTCAACCAGAGTAAGCAAAGGCGATTACCGTTCTCCGGAGTGGTAAGACTTTAGATAATAGGGTTGGGGGTGAACTTTCTGATCCTTTTGTTATTGATGCAGGTACAGGTACAGACCCTCTAGTGCAGAAAGAGAAAGAAGTGGTGACTTATGATTAAACACCAAGTCTTCGTCAGGTTGCGGCCCCATCTGTGCCACAAGTTCCTTTTCTGGGTCGTCTTTAGAAAAGCAAGGTTGACAGCGCTTTCAAAGAAATTTATGATGTGCTGTCCAAAGTTCATGTCAACCTACCACTTCTGGATATAATCAAGAAAATGCCATCCTATGGGAAGTTCTTCAGGGAACTCAATAAGCGGAAGAGGCAATATAGGCTGAACGAGAGTGTGATGATCTCTGAGATGGTAAGTGCAGTATTGCAGCAGAAGCTTCCTCCAAAGTTAAAAGATCCGGGAAGCTTCAACATTGATATCACCGTCGGGAATGCAAATCAAGAGAGAGCCATGTTAGATCTTGGGGCTAGCATCAATCTGATGCCCTATTCGATCTACATGTAGCTGGGCCTAAACGAGCTGAAGCCAACTTCCATGTCCCTGCGATTAGCAGATCGGTCAACACGGTACCCGAGGGGTATTGTTGAGGACATCTTCATCTAGGTAGACAAGCTGATCATACTTGCTGATTTCGTGGTCCTAGATATGGATGATGCGAGGACGACTGAGACTGACCTTCCCATCCTGTTGGGGAGGCCATTTATGCGTACTGCATAGACGATCATCAATGTGCAAAATGGGAAGCTATCCATGACAGTCCTGGGCGAGACGGTCGAGTTTCAGGTATTTGATGCTATGAAACCCTTTGTAAATTCTTGTGATTTTTTTCTTTGGATGTTTTAGGTACCCAGCTAGAGAGAGCAAAGGAGCAGTGCCTCAATTGCACAGGAGCGTAAGACACTAAAACAGGTTTGGGGGTTAAAAAGAAAGCCAAACAGAAAAAGAAGCCCAAACCTAGTTCGAATAAACCGCCTGACGACGAGCTTGATTTTGAGGAATATGAAGGCTGTCTCAAGTTGAAGAGGCAATTGTTATTTTGGTTGCTTGGAAAGTGTAGACGATCTTGGATGTGCACTGAGAGATAACTTGAGTTCGACGTCTTGCCTAGACATTAAATAAAGCACTAAGGGGAAGGTAATTATTTATTTCATTTATTTTTGTTTTCATTGTTGTATATGTCAATTTCATTCAATTTCACTTTTCCATAGAAGTACTATGCCTTGTGTTGAGAAAACGAAGAACGGGGGAGTGAGGCTGGATGAATTGATAGTTGTGGATATTAGGATTGTTTTTCTGTATTTTGTTTTCTGTATTCATGTTTTGTTTGTTTTTGTTCGTCCCTTAAATCTAAGATTTCAAACATTGAGGACAATGTTTATATTAGGTTTAGGGGTATTTTTGTCTTTTGTGTGTTTTTATGTCGTATTAGTGTATATAGGCTAGAAACTTAGATTTTCATCCACGCATTGAGCGTTTCAAAGACTTAGGTTTAACAATGCCACGTACATCAGTCTTTTGAGTCTTTCCTTTGGCTTTGTTTTTTATTAGGATAGCAAATCATATAAATGCTAAATAGATAATTGAGTAATAATATGTAAATGCTTAGGTCATTTGAGTGTACAAAGTTGTTAGCTAGAATATTGCCGGTAAGTCTTTGCATCTAATCATATAGGTTTGACGTATTTGCATTGTAGTATGTGAAATCTTCCAACTAGTTGTCCTGATTAATAGTGGAGACTACCCTTAGTGAGATTTTGAGCGTCATGCTTATTCATTCTGAGGGAATTTATTGTTTCTACTCTTAAACACTTTATTGAGCTTATTGCATTGGATGTTAATGAACTGCATAATAAAAATCATGTATGCATGTGTCGAATGTTCAACTGAGTAGATTTCGGAGATATAATCCAGGCATTATGTGTGAACTCCTAAATAACTTTATTTCCTGTCCTTAAATTGTGTGCTCCATATCCCATTTGCGGCTAAACACTCGCATATTAGCCTTTGATTGTATGACCTATACTGTCTAAAGTCTTAGCCAAAATTGTAAAGGCCATACCTTTGACGCTTGGAAACTAGAGACAATTAAAGAGAGAATGTGTAAGTGTGAGTGAGAAAAAGGAGTGAAGTCAAAAAGATGAAAAGGGTAAAGGAAATGTGCAAAAGAAAATAAAAGGTAATAGCCAACTAAAATTAAAATAAAAAAAATAAAAGAATAAAAAGAGTTGGCTAAATAAGAAAAGGAGTACGATGCACAAAGAAAAAAATTGGAAAAAAAAAAGGGTTTGAAATGAGGTTGAAGGAGAAAGGCATAGAAAAAGATTGGGAATACAAGTTGAGCAAACTTGGTATTCTTGAGAGAAAAGTGTAGAAAGAAAAATTTGATGAAGTCTCTCAATAGGTTTCCAAGTAAGTTATAACCCTATTTCCATTCTTCTTGTAGCCAATCACCCCAAAGCCTCATTACACTCATGAAAAGACCTGTTTATCTTCTTAGGAAACTTAATTGTAATATTTGACATGTGTGTATATTGATTTTTTCTGTTCTTAACATTTGATATCATTCATGAGGTCCTTTAATTAGACTTGAGCATTCTTTCTAATTATTTGTACATACGATATATTTAGTCTTTCTTTACTCATTAATTCCAGTCGTATGTAGTTGAATGTGTGATAACCTAGGTTCTGAGTGCCATTGAGTGAAAACTGGTGAGACTAGAGTCTGTTAGGATTATGCTCAATAGCAAGAGTGTAATAGTGTATTTGACAATTGATCTCATATAAATAAAAGTGATTTATGTTTTAACACATATTATAGCAATTATATCAATTGTCAAAAATAAATAATCATAAGGTCAAAAGACTATGAGAAACAAAAGAATTGTTTGTACACCTGGATATGTATGAGGTAGACATAATTCTTTAGTTAGTCTCAAATAATATTCACAGCTTAAGATACAAGGTTGGGCGCCTTTATCTTGTTAAAGTTGTAGATTCTTTTGTTAGCATTTGAGCGGGATTAAATGTGATATGATGAGTCTAAAATCATCGAAGTGTCTTTGGACAAAAGAATCTAGTGCACTAGGTGCATTGAATAGAATTACTGTAGAAAACTTTATCCGCAACCGTCGGTGGATAAAAGTACTGAGACAATCGGAGAGTCTATCTCAATCCTGAGATAAATGATGGACTTATGGTTGTATACATTATCATTTGAGCTATCAATGAGTACGATTATATCGTATAGTCTATCCTCGATGGTTTGGTGGTATTCACGTGTATATTGATAGAGGACATTATTTATAGAAATGGACATCGTGACTACATCTAGCAAATGTCAGTAGAATACCATCATATGGATGTTTTGAGGTATTGGATATCAAATCTTAACGTTGAGTTTTTAATAGTGACTATTGAAAAATGGCTTCTGGACAAGTCAAAATATCCAAGTTTGAAAACATGGTCATATGAGTAAATATGGTAACTTAGAGAGCTATAGACAGTATATGAACTCTTGGCGATTACTGGTATTTTTCACGAGGATACACTTTCTCCATTTAGGTTATCTAAGGTACGAATTAGTACGCTCGCTTATTCTATCTTTATTTAAGAGTTCAATTTTAGTTCTTTAGTGAAATGAACTAAAATTAATGGATCGGACCTAAGTGAATCATTTGTTGATTATAATTAGGTTGTGTCTATTGGAGCTTAAATTTAGATAGCCCGCCAAGATCCCCAATCCACACGAACTTGAATAGATCACTAGTTATATACTACCGGATCATTTATTTGATCCATCTTAAAGAATTGATTTTGGAATTTATTCCAAAAGGTTTTGAGAGATACGTTCTTGTGTTCGATTAAGACACGTGGTAACTCGTCAAAATACTTGAGATGGGCTGCCAAGGGCATGTGATCTCTTGGGCGGCCCTAAGGGATGTTTTTAACATCCCGTAAAATATATTGATAATATAATTAGCACGTTTAATAAAAATGGTGTAGGAACCATTTTTTTCGTTCTACTAGTCAAGCAGCAGAATTGGGTTTAAAATTTTTTTATACAGATCGCAAAAGCAATATGTGACCAGTAAAACTTTGGAACTATATTTCATAATAATAAAAATAATATATATCACATATATATTTATTTTACATACAGAAAATTGTAATCAATTAAAAAAAGAGAAAAAAATTAAGGAACATACCACCGTTGGAGGCTCCTTCGTATTTTTTTTCTGCAGCTCCTTGTCTATACCACTACGTCTTCCTTGCTATATCCCGGCACCAGTAACTTGCGTGTGGGCATGTTACGTTGTCAGGAACAGTGAAAAGGTTGAAAAAATAAGAGTTGGAGAGATACTTTATCTCTCCGGTCACTTTTTTTTTTTTTTGTATATTTTTTCTTTTACGTATAAACACTTTGAACGTCAAAAAATATTTGTTTCAGTCGTCTGTTATATTAAAAACTCTTTTAGTTACTAGATTAATAAAAAAATCTTTTAATTAATTTATCAATAACTTTTGAATTTAAACTCTTTTAAATTCAAATAATATTTGTTTATTTTATTTTGTTTAATAAATGAGATAATCCTATTATCTTTTTATTCAAAATAAAAATAAACTATTATTAGTAACTTTTGAATTTAAACTTTTTAAATTTAAATTTATTTTATTTTATTTAATAAATAAGATAATCATATTATCTCACTATTCAAAATAAAATATCAACTATCACCCTCTTCTTATTAATTGTTATAATTGCCATTATTTAATTAATTGAATAATCACATTACTCAATTAATTCCTGACACGTGTCACTTTTACAATTCTATTAATTGGACCATCCAATTAATTATACGTGACCCTTGTTACCTAAATGGATCGGGCTAGCAAGGGGACCTAATGGATCCACAGTAATTTGAGCTTCAATAATCCTCGAAATCATTAATTAAACTCTTTAATTAATATTCCTTGATTATCAACTCCGGTGTTATTCCACTAAAAACCCGAAGCTGCATTCTCTCAATTGCGGACGCTTTTACACAGACCGATATCACTCGGTGTCCCTCGATATAGCTATTACACATGATGTGACCTTCCACAGTAGTTCATAATTAGAGCTGGGTCATAATGGCCGTTACACCCCTCTAATTACATATAACCTTTAAGCACTGTTAATTCTCTAATGAACAATAAATCCTGTTTTCTCATGGAATCAGGAGAGCGCTCATATTGTTCAAGCCCTGAATCAACCCTTAAGGGAACTACTCTCTACTTCTCACAAGAAGGAGTGGATTCCACTATTGTGTACAAACCTTCCCAGCCACAAGCCAAACCGCAATCCCAACATACGGAGAATATTGATCGGGAATAATCATCCGACCTCACCCATGGTATATCAAAAATCACAAGCTAACCTGAAAGAGTCGATAAGACACTCAGGATTGAGATCACCCATATATAGCCATCATAAGTTGATGTATATGAATCTCATCGGTAAACGGATCTTGGTGAGAGATTCATATAGATTATAGTCCAGTCCTATATGATCACATCATACAAGGTGTCTCCATTCCCATATCTCCATATGAATGATTCAGGATAGAATCATCATACAATACAAAATGGACCGCAGCTATAGATTAACTACAAATAAAGTACCCAACTTTATTTGCTATCTATGGACTCTTTAGATTGCACATCTCTTACTGTATCCATCTGTATATGACAATCATATACACAGTACGAGATTACATTCGGCAATCTAGGATGTTATAATGCACAAGTTTATATAATATAAATGACACAATAAGAATGAATTGAACTCTTCATTTATTTATTTATAAAAACCATTTACAAATTACATTTTTAGAGCAAAAAACCCCAACAAATGTGGCTGTTGAATTATATTAAATATATTTATTTAAAGGCATGTGAACTTGTTTCTTTTTGTAAGAATGGGTCTACTTCACATGAGGTCCAATGAGATTAATAAAATGGAAAAACAATGTTTGGCCCATGCCAATTGGGTTGGGCAGCTTTAGCTAATTACTTTATTTTATTTTATTGATTAATTAAATGGAAATTAATTAATTATTTAATTAAAAATAAAAATACTTTTCTACTAGGAATTGGATTCTTAGTTTCATACTATTGTTGATAGTATGATGAGAATCAAAGACCTTATTTGATTAGTGATAGATAATTGAAGTTGTTTATCAAATCAAATTAGGAAAGGTTTTGATATTTATCAAAACTTAAAGTTGACTATTAAGTCTCTTTTGGATAAGTTTTGATAAGCCACTAATTCTCAATTATCCTTTAAAAAATTATTGGATAATAGATTCAAGAGATGAGATAGGATTGAACTCTTAGATTGATAGATTTTTGGGTGAAACACAAATCCTCCATGAAGGAGAATTCGGCCACCCTATATAATCCACCAAAGGGGAGTTCGGCCAAGCATGGTTTTTGGGGTGCAAGTTGTGAGTTTTTGTGAGCTTTGATAAGTCAAGAAAAAACTCCCCATCTCTAGAAAAAAATGTGAGAATTCGCCGGAGAGAAAAAAGAGAAAGAACAAAGTGTTCTTCGTTTTCTCATGAGGGTTTTAAGTGACTAATGAAAAAGAAAAGTTTTTTTTTTGTTTCTCATCCTCAGGTACACAATTCAAAGAGAGGGAACCCACACTCCAAGGTGATCCACATTCGTGAAGGATTGGAAGATCTTGGGGTTCATAGTCGACTCAATATCAAGCCTCACATTATTCAAAAGGTATGTTACCTTTTATAATATATTTAATTAACTATGGGTTAAGATCACTCTTTTTGAAAAAATTTTAAAACGTACCAATGCAAAAAATTTTGTTTTTTGCGCCTTCCGCTGCGCCGTACTCACTGTTTTTCCTACAATTGGTATTAGAGCCTGGTTGTACCCATAGATAATTAAACGTATATACGTGGATGTTTCTTTTAATTGTGTATGGAAAAATATGTATGTTTTAGAAAGATATGGCACTCTAAGTATTCTTTTATATATTACATTGGAATGTATGGATTATATAAATTGAATTGTTATTGCTAAATTTTAGTCCTAGAAATTTACAATGTATTTTTTGTTTGGAGTTGTAACAAGAAGGGTGGTCTATTATCGCCATAATTTCCTTCTTGATAGTTGTTAGAAGTTTTTTTATTTTATGTAAAAACTGCTGTAATTTGTTCAAGATTCAAAGACACGAAGGATTGAAGAATTTGAAGCAGAAAAACAAAAACAATGTAGACCCGAAGCACTCGCGCGGCAAGCTCGCGCTAGGCCCTTTCAAGAGGTTGTGCGCGCGCACGGCCTCAAGGGCTGTGTGCCCACGCGGTCCACCCAAGGAAGGGCAAGGTACATGGCCTTCGCAAGGCATTGCCTGTTCTGGGCCCAGCAAAGGTGGTGCACGTGCACGGCTAAGGAAAGCTGGGCGCTCGCTCACGCCCTTGGGGGCAGCCGCTCACTCGCCTCTCTCGAAGTAGTGCGCGCGCAGGCCCCATAAGGCTGTGCCTTTCGCCCGGTAGGCCGTAATGCCATCTTGGATAGACAATGGCAAGAAGACTTGTTCAACAAGTTATGGTTAGGGTTTAAGGTTATCCAAACAATGTAATTTACTTGCTTTTTTATGATGGACCAAAATTGTGGCTTTTTATTTTTTGCGTACATATTACAATGTTTATTTATTATTTGATAACATGTCATATAGAATAGGAGTGCCACTCATATATCTCTTTTGATATGAACATGCATTGAATGATTTAGGTATCTAAATTGGCATCTAGATAACTTGGTAATCATTCTTTGGAATTCCATCACACACCTTAAACTATTGAGTGGGAGAAGGTGTTTAGAACACCTATGGCCTCCAGGGTTAGTTGAGCTTTATGTTTTGTGTGATAACCCCCCAAGGGGTATCCATAAATAGAATTTAGCAAGATACTTCCTTACAAGAATAGACTAGACAATTGACTCAAGCGATATCTACTCTCAAAAAAGGGATTTTTTGTACGGAAATATATTGAAGGTCGAAACCTTGGTGACACACTCAATGCGATTCTATTGATATCCTGCCAAAAGTTCTTGTCAATAATAATCGCAAGGCTAAAATTGAAAACGCTGGTTGTTATGTTAACAATTAGGTGGGACCTACTCCAACTAGTAAATGTTACGAACTCCCAAAGGAGGTGTGGCGTTTATGGGTGTTGGATCACCATTGAATTTTACGATTGAATTATTAATAGTTGATTCAAGATAAATATTCGAAAGTGTAAATGATAGTTTACTTAATATAATTTTTGTTTTATTCAGAAATCATGACCCCATCCCTAATCAATATCTTTAAAGATAATACTTTGACTGGAGATAACTATATTACATGGAAAAGGAAAATTGGGTTGTTGTTGCAAGCTGGAAAACATACATTTGTTCTGTCAACTCCTAAACCACCTGCTCCCACTAATGAATCCGCTGAGGTGGAAAAAGGCGAGTATGAGCAGTGGGAGACCTCAAATAAGATGGCCAAATGTTACATTATGGTCACCATGTCCGACGTGTTGCAACAGTAACATGAAGGGGCCTTTTCTCTAGAATTTTCTTAGTGTTCTTCTCGATTTTGTCTATTCTGTCTTTGTGTTATCATTGTTTTCTTTGATGATTACGAGCTCAAATTTTATTTTCCTTTTAGGTTTGCTGGTCCGTTGTTCTTTGCCATTCTTATGAGTGTTTTTGCTTGTGTTCTTGAGCTGCGTTTTTCCTTTTGGTTTGGGTTATGATCTTCATCTTCTTCTTGGTGATCAAGAGCTCATCTCCCTCTCTTTTAGTGTTATTTTACTGGTCTGATTTCCCTTATTTTCTGGGCAGTTCTAGTTTGCTTGTTTGCCATGGTGGATGATTCTACTTTGGCCAATCTTGTGAGTGATTTTGCTTGTGATTTTGCTTGTGATTTTGAGCTGCGTTTTGTCTTTATTGTTGGGTTGTGATCATCATCTTCTTCGTGGTATATTGGTTGGAGCCATGGTTGGTGGTTCATTGGCTGCTGATGATGTAAAGAAGGGTGGAATAAAGAGTGGATACCTTGTTTCTTCTTTAATGTCTAATGAGATAACGGGTTATCATAAAGGGCTGGTGATGGGTTGTCATGGTAGATCATCTCTTGTTAATGGTGTGAAGAAAGATGGAGAACATGTTTCCAAAGGTAGAGAAAGAGCTGGTGTGTCTCTTTCAAATTGTAGCAAGTTGGATGTGCAAGATCAAGTTGTGTTTGATATAAATCTGGTTGATAGTGCAAGACATGGTGGGTTGGCGAATTTGAGTGATGGAAAGCTTGCAAATAGAGCTATTGGTTGTGCATATGGGATTGAAGGCAAGCATGGTGATGTTATTCATGGGGTGTTGCATGATGAGGAAGATGGAAGGTAGAAATCTAGTTTTGGGTGAAAACTGTGTGTTAAGGCTGGTTGTCTTTCAACTATTTCGGGATTGGACAAGAAGAAAGGTGTGGTTAACATTGGTGAAAAGGGTGAAGACTTGTTGAATAAAGTGTTGCATGGAGATAAAAATGGACAAATTTTTCAAATAGTGATTGGAGACTTGTTGAATGATGGAAATAAAGAGAAGAATGGTCTGAATTTTCAAAAACAAATCATATGCATTGGTGAAAAGGTTGGAGAAGGAGTTGTTTCCAAAGGAAGAGATGGTGTGTCTCTATCAAATTCTGATGTTAATTTGTTTGAAAATGCAAGAAATGGGCCAAAATCTGGTGCTTTTGTTTCAATTTCGGGTATTAGTAATGTTGTAACATCCTTAATTTCAAATACCTATGAAAAATATGATTGAATTCATTTTGACTATGTGAATATGGATTTTTATGATTTGAGGGGTGAAAATTGTAATTAAATGTATGTATATTTTTAGGTTTCATAATGGACCAATTTGAACGGTCGAAAACAATGTACGAAGAAAAGAGTGAAAATCTGGACAATAGGCATCGCGACCACTCATCGCGACCAGGGATCGCGATGACAGCTCGCGATGAAAAGGATAATTTGGGGCAGTGAGTATCGCGACCACAGATCGCGATGATCAGCTCGCGATGAAAGTGGCAAATTCGACCAGTGAGCATCGCGACCAAAGCGGCGCGACCACCGCTCGCGGTACAGGTCGCGATGACTCAAAAATTGTAAAAAAAATAAAGCGGTGGAGCGGTGCAAAGAGAGCAAAAGCTCTCAAAATCATTCAGCAAACACAGAATACAGAAACAGAAACATAAACATAGAACGAGAGAGAGAGAGAGAGAAGAGAGGAGAGGAGAGAGAAAGAAGAAAAGAAGAAGAAGAAAGAGAAAAGAAGAAGAAGAAGAAGAAGAAAAGAGAAAGAGAAGAAGGAAAGGAGAAGGAGGAAGCTTTCAGGTTTGGTGTACACGTATTTTTCGAATTTTCAGTTTTTCAGAAGTTTTCGGAATTGTTCAATTTTAGAGTTTCTGCGTTATTTGAATTATATGGATTATAGATTCTAGTTTAGATTTGCTATATACGAGTTTTGGAATTTTTTCAGTTTTCCAGAAAGTTTCGGAATATTTCAGATTGATTGAAATTGATTATATTTGCGTTATTTGAATTATATTGATTATCGAATATAGTTCAGGGTCGATATATACGAGATTTGGAATTTTTCCAGTTTTTCAGAAATTTTCGGAATTCTCGAAGTTTATCGTTTTTGAATTATGCGAATTCTATTGAGTAGAATTGATAGTTTGAAACTGATTTCGGAATGATTTGAATATGATTTGGTTCTAATAGTATTATGGAAATATATTATTAAGGAAATATATTGTTAAATTATATTATAGTGTGAAATGTATCGGAAAATGATTTTGGGGCAATTTGATTCGAAACGGAATTATGAGTTTGAGTATATTTTGGATTGATTTCGATGATTATTGATTTATAAATATATTCGTATATTTCCGTTATATTATATTTGATGAAATTTGAATTTGCAAACATATAAATGTATTGCAATTGAATTCGATTATTCGGACAGAAATAAAATATGTTGACAATGGATTGGAGAAAATATTTTGGCTCTGATGTGTATGAACATAGATATGGATATAGGAGGTTGACATGTCAATTGGGTTTCTGTCTGAACAGTACTGTGCCGATTATACCACCCTTTGGATAGTACAGGCCCCAAGTGCCGGTCCTAGGGTTCTGAAATTTGTCATGGGACATTTACAGCGGGTGATTCTGTTGGTGTTCTATTCTGATCTGATGTTCGATGAGTGGCCCTGTTTGCGTCCAATACTGAACAACCCGTAATCCAGTCCGATAACTTATGTTTTTGTATGTCAGGAGCCTAATCTGCAAATTGATTTGTTATCTGGAAACGTTTGAGAAATTAAGAAAATATGTCTGTTAATTGATTTTGGATATGTGATTTGATATGAGCCCCATATCTATATTGTTTATTTATTTGTTATTTATAGTTTTAATTGATATAAAATATTTGTATATACGATTTTGTGTACATCTACTAAGCAATATGCTTAGCGTGTTGAGTTTTCTCGCACGCAGGTAACGAAGGTTCCAAGGGCAAAAAAGATAAAGAAGAGTAGAGTTTGCAGCACATCTTTCCTGCATACATTTTGGTAGTTTGTTTGTATTAAGTTTATATATTTTGATACTATATGCATATACAGAAACTGTTTGTAAATATTTAACGAGCTTCCGCTATGTAAATATTTTATGATATGTTTATGTTATGTGAATCTTTATAAATTATATTGTGATCAATTGGTTGGTAAGTCGCACTATATTTGGAAGGGTGCGTAAAATTGATTTGAGAATTTGGAAGTTGATTTTATAAATGTTAACTGTAAACAGGTTTTGGAAAGTCAGAAAAACAGAGGAAACTCTGGCAAGATTTTTGAAAATTCTTTGGACTATTTTCAAAGGTTTTTAATATAATGTTTATCTACAGTAAAAGTTAGCTTTTAGTATATAGTAGCGCTCCCTGAGTCGGTCCAAGCGGATTTGGATCAGGGGGTGTTACAAATGTTGAGCACGAAATTGGAGCTAATGGGGTTGATTCTACAACATCTTCACAACAAAAGGTGGCTAGAGACCTATTGAATGGTGGGAAGAAAAAGAATAATGGCCTGAATTTTCAAAATCACATCATGTGCAATGGGCAAATAATTCAAAGGATGGATGATTCTCATGGGCGGATTTTTCAAAATAAGGTGGCTAATATTGACATTAATGACCAAAATTGTCAAATGAAGGTGGCTGCTGATGACTTTCCTTTACTAAATAAAACTAGTCAGCAAGGAATGGGTGTAATTGAGCCAAAATCTTGTGCCGTGGGTTCAATTTCGGGTCTTGGTAGTTTGGGACACGAAGTGGCTAATGTTGGACCATTTTCAACGCCTTCTTCCATGCATAATTATGGGCTGAAACCGTCTTATGCTAAAACTATCCAAAATTCTTCTACTATGGCTTGTGACAAGGTACAATCTATTAATTTTGAATCTTTACAATATTTTAAGCCTACAGTAGAAAATGGTAGAGTGAAAGTTAGCCCTCCATCTGAAGTTGCAGATGAGGGGAGTAAGGAATGGAGAACTTCTTTGATAGGGTATTTTGTAGAGAAGCGACTTCCTTTCCCTGTAGTGAATTCGGTGGTTCATAAAATTTGGGGTCAGTTTGGCCTTAGAGAAGTCTTATCTTCGGAAAAGGGGTTCTTTATTTTCAAGTTTGATAGTGTTGACCATGCATGTGAAGTTCTTGAAAAAGGTCTATGGCATATAGTGAATAAGTTGCTTGTTCTTAAAAGGTGGCAGCCTGGCTTATCCTTGTCTAAAGAAGAGTTACGTAATATTCCTTTATGGGTCAAACTTCATAATTTACCTTTTGAATTTTGGACTACTAAGGGGTTGAGTTTTGTTGCTAGTGCTTTGGGAATTCCTTTGCATGCCGATCATATTACCTTGGCCAGGAAATGTCTTAGCTTTGCTCGTGTGTGTGTTGAGGTTGACACTTCGAAGGATATTATTAAAGAGTTTGATATTCAATGTGCGAATGGGGAGTGGAAAACCATCCATGCAATTTATGAATGCCTTCCGGCTAGATGTCATGCTTGTAAGGTGTTTGGCCATGGGTCAGGAAATTGTATGCAAAATGCTCAAGATTTGGGGGGTGATGAGCATTTGGAAATGAGTAACAAAGAGGCTGTAGTCTCAAAAACGGATAAGGGTATTGATCATGGTATGGAGGAAAAATATGTAGGGATTTCTTTACCTAAGACGTCTACTTGGGTTAAGGTGAAAAGGAAGAATAAAGATAAAGATGTTGGTTTGGCTAGTTCGGAGGATAGACCTGTTAATTGTGATGATGGGGATGCTTTTGCTCCAGGTTCAGTAGATGATCTAGATTTAGTTCCTTTGAAGACTCGTGAGGATGATCTTGATTTGGAAGATGGGGAAGTGGGTACTCCTTTGGCAGTTTTGGATACTGGTTGTGATGTAGGGGTTGTTCATTGTAATGATAGGACTACTACATATGTTGATGATGGGGCTCTTCTTTGTTATGATGGGGATGCTCTTTGTGATAATGAGGAGATTGGTCAGGTGAGAATGGTGTCGATTCTAGTCCTCCACGGAATGCTTTGGCTTCTAAAGCTAAGGATTCTTTGGAAAAAAAGAAGAAGAAAGGTTCTAGTAGTAAGGGTAAGAAAATAAGAAGCATTCCTCCCCTGGGGGGGCAAGTGGAGACAGTGTAGTTGTGGGTGTGTTTTTCTTATCTTTTGTATTTTTGATGATTTTTGGATGCTGAAATATTAGGGGTCTTAATGACCCTCTAAAGCAACGAGAGGTTAGGCGTTTAATTAAAGATGAGAAATTGTCTTTGTGTGGTTTAGTGGAAACGAAAGTTCTGGAGAAAAATAAAGATTTTATTGTTAGGACCATTGACCGGTCTTGGAAGGTAGAGTGCAATTATAATTATTCTTCTTTAGGGAGGATTTGGGTTTGTTGGAATGCTTTTGATGTTTCGGCTTTGGTTATCGATTCTTCTGAGCAAATTATTCATTACAAAGTATCTTATATTGATTCTACTAGGGAGTGTGTGATTTCGATTGTGTACGGTGATAATTGTAATGTGCGTAGGGAGGCATTGTGGGCAGATTTAGTGGCGCGTGGGAAGGAATGGGAGAATAGTGGTTGGCTTGTGATGGGTGACTTTAATGCTATTAAGTCTACGGTTGACAGTGTTGGAGGCTCCACTTCTTGGCCGCAATGGAATGACCACTTTTCTAATTGTTTAGCTGAGTCCGGGTTGGATGATCTACGATTTAATAGGTGTTTCTATACATGATCTAATCATCGTACGGTTGATCCTATTATTCGGAAGTTAGATCGAGCTTTGGTAAATTTGAAGTGGGATATTTCTTTCTGAGGTTCAGAGGCACATTTTCTTCCTTCCAGTGTTTCGGATCACTCTCCAATAGTTGTTAAGATTGTGGACCTTCCCCAAAGACGGGTGTCTTTTAAGTTTTTTGACTTCTGGGCTAATCATTCAAATTCTTATCTTTGGTGGCTCGGGTTTGGGAGGACATAGTGGATGGTTCTCCTATGTTTCAACTTTGTAAGAAGCTCAAAAGATTGAAAGCGGAGCTTAAGAAACTTAATATGGAGTGTTTTTCTGATTTGTCTTCTCGGGTACAGCAAGCTAAGCATGGTTTGGAGTCTATTCAGAGGGATATTTAGAGGCAGCCTTTAAATGCTTATTTACATGAAGAGGAGTCTCGGTTGGTAAAGCTTTATGGTGATTTGAGTCGAGATGATGAGAGTTTTTTGAGGCAAAAGTCCCGAGTTCAGTGGATTAATTTGGGAGATAGGAACTCAAAGTTCTTTTTTCGATCGATGAGACAAATATTTAGTAAGAGTAAGGTGTTATCCCTTTTTGATGAGCATGGTAATCATGTGGAGGAGCCTAGTGAAGTTAAGTCTATGGTGGTGAACTTCTTTGAGACGCTTCTTAGACAGCCAGCAGGGTATCCTATACTTGACTATGACTTGATGAGGCGAGCTCTCACTAAGCGTATTTCTGGTGATCAATGTGCTACCTTGGGTAGAGAGGTTAGCGATGATGAAATTAAGGAGGTTTTGTTCTCTCTAAAAGATAACAAAGCTCCTGGTCTGGATGGGTACAATGCTACTTTCTTCAAGAAAGCTTGGTCTGTTGTTGGTGATGATGTTCTTCGTGCTATTCATTCGTTTTTTAGCTCCGGGAGATTGCTCAAGCAAGTGAATGCTACGATGGTTGCGCTTATTCCTAAGGTTCCCAATCCTTCTAAGGTTGGGGACATGAGACCTATGTGTTGTAACACTATCTACAAATGCATTACCAAAATTATTGCGAATAGTATTCAGATAGTGCTGCCTGATGTTGTTAGTCCTTTTCAGTCAGCCTTCATTGCTGGTAGGAGGATTAGTGATAATATCTTACTGTCGCAGGAATTGTTAAGGAACTATCATCGTGATGGGGGTTATCCTAGTTGTGCGCTGAAGGTAGATTTAATGAAAGCCTATGATTCTGTGCGGTGGAATTTCTTAGTGGCTATTTTACAAATTTTATGCTTCCCGGAGCAGATGATAACTTGAATTTCTGAATGTATTTCTACTCCCTGTTTCTCTATTTCTATCAATAGCGAGTTGAATGGTTTCTTTGCTAATGGCCGAGGTTTGAAGCAGGGGGATCCTATTTCCCCTTACTTATTTGTGCTGGCTATAGAGGTCTTCTCGAGTTTGATGTGTATTATGGACTAGAAGGTTCAGTATGCTTACCATTAGCGGTGTGGGAAGATTGGTATTTCGCATTTATGTTTTACGGATGATCTTATGGTTTTCTGTAGGGCAGAGAGGGAGTCAGTTGCTGCGGTTAATATTGTTCTTGGTCAATTCCAAGCTCTTTCTATGTTTATTCCTAATCCTAGCAAAAGCAATCTTTTTGTGGCTGTGTGTCTTCTGAGATTAAGCGAGAGTTGCTTGAGATTCTAGGTTTTCAAGAAAGGGTGTTACCTGTCATATATCTTGGGGTTCCTCTTATTTCTACTAAGCTTATGGTAGTGGATTGTAAGGTTCTTGTCGATAGGATTGTAGCGAGAGTTAAGAGTTGGAACAATAGGGTTCTTTCTTTTGTAGGGAGGCTTCAACTCATTCAATTTGTATTATTCTCTATCCAGGTGTATTGGTCCTCCATTTTTATCTTGCCTAAGTCAGTGGTGATTAAGGTTGAAGGTACTTTGCATAGTTTTCTTTGGAGGGGTTCAGATTTAAGTAAAGGTGGGGCAAATGTTGTGTGGTCTTCGGTTTGTTTACCGAAGGAAGAGAGTGGACTAGGTATTAAGAGTGTTGAATGTTGGAATAAATCTGCCATAAGTAAGCATTTGTGAGATGTCTGTAGCAATTTGAGGTCTTCTGTCCGGGTGTCGTAGGTTAGATCTACTCTGCTTAAGGGAAAAAATGTGTGGGAGGTTAGGTGCCCTGGGGATTGCTCGTGGAGTAGGAGGAAAATTCTAGGCCTTTGGTGTCTTGTGCGGCGGTTGATGCAGTTTCGGTTGGGTAATAGGGAGGATATTTCCCTTTGGTTTGATTATTGGCATCTGTTGGGTCCTTTGGTGAAGGTGTTTGGGCGATGGATTATTTATGATTCTGGTCTTGGTCTTCATGCTAAGGTGGTCGATGTTATTCAGGGGAGGGATTGGGCTTGGCCTCGTTCCCTGATCGGGAATTGGATGGATATTATTAGTGGTATCCCTGATTCCTTGAGGCCTAATAACTCTCAAGCTGATACTTTGTGTTGGGTTGAGAACTCTCGTAGTGCTTTCTCTACTCGTAATGCTTGGGAGACTCTTCGGTCTCAACAGCCAGCGGTGGATTTGTTGGGATTTATGCCCTAAAGCTTGTAATTGTAAATGGTTAAAGACAATAATAAGAATTATTCAGACTATCATTCCAGTTCATAAAATGTTTTATATTCAGTAATACATTCGTATTGTGCAAGAACATCCTAGATTACAAGATGTAATCTCATAATGAGTATATGATGGTCATACACAGAGATGATTAATTTTGAGACGTGCAATCTAAAGAGTCCGTAGAGAGCGAACAAAGCTAGGTACTTTGTTTGTTATTGATCTACTGCTGCGGTCAATTATATAAAGTACGGTAGTCTTATCCTAGACCGCTCATGTAGTTGACATGAGAATGGAGGCACCTTATATGATGAGATCATATAGGACTGGGCCACGATTTATATGAATCTCTCACCAAGATCCGTTAGTAGATGAGATTCATATAGAATCGATAAACGATGGCTATTTATAGGTGATCTTAATCCTGAGTGTCTTATCGACTCCTTCAGGTTAGATCGTGGCTTTTGATTTACCATGAGTGAGGTTGATGAGAATCTCGACCAATACCTCCGTATCTTGGAGCTGCGGTTTGGCTTGTGGCTGGGAAGGTTTGAACACAATAGTGGAATCCACTCCTTCTTGATTGAAGTAGATGGGTAGTTCCCTTAAGGGTTGATTTGGGGCTTGAACGATTATGAGCGCTCTCCTTCTTTCGTGAGGAAAACAAGATTTAATTGTTCATTAAAGAATCAATGGTACTTAAAGGAAAAGATATTTCTAGAGGGATATAACGGACTTTATGAGGCAGCTCTAGTTATGAACTATTTGTGGAGGATCACACTATATGCAATTAGCTATATCAATGGACTCTTAGACTTCAGATTGTATAAACACATCTACAGTTTTAAGAGTACAGCCTCGGGTTTTTAGTGAAATAACTCCGAGGTTAATAATCGTGAAATATTAATTAAAGAGTTTTAATTAATATTACTAAGTATTATTGGAGCTCAAAACTGTGGGTCCATTAGGTCCCCTTGCTAGCCTTTATGGTTGTTGGTAACGAGGGTCACGGTAGATTAATTGGAGGGTCCAATTAATAATGTTACAAAAGTAATACGATTTAAATAAAAGAGAATAATTAAATAATGTGATTATTTAATTAATTAAATATTTAATAAAATAATAGAAATTATTAATTATTAATTATTAATTCTATTTATTAAATATGAGGTCATGTGATTAAATAATGACTAGGACAAAAAAATTAAAATAATTAGATTATTTTAATAGTCCAAAAAGGTCACAGGTTCAAGTCTTTAGGGAGACTAAAAATAAATAGGATTTAGAATCCTATTTTAACTTGGTCAAACTAAAACCCTAAAGGACTACTATATAAGTGTTATATAGTTAGGAAAAAACTTAACCTAGCACACAAGTGAAAAAGAAAGAGAGTTTGATCACCAAAGATAGAAAAGAAAAAAAGTTTTTTCTGACTCTCCCCTCTTTTGCAGGATTCGGTCAGCGTTCTTTTCACGTGACCTCCATCTCTTGCCGTGACGTGCCCACACACACGTTGTCAGACCGCGGGTCATAGCTCGGAAGATCTGGTGGTAGATCGAAGAATCAAAAAAGAAAATCAAGAAAAATGTATGTAGTTTCTAAAGTCTTTTTCTGCGTATATACAAGAACTCGTTCCTTATTGAAAAAGGTTTTCAATATAAGAAAAATTTTTTAAACCCAATTCCGCATGTTATACGATAATCAAAATCTTTTCTAAAACTTCCTTCATGATTGGTTTAGGTCCGTTTGGCATTCTAAAGCAATTCCTAGACATGCTTTCATCTTCTGGCTGGCCATTAAGGGTGCTCTTTCTACTCAGGATAAGCTTATTGTTTATGGCTTGATTCCGGCTATTCGTTGTGTGTTTTGTGGAGGGAGTTGTGAGGATGTCCCTCATTGCTTTTTTTATTGTTCTTATTCTTGCGAGGTTTGGTTTGCTCTTTTGCGGAAATGCAGGTTACCTTTGCGTGTTCGGAGCTGAGAGGCTACTATTCTTTGGTATTGTCATTTTCGTGGTCAGAAGCTTCGTGGGTAGGTAGTGTGTATTATGCTTGCAGCTGCTGTCTATGCTATTTGGCGTGAGCGGAATGCTAGGATGCATGGCGAGTTACCTAAACCTGTTACCGTGGTTGTTCGTTCCATTGTTAGAGATGTTTGTATACGTCTTAATTCCTTATCTGGTGTGGTGCCTTCTCTTGCTAATAGGTGGCTCCACCAGTCTTGGGGTTTATCTGATTCTATTTTTTTGTAATTCGCTTGTTTTGCCTTTTAGGGGGCTTGTCCCTGTTGCTGTTGTTCTGGTAGATTACTTTTGGCTGTACTTTGTGACAAGGTTTGTGCTTAGCTTTTTATTGTTTTATTGTGTTTTGAGTTTCAGTTGGTAGGAAGCCTGTCCCTTGTCTGACCTTGTGATCTTTTCGCTGAGGTATGCCCCTTTACTTTTATTTTGTCTCTTCGGTTAATATACTTACATTATCCAGCAAAAAAAATCATCTCCAACAATGTCCTAAGTCTTTTTGAAGAAACATCTCTACCCATCCGAACCCGGAGCTTATTGTCCTTTAGGGAGAACAACACACATATAATCTCGTCACTAGTCAATTCACGTCCAAGCATGTGTGATTGAGAAGCTGAAACACGCTGAGCAAAGGCTGCTTTAAGCAAATCCACATCAATATTTGGCACATCACCTTGCTTACTAAGCAAATTCCGGAAAAACAAAACAATCACTCGACTAACATCTTCTTTAGAATCAACTCGCACCCCATGCTCATCACAAATCGATAAAAGCTTGCAACGATTATGATGATTTTTCAAAGATTGAAAGAAAAATCTGAAGTTGTTATCACCAAGATTAAGCCATTTAACCCGAGCTTTTTAACACAAAAAGCTCTCCTCATCAATGCACAAATCATTATACCTCTTAATTATCTCCGCTTCACTTCTATGTAACCTAATATCCAAAGGAGAACCCTAAATATGCAATTGGACATCACTCAAATCCTCCTTAGCAGCTTGTACACGGTCTGTAATATTAGAGAAATGCTATTTGTTAAACTTCTTCAAAACAACCTTTAACCTCTTCGACTTCTAATAAAGTTGGTACATAAGGGTACCAACTATCTCCTCACCCCAAACACGACACACAAGAGGCAAAAACTCTGGATGATCAGCCCAAAAATTAAAGAACTGAAAAGGAATCTTTCGACAAGGTAAATCCACAACCTTAACCATTAAAGGAGAATGATCAGAAACACCCGAAGGTTGGAAGACAACTTCAAAACCCAAGAAACTAGAATTCCAGCTACAATTAACCAAAGCACGATCAAGCTTTCGAAGAATAGGCAACTGATGATTTGACCACGTGTAAAAACAACCACTATATCTAAGATCTTCCAACCCAATTTGATCGATACAATTGGGAAGATCTTCATTCCATCCATGCCAACGAGAGGAACCGCCACTTCTTTTAGAATGGAAGCGAACAACATTAAAAATCACCCAAAATCAACCAATGACTCGCATTAAAAGAAGAAGCTCTACTAAAAAAATCCTCCCAAAGAGACCGCCTAGTACTAGGATTATTATCCCCATAAACCATCGAGATAATACAAGAACAAGATCCATCTAAAGCAAAAACTCTACAATGCATAACTTGAGCAGAGCAACCAACCACCACAATCGAAATATCATTAGGATTCCAGCACACAATAATACAACTAAGATGAGCAGCCCTATAAGTATATGCATACTTCCAAGAAGGAACAACATACCTCACAACATCATTAATCACATGCTCTTTAACTTTAGTTTCAACTAAACCATATACGGATAGACGGTTATCCTTAATAAAGTTCCTAACTTCTCTTTGTTTAAAGGAATCATTAAGACCCCGACAATTCCAGCAACCAAAAAACACAATAAAATCTAGAGAGGCGAGCATAAAAAAACACAGATTACCTCCATTTACCTCACCCAGGGGAAGCATGTTTCTTACCCTTCTTTCCTCTGCCACCTAAGCCCTTCTTCTTTTTCTTCTCCAAAGAATCAATGGCTTTGTTAGCTAAACCATGATCATCCGTAAGCAGAGTAACAAAATCATCATTGCTGAAAGAGATAGGATTAGGTAGAGACTTACTGCTCTCTCCAGCCGTATTATAAATCATCACATTCGAATCATTCAAAGTATTAATATTTGAAGCAATAACAGCCGTACCATACACCCCTTAGACAACAGCACCGTCTTTTAACTTGTTCATTGTAGGAGTAATATCAGCACATACCATAGTATCATCAACCATCAATCCAACTTTAGGCGAATGCGTCCCCACTTTTTTTTGGATAATGTAAGTATATTAACTAAAGAGACAAAACAAAAGCAAAGGGGCATACCCCAGCGACAAGATCACAAGGTCAGATAAGGGACAGGCCCCCTACCAACTGAAACTCAAAAAACAGCAAAGCAATAAAAGCTAAGCACAAACCCTGTCATAGGGTACAGCCAAACGAAACCACCAAACCGACAGCAAAAGGGACAAACCCCCTAAAAGGTAAAACAAGCGAATTACAAAAAAATAGAATCAGATAAACCCCAAGACTGGTGGAGCCATCTATTAGTATGAGAAGGCACCACACCAGATAAGGAATTAAGACGCATACAAACATCTCTACCAATGGAACGAATAACCACAGTAACAGGTTTAGGTAACTTGCCATGCATCCTAGCATTCCGCTCACGCCAAATAGCATAGACAGCAGCCGCAAGCATAATACGCACCACCCACCCATGAAGTTGCCTACCGCGGAAATGGCAAGACTAAAGAATAGTAGCCTCCCAGCTCCGAGCACGCAGAGGTAATCTGCACTTCCTTAAAAGAGCAAACCAAATCTCGCAAGAATAAGAACAATCAAAAAAGAGATTAGGGACATCCTTACAACTCCCTCCACAAAACACACGAATAGCCGGAATTAAGCCATAAACAAGAAGCTTATCCTGAGTAGAAAGAGCACCCCTAATGGCCAGCCAGAAGATGAAAGCATGTCTAGGAATTGATTTAGAATGCTGAACAGACCTAAACCAATCCACCGTTGGCTGTTGGGACCGAAGAGCCTCCCAAGCATTACTAATAGAGAAAGCCCCCCGAGAGTCCTCAACCCAACACAAAGTATTAGCTTAAGAGTTATTAGGCCTGAAGGAATCAGGGGTACCACTGATAATGTCCATCCAATTCCTGGTCAGGGAACGAGGCCAAGCCCAATCCCTCCCCTGAATAACATCCGCCACCCTAGCATGAAGACCACTGATAATGCGTCCCCACTTTATCTTTCTTTTTCTTCTTAGAGACCTCATTCCATTGGCCCTCCCCCGAAGTTTATCAATAGCTTGCTCCTCTTAACGTGGACCATCCTTCGAAATAGGAACCCAAAACTTTTTTGGCTTATCCCCTCTATCACCCAAACCATGATAAGAACCGTTAATATGTCCAAAAACACCACAAGAAGAACAAACATAAGGTAATCCTTCATACTCCACCGAGATAGTAATCCAATCACCATTAGAACATTAAAAATTAAAATCGTGGATTATTTCACCCATAACATCAATCTCAATACAAATACGAGCAAAATTCAACTTTTTTCTACTGAAGGTCACAAGATCAGCATGTAAAGGTTTACCCAAAGCACTAGCCAACACAACTTAAACCTTTAAGGGTTCAAAACTCCAAAGGAACATTAAAAAATTTGACCCAAACTGCAATTTTACGAAATACCTCATTTGAAATATTAAAGCCTGATTGCCTCTTTGAATAATAAAAGCCCTATTAATAATATGCCACGGCCCCATGTCCAATACCATACATGCATGTTCCACCATATTAAATTTAAACAAGAAAACACCTTTATCATAGAAAAATACCTCACATAAGCCAAGCTTATCCCAAATCTTATGAGCAACCAAATTCACTACCAGAAATGGCAGCCTTTTGTTAAGAAAAAAACCAATTAAGGTGGACTTCCAATAATCATTCCCTTCCTCCGAAACAATAGTTAGGGAACACACCTTAACACGCCCATTTTCTCTAACAAGCTGATTATATTGCAAGTTATCAAGAGAAGAAATCATGTGGTCCTTTGAAGAAGATCCACGAAATGCATGAGCATAAGAAGGCCGCTGCTCGTTTTGGTTTGAAGGGGTTGTGTTAACAAACCCATTATCACCTCTTGCATGCCCAACTCCACCAGAATTTGAAAGTGAGCCAATTACATTAAGCCTCGGCCCAACCAAATTTTTATCAGCTCCAAATAATGAATAATCAGTAGCTCCACGTAAACCATGCAATTTAAGGGAAACATCAACACGTATGCCATGCAAATTAGGAGAAGAGATCCCCTATTTATTTTTCTCATCCCGAACCAGACTTGCTTCTACACCACCATAACCTTGAGACCTTCATCTTTCAGCCTTAATACAGAATGAACAGTTGTTGAGGACACACAGCAGCCAGAATCATTCTTAAAATCACTGACATTGGCGAAAGTAAAATCATCCATATCAGCAAACACAAGAGTAGAACTGCCAAAAATTAAAAAATAATAAAGAACACAGATAGAAAACCTAAATCTAAAGACAAAAAGAAAATTGATCTCATAATCATCAAAAGAAATCAATGATAATCATGAAGAGAGAATAGAAAAAATTCAAGAAGAACACTTAAAAACATTCTAGATAGAAGACAAAGCATTTTCTCTCACTAAAAACACCTCTGAAGGTACCGCGTCACTTTTTTTATTACTACTCTTCCTCAACAAGAAGCAATAATTATAATATACGTCCAATGAATAAAACTAAACCTTAAATATAATTAAAAATAATAGTTGTTTACATGAGCAGTTGATGTTCTTCACATTGATTCTCTAGCTAATAATTTAGTTAGACATCATGAGAATTGAAACAACAGACATATGAAAGAAAGCAGAAACATATCAAAACAATCTCCCTGACTAAAACAATAATCTTCTGATTGTGTAATCGTGACGTAAACGGTGAAAATCTAATGAAAAAGGAGTGACCGGAACCTGAGATGGTTGGTGGTTGAATGCAGAAAATGCGAACCCTTTTCAATTGCTGAAAGATATTTATACCATTCCATGTCAGCTTCCTGATTAAACTTGTATTGAGCCTCTTTTATGCCCGCGTGGCCACTTCAAGTCGCACGACTTGGGTCATGCAACTTACTGGTTTTTGGCACTTTTTGGCATCCGCGCAACCTATTGCCGCGAACTGATGGCCGCGCCACTCTCTAGTTTTGTGAACTAGGGATTACTTTTGTGACTCTTTTCATTAGAAACTCTCGTTAAATTATCCAAATGCTTCAACTAGGTCTTTTAATGCTTGCACAACTCAAAAATTCATCAAAAAGCTCATATGCTTTGAAACATAACAAAAGACCGATAAAATGATGGCGAAATTATATATGAATTTGACGTCGATCACCTTTTCAAGTGGAACTGGGTTATTTTTGTTCAAAATGTGAAAAAGTTGACAAAAACAATTAAATTATTGGCACTTGCAAAATTTAGTAATAACATTTACTTAAGGGCTATTTTATGAATTTTACCGTAAAATATATTTTATTGAAATGAATATGTATATATTGTCACTTGTTTGATGCATGTGAGATTAAATTGAAAATAAATTTGATGAAATTGAATTAAATTAATTCTTTAATTAAATAAAAATATTTAAAATTATTTATAATAAAATAAAATTATTAAATATATTTTTTAAAAATAATTATAATTACTCGTAGTTAATATATTTATATTTATATTTAGATGAATTAAAATTATTGATATTTTTAAATGAAGTTTTTCAATTATTATATTTTTTAATCTTTATCTTGATTCTTTATGAAAAATAATTAATAGTAACAATGGTTTGTGGCTTTTGTAAACCACTTTCCCACATTTATGGGATATAAAATTACTAAGGATCACTTTAGTAGATTTTTAACTTTTTAAAAAGAAACTCTGACGGTAACTTTTTAAAGGCAGTTGTGCCTGTAGTTTTAGAAAAAGTTGACGAGTGTTAGGTAAAATGTATTTTTAGAAGTGATGTGAGTTAAAAAAGCTGTATTAAGGTATTTAATAAACTAAATGGCTGAACTGCTATAAAATTATAAAATAACTAAAATTGAAATCTTAGTCAAATCCATTTATTTAATTTGTTGATAGAAATTTTATTTATATACACTAAATATATTAAATATTTTTACTTTAATTCTAATAAGAAAATATATTTAATTCAATTTATTAATTATCTTATAATATTAATTATAAAAATTAATTTTTAGATAATAAAATAAATATTAGTAAGGTTTTTTTAATTATTCTTTTTAAATATTGAAGATAAAAAAAATTGGTCTAGTTTAATTATTTATTTTATATTTTTTTAGTATGAAAATATTAAAGATAAAAAATATTAATTATTAATTATTAATTTATTATTTTTAATGTTTTAAGGTTAGCTCTTTTTTTTTTTTTTAATATAAAATAAGAGATAATTTAGTTTTAAAAAATTTCATTAAAAATTGTAATAAGCTTCCCATTTAATTTACAAGCTGAAATTGGACTGAACGCTATAGTTTTTAAATAAATTATTCAATAAATAACCTGTATCAAACAGTTTTTTGTACACCAACTTATTAAAAATTCTAAAGTCGCTTTTAAAAAAAACCTGTATCAAACGGGCCGAAATCCTAAATCAGTCACAATTGTAATCAAACACTGTCATATGTGTTTGAATCCAATCCTCCTCCAAGTAGTCATCTAGACGCACCCAAAAAAGTTTTTGACGGTGCATTAGTCATGCATTGATTAGATGGGACAATTGGGGGAAACTGGGGCCCGTCTGGTTACTAATTTGTTTTGCCGGCTTATGTTGTTGGCCTTGGAGTCTGTTGGAGATGAATTGATAGATGTAGGTGGTAGCTTAGCTTCCAACCTCTAACGCCCCTTTTGATGCCCACACATTTGACATTGAGGTGGTTTTTTAATTCAATTTTTTTTCAAGCCCACACATTTGACAATATTTTTCAAAAAAAAAAAAAAAAAAGTTAATTGAATAATGTTCTTGACATATATAAGATTGGATTTTCAAATAAAATAATAATAATAAAAAAAAATGAAGTTAAATTTGATAAACAGCAAAATCCATTTTTGAGTTTTTTTCTCTTTAACAAAAATTTTGAAAACCTCTGAATAAGAGTGCGATTAAAATTATTGTAATTTATAAAATAATAATTTATTTAATAATCTAAGATCGAAAAAGTATTTTATAAATTAATTAAAAGTTAATTTTTCTATACGTTACTTTTAGAAATATGATATTAGAAAAGTAATTTAAAAAATAATTAATTTTTAATTTAATTTATTAAACGCCTTTTAAATTTTAAATTATAAAATAAGTGATTATTTTATAAGTTACAGTAATTTTAAACGTAATTTAAATATATATATATATATAAATAAATAAATAAATTCTATTGAAACTATTGAATTATTTTATTATTATTAAAGAAATATTCTTTGATGACGAATCAAATGGCACAATAATTTTCTTCAAAAAAAAAAATGGCATAAAATTCATACAACTTTTATTGACACTGAAATGTTAAAGATGGCAGATAGCTGATGTTATGATATTATCTTATTTGATGGAATATTCTAATAAAAACCCTTGAAATAAGTAAATTTATTTGAATAATTGTTTTTTAATTAATATAATTTGGAGTTTGAGAAAGTGAAATATGATTCAAACCACAATCACAATGATGTGAATTTTGAAAGGCATACCATTGGGAATAAATAACAAACTAACACTATATATAGTTTTATTAAAAATATAAATTTCATTTATGATTTTAGAAAATAAAAAAAAATGGTATACAACTAACGTGATATATTATTTAGGGATGAAATGGGAAAACTCTTTAGGCAATCTAGTAGTATTATTTTGGGTCAAGTTACAATCCACCTATTTCAGGTATCTCTAATTATAGACGGAAATTAACTTTTAGAGAAATTGACAGTTGACTCCTGTATCGTTTGCATTGACCGTCAAAAAAGATAATTGATCATCAAAAAATGTAAAAAGATAAATTTACCCCTAATTAAAAAAATCTAAAATAAAATAAAAATAAATACATTCTAGATTGGATGGTGGAGATCTATTCATGAAAAAATTTAATTAAAAATAAATAAATATAATATCTCTATCGTCCATCTCTAAGATGGACGGCTGAGATTTATTCTAAAAAATTTAAAATTAAAAAAAATATATTAAGGATCATCTAGTGGCCTTGACAGGGGGAGGCTCCTGACAGGCCCCTAACCTACTATCTCCCATTAGGTAGCCTGTCGGCACTCTGATAATAAACTTTTCTGAAAATTTATTCTGTCTCTTGAAAACAATGTACTGAAATCTGTAATAATCTATTTTCTGAACACTGTACTGAAATATGTTTGTTTTCTGTAAATCTAGCCAAGCCTAATATACAAAAACTCTTTAATAAATAATAAACCATATACTAAATTATTTCTGTAAATTTAATGTTCTCTACTGAAAATCTATAAAACATTTATGGCTTGGCTTCTGTATCTGAAAACTCCCAATGGACCCCTAAGCTGAACTCATAGGTCGACTAACTGGTGTTGTACCATATGAGTGGGTCACAGGGCGACTAATTGACGTCGTCCACTGTGACATCTGATATAAGGGTCACGAGGTGACTAACTGACGCCACTCAACGTGACATCTGATAAAAGACATATCACTGTCTATGTGCAGAATGCTGCGTCGCATACATATAGCGAGACAACACCACAATGTGTGGGCGACTGACAGACTCGATAGACTCAACCCCCCTGGAGTTAGCGAACTATCCCCCCTTAACTTGCCACACACAAATGGGGTGTATCGGCCTGGGTCTAACTGCTGATAATCTGATAACTGATCCGAAGGGTAATCCATGGGTTTGAAAACTGTTTTCTTTACTTTGAAAGCTAGCTTTTAATTCTAAAACTTGAAATGTGCATAAACACGTTTCTTTACTAAATTCATACATAATATTTTCATCGAGTGAAAATAAACTCAAAAATTCTGAAATATAAAATACTTTAATTGAAGTGTATCTGAGGCAATCAATTCTATTTTATAAAACACATAAAAATAAACAATTATACACAAAGTCATAAACTACTAAATCAAACTTGAAAGAAAATACACTAAATGCGATTCAACCGAAAATCTGATTTTGCACTAACTTAAATAAAGATATTAGCTTGCTAAACCTTAGATAAAACATATTACTAAAATAAGATATACTTTGCTTTAAAATAATTTTACACTCACTGATTTCTGGTTTTCTCTAGGCTTGGTGCTCTGATTCCTTCGTCTCATTACAATCATTGACTTTCTATAACGTTTCTTTTTCTCCCATACTAAGGAGATTTCTCCCTAAAGTAATATATTTCCAAATAAATCGTTAATATAAATATAACAACTGTTGAATTCTGTATTCTAGAATGTAATTTAGTCAATAGTTGTTAGCTGGTTTAGCTAATTTGTCAATGTTTGTTAGATAGTTCGTCAATGGTTGTTAGATCCAATCCTTACTTCTAAGGGATTGTGTTCCTTTTCTTTGTATATATTCAGGCTTGTATTCAGTAAATAAATATCGAAAATTCAAAATCTTCATGGTATCATAGTCATTTTTTCGGCCTAAATCAGTTTCTGATTTTTTTTTCCAGCCTAAATCAGTTTTTTGGGCCTAACTCGTTCTTGTTTTTTTTCCGGCCAAAACCCTAAGTTTCTTCCCGGCCGAAATTAGCCCTTCACCTCACCGCTGCTCATTCCAGCCGCCGCACATCTCCCTCCACTGCTTATTCCGGCAGCCGCTGCTCTGCAGCTCCCTAGGCGTTCGAAGCTTGTGACGCCAGTCCGCTGTTCTTCATTCTCCACCGCCGTAACTTCTCTTTCTCGGCTCACCTCCACTGCCGCCTGGACCACTTCCCTTTTCTTCGCCCGATCTTGCCGATTTTCTGCCCCACGTTTCTCACCGCCGGTACCATTCGACTCGCAGGTCGACGAGCTTTACCGATCTGTCCTTACTTCCGGCCACCGCTCTTCGCCGTGACCTCCTTGGAGTTGGCAGTGGTTTCCAGTGGCCAAATTACAATAGAATCCTTGATTTGTTTGAATTGCAGCTTCTACCCCTAATTTATTTAAATTGCAGTTTCTGCCCCTAATTTATTTAAATTGCAGTGATTGCCAAAAAAAAAAGGAAAGAATTAATTTTTTTTTTCTCTGCCCTTTCCAGCAGCCCTGTACCCTCTTCATCCGCAAACATTAGGCATGTCTGACGCATCCTCTTCAGAAGTCGCATCTGGTTCTGACCCAGTTAACTCAAATAACAATGGAGGGGGAGGAGTTGACCACATATATTCTCAATTCATCATATCTGGTCACAAATTGACTGGTAAAAATTACCTCCAATGGTTCAAATCAATCCTTATCTCCATTAGCAGGAAAGGAAAATATGAATACCTGACTGGGGAGATACAAGAACCGACCAAGGCGGACAAAAGATATCGCCAGTGGAAGACTGAGAATAACTTGGTAATGTCATGGTTGCTAAACTCAATGAATGCCGACATCAGTGAAAACTTTATGTTGTATGAAACAGCAAAGGAGATATGGGATGCAGTACAAGAGACATTTTTTACTCATGATAACACAGCTGAGTTGTTTGCGGTTGAAGGAATCCTACATGATCTGCGTCAAGGTGATGATTCGGTTACTCAATACTACACGAAGCTCTCTAGATTATGGCAGCAGGTAGACATATTTGAGAAAGAAGTTTTCACCAATCCAAGAGATGAGGCCACACACAGGAAAAGCATTGAGAAAAAGTGAATTTTCAAGTTCCTGTTAGGGCTGAATCGTACTCTTGATGATGTGAGAGGACGAATTATGGAAATCAAACCATTACCTACTTTCCAAGAGACTGTTTCTGAAGTGGTGCGCGAGAGAGCAGAAGGAAGGTAATGCTCGGCTCTGACAGCATCAGTACAAAACCAGATGGTAGTGCCTTGGCTGTCCATGGAGGGAAGTTCAACCAGCCTAGGAAGCGACCATGGTGTGAGCATTGCAAACGGCCAGGTCATTTCAAGGATAGATGTTGGAAGCTTCACGGAAAACTTGCTGATGGGCAATTTAAGAACAGTGGGGACAGAGATGCGAAAGGTTACATGGCCAGTGGGAATGAAGGTGGTGGAACAGATTCAGTTGTACACATTCATGAGCAATTGAACCAGCTGCAGAAAATAGTTTCAGGTTTAAATGCCTCAATGGTTGGTGCCGGGTCTGTTACTATTAAAGGTACCTTCTCCACTGCTTTGAATGTGAAAAAAGAGGTCCCAGGTCATTGGATTGTGAATTCAGGTGCAACTGATCACATGACAGGTGATGTTAGGGTGTTTAGTACTTTTGAGTAATGTCAAGGTAACTATAATGTCAAAATTGCATATGGTTCTCTGTCCAAAGTCACAGGGTGTGGTTTTGTTATTATTTCAAAAACTCTAACTCTGCAGTCTGTGTTATATGTTCCAAATTTATATTGTAACCTTATTTCCATATCCAAACTCACTTCTGATGAAAAATGTGTGACTAAATTTTTCCCCACTTATTGTGTATTTCAGGACATAATTTCGGGGAAGACGATTGGAACTGCTGAGATACAATCTGGCCTCTATGTCATCAAGGCTGAAGCTTCTAAGGGTATACAAGGTCATTCTGCTGAGTCCAAAACTTTTTCTCTTGAGTCAATATCTAAGCCTTTGTCTAAGTCAAATAAAGAGAGTGTTGTTCTACTTTGGCACTATAGGTTAGGACATCCTAGTTTCCTGTATCTAGAGAAATTGTTTCCTAACTTATTTATTAATAAAAGTTCAAAAGATTTTCATTGTGATTTCTGTGAGCTGTCCAAGCATACTCGTTCTGTGTACCATCCTAATAGCTATAAAGCCTCCAAACCATTTGCTTTAATTCACAGTGATGTTTGGGGACCTTCTAGAGTCCCTAATATCACTGGTGCAAAATGGTTTGTCACATTTATTGATGATCATACTAGAGTCACATGGGTCTTTCTCATGAAAGAAAAGTCTGAGGTCACCAATATTTTCAAAAATTTTCATTCATTGATCAAAAATCAGTTTCAAACAAAAAATCAAGTGTTCAGATCTGATAATGGAAGAGAATTTGTAAACCAAGGGTTGAGAGAGCATCTTTGTAGTGAAGGGATTGTCCACCAGACCACATGTGTAGACACACCTCAACAAAACGGTATTTCTGAATGAAAAAACCGCCACCTGTTAGAGGTAACTAGATCCCTGTTGTTCTGTATGAGGGTGCCAAGTCATTTTTGGGGTGCAGTCGTCCTCACAGCTGTACATCTTATTAATAGACAACCCTCAAGAGTATTACACTTTAGAACTCCGTGTCAAATCCTACTTGAAATTTATCCTCATACCCAACTTATATCAACCATTCCTCTCCGTGTCTTCGGTTGTACAGTGTTTGTACATGTTCAACCACAGTACAGGGGTAAACTTGATCCTAGAGCTGTTAGGTGTTTATTTTTGGGTTATTCTCCTACTCAAAAAGGATATCGATGCTACAACCCAAACACCAGAAAAATTCATATTTTTTTAGATGTTACCTTTGTCGAAGATCAACCTTTCTTTCCACAAACTCAAATTCAAGGGGGGAGTGAAAATGAATTTCAGGTTTTGGATCAGAGTCATAGTCATATTTTCCATAAAAGTTCATACGGACCTAACAGTGAGTCTCATCTTCCTAATGTGCATGAAATTCCTCATTGTGAGTCAAACGTGTCTCCTATTTATCCAGACATGACAAGTAAGTTCCAAGCAGAACCTATTATATACTTGAGGAAGCTGAAAGAAAATGAAGATGGACCAGACAAGATTGTTCCTCTGCAAGACCAAGAATCTCCACTGGAATTAGTCCACATACCCGATCCCAATAATGAACCCTTGAGTGATCCTAGCACCGGCCAAGATACTAACCAGACTAGTGAGGAAGTTCCTTCAGATACTGAAATACCTATCGCCTTAAGGAAACCGATAAGAAAGTGCAGAGAGAGACCTCTTTACCCTTTGAGTAAGTATATATCCTATGAGGGCCTTTCATCTAGTTACAAAATTTTTGCTCACAATATTTCTCAAGTGTCTGTTCCAGTAAACATTCAAGAGGCTATGTCAATTCCAGAGTGGAAAAATGCAGTTATGGAAGAGTTAGGAGCACTTCAGAGAAATAAAACCTGGGATGTCACAGAATTGCCAAAGGGTAAAAAAGCTGTAAGTTGCAAATGGGTTTTCACAGTGAAGCATAAAGCAGATGGTAGTGTAGAACGTTACAAGGCTAGACTGGTGGCAAAGGGTTTTACACAGACCTATGGGATCGATTACGAGAATACCTTTGCTCCAGTTGCTAAACTGAATACAATCAGAGTTCTTCTTTCCCTAGCAGTTAATCTTAACTGAAAGCTTCACCAAATGGATGTGAAGAATGCTTTCCTGAATGGAGAATTAGCAGAGGAAGTTTATATGGAAGGCCCTCCAGGTTTAGAAAATGCAAATGGGGATAAAGTCTATAAGTTAAAAAAGTCTCTGTATGGGTTGAAACAGTCTCCCAGAGCATGGTTTGAAAGGTTCACGAGAGCCGTAAAAGGGTTTGGTTATACTCAATGTCAAGCTGACCATACCTTGTTTGTTCATTATGCCATAGGTGTTATTATTATACTCATTGTGTATGTGGATGATATGATTATGACAGGTAACAGTGAGGAGGAAATTCAGAAGTTAAAATCCTTTATAGCCAAGGAATTTGAAATCAAGGATCTAGGAAGTATGAAATACTTATTAGGAATGGAAGTTGCAAGATCGAAAGCAAGGATTTGCATAAATCAGAGGAAATACATCCTGGATCTTCTCAAAGAAACTGGGATGACAGAATGTAAGCCGGCTGACACACCTATGGACTATACGACGAAGTTGGGTCTTATAGAAGAAAGTCCACCTGTAGACAAAGGAATGTATCAACAGTTGGTGGGGAAACTGATCTATTTATCCCACACCAGACCGGATATTGCATTCCCGGTGAGCACCGTTAGTCAATTCATGAACAGTCCGAATGAAGAACATATGGGAGCAGTTTTGAGAATTCTAAGGCATTTGAAGATGACACCAGGACAAGGTATATATTTCAAGAAAAGTGACGATAGAGATGTTAGAATCTTCACAGATGCAGATTGGGCTGGTTCAGTGGTAGACAGGAGGTCGACATCTGGGTACTGTTCCTATGTTTGGGGTAATTTGGTCACTTGGCGGAGCAAGAAACAGTCTGTGGTCTCTCGTAGCAGTGCTGAAGCGGAATTTTGAGCAATGGCTCATGGAATTTGTGAGGGAATTTGGTTGCAAAGACTACTAAATGAACTCAAAGTTCCTATGGTTAAGCCAATGGAACTGTTGTGCGATAATCAAGCCACTACTAACATCCCAGAGAATCCAGTTCACCACGACAGAACAAAACATGTGGAGATAGACTGGCATTTTATTAAAGAAAAATTAGAAGCAGGGTCTGTAAAGATAAGTTACACACCTACCAATTCTCAGACAGTTGATGTGTTTACTAAGGCTCTACCTAGAGCATCTTTTGAAGGATTGTGTTCCAAGCTGGGTATGATCAACATGTACTGCCCAGCTTGAGGGGGTGTGTTGAATTATGTATTCTAGAATGTAATTTAGTCAATAGTTGTTAGCTGGTTTAGCTAATTTGTCAATATTTGTTAGATAGTTTGTCAATGGTTGTTAGATCCAATCCCTACTTCTAAGGGATTGTGTTCCTTTTCTTTGTATATATTCAGGCTTGTATTCAATAAATAAATATCGAAAATTCAAAATCTTCAACAACTAATACAAAAACTCATTTAACACGTTTAACACTTTATTCTTCAATTTCTTCTATTCTAATAAAATCGATTACATTTAATCCACTAAAAATTACGTCACTATACTATAACATATAACTATATATACATTGAATCATTAAATTTCTCTTAAATCGAATCTCATACAACACAATCCAATATACTTTCTTGGATTTCTATGTACCAATTTGTATCACAATCATACAAATACAATTTTTAGTACTTAATTACATATAAATTGAAATATCTACACTTTCAACTTCAATTTCTACACAATTTCTCATTCTAATCTTTATCAATTTAACATAAGTGAATTTTCTTCACTTAACAACATCAATTCAATTTCATTAAACTTGATTAGACTAATTATAACTTCAATTTCAAATTAAATTTCAAAAATTCTCAAACTAGTGATTTAATTTCATTCCAAACACAATATCACAAAGACTCCATAATACAAATTCACTAATTTGATAATCATTTTGATTTCTTACTTAATGATTCCAATTTCACACTATCAATTAATTCAAAAACACTCAATTTACTCAAATAATATCTCAATTAACCAATTTAAACTTGAAATCATAAAATCCCCAAATCTTTAACTTACTAATTTTCTTGATTTTCATTCTAATCAATTCAATTTCAACTAATTTCCAATAAAACTCTACAAAAACTCAAATCAAATACTAAATCAACAAAACTCATATTTTTCTTCACTTCTAGAAATCCAATTTCACTTATATTCAACAATCAATATCAAACACAATTCAAAACTCAATCAATCTAGAAAATCAATTCAATTTCATCAATTATCTACTTACAAATTCTACAACATAAAGAATATCATCAAAATTCAAACCAAATCAACTTCATAATTCACTTACCCAATTCCTCTTCTTCTTCTTCTTGATGGACCGAGAACTTCTTCTTCTCCCTTTCTCTTTTCTTCTCTTCCTTTTCCTTTCTTCTTTTCTTTCTTTTTCTTTCTTTTCTCGGCTACTTCTCTCTCTAATTTCTGCACAATTTCTGCTCTATTTTCTCTTCCATGACCGGTTGCTCTCTCTCTCTCTCTCTCCTTCCTTCTTCTTTTTCTTTCTCTTTCTTTCTTCTCTTTTCTTTTTCTTCTTCTTCTTTCTCTCTTCTGGCCGCACCTTCTTCTCCTTTTTTCCTCTTCTGGCCAAGCTGCTGCTTCCTTCCTTCAGCTGCTACTTCTTCTTCTGCTGGCCAGCCTTCTCTCTCTCTTTCCTTTCCTTCTCCTTTCTTCTTCCCTCGATCGAGCTCTCCTCTCTCTTCTCGAAATTTCTGGGTTCCTCACAGCCTCTATTTTTTTTTATTTTTTATTTTTTATTTTTTTTTCTGTTTTCCTCTTCTCTTAGTTTTCTGATTTCAGCCGGTCAACACTTTAAATTTTATGCTTTAAATTTCATTTCATCTTCATTTACATTTCATTTACATTTCATTTACATTTAACTTTCATTTGCATTTTCATTTCATCCCCATTTCATCTTCATTTGCATTTGTATTTCTCGATTCTTCTTCTTCTTGAAATTTCTAGTTCTTTCTCTCTCGTCTCTCTCTGTTTCCTGTTTTCATTTTATTTTATGGTTTGTTTTTATATTGGTTTGCAATTTGTTTCACCGACTTTGCACTTATTCTGCTTTTGTTTTCACTTTCTTTCATTCAATTTTGTTTGACTTGGTGTTAGTGGAATTCTCCACTAACATATTATATATATTTATATTTATATATAAATATATCTTTAATTGCAACTTGCTCCCTTGAACCTTTACAAATCAGAATGTGACCACAACATAAAATTTAATCACATGATTTTGGTCAACAATATTTTCATTTACAATTTAATTCATAACAATTCATTAATTCTTTTCCACGAAAATTCATTTCAATTTACTTTCCCATCAATTAATTAAATTACAATCTCATATCATAAAAATATATTTTAATTTTCAATAAATATTCTTAATACTTCAATTTATGGAAAATCCTTACTATGTTATCCAAAACTTATAATTGGATTTCGTATATACTTTACGAAATCTTACTAATCGTCAAATAGATTCCATTATTGTATCGTAAAATCAATCTTGAAAAAATATATTACAATACATGTACGTGTATAGTACATAATATCGGGAGGGTGTATTACAGCTCCAGCCACCCCCTTTTTGAGAACCAATGGAGACGAGCCTCCCCTAGTTGTTCGTGAACCTAGTGTACAAACTCGGGTCCTGTGACTAGGGCCTCCCCTGTTGTGATCCATTGGTGGATTCAGCATGGATCTCTACCATTTTCTCCCCATTCTTCTCTCCTTTTGCTTTATATATATATCCACCCTCCATCTCTGAATGAACGGTGGAGGTCTTAAGTTTTATTTTTTATTTTTTTTATTTTAGATATATCTCCACCGTCCATCTCATATTCCATCTCATATGAGATGGACGGTGAAGATCTTAATTTTTCTCTTTTTTTTATAGTTTTTTAAAAATAAATCTTCACTATCCATCTTATATGAGATAGGCAGCGAAGATTATAATTTTTTCCTAAAAGTTGACTATTAACAAGGGTCAGTTGTCAATTTTCCTAAAAGTTGATTCCACCTGTGATTAGGAATACCTCAAGTAAGTGGACTATAATCAATTCTTTTATTAATTAATAATTCTACACGTTTCAACTATTATCTAAACTTGTTCATTCCAACCAAATTTTTTTTTATTCTATTGTGATATAAATCTAAAATTATCTGATAATTGGAAAGTGTAATATCTATTATGGTACAATTAAATTTCACTTCTTTTAATATCTTATAATTAACTAATTCTGGTTATGTCTTTCCCATTCATTATCCTATAATTAAAAGATAAGAAGAGAAAAAAAATTAATTTTCAAATTCAACAAATAAATGAGCATGAATAATACTTTTAGGGTTTTGATTACTAATTACCATAATCAAATTACGTGACCTCACATACAAATTAGGAATTAAATTCCTATGGGGAATCAAATTCCCTTTTATGAGCTACTAATATATCTGGAATCACATTGAAAATAAAAGGGAAAGAAAAAATCAAGGCCCTTGCAAGCCAACTTGTGTTTATTAAGAGAAAATTCATAAACAAATGTCAATAGCCACTAGTATCTACAAGTAAATGAAACATATGATAATCATCTAACTCTTCTTCTTTTTCATATTTTAAAGAAAGAATAAAAGATGTTGATTCCCATTCACCATCCTTACCTTGAAAATATTCACAAAAACTAAGATAGACTTATTTCATCAGCAAAATTTACTTTGCTTTGGTTATCAAGTTCGCAATGGAAAATTGGTGAAACAAATGAATTCAAGTCACCAAATATAACATCATCACCACCAGAGTCTTGACAATCAAAATATGTTTGAATGTCATCGGGAAAACTCCGACGAGACGGACCCGGTTCTGATGAAGTTGTTGGTGAACAATCAGTAGCTGAAGTCTTCTCCAACATTTCCTTAAATTTTGATGATTGTAATAAAAGTCCTAATGCACCACCACCGCCGCCGCTAGTGGATCTTCCAGGAAGAGGCACAGATGTTTCACTACCATTCAAGGAGCTTTGCAGTTGATTAGGGTTTGAAATTTGATTAACATCACCATCGTTAGAGTTGGTGGAGTTATTAGGACGTAACCACTTAATGTATCGGCTGAGGTCAAAATTTGTAACGGCGTTAAGTCCACGGTACTCAATAGCTGCCATGTCATAAGCTGTGGCTGCTTCTTCTTGGGTAGCTGCATTCAACAAAAGTAAGGGTAAAATAGGAAATGACAAAAAGATGACGACACAATAATAAATTTGGAATGCAAATTTTGGTTGTGTGTTGAAAAAAATCTTTAAATAGCTGAATAAGCAGTTGAGGTTTGGTGATCTAAATCACCAACCAATTTTTTTTTTTAATTTATAAAATTTAAATTTATTGTTTGAAAATGACGTCGGTCAACATATATATTAATTGATATGGAGCAATTGTGTGCCGACTTTTGTGGCCATGTATTTGGAAGGCTCTATTCTCATTCTGGTATAAAAATTAAAATCATGCACTCAGACAAATAAAATATTTTTTATAATAGTAAATAGTCTATATATTTATACAAGTTATCATGCACTTTTTTTTATAGTTTTATCAGTGTACGTTTGGAAAAGTTTATCTAATGATCAAAATAGCTTATTTAATCATAAAAGTTCTTTTTAATTTTATTTTTGTCGTTTAGTTGCATTACAATAGAGTTTTTGGATGATTACAAAAGTTATTTTACGTCTATTCGGAGAAGTTCAAATTTTAGTTTTTTTCAAGTAGATCTTTTCGAGCTTTTAAAAAATTAAAATATATAATATAATCCTATTAAAGTTTGTTAACTTTACAATACCCTTTTCACTTAAGATGATGTCATTTTTTGTAATCATATCATTTCAAAGGGCTTTTTTAATTGACAACTAAACGGTCAACAGTTTTTTCTTAAAAAATTTACTTGTAAGAACTCTACTTCTAAAATATGTACTTCTAAATGCTATGATCGGAAAAGGTTTTCCAAACAAACCCTAAATACTTATATATATAAAAGTTATCATGCACCTTTTTTCTCTCTAGTTTTACAATTTGTGTGGTCTAAAAAAGTGTGATAAAATATTAATAATATGTTTAAATATTTAATAGAATAATTATTTGATATGAGTTATATCCTTTTCTTTTAAATTTGAAAATTGTAATAGTTAATATCCTTAAATATATTGAATGGGTTGAAAAGAAAGAAATTACCATAGGTGCCAAGGTAAAGATATTTGTTGCCAAACACCCTACCAATTCGAGCTTCCCATCTTCCATTATGATGGTGTCTGCAGCAAAAAATACCACCACGTCATCTTTGGATTTATCAAATAAAAATATATCATCTCATTTATCATATAAATGATTGAGAGATGTAATATTAACTATTTAAAATAAGTTATTTTACCTGGCTACTCCTCGGTATTTTGACACTCCACGAGAAAACCCACTACTCTTCCTGCAATTTTTATTTTTTAATTTTTTAATTTTATAAAAATTTCATTAAATATCTGTACATATATTTGATAATTACCTCCTCAAAGAACCGATATATTCTTCTTTTGATTGAGCCTCCATTTCTTTGAGCTCTTCTTCATAACTCGACAACTACAGATAATTACAATTACATAGATTTATACAATATAATTTCAAATTTCAAATAAATTAGTTTTGGAATTTTTGTAACTTATCAGAAAAATTATCCTATAAAATTGCTTAGGGATCTTCATTACATTTTATCAAATTTTAATTGAAATCTCATATAGATATTTTAGATTAACTTGAAAAGTATCCTGAGAATATCAATAATTAAGGTAAAAAAAAAAAAAAATTCATAAAAAGTTATATGAAGAGAACTTACAGGAAAATTAAGGATAGTGTCATGTCCCCAGTACTTCAATGCAGCCAAGTCATAAGCACGTGCGGCTGCTTCTTCATCATCATAGGCTCCTGACCAAATTTCAGGATTTCGGTTACAACATAACCAATATCTTCAAAGTATCAAGAAATATTTTAATAGGGGTTTGTATGAATTACATGTAAGAGATACGTAACCAAACTCACCTAAATATACTGTCATTGAGTTGAATTCCATCGTCACCACCAATAATGTCAAACAGCTCCAAACAAAATATGAAAAATACCATTAGAAAAAAAAAAAGAATTCAATGAAAAAACCTTGTCTGCCTTTCTTGTTCTGAGACTCGTTCCAGCAATTCTTATCCCACAAATGTGCTTCATAACGTCCAGTCCACCGATGCCTAGTAAATAAATATCAGAAAATAAGAAAGCAAAGAAAAACACATTATTTTCATTATAATAAAATGAAACCTTGTAACGCCTCTGTAAATGGAGCTGCGTTGAGGAGGAGAATCTCGCGGCACGCTTTTACGTGTCCGTTTGGTCTTTGTCTTCGTGTTTGCAGGAGTGGTGGTATGGTCACTGTTTTTCTTTGATATCTTCGCCATTAAAAAGCAAGAACGAAAAAAAAAATGAATACAAAGGGCCTGACCAATGAAAATGGAGACCGCGAGGGTTTAAAAGGGAATGAAAAAAAAGAAGTTTTTGTTGGTTTTGAAGAGGAGAGGAGAGCCGGCTTTGAATGGAGTTTCTGAGAGAGAGAGAGAGAGAGAGAGAGAGAGAGAGAGAGAGAGAGAGAGAGAGAGAGAGAGAAAGAGTTGGAGTTGGTTTATTATGGCCGTCTTCAAGCGGCTTTAGTGTTAGTCTGTTTTCAATTGTCCTCACTTGGTGGGTTTATGTGTACCAATACAAGTTTTTTTTTTTTTCTTTTCAATTTTTTTTTTTTCATGTTTTAGCTTTCCATTTTTTAATCTATTTTGTATTACCTCATTTTGTTTGATGAGTTGGACATTATTACTTTTGATTTTGATTGAGATGGATTAGAGTATCAAGGGTTAGATTTTAAAATTTAAATTTAAGTAAAAACAATAACTCAATTTAAGCATCAATTTATGCTATTTGGCATGAGCGGAATGCTAGGATGCATGGCGAGTTACCTAAACCTGTTATCGTGGTTGTTCGCTCCATTGTTAGAGATGTTTGTATGCGTCTTAATTCCTTATCTGGTGTGGTACCTTCTCCTACTAATAGGTGGCTCCACCAGTCTTGGGGTTTATCTGATTCTATTTTTTTATAATTCGCTTGTTTTGCCTTTTAGGGGGCTTGTCCCTTTTGCTGTCGTTTTAGTGGATTACTTTCGGCTGTACCCTATGACAGGGTTTGTGTTTAGCTTTTTATTGCTTTGCTATGTTTTGCGCTTCAGTTAGTAGGGGGCCTGTCCCTTGTCTGACCTTGTGATCTTCTCGCTGGGGTATGCCTCTTTGTTTTTGTTTTGTCTCTTTGGTTAATATATTTACATTATTCAAAAAAAAAAAGCATCAAAATCAAATAGTTTTCTTCAGTTGAGTTCATTTTTTAAATTGCACTAAAGAGAGGGTATTATGAGAAAATAGCACTAATTTATTAATTCGAGTAGATTACTCACAAGTGATTTTCGGTCTAAAATGTCCCTTGCCCCTCATATGATAAAAGAAGGAAAAAAAAAGATAAAATATTTAAACCCAAAAATAAGACAAAGAAAATTTAGAAGTTTTCAAAGGCTCCTGAAAAGAGAATACCCGTTAGAGAGAAAGCAAGTCGCCACCGATGGCGACGTGAACGACTAGTACCATTTGATGCTGATATCCCCAATATTTGAAACGCTTTCTATTTGATGCTAAGAAGAGATTCGAACTCAAAGGTGCGTTGCTATAGTAATTTTAAATTATTTTTTGTGAATTGGTTTACGGTTTTAAGGTGATTGATTGAGTGGGGTTTAGGGAGTGGGATGTAGAAGTTGGCCACTTAAGGTTTAGGTGATGGTATGAAATTGAAATAGAAAAATGAAAGGAATTGAGTGTGCCCATGAAGTACTATTCAAACGTTTTTGTGAGATACAAGGGTGAACTATGTGTTGATTGTTGCTATTTCGTTGATTTGTTGAGTTGGTGATGTATTTCTTGAGGTATCGCTTATCAGGAACAAATCCCCGTAATAAGGAAATAATCCTTGTTTCTAGGAACTAATTGAATTTAACCCCTCTTCTTTATAATGCTGGAGATGGTGAACTACAACAAGAGATTAAAAACCTCAAAGGACAAATGATACAATGGTATAATTAATCATCACAACCACATCGATACCTTGGAGATAATCAATATAGCATTAATAAGAATCGAAGATGGAGGGAAACAAAGAGGCTGTTTATGGAGTCCTATTTTGGTCATTTTATCAGGATGACACATGAAGTTTTCGAGTGTGATTGTGCATCAGTTGCTTTTGAGAGAAATCGAACCCAACCGACTGAAGGATGAGATGCGGTTCTAGTTGGGGAATTACAGTGTCCATCTGTCTAGGATGAAGTTTTGCTTGATCACAAGTCTTAAGTTCGGGATGGTACTGAATACGAGTCAATATCAATTGGTGGAGGGTGGCTTTCACCGGAGATAGTTTGTCGGTGTTTATGTTGTTTAGGTTGAGGTCGTGAAGGCCAAGCTTCTACTTCGGCACTTCGATGCCCCCAATGACTTTGTGAAGCTGTCTTTGTTGCATTTGCTTTACAGATTTCTATTTAGTTCTAATGAGAGGGCCATTGTGTCGGCATGGGAGCTACGGGTTATGGAGGACTTGGATGCATTTGGTGCATTCCCACGGGGCACTTATACTCATACTCCATCAAGATCTTTAGGTTTGTGAAGTATAGTCGAGCAACGAGGTTCAAGTTTAGAGAACTCAGGAAAGGGATGGAAAATCACACGAAGAACAAGTACAAGGTATCCGGTATGCATGGGCTTTGATGGTTAGTTATGCTTATAAACAGAATAAGTCCAGAGACTCAATCACGAACGTTTCCGTATAAACACAGGAAATGAATAAAGACACACCAACATGCAAACAACAAATATTAAACAATATGAACCTAGTTTACATACAACTAAGATGCACTATAGTGCAGGGACACATATACATGATATGTGTGTGTGCGCATTGAAGCTTTCTAGAGCTAAAGCCAAAGCAGGCTTACCATTACGCGTAAAGCCTTCAAAGATAGTGCAACTTGAATCCGCTTGTCTTGAAGAATACAGTATCATAAGACATTACAAATAAACGAATTATAAGCAAATGAGATTTTGATTCAGAATAAAACCAACACAAAAACTATTATCCTCACAATTTCCCTTTATAGCTATTTCGTGACAAAATCCAAATCTTCACTAATACATACACAACTCTCTCAAACTCACATTACATAGAGAACCCTAATAACTAAGACGTGAACATCTTCAATCTTAAAGATCCTAAGAACAGAAGAAAAATACTTTTCAAGAACAAGTGTAAAAGGTGAGATGGAACAAACAAATAATATGAACAATAGAAAAAATATGGTATGGTTTTCTCTCCCTCAATGTAACAACATTTAAGAAAATATGCGCAAGCACGCAAGCAATGAATCACAATGCAAAGAGATATAGAAACCAAGGAAAGTGATAACAATAATGCATTTAAAACAAAGTTGTTGAGCATTAATTAAAAAACTACTCCTTACAACTCCATACTACTGATGGGATTTATGCCCTAAAACTTGTTATTGTAAATGGTTAAAGATAATAATAAGAATTATTCATATTATCATTCAAGTTTATAAAAGTGTTATATTCAGTAATACATTCGTATTGTGCAAGAACATCCTAGATTGCAAGATGTAATCTCATAATGAGTATATGATGGTCATATACAGAGAGAATTCATTTTGAGACGTGCAATCTAAAGAGTCTGTAGAGAGTGAACAAAGCTGGGTACGTTGTTTGTGATTGATCTACTGCTGCGGTCTATTCTGTAAAGTACGGTGGTCTTATCCTAGACCGCTCATGTAGTTGACATGCGAATGGAGGCACCTTATATGATGAGATCATATAGGACTGGGCCACGATTTATATGAATCTCTCACCAAGATCCGTTAGTAGATGAGATTCATATATAATTGATAAACGGTGGCTATTTATAGGTGATCTTAATCCTGAGTGTCTTATCGACTTCTTCAGGTCGGATCGTAGCTTTTGATTTACCATGAGTGAGGTTGATGAGAATCTCGACCAATACCTCCGTATCTTGGAGTTACGGTTTGGCTTATGGCTGGGAAAGTTTGAACACAATAGTGGAATCCACCCCTTCTTGATTGAAGTAGATGAGTAGTTCCCTTAAGGGTTGATTCGGGGCTTGAACGATTATGAGCGCTCTCCTTCTTCCGTGAGGAAGATAGGATTTAATTGTTTATTAGAGAATCAATGGTACTTAAAGGAAAAGATATTTCCAGAGGGGTATAACGGACTTTATGACCCAGCTCTAGTTATGAACTATTTGTGGAGGATCACACTATATGCAATTAGCTATATCAATGGACACTGAGACTTCAGATTGTACAAACACGTCTACATTTCTGAGAGTGCAGCCTCGGATTTTTAGCTGAATAACTTCGAGGTTAATAATCGTGAAATATTAATTAAAGAGTTTTAATTAATATTACTAAGTATTATTGGAGCTCAAAACTGTGGGTCCATTAGGTCCCCTTGCTAGCCCTTATGGTTGTTGGTAACGAGGGTCACGGTAGATTAATTGGATGGTCCAATTAATAGTGTTACGAAAGTAATGCGATTTAAATAAAAGAGAATAATTAAATAATGTGATTATTTAATTAATTAAATATTTAATAAAATAATAGAAATTAATAATTATGAATTATTATTTCTATTTATTAAATATGAGGTCATGTGATTAAATAATGACTAGGACAAAAGAATTAAAATAATTACATTATTTTAATAGTCCAAAATGTCACAGGTTCAAGTCTTTAGGAAGACTAAAATTAAGTAGGATTTAGAATCCTATTTTGACTTGGTCAAACTAAAACCCTAAAGGACTACTATATAAGTGTTATATAGTTAGGAAAAACCTAGCCTAGCACACAAGTGAAAAAGAAATAGAATTCGGCCACCAAAGAGAGAAGAAAAGAAAAAAAAGTTTTTTCTGACTCTCCCCTCTTTTGCAGGATTCGGCCGACGTTATTTTCACGTGACCTTCATCTCTTGCCGTGACGTGTCCACACATACGTTATTAGACCGCAGGTCATAGCTCAGAAGATCTGGTGGTAGATCGAGGAATCAGAAAAAGAAAAATCAAGAAAAAAGTATGTAGTTTCTAAAGTCTTTTTCTGCGTATATACAGGAACTCGTTCCTGATTGAAAAAGGTTTTCAATATAAGAAAAAATTTTGAAACCCAATTCCGCATATTATACGATAATCAAAATCTTTTCTAAAATTCCCTTCAATTGGTATCAGAGCCTGGTTCTAAGTTCATGTATATACGCAAAAGAAAAAGAAAAAACTACATCTTTCTTATTTTTTTTTTTGTTTTTCTTATTGATTCTTGATCTATTGATATATTATTGTGTAGGCACAAATCTAGAATGTATGATTTGATTTATTGTTGTATGATTTTATTGTATGATTATAAAAGCGTAATTGATCGTTAATTATATGGTGTCATGGGTTCTAGGTTTCGTTTTTCGTTTTTCTTTATTAAAGCCGAATTTGTTATTAGCTATTTCGTACATGTTGTAATTAACTGATGCGAAACTATAGCAAATGGTGTCCGCTTACGGCGATTCAAAACCGGTGGAAAGAAGCGATTCGGATGAAGACAACCGTGCAAACGGTATTGACAAATCATCTCGGACGCGCCCTTACCTTCCGCCACAAGCCAGCTGTGCGGCAGACCCGAAACAGGACAGTGTACTTGTGCGCAAGGGACTGTCATGGCAGGTTTTGGGGCTGTTCTTGTGGATTTTTGCGAGTGATTTTGCTGTGTATTTTCTGGAAAATATTGGTGAATATTAACCCAGAAAAGTGGCAAAAAATTGGAGCGAAAAATCATGGGCAAAACGACCCACAGACGCGCGTGAAAGAGCGGCTTGCGCGAGGGCTGCGTGCACCTTGCGTGCATGATGCTACGCTGCTGGCAGCCGCACTTTCCCACGCGTTAGGGTTGTTTAGGGTTTCATCTTGACCTAGGGTGCGTGTTAAGGTAACACGTGGACCTCTGGAAAAGATGTTGACTTTTAACAAAAATCAAGTTTGACTTGAGTAGGAAAACGAAGACAAAAAGAATTCAACTTGAAGAAGAACTCTTGAATACCAAGGAATGCCTTGAGAATATAATTGTAATTAGAGTTGTTTAAGTTAGATAACCCATGTCACTCGATCAATTACGTATGCTTATTTATTTTTATGTGATGATTCTATGGATGTTAAAGCATTGTCATACATATGAATATCATCTAGATTAGATGTGCCTACACATGCATAATAATATGTCATGCATAATTGTCATATTATATTGTTTTATTTTAATGTGATTAAAATAGGAAACAATTTCATAAATGGCAATTAAATAATGGATTTAGTTTTTAGGAGTAAAAACTTGGTAATATCTATTTATTAACTAATCAACAAATTAAAGAGTTTAATTAAAAATATTAGTTAGGTTCTTATCATTAATTAAGATTAATTGAATTAATTAGTTAATTAAAAAGAACCAAATAATGAGATTAGTTTTTAGGAGTAAAAACTTAGTAAATCTCATTAATAACTAATCTATATTAAAGTGTTTAATTAATGATTAGTTAAATTCTTTGTATTAATTAAGATTAATTAGATTAATTACTTGATTAAAAAGAATCGAATAATGAGATTAGTTTTTAGGAGTAAAAACTTGATAAATCTCATTAATGACTAATCAACAAATTAAAAAGTTTAATTAAATTGATTACTTTAGTTCTTACATTAGTTAAGATTAATAAGATTAATTACTTAATTAAAAAGAACCAAATAATGAGATTAGTTTTTAGGAGTAAAAACTTGGTAAGTCTCATTAATAACTAATCTATATATTAAAGTGTTTAATTAGATTAGTTAGGTCCATTTAATGTTAGATTTAATTTGATTAAACATTAATGACATAATTGGACCAAATAATGTGAATTAGTTTTAATAGTTAAAACTTGGTAATTTCACATTTAATTTCTAGTTTATTTAATAAGTTTATGTAAATTAGAAATTGAAATAATAAATTATGTTTTAAGAGTTAAAATTGAATAATTTATTATAACTAGTAAACTTAGATTTTATATTAGTCGTAGAATCTAAGTAAAGACTAGAAACATAGAGTTTTAGAAACTCTTAGTTTAAAGAAAATCCTAAATTACAAATAGTGAGTGGGAGAGGGATATATGACATTATATCCCGCAGTCTCCATTGTTAGTTCAACACCGTGAGGCTTGAGTGGCGCCTCGTGACGGCTTTGCTTTCGTCGTCCCTACGGAGGGTATCCATAAGAGTCAATACCAAGGTTGACTTCCTAACGAATAGGTTTTCGGAATGTATTTTGGGACTGACCTAGCCTACCTAGGCACTCTCAAGTTAAGTTCATGAATTCTGAAATGATTGGTCACACTCATAAAGGACTTAATTAAGTTGTTAATTTATTGTCCTGACTAAATCAAAGCGATGGTTGGATAATATAAGAATAAAGAGTTATTCTGGTGTATTATCTGATTGAGAATATCTCGATCTAACATGCAGGCATTTGACCTAGCCTACCTAGGCACTTACTTGTGGGATGTTGGATTATCGTGGCATAGCAACTAATTTTAGGGATTTTTTAGTTCATTAAAATATGCTCATGCATCATGTTTAATTTTATGCCGAACTATAGCATTTGATATGAATGTATGAGATGAATGATATTAATTTAGATTTATGTCTTTAAATATCAGCGTTATCTTCTGCATTATTATTTTCCTCGCAAATGAAACATTAACCGGGATAACTATATTAAGTGGAACACAACGAGAATGCAATCATGGTCTGCATAGACCTTAAATTTGTGCTTACAGAGGAATGTCCTCCAGAGCCTGTAACCAACACATGACCAATTACCAAGGGTAAGACCGGCAAAGCAAATGTTGCTAAGCCATCTTCTTCTGGTTTTCAAGAAGACGAAGAGGTCTACTGGTAAAGTAAAAGTTAAGCCCAAAATAAAGAGTACCACGACTAACTAAGCAAAAGGAAAAATGTTTCCATTGCATAGAGGTTGGTCATTGGAAGAGGAATTGTCTTCAATACCTCGAGGAGCTCTCCAATAAGAAGAAAGTGAAAAGCAAATGAGATTTACTTATCATTAAATTTTGTTTAGTGGAAGATGATTTTTCACCTTGAATAGTAGATTTAGGGGCCACTAACTAATTTTGTTTTTCTTTACATTGGAATGATTATTGGCAAAAGCTGGAAGAGGGGTCTTTCACTATGCACATTGGAACAGGGGATGTCGTTTCAGTACAAGCAGTGGGAGTTATTAGACTATAGTTTAATAATTGTTTTCTATCATTGAACAATGTCAATTTCATTTTTGGATTTATAAGGAATTTGATTTCTATATCCAAATTACTTGAAACAGTTTCATAAGGTTTCTTGTAATGATAAATTAGTTATCATTTTAAGAAATGGAACAAATATTTGTTCTGGTATGATAGAAAATAATTTGTATGTTTTAAGACCGTTAATTCATACATCACTACTTAATACTAAATTGTTTAAAGTTGAAAAACCTAAAACAAAGCGACAAAAGATTTCTCCAATTGATGACACGTACTGTGGCATCTAAGACTTGGACATATAAACCATGATAGGATAAACAGACTAGTAAAAAGAGGATCTCTAAGTTAGTTAGAGATCGGTACCTTACCTGTCTGTAAATCTTGTCTGGAGGGTAAGATGACCAAGAGACCTTTTATAAGAAAAGGGATTAGAGCCACGCAACCACTTGAGCTTATACATTCAGACGTCTGCGGACCAATGAATGTTAAAGCTAGAGGTGGTTATGAGTATTATGTCACATTTATTGACGACTACTCTAGATACGAGTATGTTTACCTAATGCAACGTAAGTCGGAAACTTTTGAAAGGTTCAAAGACTTCCGACTGAAGTTGAAAATCCATTAGGCAAAACAATCAAATCACTACGATCGGATCGTAGGGGTGAGTATCTCGACCAAGAGTTTGAAGACTACATGGTTGATCATGGGATAGTATCTCGACTCACAACTCCAGGTACATCATAGCAAAATGGTGTTACTGAGAGGAGAAATAGGACCCTGATGGAAATGGTGAGATCTATAATTAGTTTCTCATCATTACCATATTCTTTTTGGGAATATGCACTACAAACAGTGACTTACATACTGAATGTAGTTCCACCTGAATCTGTTCCTAAGACTTCCCTAGAGTTGTGGAATGGTCGTAAAGCTAGTTTACGATATTTTCGCATATGGGGATTTCCAGTACATGTACTGAAGAATAGGAGTGCAAAGCTGGAATCTTGTTCACAAGTATGTTTATTTGTAAGATACCCAAAGGAAACACGAGGTGGATTCTTTTATAATCTACAAGAAAACAAAGTGTTTGTATTGACAAACACAACGTTTCTTGAGAAGGATTATATGAGTAATCATAAACCTCGTAGTAAGATTGTGTTAAAGGAGCTAGAACCTGGTACGACCAGTGCTCAGTCAACAAAAGTTGTAGATGATGTTATCATTCCACAAACATCTGATAGTCAGATAATTCCTAGTCAGGATATACTACCGCCGAAACGTAGTGGAAGGGTTGTTCGACAACCTGATCGCTACTTAGGCATTGGAGAGGCACAGGGTGTTGTTTCTAATGATAGTATGGATGATCCATTGACATTTAGACATGCAATGGAAGATTCTGACAAAGAGGAATGACTTAAAGCTATGAATCTCGAGATAGAGTCTATGTTCTCCAACTCAGTCTGGGAACTTGTAGACTTACTAGATGGGATAAAACCCATAGGATGTAAGTGGATATATAAGCATAAGAGAGGAGTAGACGGGAAGGTAGATACCTTCAAAGGCAAGGCTACTGGCTAAGGGTTACACCCAGAAGGAAGGCATTGATTATGATGAAACCTTCTCGCCAGTAGCTATGTTTAAGTTTATTAGGATACTCTTATCCATAGCTGCCTATTTCAATTACGAAATTTGGCAAATGGACGTCAAGACTGCATTCTTGAATGTCAATCTAGATGAGAGCATCTATATGATGCAACTAGAGGGATTCGTATTCCAAGATCAAAAGCAAAAGGTTTGCAAACTGTAAAGGTCTATTTATGGACTTAAGCAGGCGTCTAGATCTTGGAACATTAGGTTTGATACTGCGATCAAGACCTATGGTTTTGAGCAGAATGTTGATGAGCCTTGTGTATACAAGCACATCATTGACAAGAAAGTAGTTTTCCTGGTCCTTTACGTAGATGACATCTTACTCATTGGGAATGACGTAGGAATATTGTCAAAGGTAATGGGTTGGCTTGCTAACCAATTCCAAATGAAAGATTTGGGAGAGGCAAGTTATGTTCTTGGGATCCAATTGATAAAGGATCGTAAGAACAAACTGTTAGCGTTGTCTCAAGCATCGTATATCGACAAGGTACTTGTGCAATTCTCCATGCAGAACTCCAAGAAAGGTAGTTTACCTTCAAGACATGGAGTTCACTTGTCTAAGGAACAGTGTCCTAAGACACCTCAAGAAATTGAGGATATGAGATGAATTCCCTTTGCGTCTGCAGTAGGCAGTCTTATGTATGCTATGCTATGTACAAGACCCGACATCTGCTTCGCAGTGGGAGTAGCCAGTAGATATCAGTCCAACCCAGAATTGGATCATTGGGTTGCTGTTAAGCATATTCTCAAGTATCTTCGGAGAATGAGAAACTATATGCTTGTATATTCCCATCCGAATTTGATTCTATTGGGATATACAGATTCTGATTTTTAGTTAGACAAGGATTCAAGGAAATCTACGTCTGAGTCAGTATTCACCCTTGGTGGTGGAGCCATAATTTGGAGGAGTATCAAGCAATCTTACATTACTGATTCCACCATGGAAGCCGAGTATGTAGCAGCTTGTGAAGAAGCTAAGGAGGCTGTTTGGCTTCGAAAGTTCTTGAGTGATCTGAAAGTTGTTCCAGATATGGATAGGCCTATGACAGTTTATTGTGATAATAGTGGAGCAGTGGCCAATTCCAAAGAACCAAGGAGCCACAAAGGAGGGAAGCATATAGAGAGAAAATATCATCTCATCAGAGAAATAGTGCAGCGAGGAGACGTAGTCGTGACGAAGATTGCATCGCAAGATAACCTGGCTGATCCATTTACAAAGACCTTGATGGCTAAAGTATTTGAAGGTCACCTAGAGGGTCTAGGATTACGAGACATGTCCCATCTGCTTTAGTGCAAGTGCGAGATTGTTGAGATTTATGCCCTAAAGCTTGTAATTGTAAATGGTTAAAGACAATAGTAAGAATTATTCAGATTATCATTCAAGTTTATAAAGTTTTATATTCAGTAATACATTCGTATTGTACAAGAACATCCTAGATTGGAAGATGTAATCTCATAATGAGTATATGATGGTCATATACAGAGAGAATTCATTTTGAGACGTGCAATCTAAAGAGTCCGTAGAGAGCGAACAAAGTTGGGTACGTTGCTTGTGATTAATCTACTGCTGCGGTCCATTCTGTAAAGTACGGTGGTCTTATCCTAGACCGCTCATGTAGTTGACATGAGAATGGAGGCACCTTATATGATGAGATCATATAGGACTGGGCCACGATTTATATAAATCTCTCACCAAGATCCGTTAGTAGATGAGAATCATATATAATTGATAAATGATGGCTATTTATAGGTTTATCTTAATCCTGAGTGTCTTATCGACTCCTTCAGGTTGGATCGTGGCTTTTAATTTACCATGAGTGAGGTTGATGAGAATCTTGACCAACACCTCCGTATCTTGGAGTTACGGTTTGGCTTGTGGCTGGGAAGGTTTGAACACAATAGTGGAATCCACTCATTCTTGATTGAATTAGATGAGTAATCCCTTAAAGGTTGACTTGGGGCTTGAACAATTATGAGCGTTCTCCTTCTTCCGTGAGGAAGACAGGATTTAATTGTTCATTAGAGAATCAATGGTACTTAAAGGAAAAGATATTTCTAGAGGGGTATAACGGACTTTATGACCCAGCTCTAGTTATAAACTATTTGTGGAGGATCACACTATATGCAATTAGCTATATCAATGGACACTGAGACTTCAGATTGTATAAACACGTCTACATTTCTGAGAGTCAGCCTCGGGTTTTTGGTGGAATAACTCCGAGGTTAATAATCGTAAATTATTAATTAAAGAGTTTTAATTAATATTACTAAGTATTATTGGAGCTCAAAACTGTGGGTCCATTAGATCCCCTTGCTAGTCTGCCAATGGATCAACTCCGTCCACAAATGGAGCCTCACAGCCATGAGCATACAGGTCTTTCCGGTCCCCCCGACCTTACTAAAATGGCAGAAAACAGGCGGAGCTGGAAAGAATGGTGGCTGAAATGGCTCATGGATACCACCTTCTGCTGCAGAACCATCCTCTTCGCGAGCAGATTGTGGAAAGTACTTCTCCTTCGCGCGATGCGAGAGAGGGCACACAGGATCAATACTGACCTAGCAGTCAAGCCAGTTAGACAGAAGAGAAGAGCCATGAATGCAGAACGATATACGGCCTTAAAAGAAGAGGTCGACAAGCTTCTAACCAACAGATTTATCAGAGAATCCTATTATCCCAGTTGGCTCGCCAACCTAAGGTCAAGAGCAAAAGGTTTGCAAGCTGCAAAGGTCTATTTATGGACTTAAGCTGACATCTAGATCTTGGAACATTAGGTTTGATACTGCGATCAAGACCTATGGCTTTGAGCAGAACGTTGATGAGCCTTGTGTATACAAGCGCATCATTAACAAGAAAATAGTTTTCCTGGTCCTTTACGTGGAAGATATCCTACTCATTGGGAATGACGTAGGAACATTATCGAAAGTAAAGGGTTGACTTGCTAACCAATTCCAAATGAAAGATTTGGGAGAGGCAAGTTATGTTCTTGGGATCCAATTGATAAAGGATCGTAAGAACAATCTGTTAGCGTTGTCTCAAGTATCGTATATTGACAAGATACTTGTGCGATTCTCCATGCAGAACTCCAAGAAAGGTAGTTTACCTTCAAGACATGGAGTTCACTTGTCTAAGGAACAGTGTCCTAAGACACCACCTCAAGAAATTGAAGATATGAGATGAATTCCCTATGCGTCTGCAGTAGGCAGTCTTATGTGTGCTATGCTATGCACAAGACCCGACATCTGCTTTATAGTGGGAGTAGCCGGTAGATATCAGTCCAACCCAGGATTGGATCATTGGGTTGCTGTTAAGCATATTCTCAAGTATCTTCGGAGAACGAGAAACTATATGCTCGTATATTCCCATCCGGATTTGATTCCATTGGGATATACAGATTCTGATTTTCAGTCAGACAAGGATTATAGGAAATCCATGTTTGGGTCAGTATTCACGCTTGGTGGTGAAGCCATAGTATAGAGGAGTATCAAGCAATCTTGCATTGTTGATTCCAACATGGAAGCCAAGTATGTGGCAGCTTGTGAAGCAACTAAGGAGGCTGTTTAGCTCCAAAAGTTCTTCAGTGATTTAGAAGTTGTTCTAGATATGGATAGACCCATGACACTTGATTGTGATAATAGTGGTGCTATGGCCAATTCCAATGAACCAAGAAGCCATAAAATAGGGAAGCATATAGAGAGAAAATATCATCTAATTAGAGAGATAGTGCAGGGAGGAGACTTGGTCGTGACAAAGATTGCGTCGCAAGATAATCTGGCTAATCCATTTACGAAGACCTTGATGGCTAAAGTGTTTGAAAGTGACCTAGAGGGTCTAGGATTACGAGACATGTCCTATCTACTTTAGTGCAAGTGGGAGATTGTTGGGATTTATGCCCTAAATCTTGTAATTGTAAACGGTTAAAGACTATATAAGAATTATTCAGATTATTTTTCTAGTTTATAAATATTTTATATTCAGTAATACATTTGTATTGTGTAAGAACATCCTAGATTGCAAAATGTAATTTCAGAATGAGTATATGATGGTCATATACATAGAGGATTCATTTTGAGACATGCAATCTAAAGAGTCCATAGAGAGCGAACAAAGCTAGTTACTTTGTTTGTGATTGATCTACTGCTGCGGTCTATTCTGTAAAGTACAGTGATCTTATCCTAGACCACTCATGTAGTTGACATGAGAATGGAGGCACCTTATATGATGAGATCATATAGGACTAGACCACGATTTATATGAATCTCTCACTAAGATTCGTTAGTATATGAGATTCATATATATCGATAATCGATGGCTATTTATAGGTGACCTTAATCCTGAGTGTCTTATCGACTCCTTCAGGTTGGATCGTGGCTTTTGACTTACCATGAGTGAGGTCAATGTGAATCTCTACCAATATCTCAGTATCTTGGAGTTGTGGTTTGGCTTGTGGCTGGGAAGGTTTGAACACAATAGTGGAATCCACTCCTTCTTGATTGAAGTAGATAAGTAGTTGCCTTAAGGGTTGATTCGGGGCTTAAACGATTATGAACGCTCTCCTTCTTCTGTGAGGAAGACATGATTTAATTGTTTATTAGAGAATCAATGGTACTTAAAGAAAAAGATATTTCTAGAGGGGTATAACGGACTTTATGACCCAGCTCTAGTAACGAACTACTTGTGGAGGATCATATTATAGTAAATAGTTATATCAATAGACGCTGAGACTTCAGATTGTATAAACACGTCTACAGTTCTGAGAGTGCAGCCTCGGGTTTTTAGTGGAATAACTCTGAGGTTAATAATCGTGAAATATCAATTAAAAAGTTTTAATTAATATTACTAAGTATTATTGGAGCTCAAAACTGTGGGTCCATTAGGTCCCCTTACTAGCCCTCACGGTAGATTAATTGAATGGCTTAATTAATAGTGTTACGAAAGTAGTACGATTTAAATAAAAAAGAATAATTAAATAATGTGATTATTTAATTAATTAAATATTTAATAAAATAATAGAAATTAATAATTAATAATTATTAATTCTATTTATTAAATATGAGATAACGTAATTAAATAATGACTAGGACAAAAGAATTAAAATAATTAGATTATTTTATTAGTAATAAAAGTCAAAGGTTAAAGTCTTTACGATACCAAAGATTAAAAAGGATTAGGAATCCTATTTTGGCTTGGTCAAACTAAAACCCTAAAGAGCTACTATAGAAAAGTTATATGGCTAGGAGAAATTGACCTAACACATAAGTGAAAAAGAAAGAGAGTTAGGCCATCAAAGAGAGAAGAAAGAGAAAAAAAAAAAAATTTTATGACTCTCCTCTCTTTTACAGGATTCAGCCAGCCCTAGGGAGAAGAGATTCTCCATTCGTTCTTTTCACGTGACCTCCATCTCTTGCCGTGACGTGTCCACACACGTGTTGTCAGACGTGGGTCATAGCTCGGAAGATCTGGTGGTAGATCGAAGATTTAGAAAAAGAAAATCAAGAAAAATGTATGTAGTTTCATGGAATCTTTTTCTGCGTATATATAGGAATTCGTTCTTGATTGAAAAATAGTTTTTCAATTAAAAGAAACTTTTGAAACCTAATTGCGCATGTTATATGATAATTAAACGTTTTCTAAAACTCCTTTCAACTCACTACTAACCTCAATCTCATCGAAGAAAAAAGGGAAGCAGCTCGTCTAAAAATAGCTATGTATGAACAGAGAGTGGCCCGATACTACAACAGAATGGTGAAAATCTGACATTTCAGAAGGGGGGACCTCGTTTTACGTTTGCTCCTACTGGGAGCCCATAACTTGCAAGAAGGAGCGCACTGGGCCCAAACTGGGAAGGGCCCTACGTTAGAAATGAGGACCTAAACAATTGCGCATATCACCTCGCGACTATTGATGGAGCCAGGGTCCCGCGCACCTGAATGCGGAACATCTGAGAAAATACTATCACTAATAGCTATACTCTTCCCATTTATAAAAGAAGCCCCTTTTCTTACAAACTCTCGCGTTATATTACGCTCAACCTTCGGGGGAAAAGAGGAAATATGTTCAAACATTCATGATCTCATGATGATCTCCCCTAAAAACAAGCAAAATGTATACGTGTGCATGATGCGCATTGGTCAAACTGAGCATATACATTGACAAAACTTGCCAACCTAGTCGCCCATGAGCGACCTAACTAGCGAGGTCAATAGACATGCTCGAGGTGACAGACCTAAAGCTATAGACATTGGCAGTACCCACCTATTTGAGAGTCGACGAGCTCTCAAACCAGCGGACCCAATAAAGGCACCCAAGGTGGAATCCCTCACGAACCTGAGTACCTGACACAACTTGCTTACCCGAAAAACTCGTTAGTTCTCAAACCAGCGATGTCAATGCTCACGGACCTGAGTACGTAACACAACTCCCCTACCTGAGAAGCTTATCAGCTCTCAAACCAGCGATGTCAGTGCTTGAATGCGACCCTCGCGACTATTGACGGAGCCATGGTCCCGCGCGCCTGAATGCGGAACATCTGAGAAAATACTATCACTAATAGCTATACTCTTCCCATTTATAAAACAACCCTTTTTCTTACAAACTCTCGCGTTATATTACTCTCAACCTTCGGGGGAAAAGAGGAAATATGTTCAAACATTCATGATCCCTTGATGATCTCCCCTCAAAACAAGCAAAATGTATACGTGTGCATGATACGCATTGGTCAAACTGAGCATACACATTGACAAAACTTGCCAACCTAGTCGGTCATGAACGACCTAACTAGCGAGGTCAATAGACATTGGTAGTACCCACCTACTTGAGGGCCGACGAGCTCTCAAACCAGCGGAGCCAATAAAGGCACCCAAGGTGGAATTCCTCACGGACCTGAGTACCTGACACAACCCGCTTAACTGAGAAGCTCGTCAGCTCTTAAACCAGCGATGTCAGTGCTCACGGACCTGAGTACCTAACACAACTCGCCTACCTAAAAAGCTTATTAGCTCTCAAACCAGCGATGTCAGTGCTCAAACGCGCCCCCCCCCTACGGGGACTTCACAAAAGATAGAGATTGGCGACCCTCAAATGCTACCAACCAAGTGCACATTAAATGTTAATATGGAAAAAAAAAGCAAGCTAAAATCTTGTAAACAAAATTGGTTCAAAAACATTCCAAAAGTGTACAAATTCTCAGAACAAACAATAAAGAAAAAAAACAAGGCAAAATTGCACGCCGGAGCATCAGGAACTGCCATCAGGCCTGGTCACTTAGAGGACCCTCATTCCCCAGAAGAATTCGATCACCAACCGCCGCAGGAGGGTCGACTGAATCAGGACCTGCTCCATCCACCTGCAATTCATTTTCCCTCGCAAGAGAGTCTCTGACGACGCCCAAACCTTACCCGCCTTTCTCTTGCCGACCTGCTTTCATCTGCGCTGCTTAAAGGGTCCTGAAGCCATCAACCAAATCACAAGCAGAAAAGCCAAGAAAGTTGTAGTCCTGGTCAGGGTACCCATCCCATATTCTGTACAAGAGGTCAGTCTAGGCACTAGTGAACGTCCTCTCTTTCTCTTCCTCCCAACTAGCCAACGACTGAGCAAGCTCGTCTGATTTCTTTACGAAACCATCATCGGACAACTTAAGCCTCTCATCCAGCTCACAAATCTGGGTTTGATTGTCCGCAATCTTGGTTCAATGGTCCGCGGAGGAGTTCTCCATAGCAGCAGTAGCTCCTTACGCTTTGCCCCAGCAGTAAGCTCAAGAGCCTAACAGACTCAAGCTCTTTCCTTACATCTGCAAGTTCATTGCTAAGCCTCTTTATCTCCACCTCACTCCCCTCAGCCTCGAGCAGCCCGATGTGAGCCAGACACGCAGTCTAAAAGAAAAAAATGAATGATCCTATAAAAGAGAAAGCGAGGGGAAAGAGAAAAAAGACCGCTTTTACTCACCACAAGGCTACAGCGCATCAAGGCAAGGCGGCGCCTCATCCTTGTATCTTCCTCCAGGTGCTTTCTTAAGCCCTCTGTGAGGTAACCACCAAAGGTAACCGAGACATGGTCCAGAAAGGCCCTAATGTTAGGGCCAACAAATATCTCATCAGGAGCCACGTCGGGCATGATGACCTCGTGCGAACCTACAAGATTCTTCTCCACAGACTGCTCCCCCAATGTGGCCTAAGTAATAGAGACCCCTTTTTCTCTCTTATCAGTGGGAACGGAGACCACCTATTTTCCCTTATCAATAAGAACAGGAACCACCTCTTTTCCCTTGACTGCAGGGGTAGAAGCAACTGAAAGAAGATTTGACACCACCGAAGTGCCGCCACCTAAGCTGGGTGCCCGCATTTTAAGTCTCTTCGTAGGGATAAGAGACCCCGTGGGGCATTTCTTAGTGGACAATTTTTCCAACTTCCCAAGAGCGGCATTCTGCATGCCTGCTTGTTGTTCTGGCTGCTGTTTCCAGGCTCACTTACGAACAGGCCCTTGCGACTGCTCGTTAGACTCTACTTCCTTATCCTGTGGGCTTGAAAAAGGTGTATCGGCAATCTCCTAAATATCCCGCTCCACGTCCAGCTCGCTAACCTTGGTCTGATCAGGCGCCAACCCAAAACCCACCAAAAGCTCCTCAGTAACTGCCCCAAACTTGACAAGGTCCTCTACGCTTGGGAATGACTCCAAGAAACTCACAAGCAATGCCTTTTCTTCCTCACTAAACGTCGGGCTTTGACCTGTGCCACCTATACAACCGGAAAACGAAACATGAATCAAGGAAGGTTAGACCAAACAAAATACCTGGGGACTAGAAACTCACGGGGCAATGAAACAAAACATTTATGTTCGACAGACTCAATCTCAGGGCCTGTAATATAAAAATAGGTCACCTCGTACTCTCCTACGTTGGACTTGATGTTTGACTGCAACAACTCCCGGTAGTCGCCCGGCTGTGCGGGGAGATAGTATATTCCATCAGGCTGTACCACGCTGAGCAACTTTTTAGGACACTTCTTCATCTAAAAACAGTTTCTAAGGATGTTGTTAGTGGGAGAGCCTATCGTTTTCCTTCTAAAAATAAGGAAGAAAGGCAGCAGTCGAGCATACGCGTTAAGGGTAAACTGCATTGGCGCAAACTCCAACAAATTTAAAACTCTGATAAGGAATTGGGGAAGAGAAAATCTCAGCCCGGCAGAAAGATGGTGCGAGCTAATCGCTACGTAACCCTGGGTAGGATGGGTTAGGCTATTTGTCACCCTAGAAATCAACACCTTGTACCCCCGGGAGAGGTGGAAAGTGTGCACCAACTCCACCAGACTCTCCATTGTTATTACCGAAGAAGGAAACGGCGAACTCCCAGTCTCAGTTTCCAATCCCCTCGAAGCGGCTAAAGAAGAACCGTGCATATCTTCGACCCCGGGGACAACCCCCTCGCTTTTATCATGGTCCCCTGAGGAAGACATCTCTGCGTATTCGCTCTGATCACCCCAAACCTTCGTACGACCTGAGGTAGAGGACTTGGTGACCTCACGTTGGTTAGCCACAGTGGCCTCGTCACTTTGACGCTCGACCCTTTTGCCAAATATGAACTTCTCACAATCGAGCAATATATTGTCAAATGGGCGAGATTTACGGTCTCTCTTATTGGAAGGATCACCAATACTGACCTTACGATGCCTCTGGTTGCTCGAACTAGACATCTACACCAGAGGGTGGGGCTAGTCAGAAGCAGGAGAATCTAAAAATCTCATGACAACCTAGAACACCAAATACCTAGAAATGCCACACAGCCATGACCAATCCTCCTAGAAAATAAAAAGAAGGGGAAAGAGAGAACTTACTGAAAAAAGGCAAGACGCAGTACGTAGGGAAGAGCAAATAACCGCGAGAAATTTGACCTCTTGGATGCCGGAGACGAAGACCCAAGCCATCAGAGAACCAAAATGAAAGTTAGCCCCAACTACAAAAGGACTAAGAAACCTAACAAGACGATATCTGGGAGAAACATGAACAAAAAAGAATGGGAGGTAGAAGCCATCATGTATAACCAAAGGGATAACCGTCAAATCAAAACAACAGTAACCTAGAAGGAAATCAGTGGCCTAGATTCAACCTTAGGATATGGCGGGATACTAGAAAGAGCGCTAATTTGATGTTTACATTTAATGCGCAGTACAGATGTGGCGATTGACATGACTCATCCTACTCGCCAAAAAATAACCGCCTTCGGTGCTTGGAACCCAGACCCCAACGGCCGACTCGTGAACTTCCCTAGGAAGCCAACTAGTGATAGCTCGCTAAAACTCAGCTCGCATAAAGAAGACAGCTTCCATCACGAAATTATGAAGCTAGAAGTTGAGGGGCTAATGTTGTGTATAAAATTACACAGCCCAAACAAGCCCAAAGATATTGAAAAAACTCTTAAGAATGCCCAATACACACAGGGCTAGAGAATCGCTACTGGACCAAACGGGCCCTAAGCCCGATAGACTACACAGAGAGGAACAACAAAGGAGTCGAAGTACAACACCCTGCTAAGCTAACCACCGAAAGAACAGCCCGCAGCTCACCAACTACAAGGTTCGCAGCTCGTAGTCCGAAGCCACAATTTAAGGAAGAATCCCAAGAATACAGGGATTACTCTCGTTCAACTAAGCAGACTCTTAATCAACCTCAAATTCCACACCATCAGCTATTGCATTTAGATTAAACCACGTCTATTAAGGGATATAATTTCGCCCTTAAAACATGTAATTAGATTACATATAAACAGGATGACTCCCGCCCCTTCACATTATAAAAGGAGTGGGACACCCCTGTTACAAAGGTGACCACTTTTTCCAGAAAAGATAAGCATAAGCGAGCTCCGCATTCACTCCCAGCGAGCTCGACTTAAATACAACAAACAGTGGATGTAGGTGTTCTTTGAAGCCGAACCACTTTAAAAATCTTCTCCTTTTTGTCTTTTTATTATTACAATCCTTTAAATCTCGATTATTCACCGATTCACCACGTTGACCGGATTCGCACGTCAACAAATGTGTTTTGTGAGCATTGTGCAGATAATCATCCCGAAATAAAGTATTGAACTTAATTGAAGAGTTTTGGAGATTACAATTGGAGAATTGAAGATTTTTTATGCAGACCTGTCATGTTTCAGAGGCTGCCATAAATTAAATAGGATGAAGTAGGTTGTGAACCATATATTTTTGAAAAGATCTAGAAGTTTAGTTTCCAACGAATTATTCTGAATTTTTTAGATGAAGTTATGCTCATTTTCTACCAGTGCACTGTCTCAAAAGGAGAAACCTGAGGCCAATGCAAGTTAGGCCATGAGACCAATGCTAGCATCCAAACTCGCATGAGCCAAATTGCTAGAAAACTGAGATGAATGTGAGTTGTGCCATGTGACCAATACTCGCATCCAAACTCACATGACAGTCTATTTAAAGAACCCGAGAGCGATGCCGGTGTTGGGATTGTTAGGATTATGCTCAATAACAAGAGTGTAATATTATAATTTAACAATCTTTTCATATTAATAAAATGGTTTTTGTTTTAACAAATCTTATAGCTTTTATAGTTTAATGTTATAATTGTTAAATGTAAATAATCATAAGGTCAAAAGACTTTGAGAAATGAAGAATTGTTCATATATTAGGATATGTATGAGGTAGACACAATTCTTTAGTTAGTCTTGAATAAACATTCACAACTTAAGATAAAGGTTGGACGCCATTATCTTGTTAAAGTTGTAGATGCTTTTGCTAGTATTTGAGTATGATCAAATGTGTTATGATGAGTCTAAAATCATCAAAGTGTAGTGTCTTTGGGCAAAAAGATCTAGTGCACTGGGTGCATTGAATAGGATCACATGAAATACTTTATCCAAAACCATCGATGGATAAAAGTTTTTCACTTGAGGGCAATTAGAGAGTCTATCTCAATCATGAAATAAATGATGGGCTTATGGTTGCAAGTGTTATCATTTGAGCTATCAATGAGTACGATTCTATACAATAGTCTATCATCGATTTTTTTAGTGGTATTCACTTGTTAATCATAGAGGACTTCATTTATTGATATGGACATCGTGGCCCCATTTAATAAATGAGAGTAGAATACCATTATATAGGTCTTTTGAGGTATTGGATATTAAATCTTAACATTAAGTTTTCAATAGTGTCTATTGAAACATGACTTCTGGAAAAGTCAAAATATCCAAGTTAAAAAATATGGTCATATGATTAAAACTGATAACTAGGAGAGCTATAGGCTGTCTATGAGCTCTTGGCGATTACTGGTATTCTTCATCAGAATACACTTTCTCCTAAAAGGTTGTTTAGGGTACGAATGAGAAACACTATCTTATTTTATCTTTATTTAAGAGTTCAATTTTGGTTCTTTAGTGGAATGAACTAAAATTAATTGATTGAACCTAAATGAATCATTTGTTGATTGTGATTAGGTTGTGTCTATTAGAGCTTAAATTTAGATAGCCTGCCAAGATCCCCAATCTACACGAACTTGCATGAGTCACTTAATATATTCTACTGGACCAATTGCTAGGTCCATTCAAAATTGTTTTTGGGTTCTGGAATCCAAAAGATTCGAAGAAGTGCGGTCATGTGTGAACAAGGCACGCGGTAACTCTTCATATAGCTAAAATGAGGGGCCAAGACTGTGGAAAGTCTTGGGCGGCCCTAACGGAGTGCAATTAGCATTCAATTAATACATTAAGAATATAATTGCACATTTTAATTAAATGGGCTGCATAATTATATTAAAGTATTAATTTGGCATGTGGACTTATTTCTTTTTTAGTAAGAGAATGAGTTTAGTTCACATATGGACTTTTAATTAAAGTCCAATAGATTTAATAAAATGAAAAAAATAAAATAAAAGCCCATGCATGTTGATTTGGGCGGCTAGAACTATTTAATTAGTCTAAGTTTTGTTTTATTTTATTAATTAATTGTTTAAAATCTTTTTCTACTAGGAGAGGACTCCTAGTATCATACTTTTGTTAGAAGTAAGATAAGAATTAATGACTTTATTTAATTGGTAGATAAATATATGATTTAATATTTATTTAATTAAATAGGAAGTCATGATAAGTCACAAAGTATAGTATATGGATTACGAAATTTAATCTAAATACAATAAAAAAAGGATTTTAATATAAGTCAATTACTTAGAATTGACTACACACTTATGAGTTGGAAAATCGTAAAACTCTTTTTATGAGAGGAATTTTGGCCAAGCACAAATCCTCCTAAAAGGAGAATTCGGTCAAGCCATAAATCCCTAGCAAAAGGAGTTCGGCCATAGCTTGTGTTTTTGGGCAAGAAAAAGTCGGCCACCTCAAGTCTAAGTGTGTGGGGAAATTCAGCCAAGCAAGAGAGAAAAAGAGAAGAGCGTTTTGTTTCGATAGTACACTACTAACTTTTACATCTAAAGGCTTTGTGTATAATATCGAATTTGGTTCACACGAGTTTTTGATTGAAAAGTTGATAATTCAAAAGTGACTAAACACACTTTAGGTTCTTCTTGGGTTTATTGTGACTAACAAAGAAAAAAGTTTGTTTTTTTTCCATCCTCAGGTATTATACAATTCAAAGAAAAGGGAGCCCACACTCCAAGGTGATTCACGTTCATAATTAGATTGGAAGATCTTACGAAAAACAATTTCGACGCAACATCAATCATCACAGAAAAAGGTACGATATCTTTTATAAATATGTTAGTTAATCAAGGGTCAAGATTCTTTAAAAAGGAAAAACTTTTGTAACCTATGCCAATAAACTTTTCATTCCGTTGAATACGCTCAAATAATTTTTCCAACAATTGGTATTAGAGACTGGTTGAACCCTTGATTAATTAATGTATAAACGTGAATCTTTTTCTTTTTTGTTGTATATATGCATGTTTAGAAAGAAATGGTTCTCTAGGTATTCACATGTGAATTGTTGTTGCTCAATTTTGGTCATAGAAATTTCAATGTATTTTTTGTTTTGAAATTGTAAGAAGAAGGGTGGCCTATTATCACCATAATTTCCTTCTTGATTAGTTGCTAAGTTTTATTTTTATTGATGTAAAAATAAAATAGGGCTGCTGTAATTTATTTAAGATTCAAAGAATCGAAGAGTTTGAGAATGGAGGCGGCAAAAGAAGCAACGGAACAGCTCTCTACTTGGCAGCCCTCGCGTACCAGCCAGCAAGCACGTGTATGGCCAAGCACACTGCTGCCCATAGACCTTGCGATAGCTGGCCTGCTTCGTACGGCCCGGTGTGATGCTGCACAACGGTTATCGCAACAATTTGCACGCACTAGAATTGTAGTTAGGCTTGCCCTGGTGCGTTAGCGTGCACGACTTAGCGAGGCAGCGTGCACGCGACCTTCATGGATAGGGCGGCATTTGCGCGCCCATAGAGTAGTAGCACGCTCGCCATGGCGAGGTAGCGTGTGCGCGGCCTTTAAGGGCAGCATGTACGTGCCCATGGTACGGCAACAAGGGTGCTACGCACGGGGCAGCCGCACACGCCTTGGGGCATGCATTTGCCCTGTTGTGCAACGCCTTGGTCGCACGACCGCTTGATGACGTGTTCGCCAAGTTAGGGTTAGGGTTAGGGTTTTGTTTTTCAAACAAATGTAATTTACTTGCTTTTCTAGGATGGGCCAAAATTGTGGCTATTTACTTTATTTTGTAAATATTGTAATGTTTGTCATTGTTTGATAATATGCCATATAGAATAGGAGTGCCACTCATATATCTCTTTTGGTATGAACATGCATTGAATGATTTAGGTATCTAATTGGCATCTAGATAACTTGGTAAATCATTCATTGGAATTCTATCACACGCCTTGAACAATTGAGTGGGAGAAGGTGTTAAAACACCTATGGCCTCCAAGGTTAGTTGAGCTTTATGTTTCCTATGATAACTCCCAAAGGTGTTTCCATGAATGAAATTTAGTAATATACTTCCTTACAAGGATAGACTAGATAATTGACTTGAGCGATATCTACTCCAAATGAGGGATTTTTCGTGAGGGAACTATTATTGAAAGTCGATACCTTGGTAACACACTCAATGTGGTTTTATTGATATCTTCCCTAGAGTTCTTATCAATAAAATCATAAGGCTAAATTGAAAACGCTGGTTGTTATGTTAACAATTAGGTAGGACCTAGTCCAAGTAGTAGATTCTGCGAACTTCCAAAGGAGGCGTAACATTTATGGGCGTTGGATCACCGTTGAATTTAATGATTGAATTATTTATTTTAATTCATGATAATTATTCGAAAGTGCTATTTTATGATTATTTACTTATATAATTTTTGTTTAAATCCAGAAATCATAACCCCATCCCTAATCAAATATCATAAAAGATAACACTTTAACTGCTGATAACTATGTCACATAGAAAAGGAAAATTAGGCTATTGCTGCAAGCTGAAAAACATAGATTTGTTCTATCTACTCTGAAACTGCCTACTCCTAGTGGTGAATCTACTAAGAAGGAAAAAGGTAATATCAATTATCTAGAAACATGTTTTCTAGTAGATTCTATAGACTCTTGAATCGTAGATTCTGAAGCCACTAATCATGTTTGCTATTCCTTAGAGGGGTTTAAGGAGAAGAAAAGGCTAAGAGAAGGGGAGTTCAACTTGCGCTTAGGCAATGGAGCATTAGTATCTGCTCATGCAGTGGGAAATATTAGAATAAACTTAGATTCTAATAGGCATTTGAATTTAATAGACATTTATTATGTACCTCAATTCAAGAGGAATTTAATTTAATTTTCTTGTTTAAATAAATTTGGTTATGTGGTTACTTTTAATAAAGATTTTATTATTAATAAGAATAACAAAATTATTTGCAAAGGTACATTGAAAAACGGTCTTTTTTCATTTGCAAAGAAACATCTCTCACTTGTTAAACACGGAATCAACAGAGCCTAATCATAAAAGAGTTAAAATATCAAAAGATGAAACCTACCTATGGCATTTACGCCTAGGTTATATTAACATTTGGTTATTCAGTTACTTTTAATAAAGATTGGTTAGTGATGGACCTTTAAGTGACTTAAAGGTTGAGGATCTACCAACTTGTGAATCTTGTTTAGAAGGTAAAATAACCAAAAAAGGTCTTTCACGACTAAAGGCATAAGAGCCATTGAATGTTTAGGATTAATACACATTGATGTATGTGGTCCTATGAGCATTCAAGCTAGGGGTGGATATGAGTACTTCATTGCCTTCACATATGATTACTCAAGATTTGGCTATGTGTATCTCATGAGACATAAGTCGAATGCTTTTGACATGTTCAAAACATTTAAAGCTGAAGTAGAAAATCATCTTGAGAAATACATAAAAATCACGAGATCTGATCGTGGTGGAGAATATCTATCTGGTGAGTTTCAAAAATATCTTGTTGTTAATGGAATTATTTCTCAGTTTTCTGCGCTAGGAACACCTCAAAAAAATGGGGTGGCAGAAAGGAGAAATAGGTTTCTTTTAGACATGGTTAGGTCTATGTTGAGTTATTCGACGTTCCCTAATTCTTTTTAGGGTTATGCTCTGCAAACTACAATGTGCATTCTAAATGTTGTATCATCTAATTCGGTTCCGAAAACTGTTAGGATTACGCTCAATAGCAAGAGTGTAATAGTGTTTTTGACAATCTTTCTCATATGAATAAAGTGATTTCAGATTTAACAAATCTTACAGCAATTATATCAATTGTCAAAAGTAAATAATCATAAGGTCAAGAGACTATGGAAAACAAAAGAATTGTTCATACATCTGGATATGTATGAGGTAGACACAATTCTTTAGTTAGTCTCGAATAACATTCACAACTTAAGATACAAGGTTGGGCGCCTTTATCATGTTAAAGTTATAGATTCTTTTGTTAGCATTTGAGATGGATCAAATGTGATATGATAAGTCTAGAATTATCAAGGTGTCTTTGGACAAACGAATCTAGTGCACTGGGTGCATTGAATAGGATCACTGTAGAAAACTTTATCCGCAACCGTTAATGGATAAAACTATTCGACTGAGACAATCGGAGAGTCTATCTCAATCCTGAAATAAATGATGGACTTATAGTTGCAGGCGTTATCATTTGAGCTGTCAATATGTACGATTATATCGCATAGTTTATCGTCATATTCACGTGTATATCGATAAAGGACATCATTTATAGAAATGGACATCGAGACTGCATCTAGCAAATGTTAGTAGAATACGAGCATATGGATGTTTTGAGGTATTGGATATTTAAATCTTTAAGTAAAGTTTTCAATAGTGGTTATCGAAACATGACTTCTGGACAAGTCAAAATATCCAAGATCGAAAACATGGTCATATGAGTAAATATGGTAACTTGGAGAGCTATAAGTGGTCTATGAGCTCTTGGCGATTACTGGTATTTTTCACGAAAATATATTTTCTCCATTTAGGTTGTCTAGGATACCAATTAGTACGCTCACTTATTCTATCTTTATTTAAGAGTTTAATTTTAGTTCTTTAGTAAAATGAACTAAAATTAATGGATCGAACCTAAGTGAATCATTTGTTGATTGTGATTAGGTTGTGTCTATTGGAGCTTAAATTTAGATAGCCCGCCAAGATCTCCAATCCCTACGAATTTGAATGGATCACTTTGATATATTCTACTGGATCATTTAATGATTCATCTTAAGAATTGTTTTTGGAATTTTTCTAACAGGTTTGAGAGGTGGGTTCTTGTGTTCGATCAAAACACGCGGTAACTTATCAAAGTACCTAGAATGGGCGGCCCTATGTGATGTTTTTAACATCCCATAAATATATTAAGAATATAATTAGCACATTTAATATAAATGGGTTGTTGAAATTATATTAATATATTTATTTAAGACATGTGAACTTGTTTATTTTTATAAGAATGAGTCTAGTTCACATGTGGACTTATTGTGGAAGTCCAATAAAATTAATAAAATGGAAAAACAAAGTTTAGCCCATCAGGGTTGGGCAGCATTAGCTAATTACTTTGTTTTATTTTATTATGGAAATTAATTATTTAATTAAAAGTCAAAAATATTTTCTACTAGGAATTGGATTCCTAGTTTCATACTATTGGTGATAGTATGATAAGTATCAAAGACCTTATTTGATAAAGTGATAGATAATAGGAATTATTTATCAAATCAAATTAAGAAGGTTTTTGATATTTATCAAAATTCTAAAGTTGACTTTTATGTCAATTTTAGGAAGTTTTGATAAGTCACTAATTCTCAATTATCTTTTGGAGAAATTACGCTGAACCTACTTGGGGTTTGCAATTCTACAGCTAGAAACAACCCCCCTCCAGTTATCTTTGACCGTTAAAAATTGACAGTTGACCAACTTAAACAGTGAAAAGACGAAAATACCCCTAGAAAAAGACAAGGTCAAGGGTATTTTTGTCTTTTTGGACTTTTAAAATTTAATTTTATTAAATAAAAATTAAAAAAATTAAGAAAAAATCTCATCCCTCCATCTTTAAAATAACGGACGGTTAAAATTTATTTAAAAAATTAAAATAATAATAATAAAAAAATTAATTAAAAATAAAAAAATTAATTATAATTATATAAATCTATTTTTCAGATTGAATCTCAATCGTCCATCAAGATTAGTGGACGGTGGAGATCCAATCTGAAAAATGGATCTCCACCAAAAAAAAAAAAAAAATTTTTTTTAGGGGAACCGAAGAACCCAGTGAGGGTTCTTCGAAGAACCCAAGGGTTCGAACGAATCAACCCTTCTGGGTTCGATTCGTTTGAACCCAGAAGGGTTCGAATGATTCGAACCCTTCTGGGTTCGTTGGACGAACCCAGAAGGGTTCTTCGAAGAACCCAGATGGGTTCTTCAAAATTTTTTTTTTTTTTTCTAATTGGAACCCTTCTGGGTTCGTGAAGAACCCATAAACTGGGTTCTTCAATTTTTTTTTTTTCTAATTCGAACTCGAACGAACCCAGAAGGGTTCGATTCGAATCGAACCCTTCTGGGTTCATTCGAAGAACCCATAAGGGTTCTTCGAAGAACCCAGTTTCTGGGTGGGTTCTTCGTCTTCAATTTTTTTTTTTTTTGTAATTCGAACCCATCTGGGTTCGTCGAACGAACCCAGAAGGGTTCGATTCGAATCGAACCCTTCTGGGTTCGTTCGAAGAACCCAGAAGGGTTCTTCGAAGAACCCAGTTTTTGGATTCTTCAATTTTTTTTTTCTAATTCGAACCCTTCTGGGTTCGTCAAACGAACCCAGAAGGGTTCGATTCGAATTGAACCCTTCTGGGTTCTTCAAATTTTTTTTTTTCTAATTCTTAGAACCCTCTCAGGGTTCTTCGCGAAGAACCCAGATTGGGTCTGGGTTCTGTGGCAAAGAACCCAGATGGGTTCTTCAGGGAAGAACCCAATCTGGGTTCTTCGTTAAGATATGGGTTCTTCGATTCCCCTAAAAAAAATTTTTTTTTTTTTTTTTGGTGGAGATCCATTTTTCAGATTGGATCTTCACCGTCCACTAATCTTGATGAACGATTGAAATTCAATCTGAAAAATGGATTTATATAATTATAATTAATTTTTTATTTTTAATTAATTTTTTTATTATTATTATTTTAATTTTTTAAATAAATCTTAACCGTCCGTTATTTTAAAGATGGAGGGATGAGATTTTTTTCTTAATTTTTTTAATTTTTATTTAATAAAATTAAATTTAAAAAGTCCAAAAAGACAAAAATACCCCTGACCTTGTCTTTTTTTAGGGGTATTTTCGTCTTTTCACTGTTTAAGTTAGTCAACTGTCAATTTTTAACGGTCAAAGATAACTGGAGGGGGGGTTTGCTGTCAATTTTTGGTAAAGTTATTTCTAGCTGTAGAATTGCAAACCCCAGGTAGGTTCAGCGTAATTTCTCCTTATCTTTTTATAATTAATTGAATAATATTTTTTAAAGTTGAGGTAGGATCGCACTCTAACTTGATAGGTTTAATGGTGAAACACAAATCCTCCCACCATAGGGAGAATTCGGCCACCATAAAAGGCAAGCAAGGGGAGTTCAGCCACTTAATGCAATTTTGTGAGCTTTTAGAAGCCAAGAAATACCATCCATCTCTAAAGAAAAGTGTGAGAATTAGCCCAAGAGAAAAGAGAGAAAGAACATGAAAATTCAAGAGCGTTCTTCGTTTTCCCAGGAGGGTTTAAGTGACAAACAAAAGAAATTTTTTTTTGTCGTTTCTCATCCTTAGGTACACAATTCAAAGAAAAGGAGCCCATACTCCAAGGTGATCCACGTTCGTGAAGGATTGGAAGATCTTGCAGTTCGATCTCGATGCGACATCAAACTCACGTTTCATAAAGGTATGATACCTTTAATGAATATTTAATTAACTAAGGGTTAAGATCCGCTCTTTTAGGAAAATTTTTAAAAACGTACCAATGCCCACTTTTTGAGCTTTTGCCGCGTGTTTTTCCTACAAAAACACCGCATGAGTTGTGGACTGAGCGAAGGCCTAGTTTACCACACTTAAGGATATTTGGATGTCCTGAACATGTGTTAAAAAGAAAGACATAAAAGATGGAGTCCTATTTAGAAATGTGCATATTTGTAGGGTATCCAAAATGAACTAAATGATATTATTTCTATAGTCATTCTGATCTTAAAGTATTTATTTCGACAAATGCTAAATTTCTAAAAAAAAGACTATATGAATGATTTTGTGCCTAAAAGTAGATGAGCTTTTAGGAGATACATTTCCACAAGTGGTTTCACAACCTAGTCCAATTGTAAGTTCCGTACCACCACAAAATCAACAGCCTACCATTCCTCGTCATAGTAAGAGGAATGACTTTGAAATTTCAGATCATTTTTCTCTGCAAGCTACCATTATTCTCTTTACCATTCTTTGCCAACAACTTTTCTTTCATCAAAGTTCTTCATAGTTGTTGTTGCATCAAGTTTACATTGAGTATCAATCGGAATGCACTCAGAAGGTTCTTGCACCTCTGAACCTCGCACCTTTGTAATACTCTCATCCAAATCCAGACTTCTGCCTTCTGTACCACCAATACCATGAGGCAAATCAGAAGGAATAAGTTTTGAAGACCCGTAGTACCCAAAAGGATCCTTAAAATCACCATCTTTCAACCTCAAAATAGAAGGAGTTGTTGAAGACAAGTTGCAGCTCGAATTAGCCTTAAAACCACTAAGATTGGCCACATTAAAATCATCCATCACAGTTAGGGGTCCGGTTACCTTGGTTGATTCTTCAAAGGTAGGACTTGTTGGGAGGTTCGGGTTCCTGGGGATTGTTCTTGGAGTTGGCGGAAGATCCTAGGTCTTCATAGTGTTATTCGGAGGAAGATGTGCTATCGAGTTGGTAATGGTGCGGGAGTTTCTCTTTGGCATGATTTTTGGCATCCTTTAGATCCTCTTGTGGAGGTTTTCGGAGAGAGAATTATCTATGATTCTGGGTTAGGGGCTCGAGCTACAGTTGTAGATATTATTTAGGGGCAGTCTTGGTCTTGGCCGCATTCTCAGTCGGTGGATTGGATTGAGATTATTCGTAACACTTCTGATACGCTGAAGCCTAATGCTTCTTCAAATAATAAACTGCTTTGGGTCGATGATTCTCGGGGGATATTTTTGATTCGTAGTGCTTGGGACTCTATTCAGTTTAGGCTTCCGATAGTTGACTAGTATAGGACAGTTTGGCATCGAAAAGCCATTCCTAGGTATTCTTTTATCCTTTGGTTGGCTATTCGAGGCGCTCTTGTTACTCAAGATAAGCTTCTAAACTATGGGTCTATCACGTCTATCAGATGTGTTATATGTGGTGGAAGGGGTGAGGATATTCCTCATCTTTTCTTTGATTGCCCATTTTCTGCTCATATTTGGTCGGCTCTTCTTAGTCGTTGCAACTTGTCTTCTCGAACTTGGAGTCGGGAGGATACGATTAGATGGTCTTGTCACTTCTATGGGAAATCTCTTTAAGGCTGGGTGTTTCGCATTATGTTGGCTGCTACGATTTATGTGATTTGGCGTGAGAGGAACTCGCGAATGCATGGTGTTTCTCCAAGGCCTGAATCTAGAATTATATATGATATTGTTAGTGAGGTCTGTAATCGTATTAATTCTTTGCATGGTGTTATGGATTCTGATGTCCAATATGATTGGGGTTTTTTTGATACGATTTTCTAGTTTGTTGTATTTGTTTTGTTTTTTGTGCGAGCTCAGTAAGGGTCTGTCCCTAATTGTGCTTTATTTGTTTTTTAGGGTCGGAAGGGGTTCGTCCCTTCTCCGTACCTAGTGTTCTTGTTTCTTCTGGGGTATGCCCCTGTGCTTTTTGTTCTGTTCTATTTTGGATTAATATACTTACTTTATCCAAAAAAAAGAAACTACTAATAAATTAAAGAAAATGGACCAACAAACCTAAAACTAAAGAAAACGAAAATTGAGCTCGTAATCATCAAAGAAATCAATAATAATCACGAAGAGAGAATATAAAACTTGATGTGTGTTATATTGTGATTAATGCATAGTGAGAGAAAATGCTCTGACTTCTCTCTAGAATTTCTTTGAGTGTTCTTCTCAATTTTTCTATTCTCTCTTCGTGATTATTATTGATTTCTTTGATGATTACGAGCTCAATTTTCGTTTTCTCTAGTTTTAGGTTTGCTGGTCCGTTTTCTTTAATTTATTAGAAGTTTTAGTTTGCTTTTTCTGCTATGGATGATTTTAATGTGGCCAATCTTGGTGGTTTCAAGGCTAATTCGAGCTGCAACTTGTCTTCAACCAATGGAATGAAGGGATGTAGGGTTTTGGTAGATCAAACCCGAAATCCTACTGCTGGTGGTGTGAAGAAGGATGGAGACCATGTTTCTTCTTTGATCTCAAATGGAATGAAGGGCTATCATGAAGCTGATGGTGGTGTGAAGAAGGGTGGAGACCATGTTTCTTCTTTGAGGTCCAATAGAGTGAATGGCTATCATGAAGGGCTAGTCTTGGGCTAGCATGATATATCATCTATAGATGGTGGTGTGAAGAAGGATGGTGACCATGTTTCTTCTTTGATGATCAATGGGATAAAGAGCTGTCATGAAGGGGTAATGAAGGGCTGCCATGATATACCCTCTATTATTGATGGTGGTATGAAAGATGGCAACCATGTTTCTTATTTGAAATCCAATGGTATGAAGGGCTGTCATGGTATAGCTTCAGCTGGAATTGTTAAAGCTAAATTTGGTGATGGTGGTGCAATAAAAAATGTCTCTTTTGGTGTAAGTAGTAGGTCTCTTGAAATGGATGATAATTGTGATGCAGTAGGAGCTGTCTCCAAAGGAAGAACTGGTTGTCTTTCAACTATTTCGGGATTGGACAAGAAGAAAGGTGTGGTTGACATTGGTAAAAAGGGTGAAGACTTGTTGAATGAGGTGTTGCATAGAGATAATAATGGACAAATTTTTCAAATGGTGGTTGGAGACATGTGCAATGGGCAAATAATTCAAAGGATGGGTGATTCTCATGGGCGGATTTTTCAAAATAAGGATACTAATATTGACATTAATGGCCAAATTTGTCAAAGAAAGGTAGTTGTTGATGACTTTCCTTCACTAAATAAAAGAAGTCAGCAAGGAATGAGGGTAATAGAGTTAAAATCTGGTGCTTTGGGTTCAATTTCGAGTATTGGTCATGTTGGCCACGAAATTGAAGCTAATGGGGCTGATTCTACAAAATTAGATGGGCCAAGAAGTAATGTTATTGAATCTCCTTCTAATTATGGTGGATTTGGGCTTGCAAGATATGATAATAGAAATGAAAAGCTTGGTAACTTGCATTTTGGGTCCGATATGGGTGTAATTGGGCTGAAATCAAGTGCTTTGGGTTCATTTTTGGGTCTTGGTAGCTTTGGACAAGGAGGGGCTGATGTTGGACCATTTTCAACACCTTCTTCCATGCATGATCAAGGGCTGAAACCATTTTATGCTAAGGCTGTCCAGATTTCTTCCCCTATTGCTTGTGAGGTACGATATTCTACCTTTGAATCTTTACAATATTTTAAACCTACTGAAGAGAATGGAAGAATTAAAGTTAGCCCTCCGGTTGAGGTAGCTATTGAGGGAAGTGAAGAATGGAGAACTTCCTTGATAGGGTACTTTGTGGATAAGCGAATTCCTTTCCCCGTAGTGAATTCAGTAGTACATAAAATTTGGGGTAGGTTTGGCCTTAAAGAAGTCTTATCTTTGGAACAAGGGTTCTTTATTTTCAAGTTTGATAGTCTTGACCATGCCTGTTAAGTTCTTGAAAAAGGTTCATGGCATATAGTGAATAAATTGCTTGTTCTTAAAAGATGGCAGCCTAGTTTATCCTTGTCTAAAGATGAGTTATGCAATATTCCTGTATGGGTTAAACTTTATAATCTACCTTTTGAATATTGGACTTTTAAGGGCCTGAGTTTTGTAGTTAGTGCTTTGGGCATTCCATTGCATGCCAATCACATTACATTAGCTAGGAAACGTCTTAGCTTTGCTCGTGTGTGTCTTGAGGTTGATGCTTCGAAGGATGTCATTAATGGGTTTGATATTCAATGTGCAAATGGGGAGTGAAAAACTATTTATGCTGTTTATGAGTGGCTTCCTTCTAGGTGTAATATTTGTAAGGTGTTTGGGCATGCGCCGGGTATATGTAAACAAAGTGTTCAAGATTTGGGTGACAATGTGAATATGGTTACAGGAAATGGAGGGGTTGATGTTTATGATATGAAGAAGAGGCAAGAAGACTCGTTAGGGCCTAAATGACCGGTTTGGGTTGAGGTTAAAAAAAAGAACAAGGGTGGAGAATTATCTACTATGGGGAACAGTGCTAGTGTTCCGCGAAAATGTTGATAATCATCTTAATTTAATGCCAATGGAGGGCAATGACCATACTTTGAATTTGGAAGTAACGGAAGAGGGTACTCCTTTAGCAATTTTGGACACTGTTTGTGATGCAGGGGATGTTGTTTGTAAGGATGGGGCTAATGTTTATGTTGATAACAGGGATGCTCTTTGTGATGATGGGGATGCTCTTTGTGATAATGATGAAGCTGGTCATGGTGAGGATGGTAGTGATTCTAGTCTTCCTCGTAATGCTTTGGCTTCAAAAGTTAAGGATTCTTTGGAAAAGAAAAAGAAGAAGAAAGGTTCTAGTAGTAAGGGTAAGAAGAATAAGAAGCACTCCTCTCCTAAGGAGGGTAAGTAGAGGTTTATTCTTATCTTTACATATTTATTATGATTTTTGGGTGCTGGAATATTAGGGGTCTTAATGACCCTTTGAAGCAAAGAGAGGTTCGCAATTTGATTAAAGAAGAGAAATTGTCTTTGTGTGGTTTAGTGGAAACGAAAGTTCTGGAGAAAAATAAAGATGTTATTCTTAAGACCATTGACTGGTGTTGGAAGGTGGAGTGCAATTATAATTTTTCCTCTTTGGGGAGGATTTGGGTTTGTTGGAATCCGTTCGATGTTACTATTTTAGTTGTCGGATCTTCTGAACAAGTTATCCACTGTAGAGTTTCTTCTGTTGATTCTACTTGGGAGTGTATGATTTCGATTGTGTACGGTGATAATTGTAATGTTCATAGAGGGCTTTGAAGGCTGATTTAGTGGCGCGCAGAGTGGAATGGGAGAATAGTACTTGGATTGTGATGGGTGACGTTAATGCTATTAAGTCTTCGGTTGAGAGTGTTGGAGGCTCCAATTCTTGGCCACATTGGAAAGACGACTTTTCTAATTGTTTAGCTGAGTCGGGTTGGATGATTTGCGATTTAATAGGTGCTTCTATACATGATCTAATCATCGTACTGTTGATCCTATTCTTCGAAAGTTAGATCGAGCTTTGGTCAATTTGAATTAGGATATTTCCTTTCGAGGTTCAAAGTCGCATTTTCTTCCTTCTAGTGTTTCTGATCACTCTCCTATGATTGTTAAGATTATGGATCTCCCTTGGCGATGGGTGCCTTTTAAGTTTTTTAATTTATGAGCGGATCATCCAGAATTTTTATCCTTGGTGGATCGGGTTTGGGCGGACAGGGTGGATGGGTCTCCTATGTTTCAGCTATGTAAGAAGCTAAAAAGATTGAAAGTGGAGCTTAAGAAACTTAATAGAGAGTGTTATTCTGACTTGTCTTCTAGGGTGCAGCAAGCTAAGCATGATTTAAAGTCTGTGCAATGGGATATTCAGAGGCAGCCTACGAACATTTCTTTACATAAGAAGGAGTCTCGGTTGGTGAAACTTTATGGTGATTTGAGTAGAGATGAGGAGAGTTTTTTGAGACAAAACGTCCCGGGTTCAGTGGATTAATTTGGGGGATAGGAATTCTAAGTTCTTTTTTCGATCGATGAGACAAAGATGTAGTAGAAGTAAGGTATTATCTCTTACCGATGAGCATGGTAATCGTGTGGAGGAGCCTAGTGAAGTTAAATCTATAGTGGTGAACTTCTTTGAGACACTTCTGAGACAACTTGTTGGATGCCCTAGGATTGACCTTGATTTAGTAAGGCGGGCTCTCCCGAAGCGGATTTCTGGTAATCAGTGTGCTACCTTGGGTAGAGGTTAGTGATGATGAAATTAAGGCAGTTTTATTCTCTTTAAAAGATAATAAAGCTCCTGGTCCGGATGTGTATAATGCTACTTTCTTCAAGAAAGCTTGGTCTGTTGTTGGTGATGATTTTCTTCGTGCTATTCGTTCGTTTTTTAGCTCTGGGAGATTGCTCAAGCAAGTGAATGCTACTCTGGTTGCTCTTATTCTTAAGGTTCCTAATCCTTCTAAGGTTGGGGATTTTAGGCCTATTTCGTGTTGTAACACTATCTACAAATACATTGCCAAAATTATTGCGAATCGTGCTCAGATGGTGCTGCCTGATGTTGTTAGTCCTTTTCAGTCGGCCTTCGTTGCTGGTAGGAGGATTAGTGATAATATATTACTGTCGCCGGAATTGTTAACGAACTATCATCGTGATGGGGGTCATTCTAGGTGTGCGCTGAAGGTAGATTTAATGAAAGCCTATGATTCTGTGCAGTGGGATTTCTTAGTGGCTATTTTACAGATTTTAGGCTTTCTGGAGCAGATGATAGCTTGGATTTCTGAGTGTATTTCTACTCATCGTTTCTCTATTTCTATCAATGGCGAGTTGAATGGTTTCTTTGCTAGTGGCCAAGGTTTGAGGCAGGGGGATCCTATGTCCCCTTATTTATTTGTGCTGGCTATGGAGGTCTTCTTGGGGTTGATGCGTATTATGGAGCAGGAGGGTCAGTTTACGTACCATTGGCAGTGTGGGAAGATTGGTATTTCGCATTTATGCTTTGCGGATGATCTTATGATTTTCTGTAGGGCAAGGAGGGAGTCAATTGCTGCGGTTAATGTTGTCCTTAGTCAGTTCCAAGCTCTTTCTGGATTGATTCCTAATCCTAGCAAGAGCAATCGTTTTGTGGCTGGTGTGTCTTATGAGATTAAGCAAGAGTTGCTTGGGATTCTATTTCTATTAAGCTTATGGCAGTGGATTGTAGGGTTCTTGTCGATAGCATTGTAGCGAGAGTTAAAAGTTGGACTAGTAGGGTTCTTTCTTTTGCAGGGAGGCTTCAGCTCATTCAATCTGTATTGTTCTCTATCCAGGTGTATTGGTCCTCCATTTTTATCTTGCCTAAGTCAGTGGTGATTAAGGTTGAAACTACTTTGCGTAGTTTTCTTTGGAAGGGTTCAGATTTAGGTAAAGGTGGGGCAAAGGTTGCATGGTCTTCGGTGTGTTTACCGAAGGAAGAGGGTGGACTCGGTATTAAGAGTGTTAAGTGTTGGAATAAATCTGCCATAAGTAAGCATTTGTGGGCTGTTTGTAGCAATTTGAGGTCTTCTGTCTGGGTTTCGTGGGTTAGATCTACTCTACTTAAGGGAAAGAATGTATGGGAGGTTAGGTGCCCTGAGGATTGCTCTTGGAGTTGGAGGAAAATTCTGGGCCTTTGGTGTCTTGTACGGCGGTTGATGCAGTTTCGGGTGGGTAATGGGGAGGATATTTCCCTTTGGTTTGATTATTGGCATCCATTGGGTCCTTTGGTGGAAGTGTTTAGGCGTCGGATTATTTATGATTATGGTTTTGATCTTCATGCTAGGGTGGCGGATGTTATTTAGGGGAGGGATTGGGCTTGGCCTCTTTCCCTGACCGGAAATTGGATGGACATTATCAATGGTACCCCTGATTCCTTCAGGCCTAATAACTCTCAAGCTCATACTTTGTGTTGGATTGAGGACTCTAGGGGGGCTTTCTCTATTCGTAATGCTTGGGAGGCTTTTCGGACCCGGCAGCCAGCGGTGGATTGGTTTAGGTCCGTTTGACATTCTAAATCAATTCCTAGACATGCTTTCATCTTCTGGCTGGCCATTAGGGGTGCTCTTTCTACTCAGGATAAGCTTCTTGTTTATGGCTTGATTCCGGCTATTCGTTGTGTGTTTTGTGGAGGGAGTTGTGAGGATGTCCCTCATCTCTTTTTTTATTGTTCTTATTCTTGCGAGGTTTGGTTTGCTTTTTTAAGGAAGTGCATATTACCTCTACGTGCTCGGAGCTGGGAGGCTACTATTCTTTGGTCTTGCCATTTCTGTGGTCGGCAACTTCATGGGTGGGTGGTGCATATTATACTTGCGGCTGCTGTCTATGCTATTGGGCGTGAGCGGAATGCTAGGATGCATGGTGAGTTACCTAAACCTGTCACCGTGGTTGTTCGTTCCATTGTTAGAGATGTTTGTATGTGTCTTAATTCCTTATCTGGTGTAGTGCCTTCTCCTACTAATAGGTGGCTCCACTAGTCTTGGGGTTTATCTGATTCTATTTTTTTGTAATTTGCTTATTTTGCGTTTTAGGGGGTTTGTCCCTTTTGATGTCGTTCTGGTGGCTTCTTTTGGCTGTACCCTATGACAGGGTTTGTGCTTAGCTTTTATTGCTTTTCTGTTTTTTGAGTTTCGGTTGGTAGGGAGCATGTCCCTTGTCTGACCTTGTGATCTTCTCGCTGGGGTATGCCGCTTTGCTTTTGTTTTGTCTCTTTGGTTAATATACTTATATTATCCAAAAATAAATAAAACTTGTGAAAAAATGATTACTTTTGGTCTAGAGAACTCGTAATCATCAAAGAAGGAAAGATAATCACGAAGGATGAAGAGAAAAAAAATGAGAAGAACACTCAAAGAAATTCTAGAGAGAAATCAGAACATTTTCTCTCACTAGAAAGCAGTCTTCCCAGCCATAAGCCAAATCACAACTCCAAAATATGGAGGTACTGATTGAGAAAACTACATTCGATCTCACTCATGGTAAATCAATAGCCATGATCTAACCCGAAGGAGTCGATAAGACACTCAGGATTAAGATCACCCATAAATAGCCATTATTTATCGATGTATATGAATCTCATCTACTAAACGGATCTTGGTGAGATATTCATATAAATTGTGGCCCAATCCTATATGATGTCATCAGAAAATGTGCTTCCATTCTCATGTCAACTACATGAGTGGTCTAGGATAAGACCACTGTACATTACATAATGGATTGAAGTAGTAGATCAACCAAAGTAGTAGATCAACCACAAACTAAGTACTCAGCTTTGTCTGCTCTCTATGGACTTTTTATATTGCATTGCGAAGATCATTGTGACTAGGGTGAAAAGAGTTCTTCCTGATATTGTTAGTCCTTCCCAATCGGCGTTTGTGGAGGGGAGGAATATTAGTGATAATATTTTACTTTCTCAGGAGTTATTGCGCAATTATCATCTGGCTAGCGGTGTTCCTCTGTGTGCTCTTAAGGTTGATCTAATGAAGGCTTATGATTCGGTGAGGTGGGATTATGTTCTTGAGGTGTTGAGGACTATCGGGTTTCCGTAGTGTATGGTGGATTGGATCTTTGAATGTATGATGACTCCGCATTTCTCTATTTCATTTAATGGTGAATTGAATGGTTTTTTTTTAGCAGTAGGGGCTTTCATCAGGGGATCCTATGTCCCCTTACCTGTTTGTGCTGGCTATTGAGGTTTTATCGGGGCTTACGAGGATTATGGTGAAGAATGATCATTTTCATTTCCATTGAAGGTGCGAGAGAGAGTCTCTTTCTCATTTGTGCTTTGCTGATGATTTGATGGTCTTTTGTTGGGCTGATAGGGGTTCGGTTATCTTGGTTAATTCTTGTCTCAAGCAATTTCAGGGTCTTTCGGAGCTGATTCCGAATCCAAGTAAGAGTCACTTATTTGTTGTTGGTGTTTCTACTCATTGTAAGACTAGATTGTTGAATACTCTTGGTTTTAATGAGGGGATTTTACCAGTGAGGTACTTAGGGGTTCCTTTTATTTCAACTAAACTTTCGACAGATGATTGTAGAGTTCTTGTTGACTGTATTGTTGCGAGGGCTAAAAGTTGGACATCAGGGGTTTTTTCTTTTGCGAGTCGTCTTCAACTTATCAAATCGGTGTTGTTTTCTATCCAGGTGTATTGGTCTTCGATGTTTATTCTGTCTAAGGCTGTGATTCATAAAGTTGAGGCTACTCTTCATAGTTTTTTATGTGTGGCTCGGATTTAGGTAGAGGTGGGGCAAAAGTTGCTAGGAAGTTAGTTTGTTTACCTAAGGAAGAGGGTGGTCTTGGTATTAATTGTACGGAAACTTGGAATAAAGCCGCTATGATTAAGCATCTTTGGAATCTTTGTAGTGATAGGGGGAATTCTTTACGGGCCTCGTGGGTTCAGTCCACATTGTTTAGAGGTAGGACTTGTTGGGAGGTTTGGGTTCCTGGTGATTGTTCTTGGAGTTGGTGAAAGATCCTTGGTCTTCGTAGTATGGTTCAGAGGAAGATGGGCTATCGGGTTGGTAATGGTGTGGGAGTTTCTCTTTGGCATGATTTTTGGCATCCTTTAGGTCCCCTTGTGGAGGTTTTCGGAGAGATGATTATCTATGATTCTGGGCTGGGGCCTCGAGCTACGGTTGCAGGTATTATTCAGGGGCATTCTTGGTCTTGACCGCATTCTCAGTTGGTATATTGGATTGAGATTATTCGTAACACTTTTGATAAGCTTCAGCTTAATGCAACTTCAGATGATAAGTTGCTTTAAGTGGATGATTCTCGGGGGATATTTTCAATTCGCAGTGCTTGTGACTCTATTCGTTTTAGGCTTCCGGTGGTTGACTGGTATAGGACAGTTTGGCATCCAAAAGTCATTCCTAAGCATTCTTTTATCCTTTGGTTGGCTATTCGAGGTACTCTCGTTACTCAAGATAAGCTCCTAACCTATGGGTCTATCACTACCATTAGATGTGTTTTATGTGGTGGAGGGGATGGGGATATTTCTCATCTTTTCTTTGATTGCCCGTTTTCTGCTCATATTTGGTTGGCCCTTCTTAGTCGTTGCAGCTTGTATTCTCGTGCTCAGAGTTGGGAGGATACGATTAGATGGTCTTGTCGCTTCCATGGGAAATCTTTTTGGGGTTGGGTGTTTCGCATTATGTTAGTTGCTACGGTTTATGCGATTTGGCATGAGAGGAACTTGCGAATGCGTGGTGTTTCTCCAAGGCCCGAGTCTAGAATTATATATGATATTGTTGTTAAGGTCTGTAATCGTATTAATCTTTTGCATGGTGTTGTGGATTCTCATGTTCATCGGAGGCTCCAACATGATTGGAGTTTTTATGATACGATTTTATAGTTTGTTGTGTTTGTTTGATTTTGTGCGAGCTTCAGTAAGGGTCTATCCCTAATTGTGCTTTGTTTGTATTTTAGGGTCGGTAGCGGTTTGTCCCTTATCCGTACCTAGTTCAGTTGTTTTTTTTGGGGTATGCCCCTGTACTTTTGTTCTGTTCTCTTTTATATTAGGGCAAAAGTCATTCTGGTCCATAACCTTTTTTAAAATATTACTTTTTTACTGATATTTCCACTTTCAGCTCGCGTGGTCCCTAACTTTTTAAAAATCCATCAATTTAGTCCTTCTGTTAGTCAACAGTTAGTCAAACTTAATGATGTTAGGGGTATTTCAGTCTTTATACATAAAAATAAAAATTAAAGTTAAAAAAATAAAAATAAAATAATAAAAACTAAAAATAGAAAAAATAGAAATTTTTTTTTAAAAAATAGTTAAAAATTACTTTTAATAATTTCTTTATTTTTAAAAATAATAATATCTCCTCTGCTAACATTAAAAAAAAATAACTTTTTGTATTATTTTAATAATTTATTTTATTTTTAACTTATTTTAATATTAATTTCAAGAGTTATTTTAAATTATTAAATTATCATAAATTAGTAATTATTGTACTAATTTTCTTCTTATTTTTTAAAGATTTTTAATTTTAGTGTTAATTAATTTATTTATGTATTTTTTATATTTAAAGATTTTTCTTATAAATTTGGTGTATTTTATAATTATAATTTTTTTTGGACACATGTTATATATTCTTATTGGATGTACAAGTTAAGGTTAATTTATTAAATTTTAAAAAATAGAGGGTAAAATTATAATTTTCACTTAATCATTTAAAGTTAAGGGTAAAATAGTCAATGTGTATATTCTGTCATGTTTGACTGTCAAAAATTTGGTCAAAAGACTAAATTGATGGATTTTTAAAAGGTTAGGGACCACGCGAGCTAACAATATAAATATCGGTCAAAAAGTAATAATATGAAAAAGTTAGGGACCAAAATGATTTTTGCCCTTTAGATAAATATACTTACTTTATCCAAAAAAAAAAAATTCTCTTGTATATGACTCTCATATACTCAAATTGAGATTACGTTTTATAATTTTGAATGTTATGCACATATTATATAAACGTACGAACTTAATTATACTACTTGTATTTAAATGAATAATAACTACTTTTATTGATGTTTAAACTCATTTACAATAACTACTTGTATTTGTTGCTTTGTTTTGTTTTGTGGTTCGATTGGTAGGGGGTCTGTTCCTTGTTTGACCTTGTGGTTTTCTTGCTGGGGTATGCCCCTTTACTTTTATTTTGTCTATTTGGTTAATATACTTACATTATCCAAAAAAAGTCTTTAAGGTATAAACCCTAACATACAAGCGCATCATTGGCAAGAAAGTAGTATTTCTAGTCCTTTACATAATTGATATCCTACTCATTGGAAATGACGTAGGAACATTATCAGAAGTAAAGGTTGGCTTGATAACCAAATCCAAATGAAATATTTGGGAGAGACAAGTTATGTTCTAGGGATCCAATTAATAAGGAATTGCAAGAACAAACAATTAGTATTGTCTCAAGCATTATATATCGACAAGGTACTAATGCGATCTTCGATGGAGAACTCCAAGAAAGGTAATCTACCATCCAGGAACAATTTCCTAAGACACCTCAAGAAACTGAGGATATGAGATGTATTCTCTATACCTCAGTAGTAGGTAGTCTCATGTATGCTATGCTATGCAAGAATGATTGGACTGAATATGTCATGTTTTTATCCCATTTTACCTCATCTTTTGATCTTGTTTCTATGTGAATTTGGTGGGTTTAATATGTGTTTCGAGCTTGTGAAGGTTATGTTCGATTATTATGAAAGATATGGCAAAGCTGTAAAAATTGAAGATTTTTAAGTGCAGACCTATCATGTTTCGGAGGTTGTCATAAATTTCATAGAATGAACTGAGTTGTGAGCCTTATATTTCTAGAAAGCCCTAGATGTCTAGTTTCTGAAAAAAATTTACTGTTCGTGATTTCAAGTTTTCTAGTGGAAGTTATGCCCGTTTTCGCATCAGTGCGCATTTCAGCATGAATCAGACCAGTGAGTACCACAACTTGAGTCTCGTGACCCGGGTCAAGAAAGGAGGTCGCAACAGGGCATCTGTTGCCGTAATGTCAGCCTATTACAAAAGGAAAAGTGGAGAAAAAGAAAGGGGGTTCGACCAGTTGGCACGAAAATGTGTCAAGAGGCTACGAAAACTACAACAAACACTCACTTCATCTTTTCTTGGTTCTTCTTATCAAAGGCACAAGATTCACACAAAGTCATCATTTTCATCAATCATTCCATTGGATAAGACGAAGTATCGAAGAAGAAGAAGTTTCAGCCGGACCAAAGCGGGATTTATTCACTATTTGTGCTTCTAGAATGGGTTTTTTTTTTCATCTATTCGTTATCTCTCTTCTTTGTTTTGATTGCTGATATGATAAACTAATTTCATAGTTAGGGGTCAATGGACCATGATTGAGTTTTAGGGTTTGTAATTGACTATAAAATTTTATATATATTTCAAGAGCTTTATTTTCTAGATAATTTATTCTATTAATTTGTAATTCATGTTGGTTGCATTATGAAAGTGTTTGCATGAAAGTTGAATTGCAATTAATAAGGAAACTATAGCTTGTTTGAGAAATCATAAGGTTATAATTGTGTTTATCTTAATTATGGGGAACAATGAGTAGATTGGTTAATTCATGAAAGTACTTAATTAACCTGGAAATTAGAACTAATAATGAGTTTTTAATTATTTTCATTCTAGGACCAATAGGTGAATTTAATTAGAATTACAATATCAATGCATGACCAATATAATTTGATGTGCCATTGTTAGGGATAATTTAATTCTTTGAAATATTGCGCTTTAAATAGTCAATTGCAATACCCATGCTCATGATTGGGACCATTTGACTACCTAACACCGTCTCACCCTTGGCCAATTTTATAGTAGATAATTGCTTTTGTTAAAGTTTTCTTTTTATAATTGAAACTTCAATTTTTTATTTCAATTATGCTTTTGTTAATATCTTTAGCTTTAGTATTAGTTAACCACCACTTCCTTGTGGATTTGATCTCGTATTCACTGGATTTTATTACTTCAACACATCCTGCACTTGGGATTTATCTTACGCGCTGTGAACGTGTCAAGTTTTTAGCGCCGATGCCGGGGAAGTGGATTTCGGTTGTAAGTACTGAGTTTGAAGGCTGTTGATTTTTGTTATTTAGTTTTTTTTTTATCCGTTTAGTTTCCTTTTTATTTTTGTTTTATTTGATCTTATTTTTAAGTGCTTGTGCCAATCTAGATGCACTGTTCCCGACCTTAGGAAGGAGTTGTGTTGCCCGCGGAACGATAATGTTGACCGTATTGGTAGATGTACGGATGACAACTCGACTGATTCAGACCTTCCAATCTCAAAAGCTGTACCGAGAGATAATACCATGGATGTTCCAGGAGGACGACAGCTTCCAAATCAAAACGAGTCGCCTATTATGCCTCGAGTGATGAGAGATTACACTCGACTAGTCATCGGAAACTCTTCATCATGCATTCTGCTGAATGACTTTGCCAGAAATTATAAGCTTTAAGACAGTCCATTTTAAGATGCTTCCATTTTTCCGTGGACTTGCTGTTGGGATTTATGCCCTAAAGCTTGTAATTGTAAATGGTTAAAGACAATAATAAAAATTATTCAGATTATCATTCAAGTTTTAAAAAGTTTTATATTCAGTAATACATTCGTATTGTGCAAGACCATCCTAGATTGCAAGATGTAATCTCATAATGAGTATATGATGGTCGTATACATAGAGGATTCATTTTGAGACGTGCAATCTAAAGCGTCCGTAGAGAGCGAACAAAGCTGGGTACTTTGTTTGTAATTGATCTACTGCTGTGGTCCATTTTATAAAGTACGATGGTCTTATCCTAGACCGCTCATGTAGTTGACATGAGAATGGAGGCACCTTATATGATGAGATCATATAGGACTGGGCTACGATTTATATGAATCTCTCACCAAGATCCGTTAGTAGATGAGATTCATATATAATCGATAAACGATGGCTATTTATAGGTGATCTTAATCTTGAGTGTCTTATCGACTCCTTCAGGTTGGATAGTGGCTTTTGATTTACCATGAGTAAGGTTGATGTGAATCTCGACCAATACCTCCGTATCTTGGAATTACGGTTTGGCTTGTGGCTGGGAAGGTTTGAACACAAAAGTGGAATTCACTCCTTCTTGACTGAAGTAGATAAGTAGTTCCCTTAAGGGTTGATTCGAGGCTTGAACGATTATGAGTGCTCTCCTTCTTCCGGGAGGAAGACAGGATTTAATTATTCATTAGAGAATCAATGGTACTTAAAGGAAAAGATATTTCTAGAAGGGTATAACGGACTTTATGACCCAGCTCTACTTATGAACTATTTGTGGAGGATCACACTATATACAATTAGCTATATCAATGGACACTGAGACTTCAGATTGTATAAACACGTCTACAGTTATGAGAGTGCAGCCTCGGGTTTTTAGTGGAATAACTCCGAGGTTAATAATCGTGAAATATTAATTAAAGAGTTTAAATTAATATTACTAAGTATTATTGGAGCTCAAAACTGTGGGTCCATTAGGTCCCCTTGCTAGCCCTTATGGTTGTTGGTAACGAGGGTCACGATAGATTAATTGGATGGTCCAATTAATAGTGTTACGAAAGTAATACGATTTAAATAAAAGAGAATAATTAAATAATGTGATTATTTAATTAATTAAATATTTAATAAAATAATAGAAATTATGAATTATTAATTCTATTTATTAAATATGAGGTCATGTGATTAAATAATTACTAGGACAAAAGAATTAAAATAATTAGATTATTTTAATAGGCCAAAAGGTCACAGATTCAAGTCTTTAGGGAGACTAAAAATAAATAGGATTTAGAATCCTATTTTGACTTGGTCAAATGAAAACCCTAAAGGACTACTATATAAGTGTTATATAGTTAGAAAAAACCTAACCCAGCACACAAATGAAAAAGAAAGAGAATTCGGCCACCAAAGAGAGAAGAAAAGATAAAAAAAAAAGGTTTTTTTTCTGACTCTCTCCTCTTTTACAGGATTCGGCCGGCGTTCTTTTCACATAACCTACATCTCTTGCCGTGATGTGCCCACACACACGTTGTCAGACCGCGGGTCATAGCTCGGAAGATCTGGTGGTACATCGAGGAATCAGAAAAAAGAAAATCAAGAAAAAGGTATGTAGTTTTTAAAGTGTTTTTCTGCGTATATACAGGAACTCGTTCCTGATTGAAAAAGGTTTTCAATATAAGAAAAATTTTTGAAACTCAATTCCGCATGTTATACGATAATCAAAATCTTTTCTAAAACTTCCTACACTTGCTAGTGAGGATCCTCTTACTTTTATTCGTGATTTTTATTTTACAATTCAAACTTTTCCTTTACAGAGATTGTCAGAAGAGCAATTGCAAATGGAGTGTTTTTTTTACACCATGAATGATAAAGCTAAGCTGTGGCTTATGTCTTTGCCACCAGGATCACTTAGCACATGGGAAGCAGTTTATAACAAGTTCATAAGTAAGTTTTATTCGCACTACAAGACCAATGAGTTTAGACGCAAAATTTCTACATTTATTTAAACAGAGGGTGAGCCATTCCATGAAGCACAAGAGACCTACGATTTGTATGAGATACTTACAGCAAACTCACAGCAGAAAAGTGCAAGAGGTAAGGGTGCATGCATTCATGAATTAAGTACTAACAATGAACTTGTCAGGCAGGTGGTAATTCTAACCAAACAACCCAAGACATTGATTTTTGGAATAGGACAAGCAAATGCTGAAATTTGTACACTTTGTGGGACCTTAGGCCACGATTTAAATTTGTGTCCCTGTAGAGAAGCTTTTCCAGAGTACATCCAAGAGCAAGATCAAGCGATGAATATGGCATTACAAGAGAAATTGATCAAAGTTCATTATGATGTTCAAGCCAAATTTGAGTTGAGAATGAATGAACGGGATGAAACTCTAAGGAGAATGCAGGTTCACTTGGGTCAAATTTAGGAATGCTTGCAAAAACAGACACCTGAAGAATATCCAAGTCATACGAAACAAGTTGAAGCAACCACGTGTTCATCCTATGGTGAACAAGTAGAGGCTTACTATGACAGTGAGGATGAAAGCTTGGTATTATGTACAATAGAATAGGGGGACGCCCTAGATTCTGTCATGCCATATGTGCCACCAAGCCAATGCCTTTATGCTGAATCCGTTCATTCTAAACAAGATCTTTCCATAATTCCTACATCAATTTTTGCTGCAAAAAGAGTCATCCGATATTTCTGTATTGAAGCTCAAGCTTGATAAAACTCCACCTTTGCTTCAGTGTACGAAAAAGAAAAAGAAGTTTCATCGTGTTAAGAAGCGCTGCCAAAAAGACCTCAAACAAGGTAAAAATATGATTTAGCTCTAGAATTGAACCCTTAATCTAGTGAGAGAAAATGCTCTGCCTTCTCTCTAGAATTTTTTTTTTTTAGTTTTCTTCTCGTTTTTTTTTCTATTCTCTCTTCGTGATTATCATTAATTTCTTTTTATGATTATGAGCTTTATTTTTGTTTATCTTTAGCTTTAGGTTTACTGGTCTGTTTTCATTTTACTTTTTTTAATTTTTCTACAGTTCTGGTTTTGTGTTTGCTGTGATGGATGATTTTACTTTGGCTAATCTTGGTGGTTTTAAGGATGATTCGGGCTGTTGCTTGTCTTCAACAACTATTCCTTCTATTTTGGGGCTGAAAAAAAGGCGGTTTTAAGGATGTTTCTGGGTGCTGCGCGTCTTCTTACCTTGTTCCTTCGGGTTTGTCTCATGGTTTTGATGCTGGATAAGGTTCCGTATGGATTTGGGTGAGAGTTGTACAAAGGCTGATTGTCTTGCTACTGTTTCAGGGCTGCAAGATAATAAAACAACGTACGGTTCAGACGAGAGTATGGTTATGGAGGGTCGGGGCTTTAAGGAGCAAGGTTCAGAGGTGCGAGAATCTTTTGAGCGCACTCCGGTTGATATTCAAAGTAAACTTGCTGCAGTGCCAATGGAGAACCATGTTCTTAGAATTCAAAATACTGTCCATGATAAGCAAGGAGTTGATGTAGGTATATTTTTTGATTCTGTGGAGTTGTTTAGGAAAGAATTTAATTCATGTGCTGATTTTGTGGAGACAATCAGGGAATATAATAATAGGAATGGTATTTCAAATAAGTCGGCTGTTTTGCATGGTGCAAGAAAGGAATTTGTAGAGGAAAACTGTGAGGGAATATCTTCTCATAAATTGCATGGATTATATGGATATGGTTCCACCTCGTGTTTCCTTTGGGTACTCTACAAATAAACATACTTGTGAACGAGGTTCCAGCTTTCCACTCCTATTCTTCAGTTTATATACTGGACATCCCCATATGCAAAAATGTCGTACACTAGCTTTACGACCATTCCACAACTCTAGTGGAGTCTTAGGAACATATTTAGATGGAATTACATTAAGTATGTAAGTTGCTGTTTGTAGTGCATATCCCCAAAAAGAATATGGTAATGATGAGAAACTAATCATAGATCTCACCATTTCCATCAAGGTCTTATTTCTCCTCTCCGTAACACCATTATGCTATGGTGTACATGGAGCTGTGAGTTGGGATACTATCCCATGCTCAACCATGTAGTCTTCAAACTCTTGGTCAAGATACTCACCCTCACGATCCGATCGTAGTGATTTGATTGTTTTGCCTAATTGATTTTCAACTTCAGCTCGGAATTCTTTGAACTTTTCAAAAGTTTCCGACTTACATTGCATTAGGTAAACATACGCGTATCTAGAGTAGTCGTCAATAAATGTGACATAATACTCATAACCACCTCTAGCTCTAACATTCATTGGTCCGCAAACATCTGAATGTATAAGCTCAAGTGGTTGCGTGGCTCTAATCCCTTTTCTTATAAAAGGTCTCTTGGTCATCTTACCCTCCAGACAAGATTTACAGACAGGTAAGGTACCGATCTCTAACTAACTTAGAGATCCGCTTTTTACTGGTCTGTTTATCCTATCATGATTTATATGTCAGAGTCTTAGATGCCACAGATACGTGTCATCAACTGGAGAAATCCTTTGTCGCTTTGTTTTAGGTTTTTCAACTTTAAACAATTTAGTATTAAGCAGTGATGTATGAATTAACGATCTTAAAACATACAAATTATTTTCTATCATACCAGAACAAATATTTATTCTATTTCTTAAAATGATAACTGATTTATCATTAAAAGAAACCTTATGAAACTGTTTCAAGTAATTTGGATATAGAAATCAAATTCCTTATAAATCCAAGAATGAAATTGACATTGTTCAATGATAGAAAACAGTTATTAAACTGTAGTCTAACAACTCCCACTACTTATACTGAAACGACATCCCCTGTTCTAACGTGCATAGTGAAAGACCCCTCCTCCAGCTTTTGCCAATAATCATTCCAATGTAATGAAGAACAAAATTAGTTAGTGGCCCTGAATCTACTATTCAAGGTGAAGAATCATCTTCCACTAAACAAAATTTAATGATAAGTAAATCTGGTTTACTTTTCACTTTTTTCTTATTGGAGAGCTGCTCGAGATACTGTAGACAGTTCCTCTTCGAATGACTAACCTCTTTGCAATGGAAACATTTTTCCTTTTGTTTAGTCAGTTGTGGTGCTCTTTATTTTGGGCTTAACCTTTACTTTACCAGTAGACCTCTTCGTCTTCTTGAAACCAGAAGAAGATGGCTTAGCAACATTTGCTTTGCCGGTCTTACCCTTGGTAATTGGTCATGTGTTGGTTACAGGCTCTGGAGGACATTCCTCCGTAAGCACAAATTTAAGGTCTTTGCAAACTATGATTGCGTTCGTGTTGGTTCCACTTAATAAAGTTATCCCGGTTAATGTTTCGTTTGTGAGGAAATAATAATGCAGAAGATAACGTTGATATTTAAAGACATAAATCTAAATTAATATCATTCATTTCATACATTCATATCAAATGCTATAGTTCGTCATAAAATTAAACATGATGCATGAACATATTTTAATGAACTAAAAAATCCCTAAAATTAGTTACTATGCCACGATAATCCAACATATCATAAGTAAGTGCCTAGGTAGGCTAGGTCAAATCCTTATATGTTAGATCGAGACATTCTCAATCGGATAATACACCAGAATAACTATTTATTCTTATATTATCCAACCATCGCTTTGATTTAGTCAGGACAATAAATTAACAACTTAATTAAGTCCTTTATGAGTGTGACCCATCGTTTCAGAATTCATGAACTTAACTTAAGAGTGCCTAGGTAGGCTAGGTCAGTTCCAAAATACATTCCGAAAACCTATCCGTTAGGAAGTCAACCTTGGTATTGACTCTTATGGACACCCTCCGTAGGGAGGACGAAAGCAAAACCGTCACGAAGCGCCACTCAAGTATCACGGTGTTGAACTAACAATGGAGACTGCAGGATATAATGTCATATATCCCTCTCCCACTCTCTATTTGTAATTTAGGATTTTCTTTAAACTAATAGTTTCTAAAACTCTATGTTTCTAGTCTTTACTTAGATTCTACGGGTAATATAAAATCTAAGTTTACTAGTTATAATAAATTATTCAATTTTAACTCTTAAAATATAATTTATTATTCAATTTCTAATTTATATAAACTATTTAAATAAACTAGAAATTAAATGTGAAATTACCAAGTTTTAACTATTAAAAAACTAAATCACATTATTTGGTCCAATTATGTCTTTAATGTTTAATCAAATTAAATCTAACATTAAATGGACCTAACTAATCTAATTAAATACTTTAATATATAGATTAGTTATTAATGAGACTTACCAACTTTTTACTTCTAAAAATTAATCTCATTATTTAGTTCTTTTTAATTAAGTAATTAATCTTAATTAATGTAAGAACCAAACCAATCAATTTAATTACACTCTTTAATTGGTTGATTAATCATTAATGAGATTTACCAAGTTTTTACTCATAAAAACTAATCTCATTATTCGATTCTTTTTAATCAAGTAATTAATCTAATTAATCTTAATTAATACAAAGAATCTAACTAATCACTTTAATTAAACACTTTAATATAGATTAGTTTTTTTTGGATTATATAGATTAGTTACTAATGAGATTTACCAAGTTTTTACTCCTAAAAACTAATCTCATTATTTAGTTCTTTTTAATTAACTAATTAATCCACTATTTAGTGCTAGTGTTCCGCTTATGGAAAATGTTGATAATCATCTTAATTTAGTGCCAATGGAGGGCAATGACCATACTCTGAATTTGGAAGTAACAGAATAGGGTACTTATTTAGCAATTTTGGACACTGTTTGTGATGCAGGGGCTGTTCTTTGTAAGGATGGGGCTAATGTTTATGATGATGACAGGGATGCTCTTTGTGATAATGATAAGGCTGGTCATAGTGAGGATGGTAGTGATTCTAGTCCTCTTCGTAATGCTTTGGCTTCAAAAGATAAGGATTCTCTGAAAAAGAAAAACAAGAAGAAAGGATCTAGTAGTAAGGGTAAGAAGAATAAGAAGCACTCCTCCCCTAAGGGGGGTAAGTGGAGATAGATTTGTGGGGGTTTCTTCTTATCTTTGTATATTTATTATGATTTTTGGGTGCTGGAATATTAGGGGTCTTAATGACCCTTTGAAACAAAGAGAGGTTCGCAATTTGATTAAAGATGAGAAATTGTTTTTGTGTGGTTTAGTGGAAACAAAAGTTCTGGAGAAAAATAAAGATGTTATTCTTAAGACCATTGACCGGTCTTGGATGGTGGAGTGCAATTATAATTTTTCCTCTTTGGGGAGGATTTGGGTTTGTTGGAATCCGTTTGATGTTACTGTTTTGGTTTTCGGATTTCTGAACAAGTTATCCATTGTAGAGTTTCTTCTGTTGATTCTACTTGGGAGTGTATGATTTCGATTGTGTGTGGTGATAATTGTAATGTTCGTAGGGAGGCGTTGTGGGCTGATTTAGTGGCGCGCGGAGTGGAATGGGAGAATAGTGCTTGGATTGTGATGGGTGACTTTAATGCTATTAAGTCTTCAGTTGAGAGTGTTGGAAGCTCCAATTCTTGGCCATATTGGAAAGACGACTTCTCTAATTCTTTAGCTGAGTCTCGGTTGGATGATCTGCAATTTACTGGGTGCTTCTATACATGGTCTAATCATCGTACGGTTGATCCTATTCTTCGAAAGTTAGATCGAGTTTTGGTCAATTTAAATTGGGATATTTCCTTTCGAGGTTCAGAGGTGCATTTTCTTCCTTCCAGTGTTTCTGATAACTCTCCTATGATTGTTAAGATTGTGGATTTTCTTCGGCGACGGGTGCCTTTTAAGTTTTTTAATTTCTGGGCGGATCATCCAGAATTTTTATCCTTGGTGGATCAGGTTTGGGCGAACAGGGTGGATGGGTCTCCTATATTTTAGCTATGTAAGAAGCTAAAAAGATTGAAAGTGGAGCTTAAGAAACTTAATAGGGAGTGTTATTCTGACTTGTCTTCTAGGGTGCAGCAAGCTAAGCATGATTTAGAGTCTGTGCAATAGGATATTCAGAGGCAGCCTACGAACATTTCTTTACATGAGGACGAGTCTCGTTGGTGAAGTTTTATGGTGATTTCAGTAGTGATGAGGAGAGTTTTTTGAGACAAAAGTCCTGGGTTCAATGGATTAATTTGGGAGATAGGAATTCTAAGTTCTTTTTTCGATTGATGAGACAAAAATGTAGTAGAAGTAAGGTATTATCTCTTACCGATGAGCATGGTAATCGTGTGGAGGAGCCTAGTGAAGTTAAATTTATGGTGGTGAACTTCTTTGAGACACTTTTGAGACATCCTGCTGGATGCCTTAGGATTGACCTTGATTTCGTGAGGTGGGCTCTCCTAAAGCGGATTTCTGGTGATCAATGTGCTACCTTGGGTAGAGCGGCTAGTAATGATGAAATTAAGGCAGTTTTGTTCTCTTTAAAAGATAATAAAGCTTCTGGTCCGGATGGGTATAATGCTACTTTCTTCAAGAAAGCTTGGTCTGTTATTGGTGATGATTTTCTTCGTGCTATTCATTCGTTTTTTAGCTCCGGGAGATTACTCAAGCAAGTGAATGCCATTGTGGTTGCTCTTATACCTAAGGTTCCTAATCCTTCTAAGGTTGGGGATTTTGGGCCTATTTCATGTTGTAACACTATTTACAAATGCATTGCCAAAATTATTGTGAATCGTGTTCAGATGGTGCTGCCTGATGTTGTTAGTCCTTTTCAGTCGGCCTTCATTGCTGGTAGGAGGATTAGTGATAATATATTACTGTCGCAGGAATTGTTAAGGAACTATCATCGTGATGGGGTGTAGGAACCGTTTTTCCGTTCTACTGGTCACGCAGCGGAAATAAGATTTTAAAATTTTTATACAGATTGCAAAAACAATCTGTGACCAGTAAAACTTTGGAACTATATTTTCGAAATAATAAAAATAATATATATCACATATATATTTATTTTATATATACAGAAAATCGTAATCAATGAAAAAAAATTAAGGAACATACCACCGTTGGAGGCTCCTTCGTATTTTTTTTTGCAGCTCCTAGTCTGTACCACTACGTCTTCCTTACTATATCCCGGCACCGATAACTTGCGTGTGAGCGTGTCACGTTGTCAGGATCAGTGGAGAAGTTGAATGGAAAAAAGAGTTGGAGAGATCCTGTATCTCTCCGGTCAGTTTTCTTTTTTCTGTACATCTTACGTAAAAAAACTTTGAACGTAAAACTCTTTGATTCAGTCGTCTGTTAAATTAAAAACTCTTTTTAATATATCTATTTAAGTTACCAAATTAATAAAAACTCTTTTTATTAATTTATCAGTAACTTTTGAATTTAAACTTTTTAAATTCAATTTTATTTTATTTTATTTAATAAATAAGATAATCCTATTATCTCTTTATTCAAAATAAAAATAAAAATAAACTATTATTAGACTTTTGAATTTAAACTTTTTAAATTCAAATTTATTTTATTTTATTTAATAAATGAGATAATCATATTATCTCTATATTCAAAAAATAAAAATAAACTATTATCAAATTTTTGAATTTAAACTTTTTAAATTCAAATTTATTTTATTTTATTTAATAAATGAGATAATCCATTATCTCACTATTCAAAATAAAATATCAACTATCACTCTCATCTTATGACTAATTACATAATTAAATAATCTTATTATTTAATTGTTATAATTGCTATTATTTAATTAATTGAATAATCACATCACTCAATTAACTCCTGACACGTGTCACTTTCGCAACACTATTAATTGGACCATCCAATTAATTATACGTGACCCTTGTTACCTAAATGGATCGGGCTAGCAAGGGGACCTAATAAACCCACAGTATTTTGAGCTCCGATAATCCTCAGAATCATTAATTGAACTCTTTAATTAATAATCCTTAATTATCAACTCCGGTATTATTCTACTAAAAATCTAAAGCTGCATTCTCTCAACTGCGGGCGCTTTTACATAGACCGATATCACTCGGTGTCCATCGATATAGCTATTACATATGGTGTGACCCTCCACAGTAGTTTATAATTAGAGCTTGGTCATAATATCTGTTATACCCCTCTAATTACATATATCCTTTAGGCACCGCTGATTCTCTAATGAATAATAAATCCTGTTTCCTCACGGAATTAGGAGAGCGCCCATATTGTTCAAGCCCCGAATCAACTCTACTTCTTATAAGAAGGAGTAGATTCCACTATTGTGTGCAAACCTTCCCAGCCATAAGCCAAATCGCAATCCCAACATACGGAGAATATTGATCTGGAATAATCATCCGACCTCACCTATGATATATCAAAGATCACGATCTAACCTGAAGAAGTCGATAAAACACTCAGGATTGAGATCACCCACATATAGCCATCATAAGTTGATGTATATGAATCTCATCGGTAAACGGATCTTGGTGAGAAATTTATATAGATCATGGCCTAGTCCTATATGATCACATCATACAAGGTGCCTCCATTCCCATATCTCCATATGAATGATTCAGGATAGAATCATCGTATAATACAGAATAGACCGCAGCTATAGATTAACTACAAATAAAGTATCCAACTTTATTTGCTATCTATGGACTCCTTAGATTGCACATCTCTTACTGTATCCATCTGTATATGACAATCATATACACAGTATGAGATTACATCCGGCAATCTATGATGTTAGAATGCACAAGTTTATATAATATAAATGACATGATAAGAATGAATTGAACTCTTCTTTTATTTATTTATAAAAACCATTTACAAATTACATCTTTAGGGCAAAAACCCCAACAATCTCCCACTTGCACTAAAGCATGTGAGGCATACCCTAGACCTTTTAGGTGACCCATGAATACATTAGCCGGTAAGGTCTTCGTAAATAGATCAGCATGATTGTCTTGTAAGGCTATCTTGGTGACGATCACATCTCCTCTCTACACTATCTCTCAATGAGATGATACTTCCTCTCTATATGCTTCCCTCTTTTATGGCTTTTTGGTTCTTTGGAATTAGCCACAGCACCACTGTTATCACAATAAAGTGTGATGGGCCTATCCATATCTAGAACAACTTCCAGATCACTCAAGAACTTGCGGAGTCAAATAGCTTCTTTAGCAACTTCACAAGCGGCTACATATTCGGCTTCCATGGTAGAGTCAGCAATGCAAGATTGCTTAATACTTCTCCACACAATGGCTCCACCACCCAGGGTGAAAACGGATCCAGACGTGAATTTCCTAGAATCCATGTCTTATTGAAAATCAGAATCTGTGTATCTTAACGGGATCAAATTCTGTCCGAAATACACGAGCATATAGTTTCTCGTTCTCCGAAGATACTTGAGAATGGTCTTGACTGTAACCCAATGATCTAATCCTGGGTTGGACTGGTATCTGCTGACTATGCCCACTGTATAGCAGATGTCCGGTCTCGTGCATAACATAGCATACAAGAGACTTCATACTGCAGATGCATAGGGCACACGTCTCATATCCTCAATGTCTTGAGGTGTCTTAGGACATTGTTCCTTAGACAAGTGAACTCCATGCCTATAAGGTAAATTGCCTTTCTTGGAGTTTTGCATAAAAAATTAAACAAGAATCTTATCAATATATGATGTCTGAGACAGTGCTATGAATTTGTTCTTACGATCCCTTATAAGTTGGATCCCTAGAACATAATTCGCCTCTCCCAAATCTTTCATTTGGAATTGGCTAGCCAGCCAGCCCTTGACGTCAGACAACACTCCAATATCATTCCCAATGAGTAAGATGTCATCTACGTATAGGATTAAGAAAACTATCTTTTTGTCAATGATGCGCTTGTATACACAAGGCTCATCAACGTTTTGCTCGAAGCCATAGATTTTGATCACATCATCAAACCTTATGTTCCAAGATCTAAATGCTTGCTTAAGTCCATAAATGGACCTTTGCAGCTTGTAAACTTTTTACTCTTGATCTGAGGACACAAATCCCTTTGGTTGCATCATACAGATGTTTTCGTCAAGATTGTCATTTAAAAATGCAGTCTTGACGTCCATTTGCCAAATTTCATAATCGAAATAGGCTGTAATGGATAAGAGAATCCGAATAGACTTAAACATGGCAACTGGCGAGAAGGTCTCTTCATAATCGATCCCCTCTTTTTGGGTATAACCCTTAGCCACTAGCCTTGCCTTGAAGGTCTCTACCTTCCCATCTACTCCTCTCTTTCTCTTGTAGATCCACTTACACCCAATGGGTTTTACCCTATCCGGTAAGTCTATAAGATCCCAGACTGAGTTGGAGTAGATAGACTCCATCTCGAGATTCATGGCTTGAGCCATTCCTCTTTATCAAGATCTTCCATTGCATTCTTAAATGACAATGAGTCATCCACACTATCAGTAAAGATAACATCTTGTCCCTCACCTATACCTAAATAGCGTTCAAGTTGTATCACAACCCTCCCATTATGTTTAGGTGGTAGTGTATCCCGATTAGGAATCATCTGACTTTCAGATGTTTGTGGATCAACAACTCTTGTTGATGGAATGCTGGTCTCACCAGGCTCCAGTTCATTTAACACAATTTTGGATCGAGGCTTATGGTCACTAATATAGTTGTCCTCAAGAAACGTTGCATTTGTCGATACAAACACTTTGTTATCTTCAGGACTATAGAAGTATCCGCCTCTGGTCTCTTTGGAGTATCCTACAAACAGGCAAACTGCAGATCTAGAGTCTAGCTTTCCACTTCTGTTCTTCAGCACGTGTGCTGGACACCCCCATATGCGGAAATGTCGCAAACTAACTTTACGACCATTCCACAACTCTAGGGGAGTCTTAGGAACAGATTTGGATGGCACTACATTCAAAATGTATGCCGCAGTTTGTAACGCATATCCCCATAAGGAATTTGGTAAAGACGAGAAACTAATCATAGATCTCACCATTTCTATTAGGGTTCTATTTCTCCTCTCCGCTACACCATTTTGCTGAGGTGTACCCGGAGCTGTAAGTTGGGATACTATATCATGCTCGACCATAAAGTCTTTAAACTCTTGGTCAAGGTACTCACCCCCATGATCCGATCGTAGAGACTTGATAGTCTTACCTAACTGATTCTCAACTTCAGCTCGGAATTCTTTGAACTTTTCAAAAGTTTCCGACTTACGTTGCATCAGATAGACATATCTGTATATAGAGTAGTCATCTATAAAGGTGACATAATACTCATAACCAGCCCTGGCTTTAACATTCATCGGTCCACAGACATCAGTATGTATAAGCTCCAGTGGCTCTTTAGCTCTAAGGCCTTTTCCAGTAAAAGGTCTCTTAGTCATGTTACCTTCTAAACAGGATTCACATATAAGTAAAGTGCCAACCTTTAACTAGTTTAAAGGTTCGCTTTTTACTAGTTTGTCTATCCGGTCAAGGTTAATATGACCAAGTCTTAGATGCCAAAGATACGTGTCATCATCTAGAGAAATCTTATGTTGTTTGGTTTTAGGTTTTTCAACCTTAAACAATTCGGTGTTGAGCAGTGTTGTATGTATTAACGGCCTTAACACATACAAATTGTTTTCATTAATTCCTGAACAAATATTCAGACCATTCTTTGAAATAATAACAAATTTATTATTAAAAGAAACAGAATATAATTGTTTTAACAATTTAGAAACGGAAATTAAATTTCGCGTAAATCCAGGAATATAATAAACATTGTTCAAAAGTAAAAATCTAGTATTATTACAGAAATTCAATTTTATTGAACCCATTGCTCGAGCCGACATGACATCCCCCGACCCCACACGCATCGAGAAGGCTCCCTCCTCTAGCTGTGTCCAATAATCAGTCCACTGCAAAGAAAAACAAACATGGTTAGTGGCCCCTGAATCAACTATCCAGGGTGAAGAATCATCTTCCACTAAACAAGATTGAAGAACTAGTAAATCATATTTACCTTTCTGCTTTTTCTTCTTGGCTACCTCCTCTAGGTACTAAGGACAGTTACTCTTCCAGTGCCCGAACTTGTTAAATGGAAACATTTTCCCTTGTCTTTGTCGGTGGAGGTGCCTTTCTTTTTGCCTTGGGCTTTCTTGGGCTTGAGCTTACCTTTAGCCTTTGCAGCAGACCTCTTCCTCTTCTTATTTCTAGAGGAGGAAGATGGTTCGGCAACATTTACCTCACCGGTCTTCACCTTACTGTCCTTAGTCAAGGCCTCGAAGGTGGCGAGCTCATGAAGCAACTGAGTGAGACTGAACTGCAACTTGTTCATCCCGTAATTGCTCTTAAACTGATCGAAACTCTTCGGAAGAGTTATCAGTATGATGCTCACTTGGCTAGGTTCATCAATGGCTTCGCCATTGATTTTTGCCGTGTTGAAGTAGGACATCATGGTCAGGACATGTTTCCGAATAGATGTACCTTCCTTTATGCGAGCGAGCATAGTGGCACGAACAACTTCATGGCGCTTTTGCTCTGAGGGTTGCCCGAACATAGCTTGCAATGACTCCATAATTTTGAATGTCGTAGTCATTGCTTCGTGCTTTGTGACAAGCACTTCTGTCATAGAAGCTAACATATATGTACGAGCTTTCTCATCAGATGAGACCCATCGCTGGTATGCCTCACAAACTCTTTGTAGGGCATTGGTAGCAGGCTGTGGAGGACATTCCTCCGTAAGCACAAACTTAAGGTCTTTGGTGACCAAAATCGCGTTTATATTAAGTTTCCACATCGTATAGTTATCACCAGTTAGTTTATCGTGTGCAAGTATTTGTAATAACGCATAAGACATTATTGCTAAAAAATAAATAAACATCCATTTAGTCATTTATTAAAAAACAAGTGCTAATGCTTTGGCATAAATTTAAACATGATGGATGTACATGTTTAACGAACTAGAACTACCCCAATAAAAACAGTTACTACGCCACGATAATCTAACATACCACAAAGAAGTGCCGCCTTAGGGTCGGTCAAGTCCTTGCATGTTGAACCGAGACATTCTCAATCAAATAATATTCTAGAATAACTCTTATTCCATATTATTCAACCATCGTTTATTTAGTCAGGTTTTCGATTAACCACATTTAATCTAAACCTTGTGAGTGTAACCCATCATTTCAGATCTCACGGGCTTAACTTGAGAGTGCCGCTTTAGGGTTGGTCAAACCCGAAATACCCCCAGAAATCCTATCCGTTAAGAAGTCAATCTTGGTATTGACCTTCGTGGAAACCCTCCTTAGGGAGGACGAAAGCAAAGCCGTCAAGAGGCCCCACTCAGATCTCACGGTGTTGAACTAATGATGGAGACTGCAGGATATATATGTCATATATCCTTCTCCCACTCACTATTTTAAAACTTAGGGTTTTCTATTCGTTAATGCACCTATACTCTACAGGATCAAACGGCTAATTTTAATCAAGTTATTTAGGGCATTAACTAATTTATTATTAGAATCATATTCTAAATAATTATGATTTTTAACACTTAAAAATCTATAAGTGAATAATCTAAACTTAGGTAAACGTTTTACTAAAGTTAGATTATTAATTTGGTGTTTACCAAGTTTTAACTATTTAAAACTCTAACATATTATTTGGTTCATTTATTTATTAGGTGATTAATCATATTAAACCTAATTTAATAAATGACCATATTAATCTAAATTTATTAAACACTTTAATAACAAGATTAATATTAAAAGAATTATTCAGTTTTTAACTATTGAAAAATAATTATTTTTCATAGTAAATTATAAATATATTATTTACTATTTTAATCACATTAAAACAAATAATATATAAATGCTATGATGCATGTATGATAATATCAACATATATTTGTGTAGGCACACTTAAATCTAAATGACATGTATTTACATGATAATACTAAATTATCACATAATAAAGCATACATGAGTTAACCGAGTGTTGTGGATTATTTAACCTAAAAAAAATTGAAAACTAAATTACAAAAATAACCCTAAGGCATTCCTTGGTCTTCTTGTAACGTCACAGTCTTCCAGTCTCTTCAGGACTCTTCGATTCATCTCATAAATTCAGAATAATAGCTGATTTGCGCACTAAATAAAATTTGTGCAATGACATTACGGCGTCCAAAAAAAATTGCAAGCAGTACACAAATTTATTAATGTACAAATGGTACTGCACAACAATTGTGAGTGGAGTTCAACAATTGATTTTTTTTTTATGACAGCAATGCACTGCGCACCATCACCAAATGTTTTGATATTTTCTTGCACGTATGACTGCGCACCAAAAATGTTCTCAAATGCACTATGCCGTGGCGCAACAATTGTACCTTGTGTCCGCCGCCAGTTTTGATCATAACTTGTTCTTCGATTTCCAGCATCTTCATCTTCGATTACATTTTATAAAAAAAATATAATACAAAAAAAACATAAAAAAAACTTGAAAATAAAATAAATTAATTTACAACCCAGTAACATCTAATTCTACAACACCATAAAAATTTACGATCAACCATGTTTAAAATTAAACAATTTAATTTAAACAATATATAGTCAAATAAATAAAAAAATTGTGCCTACACAATCATACATCAGGAGCATCAAAAACAATTTTTTATTCCGAAAATAACCCAACCTCTGATACCAATTGTAGGAACCGTTTTTCCATTCTACTGGTCACGCAGTGAAAATACGATTTTAAAATTTTTATATAGATTGCAAAAACAATCTGTGACCAGTAAAACTTTGGAACTATATTTTCGGAATAATAAAAATAATATATATCACATATATATTTATTTTATATATACAGAAAATCGTAATCAATGAAAAAAAATTAAGGAACATACCACCGTTGGAGGCTCCTTCGTATTTTTTTTTTTTTTGCAGCTCCTAGTCTGTACCACTACGTCTTCCTTAAAAAGAGTTGGAGAGATCCTGTATCTCTCCGGTCACTTTTCTTTTTTCTGTATATCTTACGTAAAAAAACTTTGAACGTAAAACTCTTTGGTTCAGTCGTCTGCTAAATTAAAAACTATTTTTAATTTATCTATTTAAGTTACCAAATTAATAAAAACTCTTTTTATTAATTTATCAGTAACTTTTTAAATTCCATTTTATTTTATTTTATTTAATAAATAAGATAATCCTATTATCTCTTTATTCAAAATAAAAATAAAAATAAACTATTATTAGACTTTTGAATTTAAACTTTTTAAATTCAAATTTATTTTATTTTATTTAATAAATGAGATAATCATATTATCTCTATATTCAAAAAATAAAAATAAACTATTATCAGACTTTTGAATTTAAACTTTTTAAATTCAAATTTATTTTATTTTATTTAATAAATGAGATAATCCTATTATCTCACTATTCAAAATAAAATATCAACTATCACCCTCCTCTTATGACTAATTACATAATTAAATAATCTTATTATTTAATTGTTATAATTGCCATTATTTAATTAATTGAATAATCACATCACTCAATTAACTCCTGACACGTGTCACTTTCGCAACACTATTAATTGGATCATCTAATTAATTATACGTGACCCTTGTTACCTAAATGGATAGGGCTAGCAAGGGGACCTAATGAACCCACAGTATTTTGAGCTCCGACAATCCTCAGAATCATTAATTGAACTCTTTAATTAATAATCCTTAATTATCAACTCTGGTATTATTCTACTAAAAATCTGAAGCTGCATTCTCTCAACTGCGGGCGCTTTTACACAGACCGATATCACTCGGTGTCCATCGATATAGCTATTACATATGGTGTAACCCTCCACAGTAGTTTATAATTAGAGCTGGGTCATAATGTCCGTTATACCCTTCTAATTATATATATCGTTTAGGCACCGCTGATTCTCTAATGAATAATAAATTCTGTTTCTTCACGGAATCAGGAAAACGCTCATATTGTTCAAGCCCCGAATCAACTCTTAAGGGAACTACTCTCTACTTCTCACAAGAAGGAGTGGATTCCACTATTGTGTGCAAACCTTCCCAGCCATAAGCCAAATCGCAATCCCAACATACAGAGAATATTGATCGGGAATAATCATCCGACCTCACCCATAGTATATCAAAGATCACGATCTAACCTGAATGAGTCGATAAGACACTCAGGATTGAGATCACCCACATATAGCCATCATAAGTTGATGTATATGAATCTCATCGGTAAACGGATCTTGGTGAAAAATTCATATAGATCATGGCCCAGTTCTATATAATCACATCATACAAGGTGCCTCCATTCCCATATCTCCATATGAATGATTCAGGATAGAATTATTGTACAATACAGAATGGACCGCAGCTATAGATTAACTACAAATAAAGTACCTAGCTTTATTTGCTATCTATGGACTCCTTAGATTGCACATCTCTTACTGTATCCATCTGTATATGACAATCATATACACAGTATGAGATTGCATCTGTCAATCTATAATGTTATAATGCACAAGTTTATATAATATAAATGACAAGATAAGAATGAATTGAACTCTTCTTTTATTTATTTATAAAAACCATTTACAAATTACATCTTTAGCGCAAAAACCCTAACATGGGGGTCATCCGAGGTGTGCGCTAAAGGTAGATTTAATGAAAGCCTATGATTATGTGCGGTGGGATTTCTTAGTGGCTATTTTACAGATTTTAGGCTTCAAGGAGCAGATGATAGCTTGGATTTCTGAGTGTATTTCTACTCCCCATTTCTCTATTTCTATCAATGGCGAGTTGAATGGTTTCTTTGCTAGTGGTCGAGGTTTGAGGCAGGGGGATCCTATGTCCCCTTATTTATTTGTGCTGGCTATGGAGGTCTTCTCGGGGTTGATGCGTATTATGGAGCATGAGGGTCAGTTTGCGTACCATTGGCGGTGTGGGAAGATTGGTATTTCGCATTTATGCTTTGTGGATGATCTTATGGTTTTCTATAGAGCAGAGAGGGAGTCAATTGCTGCGATTAATATTGTCCTTGGTCAATTCCAAGCTCTTTCTGGGTTGATTCCTAATCCTAGCAAGAGCAATCTTTTTATGACTGGTTTGTTCTCTGAGATTAAGCAATAGTTGCTTGGGATTCTAGGTTTTCAGAAAGGGGTATTACCTGTCAGATATCTTGGGGTTCCTCTGATTTCTACTAAGCTTATGGCAGTGGATTGTAGGGTTCTTGTCGATAGGATTGTAGAAAGAGTTAAGAGTTGGACTAGTAGGGTTCTTTCTTTTGCAGGGAGTCTTCAGCTCATTCAATATGTATTGTTCTCTATCCAGGTGTATTGGTCCTCCATTTTTATCTTGCCTAAGTCAGTGGTGATTAAGGTTGAAACTACTTTGCGTAGTTTTCTTTGGAAAGGTTGAGATTTAGGTAAAGGTGAGGCAAAGGTTGCATGGTCTTCGGTGTGTGTACCGAAGGAAGAGGTTGGACTCGGTATTAAGAGTGTTGAGTGTTGGAATAAATCTGCCATAAGTAAGTATTTGTGGGCTGTCTGTAGCAATTTGAGGTCTTATGGCTGGGTGTCGTGGGTTAGATCTACTCTGCTTAAGGAAAGAATGTGTAGGAGGTTAGGTGCCCTGGGGATTGCTCGTGGAGTTGGAGGAAAATTTTGGGCCTTCGGTGTCTTGTGTGGCTGTTGATGCTGTTTTAGGTGGGTAATGGGGAGGATATGTCCCTTTGGTTTGATTATTGGCATCTGTTGGGTCCTTTGGTGGAGGTGTTTGGGCGACCAATTATTTATGATTCTGGTTTTTGTCTTCATACTAGGGTGGCAGATGTTATTCAGGGGAGGGATTAGGCTTGGCCTTATTTCCTGACCGGGTATTGGATGGACATTATCAGTGGTACCCCTGATTCCTTCAGGCCTAATAACTCTCAAGCTGATACTTTGTGTTGGGTTGAGGACTCTCGGGGGGCTTTTTCTATTCGTAATGCTTGGGAGGTCCGTTTGGCATTCTAAATCAATTCCTAGACATTCTTTCATCTTCTGGCTAGCCATTAGGGGTGCTCTTTCTACTCAAGATAAGCTTCTTGTTTATGGCTTGATTTCGGCTATTTGTTGTGTGTTTTGTGGAGGGAGTTGTGATGATGTCCCTCATCTCTTTTTGTATTGTTCTTATTCTTGCGAGGTTTGGTTTGCTCTTTTAAGGAAGTGTAGATTACCTCTGCGTGCTCGGAGCTGGGCGGCTACTATTCTTTGGTCTTGCCATTTTCGCGGTCGGCAACTGAAGGGAGTTTTAGAAAAAAATTTGATTATCGTATTACATGCGGAATTGGGTTTCAAAAATTTTTCTTATATTGAAAACATTTTTCAATCAAGAACGAGTTCCTATATATACGCAGAAAAAGAATTTAGAAACTACATACCTTTTTCTTGATTTTTTTTTCTGATTCCTCGATCTACCACCAGATCTTCTGAGCTATGACCCGCGGTCTAACAACGTGTGTGTGGGCACGTCACGGCAAGAGATGGAGGTCACGTGAAAAGAACGCCAGCCGAATCTTGCAAAAGAGGGGAGAGTCAGAAAAAACCGTTTTTTTCTTTTCTTCTCTCTTTGGTGGCCGAATTCTTTTTCTTTTTCACTTGTGTGTTAGGTTCGGTTTTTTCTAACTATATAACATTTATATAGTAGTCCTTTAGGGTTTTAATTTGACCAAGTCAAAATAGGATTCTAAATCCTATTTATTTTTAGTCTCCCTAAAGACTTGAACCTGTGACCTTTTAGACTGTTAAAATAATCTAATTATTTTAATTCTTTTGTCCTAGTCATTATTCAGTCACATGACCCCATATTTAATAAATAGAATTAATAATTAATAATTATTAATTTCTATTATTTTATTAAATATTTAATTAATTAATTAATCACATTATTTAATTATTCTCTTTTATTTAAATCGCATTATTTTCGCAATACTATTAATTGGACCCTCCAATTAATCTACCATGACTCTCGTTACCAACAACCATAAGGGCTAGCAAAGGGACTTAATGGACCCACAGTTTTGAGCTCCAATAATACTTAGTAATATTAATTAAAACTCTTTAATTAATATTTCACGATTATTAACCTCGGAGTTATTCCACTAAAAATCCGAGGCTGCACTCTTAAAACTGTAGACGTGTTTATACAATCTGAAGTCTCAGTGTCCATTGATATAGCTAATTTCATATAGTGTGATCCTCCACAAATAGTTCATAACTAGAGCTAGGTCATAAAGTCCGTTATACCCCTCTAGAAATATCTTTTCCTTTAAGTACCATTGATTCTCTAATGAACAATTAAATCATGTCTTCCTCACGGAAGAAGGAGAGCGCTCATAATCGTTCAAGCCTTGAATCAACCCTTAAGGGAACTACTCATCTACTTTAATCCAGAAGGAGTGGATTCCACTATTGTGTACAAACCTTCCCATCCACAAGCCAAACCGCAGCTCCAAGATATGGAGGTATTGGTCGAGATTCTTATCAACCTCACTCATGGTAAATCAAAAGCCACAATCTAACTTGAAGGAGTCGATAAGACACTCAGGATTAAGATTAACTATAAATAGCCATCGTTTATCGATTATATATGAATCTCATCTACTAACGGATCTTGGTGAGAGATTCATATAAATCATGGCCCAGTCCTATATGATCTCATCATATAAAGTGCCTCAATTCTCATGTCAACTACATGAGCGATCTAGGATAAGACCACCGTACTTTACAGAATGGACCGCAGCAGTAGATCAATCACAAATAAAGTACCTAACTTTGTTCGCTCTCTACAGACTCTTTAGATTGCATGTCTCAAAATGAATCCTCTCTGTATTAGACCATCATATACTCATTATGAGATTACATCTTGCAATCTAGGATGTTCTTGCACAATAAGAATGTATTACTGAATATAAAATATTTTATGAACTTGAATGATAATCTGAATAATTCTTATTATTGTTTTTAACCATTTACAATTACAAGCTTTAGGGCATAAATCCCAACAGCAACTTCGTGGGTGGGTGGTGCGTATTATGCTTGCGGCTGCTGTCTATGCTATTTGGCATAAGCGGAATGCTAGGATGCATTACCTAAACCTGTTGCCGTGGTTGTTCGTTCCATTGTTAGAGATGTTTGTATGCGTATTAATTCCTTATATGGTGTAGTGCCTTCTCCTACTATTAGGTGGCTACACCAGTCTTGGGGTTTATCTGATTCTATTTTTTTGTAATTCGCTTGTTTGGCCTTTTAGGGGGTTTGTCCCTTTTGCTGTCGTTCTGGTGGTTTCTTTTGGCTGTACCTTATGACAGGGTTTGTGATTAGCTTTCATTGCTTTGCTATTTTTTGAGTTTCGGTTGGTAAGGGGCCTGTCCCTTGTCTGGCCTTGTGATCTTCTCACTGGGGTATGCCCCTTTGCTTTTGTTTTGTCTCTTTGGTTAATATACTTACATTATCCAAAAAAAAGTAATTAATCCAATTAATCTTAATTAATGATAAGAACCTAACTAATCTTTTTAATTAAACTCTTTAATTTGTTGATTAGTTAATTAATGGATATTACCAAGTTTTTACTGTTAAAAACTAAATCCATTATTTAATTGTCATTTATGAAATTGTTTCATATTTTAATCATATTAAAATAAAACAATATAATATGACAATTATGCATGACATATTATTATGCATGTGTAGGTATACCTAATCTAGATGATATTAATATATATGATAATGCTTTAACATCCATATAATCATCACATGAAAATAAATAAAGCATGCGTAATTGACTGAGTGACATAGGTTATCTAACTTAAACAACTCTAATTACAATTGTATTCCTAAGGCATTTCTTGGTCTTCAAGAGTTTTTCTTCGAGTTGAATTCTTCTTGTCTTCGTTTTCCTAATCAAGTCAAACTTGATTTTTGTCAAAAGTCAACATCTTTTCCAGGGTTCCACGTGTTACCCTAACATGCACCCTAGGTCAAGACAAAACCCTAAACAACCCTAACGCGTGGGAAAGAGCGGCTGCCAGCAGCGTAGCTGCACACATGTAAGGTGCGCGTAGCGCTCGCGCTAGCCGCGCTTTCTCGTGCGTTCGTGGGTCGTTTTGCCCATAATTTTTTGCTCCGATTTTCTACCACTTTTCTGGGTTAATATTCACTAATATTTTCCAGAAAATACACAGCAAAATTGCTCGTAAAAAATCCACAAGAACAGCCCTAAAACCTACCATGACAGTCCTTTGCGCACAAGTGCACTGCCCCGTTTTGGGTCTGCCGCATAGCCGGCTTGCGGAGGACGGTGAGGGCACGCCCAGGATGATTTTTTGATGCCGTTTGAGCGGTTTTCGTCGTCCAGATCTCTTCTTTCCAGCGGTTTTTGAGTCGCCTTAATCGGACACCGTTTGCTATGGTTTCACATCAGTTAATTACAAGATGTACGAAATAGCCAATAACAGATTCGGCTTTAACAAAAAAAAAAATAACGAAAAAAGAAACCTAGAACCCATGACACCATATAATTAACGATCAATTACGCTTTTATAATCATACAATCAAATCATATAACAATAAAACAAATCATGCATTCTAGATTTGTGCATTCACAATAATATATCAATAGATCAAGAATCAATAAGAAAAATAAAAACAAGAAAGATGTAGTTTTTTCTTTTTGTTTTGCGTATATACATGAACTTAGAACCAAAGGCTCTGATACCAATTGAAGGGAGTTTTAGAAAAACTTTTGATTATCGTATAACATGCGGAATTGGGTTTCAAATTTTTTTTTATATTGAAAACCTTTTTTAATCAGGAACGAGTTCCTATATATAAGCAGAAAAAGACTTTAGAAACTACATACCTTTTTCTTAATTTTCTTTTTTCTGATTCCTCGATCTACCACCAGATCTTCTGAGCTATGACCCGTGGTCTAACAACATGTGTGTGGGCACGTCACGGCAAAAGATGGAGGTCACGTGAAAAGAACGCCGGTCGAATCCTGCAAAAGAGGGGAGAGTCAGAAAAAACATTTTTTCTCTTTTCTTCTCTCTTTGGTAGCCGAATTCTCTTTCTTTTTCACTTGTGTGCTCGGTTAGGTTTTTTTCTAGCTATATAACATTTATATAGTAGTCCTTTAGGGTTTTAGTTTGAACTTGGGACCTTTTGGACTGTTAAAATAATCTAATTATTTTAATTCTTTTGTCCTATTAATTATTTAATCACATGACCTCATATTTAATAAATAGAATGAACAATTAATAATTAATAATTCTATTATTTTATTAAATATTTAATTAATTAAATAATCACATTATTTAATTATTCTGTTTTATTTAAATCACATTACTTTCGTAGCACTATTAATTGGTCCGTTCAATTAATCTACCGTCATCCTCGTTACCAACAACCATAAGGGCTAGCAAGGGGACCTAATGGACCTACAGTTTTGAGCTCCAATAATACTTAGTAATATTAATGAAAACTCTTTAATTAATATTTCACGATTATTAACCTCGGAGTTATTCCACTAAAAACCCGAGGCTGCACTCTCAGAACTGTAGATGTGTTTATACAATCTGAAGTCTCAGTGTCCATTGATATAGCTAACTGCATATAGTGTGATCCTCTACAAATAGTTCATAACTAGAGCTAGGTCATAAAGTCCGTTATACCCCTCCAGAAATATCTTTTCCTTTAAGTACCATTGATTCTCTAATGAACAATTAAATCCTATCTTCCTCACGGAAGAAAGAGAGCGCTCATAATCGTTCAAGTCCCGAATCAACTTTTAAGGGAACTGTTTATCTACTTCAGTCAAGAAGGAGTGGATTCCACTATTGTGTTCAAACCTTTCCAGCCACAAGCCAAACCGCAACTCCAAGATACGGAGGTATTGGTCGAGATTCTCATCAACCCCACTCATGGTAAGTCAAAAGCCACGATCCGACCTGAAGGAGTCGATAAGACACTCAGGATTAAGATCACCTATAAATAGCCATCGTTTATCGATTATATATGAATCTCATCTACTAACGGATCTTGGTAAGAGATTCATATAAATCGTGGCCCAGTCCTATATGATCTCATCACATAAAGTGCCTCCATTCTCATGTCAACTACATGAGCGGTCTAGGATAAGACCACCGTACTTTACAGAATGGACCGCAGCAGTAGATCAATCACAAACAAAGTACCCAAATTTGTTCACTCTCTACGGACTCTTTAGATTGCACTTCTCAAAATGAATCCTCTATGTATATGACCATCATATACTCATTATGAGATTACATCTTGCAATCTAGGATGTTCTTGCACAATACGAATGTATTACTGAATATAAAATTTTATAAACTTGAATGATAATCTGAATAATTCTTATTAGTGTCTTTAACCATTTACAATTACAAGCTTTAGGGCATAAATCCCAACACGAGGCCAAGCCCAATTCCTCCCTTGAATAACATCTGCTACTCTAGCATGAAGACCAAGACTAGAATCATAAATAATCCGCTTCCCATTAACCACCGCACAAGACATCGAAGGCCCAGAATTTTCCTCCAACTCCACGAGCAATCCTCAGGGCACCTCACCTCCCACACATTCCTTCTCTTAAGTAGAGTAGACCTAACCCACGACACCCAGACAGAAGACCTCAAATTGCTACAGACAGCCTACAAATGCTTAATTATGACAGATTTATTCCAACACTTCACACTCTTAATACCCAGCCCACCCTCTTCCTTTGATAAACACACCGAAGACCAAGCAACCTTTGCCCTACCTCTACATAAATCTGAGCCTCTCCAGATAAAACAATGAAAAGTAGCTTCAACCTTTATCACCATCGACTTAGGCAAGATAAAAATGGAGGACCAATACACCTGGATAAAGAACAACACAGATTGAATGAGTTGAAGCCTTCCTATAAAAGAAAGAACCCTACTAGTCCAACTTTTAACCCTCGCCAAAATCCTATCAACAAGAATCCTACAATCCACTGCCATAAGCTTAGTAGAAATTAGAGGAACCCTAAGATATCTGACAGATAACACCCCTTCCTGGAAACCCAAAATCCCAAGCCATACTAGCCATAAAAAGATTGCTCTTACTAGGATTAGGAATCAACCTAGAAAGAGCTTGGAACTGACCAAGAACAACATTAACCGCAGCAACTAACTCCCTCACTGCCCTACAGAAAATCATAAGATCATCCGTAAAGCATAAATGTGAATTACCAATCTTCTCACACCACCAATGGTAAGCAAATTGACCTTCCTGCTCCATAATACGCATCAACCTCGAAAAGACCTCCATAACCAGCACAAATAACTAAGTGGACAAAGGATCACCCTGCCTCAAACTGCGGTCACTAGGAAAGAAACCATTCAACTCGCCATTGATAAAAATAAAAAACCTGGGAGTAGAAATACACTTAGAAATGCAAGCTATCATATGCTCCGGGAACCTTAAAATCTGTAAAACAGCCACTAAGAAATCCTACCGCACAGAATCATAGGCTTTCATTAAATCTACCTTTAACGCACACCTAGGATGACTCCCATCACGATGATAGTTCCTTAACAATTCCTGCGACAGTAAGATATTATCACTAATCCTCCGACCAGCAACAAAGGCTGACTGAAATGGACTAACAACATAAGGCAACACCATCTGAACTCGATTCGCAATAATTTTGGCAATGCATTTGTAGATAGTATTACAACACGAAATAGACCTAAAATCCCCAACCTTAGAAGGATTGTGAACCTTAGGAATAAGCGCAACCACAGTAGCATTCTCTTGCTTGAGCAATCTCCCGGAGCTAAAAAACTATAGCATGAAGAACATCATCACCAACAACAAACTAAGCTTTCTTGAAGAAAGTAACATTATACCCGTCCGGACAAGGAGCTTTGTTATCTTTCAGAGAGAACAAAACCTCTTTAATTTCATCACTAACCTCTCTACCCAAGATAGCACACTGATCACCAGAAATACGCTTAGGGAGAGCTCGCCTCACCAAATCATGGTCAATTCTAGGGCATTCAGCAGGCTGTCTACGAAGCGTCTCAAAGAAGCTCACCACCATAGACTTAACTTCACTAGGCTTCTCCACACGATTACCATGCTCATCATAAAGAGATAACACCTTAATCCTACTAAATCTTTGTCTCATCGACCGAAAAAAGAACTTAGAGTTCCTATCTCCCAAATTAATCCACTAAACCCGGGACTTTTGCCTCAAAAACCTCTCCTCATTTCGACTCAAATCACCATAAAGCTTCGCCGACCGAGACTCTTCCTCACGTAAAGAAGCATTCAAAGGCTGCCTGAATATCCCACTGTAAAGCCTCCAAATCATGCTTAGCTTTTTTTTTTTAATAAAGTAAGCATATTAATCCAAAATAGAACAGAACAAAAGCACAGGGGCATACCCCAGAAGAAACAAGAACACTAGGTACAGAGAAAGGAGAAAACCCCTTCCGACCCTAAAAAATAAACAAAGCACAATTAGGGACAGACCCTTATTGAGCTCGCACAAAAAACAAAACAAACACAACAAACTAGAAAATCGTATCAGAAAAACCCCAATCATATTATAGCCTCAGATGGACATCAGAATCCACAACACCATGCAAAGAATTAATACAATTACAGACCTCATTAACAATATCATATATAATTCTAGATTCAGGCCTTGGAGAAACACCATGCATTCGCGAGTTCCTCTCACGTCAAATCGTATAAACCGCAGCATCCAACATAATGCGAAACACCCAACCCCAAAGAGATTTCCCATGAAAGTGATAAGACCATCTAATCATATCCTCCTGACTCCGAGTTCGAGAAGACAAGTTGCAACGACTAAGAAGAGCCAACCAAATATGAGCAGAAAATGGGCAATCAAAGAAAAGATGAGGAATATCCTCACCCCCTCCACCACATAAAACACATCTGATAGACGTGATAGACCCATAAGTTAGAAGCTTATCTTGAGTAACGAGAGCACCTCGAATAGCCAACCAAAGGATAAAAGAATGCCTAGGAATGACTTTTGGATGCCAAACTGTCTTATACCAGTCAACTATCGGAAGCCTAAACCGAATAGAGTCCCAAGTAATAGGATTCAACAGACTTTGAATCCAAAATAAAAGAAGAAAAGCTAAAGTATTGTAAAGAACAATTGAGAGAGTAATAAAGAGAATGTGTATTGAAAATATTATTGATTCTCAGTAAATTACAAAGGAATGAAAAACATAGTATATATATAGTAGCAAGAGCACATGAAATACATGTGTGATGATCTGGAAATAATCTAAAACAAACTAACCAATTCCTAACAAACTTTCCCACCTAGACTTCAAGGGAAAGTTATCCTGTTTTGCCCTTCTAGCTAAAGAGTGTACAACTAACTCTGTAGACTCTGTAAACTTCTCTACAGCTGGTCTTGCTTGACAAACTGATGTGCTATCAGTTGGTGAGATAGTTGAAGACGTTGAAGACTTAACGTGGTTAATATTCCCCCTCAAACTCATGGGAGAAGCTCGAATAGTGAGTTTGCAACGTAAGAAGAGAAACCGAGGAGTAGGCAGTGCCTTCGTAAAAATATCTGCAACTTGGTCTAAGGAAGGAACATGGTTCACAAGGAGCTGCTTCCGAATCACCTTGTCTCGCACAAAATACAAGTCCAATTCAATATGTTTTGTGCGTGCATGGAGAACAATATTAGAGGAAATTGCAATGGTGCTTTGATTGTCATACCAGACCATTGGAATATGACTGGACGAAACACGAAGTTCATGCAATAAGGAGGTGAGCCAACTGATTTCAGCAACAACTGAAGCTAAACTCCTATACTCAGCTTCTGTGAATGACCGAGATATAGAGTGCTGCTTCTTAACACTCCATGTGATCAAATTGGAGCCAAGAAATACACAATATCCTGATGTTGATTTGCGATCATCTGGATTTGTGACCCAATCTGCATCAGAGAAAGCAACCAAATTCAAAGAAGATGTGTTAACAGAGCCAGACCTATCAGCGGAAGTAAAATCAAGACCAAAGTCCGAAGTGCCTTTAAGGTATTAAAGCAAACGTTTGACAGCCTTCCAATGTTGATCAAGAGGAGTTTATATGAATTGACACACCTTATTTACAGCAAAAGATATATCAGGACGTGTTATGGTCAAATATTGTAAAGTACCAACAACAGTTCTATAAGAGGAAGGATCTACAAGAGGACATCCTTTATAAGCTGAAAGCTGACAGCCAACACTGGTAACCATGGGTGAAGAGAAAGGCTTAGCATTCTCCATACCAACTCATTTGAGCAAGTCTTGAATATATTTTTTCTATGAAAGATGTATACCAGTGGCTATGTGTTGAACTTCAATACCAAGAAAATAATAAAGAGGGCCAAGATCTTTGAGAGCAAAGGAGCTGTGAAGTTGAACCACCAAGGAATCAATTTCAAATGGAGTTGTACTTGTGATGATGATATCATCAACATAAACCAAGATGTACACAATATGAGAGCTTGTGAACCTAAAAAAGAGAGAGCTATCAGCTCTGGAAGCTATAAACTTTAGCTGAAGGAGAGCAGTCCGAAATTTGTCAAACCAGGCCCTTGGCGCTTGTTTTAAGCCATATAAAGCTTTGTGAAGCTTGCAAACTAGTTGTGAGTTAGGGGCTGTGAAACCTGGAGGCTGAGACATATACACATCTTCATCAATTTTACCATTGAGAAAGGCATTATTCACATCCAATTGCCTTAAGGACCAACCTCTTGTAATAGCAATGGAAAGAATTACCCTAACAGTAGTAGGTTCCACAACAGGACTAAAGGTTTCATTGAAATCAAAACCTTCAATTTGATTAAATCCCTTAGCCACCAGGCGTGCCTTGTACTTCAAGAGACTTCCATCAGGATTCCTTTTAATTCTGAACACCCATTTGCACCCTACAATTTTGCGACTAGTAGAAGGAGGCACCAAACTCCAAGTTTGATTAGCCTGGAGAGCTTGAAATTCTACTTGTATAGTAGCCAACCACTGTGGATGTGCCAATGCTTCTTGGACTGTGGCAGGTTCAATATCATCTAGCTGTGCAATCCATGCTTTGGGCTTAAAAATACCAGCCTTGGATCGAGTAGTCATCGGACGAGTGTTCGGAGGAAAAACAGCCTCAGCAGATGGAGTAGAACTGGCAGCAGAATTTTCAGCAAGCATAGGTAAGGCAGTAGGAGACACAGCTGATGTAGAAGGATTGATAGCAGAATTAGCAACAAGCACAGGTGAGTCAGTAGGAGACACATGCAGTGGTACAGTATGACTGAGAGAGGGAGCAGTAGCAGAATTGCTGAGAGATGTACCAGGAGAACCAGTATTACTGAGAGCTGAAGGAACTAATGCTGGAACCAAGGAAGCCATAAAACCTGTACTCGAGAGAGACTAGGATGCTGTAGAACTTAAAGAATAAGAGCATAATGAAGCAGCAAAGGGAAACACAGTTTCATCAAATACAGCATTTCGCACAACAAACAACCTACCATTCTTATGCAAACAGTTGTAACCTTTATGGTTACTGCTATAACCCAAAAATGTACAAAGTGCACTACGGAATTAAAGTTTATGAGAATTATATGGTCTTAAGTAAGGATACACAAGACAACCAAAAACTCTAGATAAAGAGTAATCAGGAACATACTTGAACAAGGAAGTATAAGGACAGCTGCCACAAAGCACAGAGGAAGGCATTCTATTAATCAAATACACAGTAGTAGAAAAAGCAGTAGTCCAAAACTTCAAAGGCAAAGAAGCTTGAGCAAGAAGACCGAGCCCTATTTCAACCAAATGTCTGTGTTTACACTCCACCAATCCATTTTGCTCATGTGTTTATGGACAACTTCTTCGAAACACAATCTTACAAGATGTAAACAAAGGAGCAATAAATTCACCACCATTGTCTGATTGAAAAGTCTTGATTTTGTGAGGGCAAAAACAATTCAACTTGAGTTTTGAAAGCAACAAAGGTTGGATAGACTTGGCTTTTTGTTTGGAGAGGAAACATCCATGTGTAACGTGTATAGGCATCAACAAAACTAACATAAAATCGATGTCCTTGAGCTGATGGTATAGGAGAAGGACCCCACACATCAGCAACTATAAGCTCTAAAGGATGATGATACACAGTGTTTGAAAATTTTGGAAAAGGAAGCTTGTGTGATTTTCCCAATTGACAGGTAGCACACACATCAAAAACACTGTCAATAAAGGAAATATTATTCTTATTTAGAATTTGCCTTACAATGGTAGAGGAGGGATGTCTCAACCTCTTGTGCCACAAAGAAATAGAATTTTCAGCTTTATTAAAAGCAATTACATGAGAACAAGTTGTTGGCATACAGAAAGAAACAACAGAAAATGAAACATGATTATTTTGTACATCAAAAGAAGATGTAACAACAGACTTGGACAGCTTATTGACAGTAGGAGAGGCATGGCTCGATGAAGCTAGAGGAAGCTCAAACACATAGAGACCATTCCTAAAGACACTGTGAAGAAGAATTCTCTTCGAAGCTTGATCCTGCACAAGATAAAAAAAGGGATGAAACTTAAGAAGAACATGATTATCCCTCACAAATTTTGAGACACTCAACAGATTTTTAGTTATATGTGGTATATGCAGTATATTTTTGAGTTTCAAGGTGTGTTTATCACAATTAAATGAGTTAGAACCAATAGAAGAGATGTGTAAACCTACACCATTGCCTATGAAGACTTGCTATTTGCCTTGATAGTCAACCATATTCATCAAGTTGTAACCATTTCATATGGAGGCAAATTCGGGATCCAACTTGTCTTCAACAACTCATTCTATTTTGGGGCTAATAGATGGTGATATTAAGGATGTTTTCGGGTGTTGCGTGTCTTCAAAACTTGTTCCTTCGAATTTGCCTCATGGTATTGGTGCTGTAGAAGGAAGAAGTCCGAATTTGGGTGAGAATTGCTCAAAGGATGGTTGTCTTGCTACTGTTTCATTATTGCAAGCAAATAAAATAACACATGATAGGCATGGAGCTGTTGGTTGTACAAATGGGATTGAAGCCAAGCATGATGATGTTCTTCATGGGGTGTTGCATGATGAGGAAGATGAAAATCTGGTTTTGGGTGAAGGTAGAAATCTGGTTTTGGGTGAAAACCATGTGAAGGCTGGTTGTCTATCAACAATTTCAGGATTGGACAAGAAGAAAGTTATGGTTGACATTGATGAAAAGAGTGAAGACTTGTTGAATGAGATCATATGCAATGGGCAAATATTTCAAATGATGAATGATTCGCATGGACAAGTTTTTCAAAATAAGGTGGCTAGTATTGACATTAATAGACAAAATTATCAAAGGAAGGTGGTTGTTGATGACTTTCCTTTACTAAATAATACTAGTAAGCAAGGAATGGGGGTAATAGAGTCAAAATCTGGTGCTTTGAGCTCAATTTTGGGTATTGGAGCTAATAGGGCTGATTCTACAAAATTAGATGGGCCAAAGATTAATGTTATTGAATCTCCTTCGAATTATGGTGGATTTGGGCTTGTAAGAGATGATAATAGAAAGGAAAAGCTTGGTAACTTGCATTTTGGGTCTGATGTGGGCGTAATTGGGCCAAAATCGAGTGCTTTGGGTTCAATTTTGGGTCTTGGTAGCTTTGGACAAGGAGGGGCTGATCTTGGACCATTTTCAACACCTTCTTCCATGCATGATCAAGGGCTGAAACCATCTTATGCTAAGGCTGTCCAGAATTCTTCTCATATTGCTTGTGAGGTACGATCTTCTACCTTTGAATCCTTACAATATTTTAAACCTACTGAAGAAAATGGAAGAATTAAAGTTAGCCCTCCGGTTAAGGTAGCTATTGAGGAAAGTGAAGAATGGAGAACTTCCTTGATAGGGTACTTTGTGGATAAGTGAATTCCTTTCCCCGTAGTGAATTCAGTAGTTCATAAAATTTGGGGTAGGTTTGGCCTTAAAGAAGTTTTATCTTCGGAACAAGGGTTCTTTATTTTGAAGTTTGATAGTCTTGACCATGCTTATGAAGTTCTTGAAAAAGGTCCATGGCATATAGTGAATAAATTGCTTGTTCTTAAAAGGTGGCAGCCTAGTTTATCCTTGTCTAAAGATGAGTTACGCAATATTCCTATATGGGTTAAACTTTATAATCTACCTTTTGAATATTGGACTTCTAAGGGCCTGAGTTTTGTAGTTAGTGCTTTGGGCATTCCATTGCATGCCCGATCACATTACATTAGCTAGGAAACGTCTTAGGTTTGCTTGTGTGTGTGTTGAGGTTGATGCTTCGAAGGATATCATTAATGAATTTGACATTCAATGTGCTAATGGGGAGTGGAAAACTATTTATGCTATTTATGAGTGGCTTCCTTCTAGGTGTAATATTTGTAAGGTGTTTGGGCATGAGCCGGGTATATGTAAACAAAGTGTTCAAGATTTAGGTGACAATGTGAATATGGTTACAGAAATAGAGAGATTGATGTTTATGATATGAAGAAGAGGCACGAAGACTCGTTGGGGCCTAAACGACCGGTTTGGGTTGAGGTTAAAAAAAAGAACAAGGGTGGAGAATGGTAGTGCGTCTAGTCCTCCTCGTAATGCTTTGGCTTCAAAAGTTAAGGATTCTCTGGAAAAGAAAAAGAAGAAGAGAGGTTCTAGTAGTAAAGGTGAGAAGAATAAGAAGCACTCCTCCCCTAAGGGTAAGTGGAGATAGATTTGTGGGTGTTTCTTCTTATCTTTGTATATTTATTATGATTTTTGGGTGCTGGAATATTAGGGGTTTTAATGACCCTTTGAAGCAAAGAGAGGTTCGCAATTTGATTAAAGATGAGAAATTGTTTTTGTGTGGTTTAGTGGAAACAAAAGTTCTGGAGAAAAATAAAGATGTTATTCTTAAGACCATTGACCGGTCTTGGAAGGTGGAGTGCAATTATAATTTTTCCTCTTTAGGGAGGATTTGGGTTTGTTGGAATCCGTTCGATGTTACTGTTTTGGTTGTCGGATCTTCTAAACAAGTTATCCATTGTAGAGTTTCTTCTGTTGATTCTACTTGGGAGTGTATGATTTCGATTGTGTACGGTGATAATTGTAATGTTCGTAGGGAGGCGTTGTGGGCTAATTTAGTAGCGCACGGAGTGGAATGGGAGAATAGTGCTTGGATTGTGATGGGTGACTTTAATGCTATTAAGTCTTCGGTTGAGAGTGTTGGAGGCTCCAATTCTTGGCCACATTGGAAAGATGACTTTTTTAATTGTTTAGCTGAGTGTGGGTTGGATGATCTGCGATTTAATGGGTGCTTCTATACATGGTCTAATTATCGTACGGATGATCCTATTCTTCGAAAGTTAGATCAAGCTTTGGTCAATTTGAATTGGGATATTTCCTTTCGAGGTTCAGAGGCGCATTTTCTTCCTTCCAGTGTTTCTAATCACTCTCTTATGATTGTTAAGATTGTGGATCTCCCTCGGCGACGGGTGCCTTTTAAGTTTTTTGATTTCTGAGCGGATCATCCCGAATTTTTGTCCTTGGTGGATCGGGTTTGGGTTGACATGGTGGATGGGTCTCCTATGTTTCAGCTATATAAGAAACTAAAAAGATTGAAAGTGGATCTTAAGAAACTTAATAGGGAGTGTTATTCTGACTTGTCTTCTAGGGTGCAGCAAGCTAAGCATGATTTAGAGTCTGTACAATGGGATATTCAGAGGCAGCCTACGAATGTTTCTTTACATAAGGAGGAGTCTCGGTTGGTGAAGGTTTATGGTGATTTGAGTAGAGATGAGGAGAGTTTTTTGAGACAAAAGTCCCAGGTTCAGTGGATTAATTTGGGAGATAGGAATTCTAAGTTCTTTTTTTGATCGATGAGACAAAGATGTAGTAGGAGTAAGGTATTATTTCTTACCAATGAGCATGGTAATCGTGTGGAGGAGCCTAGTGAAGTTAAATCTATGGTGGCGAACTTCTTTGAGACACTTCTAAGACAGCCTGCTGGTTTCCCAAGGATTGACCTTGATTTAGTGAGGTGGGCTCTCCCGAAGCGGATTTCTAGTGATCAGTGTGCTACCTTGGGTAGAGAGGTTAGTGATGATGAAATTAGGGCAGTTTTGTTCTCTTTAAAAGATAATAAAGCTCCTGGTCCGGATGGGTATAATGTTACTTTCTTCAAGAAAGCTTGGTCTGTTGTTGGTGATGATTTTCTTCGTGCTATTCATTCATTTTTTAGCTCTGGGAGATTGCTCAAGCAAGTGAATGTTACTGTGGTTGGTCTTATTCCTAAGGTTCCTAATCCTTCTAAGGTTGGGGATTTTAGGCCTATTTCGTGTTGTAACACTATCTACAAATGCATTGCCAAAATTATTGCAAATCGTGTTCAGATGGTATTGCCTAATGTTGTTAGTCCTTTTCAGTCGGCCTTCGTTGCTGGTAGGAGGAGTAGTGATAATATATTACTGTCGCAGCAATTGTTAAGGAACTATCATCATGATGGGGGTCATCCTAGGTGTGCGCTGAAGGTAGATTTAATGAAAGCCTATGATTCTGTGCGGTGGGATTTCTTAGTGGCTATTTTACAGATTTTAGGCTTCCCAGAGCAGATGATAGCTTGGATTTCTGAGTGCAATTCTACTCCCCGTTTCTCTATTTCTATCAATGGCGAGTTGAATGGTTTCTTTGCTAGTGGCCGAGGTTTGAGGCAGGGGGATCCTATGTCCCCTTATTTATTTGTGCTGGCTATGGAGGTCTTCTCAGGGTTGATGCGTATTATGGAGCAGGAGGGTCAGTTTGCGTACCATTGGCGGTGTAGGAAGAGAGGGAGTCAGTTGCTGCGGTTAATGTTATCCTTGGTCAATTCCAAGCTCTTTCTGGGTTGATTCCTAATCCTAGCAAGAGCAATCTTTTTGTGGCTGGTGTGTCTTCTGAGATTAGACAAGAGTTGCTTGGGATTCTAGGTTTTCAGGAAGGGGTATTACCTGTCAGATATCTCGGGGTTCCTCTGATTTCTACTAAGCTTATGGCAGCGGATTGTAAGGTTCTTGTCGATAGGATTATAGCGAGAGTTAAGAGTTGGACTAGTAGGGTTCTTTCTTTTGCAGGGAGGTTTTAGCTCATTCAATCTGTATTGTTCTCTATCCAGGTGTATTGGTCCTCCATTTTTATTTTGCCTAAGTCAGTGGTGATTAAGGTTGAAACTACTTTGCGTAGTTTTCTTTGGAAAGGTTCAAATTTAGGTAAAGGTGGGGCAAAGGTTTCATGGTCTTCGGTGTGTTTACCGAAGGAAGAGGATGGACTCGGTATTAAGAGCATTAAGTGTTGGAATAAATCTACCATAAATAAGCATTTGTGGGCTGTCTGTAGCAATTTGAGGTCTTCTGTCTGGGTGTCGTGGGTTAGATCTACTCTGCTTAAGGGAAAGAATGTGTGGGAGGTTAGGTGCCCTGGGGATTACTCGTGGAGTTGGAGGAAAATTCTGGGCCTTCGGTGTCTTGTGCCGCGGTTGATGCAGTTTCGGGTGGGTAATGGGGAGGATATTTCCCTTTGGTTTGATTATTGGCATCCGTTGGGTCCTTTGGTAGAGGTGTTTGGGCGACAGATTATTTATGATTCTGATTTTGGTCTTCATGCTAGGGTGGCGGATGTTATTCAGGGGAAGGATTGGGCTTGGCCTCGTTCCCTGAACGGGAATTGGATGGACATTATCAATGGTACCCCTGATTCCTTCAGGCCTAGTAACTCTCAAGCTGATATTTTGTGTTGGGTTGAGGACTCTCGGGGGGCTTTCTCTATTCGTAATGCTTGGGAGGCTCTTCGGTCTCGGCAGCCAGCGGTGGATTGGTTTAGGTCCGTTTGGCATTCTAAATAAATTCCTAGACATGCTTTCATCTTCTGGCTGGCCATTAGGGGTGCTCTTTTTACTCAGGATAAGCTTCTTGTTTATGGCTTGATTCCGGCTATTCGTTGTGTGTTTTGTGGAGGGAGTTATGAGGATGTCCCTTATCTCTTTTTTGGTTGTTCTGATTCTTACGAGGTTTGGTTTGCTCTTTTAAGGAAGTGCAGATTATCTCTGCGTGCTCGGAGCTAGGAGGCTACTATTCTTTGGTCTTGCCATTTTCGCGGTCGGCAACTTCGTGGGTGGGTGGTGCGTATTATGCTTGCGGCTGCTGTCTATGCTATTTGGCGCGAGCGGAATGCTAGGATGCATGGTGAGTTAGCTAAACCTGTTACCGTGGTTGTTCGTTCCATTGTTAGAGATATTTGTATGCGGCTTAATTCTTTATCTGGTGTGGTGCCTTCTCCTACTAATAGGTGGCTCCACCAGTCTTGGGGTTTATCGGATTCTATTTTTTTGTAATTCGCTTGTTTCGCCTTTTAGGGGGTTTGTCCCTTTTGCTGTCGGTCTGGTGGTTTCTTTTGGCTGCACCCTATAACAGGGTTTGTGCTTAGCTTTTATTGCTTTGCTGTTTTTTGAGTTTCGGTTGGTAGGGGGCCTGTCCCTTGTCTGACCTTATGATTTTCTCGCTGAGGTATGTCCCTTTGCTTTTGTTTTGTCTCTTTGGTTAATATACTTACATTATCCAAGAAAAGTTGTGACCATTTGGAGTGCAGTGATCAGTGGCTTCACTGTCTGGATACCACATCTGGTCTGCCATAGTTTCAGGTGATGCAAACATGGCTGACATGTTGACATTATGATTGCTAGATCCTCCAGTGAACTGCGGCTGTGTAGGAGCATGAGTAGGAGCTTGAATGGATTGATCAAATCTGTAATAGCAACGAAGTGCTCCATGCCCCACTTTATGACAAATCTGACAAGGAAACTTGTTAAAATAGTTGGTTCTGCCCCTGCCACGACCTTGACCTCTTCGACCTCCATTGTGGTTCTGATTATTGTTCCCTTGATTTCCTCTGCCACCATTGTTGTTGTAAGATTGTTGATTGCCACCTTTGTGATTGCCTCAATTTCCACCAAATGTAAATTTGTTACTAGTTGCCATGTTAATACTTAAATAATCTGGTTTTAATTGTTGATCAATGTGCACTTCATGTGTCAGTAGCAATGAAGTAATTTCAGAAAGATGATAGGTATTTGGCATAGAAGTCACTGGTATTATGAATGAATTGTACTCAGGGCCGAGACCTCCTAAGATGTACATTATTTTGTCATCTTCATGCATAGTATATCCAGAATAAGTAAAAGAGTCCATCAAACTCTTCTTTTTCATGAGATAATCTGACATGCTAAGACCAGATTTCTTCAAGGTCTGAAGCTGTAGCTTCAATTACATTACATTTGCACGAGAATGTGATGAAAAGAGTCTTTCTATACTAGTCCACACCTCACATGCAATAGAATAGCCAATGAATTCAGGTAACAATTCTTTACTAACCGAAGACAGGATCCAACACATCAGGATTTGATCCTATTGTTCCCAATCTAAGAATGCTTCACTAATAGTTCCATCTGGATTCAACTTAGATGGAGGTTGAATCGAAACATCAATGAATGATGAGAGACGATTACCTTTAATAGCCGGAAAGATCTACTGGCGCCATAACAAGAAATTGTTATGATCAAGCTTGACAGAAAGCTCGAGTTTCAATTGAGCAGGTAGCTTTGTATTTGCATTAACAGAGATGCGAGCTGCATCTACAGGTCCATGAGTAGAAGCGGAAGCCATGGACGTGTGCTTTGATACCATAATAGGATTCAACAAACTTTGAATCCAAAACAAAAGAAGAAAAGCTAAAGTATTGTTAAGAACAATTGAGAGAGTAATAGAGAGAATGTGTATTGAAAATATTATTGATTCTCATTAAATTACATAGGAATGAAAAACAGAGTGTATATATAGTAGCAAGAGCACATGAAATACATGTGTGATGATCTGGAAATAATCTAAAACAAACTAACCAAATCCTAACAAACTTTCCCGCTTAGACTTCAAGGGAAAGTTATCTTATTTTGCCCTTCTAGCTGAAGAGTGTACAGCTAACTCTGTAGACTCTGTAAACTTTTCTACAGCTGGTGAGATAGTTGAAGACGTTGAAGACACAACATGGTTAATACCAAGCATTACGAATCGAAAATATCCCCCGAGAATCATCCACCCAAAGTAGCTTTTATCTGAAGAAGCATTAGGCTTCAGCGTATCAGGAGTGTTACGAATAATCTCAATCCAATCCACCGACTGAGAATGCAGCCAATACCAAGACAGGCTATAAATAATATCTGCAATCGTAGCTTGAGCCCTTAACCTAGAATCATAGATAATTCTCTCTCCGAAAACCTCCACAAGGGGACCTAAAGGATGCCAAAAATCGTGCCAAAGAGAAACTCCCACACCATTACCAACTCGATAGCACATCTTCCTCCGAACAACACTACGAAGACCTAGGATCTTCCGCCAACTCCAAGAACAATCACCAGGAACCCGAACCTCCCAACAAGTCCTACCTCTCAACAACGTAGATCGAACCCACGAGGCCCATAAAGAACTCCCCCTATTACTACAAAGATTTCAAAGATGCTTAATCAGAGTGGCTTTATTCCAAGTTTCCATACATTTAATACCAAGACCACCCTCTTTTTTAGGTAAACACACAAACTTCCAAGCAACCTTCGCCCCACCTCTGCCCAAATCCGAGCCACACCATAAAAAACTACGAAGAGTAGCCTCAACTTTATGGATCATGGCCTTAGGTAGAATAAACATCGAAGACCAATACACCTGGATAGAGAACAAAACCGATTTTGTTAGTTGAAGACAACTCGCAAAAGAAAGAACCCTGGATGTCTAATTTTTAGCCCTTGGAACAATACGATCAACAAGAACTCTACAATCATCTGCCGAAAGCTTAGTAGAAATAAGAGGAACCCCCAAGTACCTTACTGGCAAAATCCCCTCATTAAAACCAAGAATATTAAACAATCTAGTCTTATAATGAGTAGAAACCCCAGCAACAAATATGTGACTCTTACTTGGATTCAGAACCAGTCCCGAAAGACCTTGAAATTACTTGAGACAAGAATCAACCAAGGTAACCGGACCCCTATCAGCCTGACAAAAGACTATCAAATCATCAGCAAAGCATAAATGAGTAATAGAGACTCTCTCTTGCACCTCCTATGGAAACAGAACTGATTACTATTTGCCATAATCCTCATAAGCCCCGACAAAACCTCCATAGCCAGCACAAAAAGGTAAGGGGACATCGGATCCCCCGAACGCATACCCCTACTAATCGGAAAAAAACCATTCAATTCACCATTAATTGAAATAGAGAAACGCGGAGTCGTCATACATTCAAATATCCAATCCACCATACGCTGCGGAAACCCAATAGTCCTCAACACCTCAAGAACATAATCTCACCTCACAGAATCATAGGCCTTCATCAAATCAACCTTAAGAGCACACCGAGGAACACTGCCAGCCAGTTGATAATTGTGCAAAAGCTCCTGAGAAAGTCAAATATTATCACTAATATTTCTCCCCTCCACAAAAGCCGATTGGGAAGGACTAACAACATCAGGAAGAATTCTTTTCACCCTATTCGCAATGATCTTCGCAATACACTTATAGATAGTATTACAACAAGAAATAGGTCGAAACTCAGTAACCTTAGAAGGATTAGGAACCTTAGGAATGAGAGCGACCACAGTGACATTCACCTGTTTCAGCAACTTCCCAGAGGTAAAAAAAGAGCTAATAGCCTGAATAACATCCTCACCAACAACTTCCCAAGCTTTCTTGAAAAAAAGAGCATTATAATCGTCAGGACCTGGAGCCTTATTATCCTTTAGAGAAAACAACACCGACTTGATCTCTTCATGAGTAACATCACAACCCAAAGCATCGCATTGCACATTAGAGATACGTTTAGGGAGTGCACTTCATAACAGATCATGATCAAGACACGGACCACCTAGCGGTTGAGTAAGAAGCCTCTCGAAAAAACTAACCACTACAGTAGTCTTTACCCCAGCCGCATCATCCACCTGAACCTCTTACTCATCAGAAATGGACACAATCTTACTACAACTAATCTGATTACGCATGGCTCGAAAGAAAAATTTAGAGTTTTGATCACTGAGATTGATTCACTGAACTCTAGATTTCTGCCTTAATAAACTCTCCTCAGCTCTACTCAAAGCACTATAACTAATGAGTAATCTAGATTCTTCCTCATGTAAAGAAACATTTAAAGGATCCCTTTGAATACGCTGCTGTACAATCTCCAAATCATTTTTAACTTGATGTACCCGAGAAGGCAAACGAGAAAATTTCTCCATATTAAACTTTCGAAGTTCAATCTTCAACCTTTTAAGCTTCATACATAGTTGATACATCGGAGATCCATCAATTCTGACTGCCCAAACTCGCTCTACCCCAAAAGTCAAAAAATTTAAAAGGAACCCGCCGAGAAGGAAGATCCGCAAGCTTGACTAGCACCGAAGAATGATCCGATTTTCGAAGAATAAGATCGTCTGAGCATCGATTAGTCCATGTAAGAAAACAACCATTAAACCGTAAATCTTCCAACCCCGCATCGGATAAGCATTCAGAAAAGTCATCCTTTCAAGGAGGCCAAACTCTAGAACCCCCTCATATTTCGAAGAGTCACGAATTGCATTAAAATCTCCCAAAACTAACCAAGCACGATTCTCAAACTCCTCACCCCGGGCCCTAAGATTAGCCCATAACTCCTTTCTACGAACATGACAATTATCACCTTATACTATGGAAACTACACACTCCCAAGTCAAATCAAAAGACGAAACTCTACAATGCATAACCTCTACAGAAGAGGCAATTTCCACAACATGAACATCATTAGGATTCCAACAAATCCAAATCCTTCCCAAAGAAGAGAACTGATAGTTACACAAGACCTTCCAAGACCGATTAATAATCCTCAAAACCAGATCTTTGTTCTTTTCAAGGACCTTATTCTCCACTAAACCATATAAAGATAACCTCTCATCTTTAATCCAATTACGAATCTCCCTTTGCTTCAAAGGATCATTAAGACCCCTAATATTCCAGCACCTAAAAATCATAAAAATATATACAATATAAGAAGAAACACACCCACAAACACACTATCTCCACTTACCCCCCCTAGGGGAGGAATGCTTCTTATTCTTCTTACCTTTACCACTAGAACCCTTCTTTTTCTTCTTCTTTTCCAATGAATCCTTAGCTTTAGAAGCTAAAGCATTGCGAGGAGGACTAGAATCAACATCATCCTCACCATGATCTGTCTCGTTATTATCACAAAGAGCATCCCCATCATCACAAAGAACAACCCCATCATCAACATAATGAGTAGCTCCACCATCACAAAGTACAACCCCTACATTACAACCAGCATCTAAAATCGCCAAAGGATTACCCATTTCACCTTCTTCCAAATCAAGAACATGCTCGTTACCACCCATTGGTACTAAAGCAAGATGATTATCATCACTTTCCACAAGCGATGAACTAGCAATATTCTCTGTAGTTGATAAGGCTTCACCTTTGTTCTTTTTTTTAACCTCTACCCAAACCGGTCTTTTAGGCACCAAAGAGTCTTATTGTCTCTTCTTCACATCATGAACAACAGCCTCTCCATTTCCTATAATCGGATTCACCTCATAACCCGAATCTTGAACACTTTGCTTACACATAACCGACGCATGACCAAACACCTTACAAATATTACACCTAGAAGGAACATGTATAGTTTTTCATTCCCCATTCGAGCACTGAATATCAAACTCATGAACAACATCCTTCGTGGCATCCACCTCCACACATACCCTTGCAAAACTAAGTCTTTTCCTAGCCAAGGTAATATGATTAGTATGCAAAGGAACCCCTAAAGCACTAGCAATAAAACTCAACCCCTTAGATGTCTAAAACTCAAAATGAAGATTATAAAGTTTAACCCATAAAGGAATATTTCGCAATTCATCTTTTGAAAAATCAGCTTATTATTGTCTCTTTGCAACACATCATTCAACAAGTCTCCAACCACCTTTTGAAAATTTTGCTCATTATTGTCCCTATGCATCACCCCATTCAACAAGTGTTTATCAGTTTTATTATCATGCTTAGCTTGCTCCACCCAAGAAGATAAATCAGAAAAACACTCCCTATTAAGTTTCTTAAGCTCCATTTTCAATTTTTTGAGCTTCTTACAAAGCTGAAACATAGTAGAACCATCCACCATGTCCTCTCAAACTCGAGCCACTAAAGATAAAAACTCCGGATAATCAGCCCAGAAATAAAAAAACTTAAAAGGCACCCGTCTTCAAGGAAGATCCACAGTTTTTTTTTTTTTTGGATAATGTAAGTATATTAACCAAAGAGACAAAACAAAAGCAAAGGGGCATATCCCAGCGAGAAGATCACAAGGTCAGACAAGGGACAGGCCCCCTACCAACCGAAACTCAAAACACAGCAAAACAATAAAAAACTAAACACAAACCTTATCACAGGGTATGGCCAAACGTAATCCACCAGAACAACAGCAAAAGGGACAAGCCCCCTAAAAGGCAAAACAAGCGAATTACAAAAAAATAAAATCAGATAAACCCCAAGACTGGTGGAGCCACCTATTAGCATGAGAAGACACCACACTAGATAAGGAATTAAGACGCATACAAACATCTCTAACAATGGAACGAACAATCACGGTAACAGGTTTAGATAACTCGCCATGCATCCTAGCATTCCGCTCACGCCAAATAGCATAGATAGCAGCCGCAAGCATAATACGCACTACCCACCCACGAATCTTCCGACCACGAAAATGACAGGACCAAATAAAAGTAGCCTCCCAGCTCCGAACACGCAAAGGTAACCTGCATTTCTGCAAAAGAGAAAACCAAACCTCGCAAGAATAAGAACAATAAAAAAAGAGATGAAGGACATCCTCATAACTCCCTCCACAAAATACACTACGAATAGCCGGAATCAAGCCATAAATAATAAGCTTATCCTGAGTAGAAAAAGCAGCCCTAATGGCTAGCCAGAAGATGAAAGCATGTCTAGAAATTGCTTTAGAATGCCAAATGGACCTAAACCAATCCACCGCTGACTCCCGGGACTGAAGAGCCTCTTAAGCATTACGAATAGAGAAAGCCCCACGAGAGTCCTCAACCCAACACAAAGTATCAGCTTGAGAGTTATTAGGCCTCAAGGAATCAGGAAAACCACTAATAATGTCCATCTAATTCCCGGTCAGGGAACGAGGACGAGCTCAATCCCTCCCCTGAATAACATCCGCCACCCTGGCATGAAGGCCAAGACCAGAATCATAAATAATCCGTCGCCCAAACACCTCCACCAAAGGACCCAACGGATGCCAATAATCAAACCAAAGGGAAATATCCTCCCTATTATCCACCCGAAACTGCACCAACCGCCGCACAAGACACCGAAGGCCCAGAATTTTCCTCCAACTCCACGAGCAATCCCAGGGCACCTAACCTCCCACACATTCTTTCCCTTAAGCACAGTAGATCTAACCCACGACACCTAGACAGAAGACCTCAAATTGCTACAGACATCCCACAAATTCTTAATTATGGCAGATTTATTCCAACACTCAACACTCTTAATACCCAGTCCACCCTTTTCCTTCGGTGAACACACCGAAGACCATGCAACCTTTGCCCCACCTTTACTTAAATCTGAACCCCTCCAAAGAAAACTACGCAAAGTAGCTTCAACTTTAATCACTACTCACTTAGGCAAGATAAAAATGGAGGACCAATACACCTGGATAGAGGACAATACATATTGAATAAGTTGAAGCTTCCCTGCAAAAGAAAGAACCCTACTGGTCCAACTCTTAACTCTCGCTACAATCCTATCGATAAGAACCTTACAAGCCACTACTATAAGCTCAGTAGAAATCAGAGGAACCACAAGATATCTGACAGGTAACACCCCTTCCTGAAAACCTAGAATCCCAATTCAAATTGACCAAAGCTCAATCTAAATTCCAAAGAATAGGATCAACCGTACGATGATTAGATGACGTATAGAAACCTATATTAAAATCCAGATCATCCAACCCAAACTCAGCTAAACAATTAGAAAAGTCATCTTTGTAATGCGGCCAAGAATTGGAGCCTCCAACACTCTCAATTGAAGACTTAATAGCATTAAAGTCACCCATCACAAGCCAAGCAACATTCTCCCATTTCTCTCCACGCGCCACTAAATCAACCCACAACGCCTCCTTACGCACATTACAATTATCACCGTATACAATCGAAATCACACACTCCCAAGTAGAATAAACAGAAGAATCTTTGCAATGAATAACTTGCTCAGAAGAACTGACAACCAAAACATTAACATCAAATGGATTCCAACAAACCCAAATCCTCCCCAAAGAAAAAGAATTATAATTGCACTCTACCTTCCAAGACCGGTCTATGGTCTTAACAATAAAATCTTTTTTTTTTCTCCAGAACTTTTATTTCCATTACACCACACATAGACAATTTCTCACATTTAATCAAACGCCTAACCTCTTGTTGCTTCAGAGGGTCATTCAGAACTCTTATATTCCAGCAGCCAAAAATAATAAAAACAAAGATGAGAAACAAACAACTCAATTCAACACTATCTTCACTTACCCCCCCCCCCCCCCCCAAGAGGAATATTACGTAACTTCTCTTTAAACAAGGATAAACTAGGCTGCCACCTTTTAAGAACAAGTAATTTATTCACTATATGCCACGGACCTTTTTCAAGAACTTCGCACGCATGGTCAACACTATCAAACTTGAAAATAAAGAACCCTTACTCCAAAGATAAGACTTCTTTAAGGCCAAACCTACCCCAAATTTTATGAACCACCGAATTCACTACAGGGAAAGGAATTCGCTTCTCCACAAAGTACCCTATCAAAGAAGTTCCACATTCCTTACTCCCCTCATCCGCAATTTCAGAAGGAGGGCCAACTTTCACTCTACCATTATCTACAATGGGCTTAAAATATTGTAAAGAGTCAAAGTTAGTAGATCATATCTCACAAGCAGTAGGAGAAGAATTTTGGACAGCCTTAGCATAAGATAGTTTCAGCCCTTGACCATGCATAGAGGAAGGCATTGAAAATGGTCCAACATTAGCCCCTTCTTGTCCAAAACCACCGAGACCCGAAATTGAACCCAAAGCACCCGATTTCGGCCCAATTACACCCACATCAGACCCAAAAGGCTTTAGACCGTTGTTAGGCGATTCAACACCTCCAGAATTTTTAACATCTAGCCCTCTAATAATTCCACACGAATCCAGCCCATTAACAATTCCACAAGAAGATAGCTCATGCATTTCATTAGACTTACCAGGTCCACTTGAAGAAGATCCACTTGCACTAACCTTCTGCCTACCCAGATTCGTCTTAGACCCAAGCAAAGAATAATCAGCATTAATCCTACGTTGGTCATGCAGATTTGGGAAGAAATTTAAATCATGAGATAATGTCCCCTCATTATTCTTTGCATTATTTCCTTTCCAGTTACCATGTAAAACAGTCGCCTCATTTAAAAGATTGCTCCTATTAAAATCTTCCATGATTTTCTCCCGAGAATCCGCACAAGGGAATGTCCATTCCAACGGCACCTCTGCAAGTTTATTTTGGATATTCAGACCGCTATCCTTCACCATAACCAGACCATTATCGGAACCTAATTCATGCAGCCCCGAAATTATTGTAAGACAACCAGCCTTAACATAGCTCTCACCCAAAACTAGAGTTCCATCTTCTCCGTCGTAACCACAAGACAAAACAGAAGAGCCAAGCTTTGCAAACATACATCAACGAGTATCTACCTTAAAGCCATCGAGATTAGCCAAAGTAAACTCATTCATAGCATCAAAATCACAAAAACCAGAACTGCCAAAAAAACACACTAAAAAAACTAAAACGAACAGTCCAGAATTAACATAAGATCAAAAGAGAAAAGAAAAGTGTACTCGTCATCATCAAAAGAAATCAAGGATGATCACGAAGAGAGAATATAAAAAATTGAGTTGTGGGTGTGTTCTTCTTATCTTGTGTATTTTTATGATTTTTGGGTGCTGGAATATTAGGGGTCTTAATGATCCTATGAAGCAAAGGAAGGTTCGTAGTTGGATTAAAGATGAGAGGTTATCTTTATGTGGTTTAGTGGAGAATAAGGTTCTTGAAAAGAACAAAGATTTGGTTTTCAAAACTATGGTGCCAAAACAGCCCTTGAATAAATCAAACACTCTCACGCACATTTTGAGCACTAGAGGAATGCACAAACCAGCCTTACTCACACAAGAACAAATAAAGATAGATCAACTAATTTACCAAGGGTTACAGATGTCACTACCCTTGGTAAACTAGCAAAACGGCTCACCACCAAGACTAATCTAAAGGGATATAGAAACACCAGCCTCTCAACCAGTCAAGGATACAGAACCAAGGAGAAAACTAACCACTTAAAGAAAATCCACCCAAGAGATACAGAGTTAGGAGAAATAAAACTCAAAGAGTTCTAATTTTCATTAAAATTAATCAAAAGTTACAAAAATGACTTACATGAGTCTTTACATAGAAAAACATGACTTGGAATAGCCCTCCAAACATGGGAAACATAAAATATAAAAGCTTACATCTGATAACAAGAAGAAATAAAAGCAAAAGTTGACTTAGAAACTTGAAAACAAAGAAAAACTCTTCATTTCCCGAAATGCATTGAATCAGGCCACTAGTAGACCACCATAACGAATTCGGTCGAACACTTCCAGTAAAGAGTTAATTAATTATCATGGCTTCAACTTCTCTCTAGAGAGAGAAAATGCTCTGCCTTCTCTCTAGAATTTTTTTGAGTGTTCTTCTCATTTTTCTCTTCTTCCTTCGTGTTTATTCTTCTCTTTTCTTGGTGATCACGAGTTCTTTGATTTCTGTTTAGTTAGGGCTCGTTTTGCTACTGTTTTCAAGTTTAATTTTCTTTTCTTGGTGATTTTATGAAAGATTCAGATTGTGGCATGTCTTTTTTTTTTTTGGATAATGTAAGTATATTAACCAAAGAGACAAAACAAAAGCAAAGGGGCATACCCCAGCGAGAAGATCACAAGGTCAGACAAGGGACAGGCCCCCTACCAACCGAAACTCAAAAAACAGCAAACCAATAAAAGCTAAGCACAAACCCTGTCATAGGTACAACCAAAAGAATCCACCAGACCCCATAAAAGGCAAAACAAGCGAATTACAAAAAAATAGAATCAGATAAACCCCAAGACTGGTGGAGCCACCTATTAGTAGGAGAAGGCATCACACCAGATAAGGAATTAAGACGCATACAAACATCTCTGACAATGGAACGAACAACCATGGTAACAGGTTTATGTAACTCGCCATGCATCCTAGCATTCCGCTCACGCCAAATAGCATAGACAGCAGCCGCAAGCATAATACGCACCACCCACCCACGAAGTTGCCGACTGCGGAAATGGCAAGACCAAAGAATAGTATCCTCCCAGCTCCGAGCACGCAGAGGTAATCTGCACTTCCTTAAAAGAGCAAACCAAACCTCGCAAAGAATAAGAACAATCAAAAAAGAGATGAGGGACATCCTCACAACTCCCTCCACAAAACACACAACGAATAGTCGGAATCAAGCCATAAATAAGAAGCTTATCCTGAGTAGAAAGAGCACCCCTAATGGCCAACCAGAAGATGAAAGCATGTCTAGGAATTGATTTAGAATGCCAAACGGACCTAAACCAATCCACCGCTGGCTGCCGGGATCGAAGAGCCTCCCAAGCATTACGAATAGAGAAAGCCCCCTGAGAGTCCTCAACCCAACACAAAGTATCAGCTTGAGAGTTATTAGGCCTGAAGGAAGCAGGGATACCACTGATAATGTCCATCCAATTCCCGGTCAGGGAACGAGGCCAAGCCCAATCCCTTCCCTGAACAACATCCGCCACCCTAGCATGAAGACCAAGACCAGAATCATAAATAATCCGTCGCCCAAACACCTCCACCAAAGGACCCAACGGATGCCAATAATCAAACCAAAGAGAAATATCCTCCCCATTACCCACCCGAAACTGCATCAACCGCCGCACAAGACACCGAAGGCCTAGAATTTTCCTCCAACTCCACGAGCAATCCCCAGGGCACCTAACCTCCCACACATTCTTTCCCTTAAGTAGAGTAGATCTAACCCACGAGACCCAGACAGAAGACCTCAAATTGCTACAGACAGCCCACAAATGCTTACTTATGGCAGCTTTATTCCAACACTCAACGCTCTTAATACCGAGACCACCCTCTTCCTTTGGTAAACACACCGAAGACCATGCAACCTTGGCCCCACCTTTACCTAAATCTGAACCCTTCCAAAGAAAACTACGCAAAGTAGTTTCAACCTTAATCACCACTGACTTAGGCAAGATAAAAATGGAGGACCAATACACCTGAATAGAGAACAATACAGATTGAATGAGCTGAAGCCTCCCTGCGAAAGAAAGAACCCTACTAGTCCAACTCTTAACTCTCGCTACAATCCTGTCAACAAGAACCCTACAATCCACTGCCGTAAGCTTAGTAGAAATCAAAGGAACCCCAAGATATCTGACAGGTAATACCCCTTCCTGAAAACCAAGAATCCCAAGTAACTCTTGCTTAGTCTCAGAAGACACACCAGCCACAAAAAGATTGCTCTTGTTAGGATTAGGAATCAGCCCAGAAAGAGCTTGGAACTGACCAAGGACAACATTAACTGCAGCAACTGACTCCCTCTCTGCCCTACAGAAAACCATAAGATCATCCGCAAAGCATAAATGCGAAATACCAATCTTCCCACACCGCCAATGGTACGCAAACTGACTCTCCTGCTCCATAATACACATCAACCCCGAGAAGACCTCCATAGCCAGCACAAATAAATAAGGGGACATAGGATCCCCCTGCCTCAAACCTCGGCTACTATTAAAGAAACCATTCAACTCGCCATTGATAGAAATAGAGAAACGGGGAGTAGAAATGCACTCAGAAATCCAAGCTATCATCTGCTCCGGGAAGCCTAAAATCTGTAAAATAGCCACTAAGAAATCCCACCGCACAGAATCATAGGCTTTCATTAAATCTACCTTCAGCGCACACCTAGGATGACCCCCATCACGATGATAGTTCCTTAACAATTCCTGCGACAGTAATATATTATCACTAATCCTCCTACCAGCAACGAAGGCCGACTGAAAAGGACTAACAACATCAGGCAGTACCATCTGAACACGATTCGCAATAATTTTGGCAATGCATTTGTAGATAGTGTTACAACACGAAATAGGCCTAAAATCCCCAACCGTAGAAGGATTAGGAACCTTAGGAATAAGAGCAACCACAGTAGCATTCACTTGCTTGAGCAATCTCCCGGAGCTAAAAAACGAACGAATAGCACGAAGAAAATCATCACCAACAACAGACCAAGCTTTCTTGAAGAAAGTAGCATTATACCCATCCGGACCAGGAGCTTTATTATCTTTTAAAGAGAACAAAACTGCCTTAATTTCAACATCACTAACCTCTCTACCCAAGGTAGCACACTGATCACCAGAAATACGTTTCGGGAGAGCCCGCCTCACTAAATCAAGGTCAATCCTAGGGCATCCAGCAGGCTGTCTCAGAAGTGTCTCAAAGAAGTTCACCACCGTTGATTTAACTTCACTAGGCTCCTCCACACGATTACCATGCTCATCGGTAAGAGATAATACCTTACTCCTACTACATCTTTGTCTCATCGATCGAAAAAAGAACTTAGAATTCCTATCTCCCAAATTAATCCACTGAACCCGGGACTTTTGTCTCAAAAAACTCTCCTCATCTCTACTCAAGTCACCATAAAGCTTCACCAACCGAGACTCCTCCTCATGTAAAGAAGCGTTCGTAGGCTGCCTCTGAATATCCCATTGCACAGACTCTAAATCATGTTTAGCTTGCTGCACCCTAGAAGACAAGTCAGAATAACACTCCCTATTAAGTTTCTTAAGCTCTACTTTCAATCTTTTTAGCTTCTTACATAGCTGAAACATAGGAGACCCATCCACCCTGTCCGCCCAAACCCGATCCACCAAGGATAAAAATTCTGGATGATCCGCCCAGAAATCAAAAAACTTAAAAGGCACCCGTCGCCGAGGGAGATCCACAATCTTAACAATCATAGGAGAGTGATCAGAAACACTAGAAGGAAGAAAATGCGCCTCTGAACCTCGAAAGGAAATATCCCAATTCAAGTTGACCAAAGCTCTATCTAACTTTCGAAGAATAGGATCAATCGTACGATGATTAGACCAAGTATAGAAGCACCCATTAAATCGCAGATCATCCAACCCAGACTCAGCTAAACAATTAGAAAAGTCATCTTTCCAATGAGGCCAAGAATTGGAGCCTCCAACACTCTCAACCGAAGACTTAATAGCATTAAAGTCACCCATCACAATCCAAGCACTATTCTCCCATTCCACTCCGCGCGCCACTAAATCAGCCCACAACGCCTCCCTACGAACATTACAATTATCACCGTACACAATCGAAATCATACACTCCCAAGTAGAATCAACAGAAGAAACGCTACAATGGATAACTTGTTCAGAAGCTCCGACAACCAAAACAGTAACATCGAACGGATTCCAACAAACCCAAATCCTCCCCAAAGAGGAAAAATGATAATTGCACTCCACCTTCCAAGACCGGTCAATGGTCTTAAGAATAACATCTTTATTTTTCTCCAGAACTTTCGTTTCCACTAAACCACACAAAGACAATTTCTCATCTTTAATCAAATTGTGAACCTCTCTTTGCTTCAAAGGGTCATTAAGACCCCTAATATTCCAGCACCCAAAAATCATAATAAATATACAAAGATAAGAAGAAACCCCCACAAATCTATCTCCACTTACCCCCCTTAGGGGAGGAGTGCTTCTTATTCTTCTTACCCTTACTACTGGAACCTTTCTTCTTCTTTTTCTTTTCTAGAGAATCCTTAACTTTTGAAGACAAAGCATTACGAGGAGGGCTAGAATCACTACCATCCTCACCATGACCAGCCTCATCATTACCACAAATAGCACCCCTATCATCACAAAGAGCATCCCTGTCATTAACATAACCATTAGCCCCATCCTTACAAAGCGCAGCCCCTGCATCACAAACAGTGTCCAAAATTGCTAAAGGAGTACCCTCTTCCATTACTTCCAAATTCGGAGTATGGTCATTGCCCTCCATTGGTACTAAATTAAGATGATTATCAACATTTTCCACAAGCGGAACACTAGCACTATTCCCCATAGTAGATAATTCTCCACCCTTGTTCTTTTTTTTAACCTCAACCCAAACCGGTCGTTTAGGCCCCAATGAGTCTTCGTGCCTCTTCTTCATATCATGAACATCAACCCCTCCATTTCCGGTAACCATATTCACATTGTCACCCAAATCTTGAACGCTTTGTTTACATATACCCGGCGCATGCCCAAACACCTTACAAATATTACACCTAGAAGGAAGCCACTCATAAACAGCATAAATAGTTTTCCACTCCCCATTAGCACATTGAATATCAAACTCATTAATGACATCCTTCGAAGCATCAATCTCAACACACACACGAGCAAAGCTAAGACGTTTCCTAGCTAAAGTAATGTGATCAGCATGCAATGGAATGCCCAAAGCACTAACTACAAAACTCAGGCCCTTTGAAGTCCAATATTCAAACGGAAGATTGTAAAGTTTAACCCATACAGGAATATTGCGTAACTCATCTTTAGACAAGGATAAACTAGGCTGCCACCGTTTAAGAACAAGCAATTTATTCACTATATGCCATGGACCTTTTTCAAGAACTTCACAAGCATGGTCAAGACTATCAAACTTGAAAATAAAGAACCCTTGTTCCGAAGATAAAACTTCTTTAAGGCCAAACCTACCCCAAATTTTATGAACTACTGAATTCACTACGGGGAAAGGAATTCTCTTATCCACAAAGTACCCTATCAAGGAAGTTCTCCATTCTTCACTTCCCTCAATAGCTACCTCAACCGGAGGGCTAACTTTAATTCTTCCATTTTCTTCAGTTGGTTTAAAATATTGTAAGGATTCAAAGGTAGAAGATCGTACCTCACAAGCAATAGGAGAAGAATTCTGGACAGCCTTAGCATAAGATGGTTTCAGCCCTTGATCATGCATGGAAGAAGGTGTTGAAAATGGTCCAAGATCAGCCCCTCCTTGTCCAAAGCTACCAAGACCCGAAATTGAACCCAAATCACTCGATTTCGGCCCAATTACGCCCACATCAGACCCAAAATGCAAGTTACCAAGCTTTTCCTTTCTATGATCATCTCTTGCAAGCCCAAATCCACCATAATTCGAAGGTGATTCAATAACATTAATCCTTGGCCCATCTAATTTTGTGGAATCAGTCCCATTAGCTCCAATACCCGAAATTGAGCCCAAAGCACCAAAATTTGACTCTATTACCCCCATTCCTTGCTGACTAGTATTATTTAGTGAAGGAAAGTCATCACCAACCACCTTCCTTTGACAATTTTGGCTATTAAGGTCAATACTAGCCACCTTATTTTGAAAAACTTGTCCATGAGAATCATTCATCATTTGAATTAATTGCCCATTGCACATGATCTCATGCAACAAGTCTTCACTCTTTTCATCATTGTCAACCATAGCTTTCTTCTTGTCCAATCCCGAAATTGTTGAGAGACAACCAGCCTTCACATGGTTTTCACCCAAAACCATATTTCTACCTTCACCCAAATCCAGATTTTCATCTTCCTCATCATGCAACACCCCATGAAGAACATCATCATGCTTGGATTCAATCCCATTTACACAACCAACAGCTCCATGCCTATCATGTGTTGTCTTATTTGATTGCAATCCCGAAACAGTAGCAAAACAACCATCCTTTGAGCAATTCTCACCCAAATTCGGACTTCTTCCTTCTACAGCACCAATACCATGAGGCAAATTCGAAGGAACAAGTTTTGTAGACACGCAACACCCGGAAACAATGTCTCCACTCTTCATACCACCCTTCTTTACATCACCAGCAGCTAAAGAACCACCAACCATGGCTCCAACCAATATAACAAGAAGAAGATGATGATCACCACCCAACAATAAAGACAAAACGCAGCTCAAAATCACAAGCAAAATCAGTCACAAGATTGGCCAAAGTAGAATCATCCACCATGGCAAACAAGCAATCCAGAACTGCCCAGAAAATAAGGGAAAATGGACCAGCAAAATAACACTAAAAGCGAGGGAGATGAGCTCGTGATCACCAAGAGGAAGATGAAGATCATAAACCCAACCCAAAATCACAAGCATACCATGGCACAAAACAAGCTAAAAAACTGCCCAGAAAATGACCAGCAAACCTAAAGCTAAAGAAGAACGAAAATTGAGCTTGTAATCATCAAAAGAAATCAATAATGATCCCAAAGAGAGAATAGAAAAAAAATCAAGAAGAACACTCAAAAAATTCTAGAGAGAAGGCAGAGCATTTTCTCTCTCTAAAACCCGAAATTGAGCCCAAAGCACTACTACTGCGGTCCATTCTGTAAAGTACGGTGGTCTTATCCTATACCGCTCATGTAGTTGGCATGAGAATGGAGGCACCTTATATGATAAGATCATATAGGACTAGGCCACGATTTATATGAATCTCTCACCAAAATCCGTTAGTAGATGAGATTCATATATAATCGATAAACGATGGCTATTTATAGGTGATCTTAATCCTGAGTGTCTTATCGACTCCTTCAGGTTAAATCGTGGCTTTTGATTTACCATGAGTGAGGTTGATGAGAATCTCGACCAATACCTCCGTATCTTAGAGCTGCAGTTTGGCTTGTGGCTGGGAAGGTTTGAACACAATAGTGGAATTCACTCCTTCTTGATTGAAGTAGATGAGTAGTTCCCTTAAGGGTTGATTCGGGGATTGAACGATTATGAGCACTCTCCTTCTTCTGTGAGGAAGACAGGATTTAATTGTTCATTAGAGAATCAATGGTACTTAAGGGAAAAGATATTTCTAGAGGGGTATAACAGACTTTATGACCCAGCTCTAGTTATGAACTATTTGTGGAGGATCACACTATATGCAATTAGTTATATCAATGGACACTGAGACTTCAGATTGTATAAACACGTCTACAGTTTTGAGAGTGCAGCCTTGGGTTTTTAGTGGAATAACTCCGAGGTTAATAATCGTGAAATATTAATTAAAGAGTTTTAATTAATATTACTAAGTATTATTGGAGCTCAAAACTGTGGGTCCATTAGGTCCCCTTGCTAGCTCTTATAGTTGTTGGTAACGAGGATCACGGTAGATTAATTGGATGGTCCAATTAATAGTATTACGAAAGTAATACGATTTAAATAAAAGAGAATAATTAAATAATGTAATTATTTAATTAATTAAATATTTAATAAAATAATAGAAATTATTAATTATGAATTATTAATTCTATTTATTAAATATGTGGTCATGTGATTAAATAATGAATAGGACAAAAGAATTAAAATAATTAGATTATTTTAATAGTCCAAAAAGGTCACAGGTTCAAGTCTTTAGAGAGACTAAAAATAAATAGGATTGAGAATCCTATTTTGACTTGGTCAAACTAAAACCCTAAAGGACTACTATATAAGTGTTATATAGTTAGAAAAAAATCTAACCTAGCATACAAGTGAAAAAGAAAGAGAGTTCGGCCACCAAAGAGAGAAAAGAAAAAAAAAATGTTTTTTCTGACTCTCCCTTCTTTTGCAGGATTCGGCCGGCATTCTCTTCACATGACCTCCATCTCTTGCCGTGACGTGCCCACACACACGTTGTCAGACCGTGCGGGTCATAGCTCGGAAGATCTAGTGGTAGATCGAAGAATCAGAAAAAGAAAATCAAGAAAAAGGTATGTAGTTTTCTAAAATCTTTTTCTGCGTATATACAGGAACTCGTTCCTGATTGAAAAAGGTTTTCAATATAAGAAAAAATTTTGAAACCCAGTTTCGCATGTTATACGATAATCAAAATCTTTTTTAAAACTCCCTTCACCTCATCATTATCACAAAGAGCATCCCCAACATCACAAAGAGCAGCCCTGTCATCAATATAAACTTTAGCCCCATCCTTACAAAGAACAGCCCCTACATCACAAACATTGTCCAAAATTACTAAAGGAGTACCCTCTTCCGTTACATCCAAATTCAGAGTATGCTCATTGCCCTTCATTGGCACTAAAGCAAGATGATTATCAACATTTTCCACAAGCGAAACACTAGCACTGCTCTCCGTAGTAGATAATTCTCCACCCTTGTTCTTTTTTTTAACCTCAACCCAAACCGATCGTTTAGGCACCAAAGAGTCTTCTTGCCTCTTCTTCATATCATGAACATCAGCCCCTCCCCTTCCATTTCCTGTAACCGTATTCACCTTGTCACCCAAATCTTGAACACTTTGTTGACATATACTCGGCGTATGCCCAAACACTTTACAAATATTACACCTAGAAGGAAGCCATTCATAAATAGTATATATAATTTTCCACTCCCTATTTGCACATTGAATATCAAACTCATTAGTGACATCTTTCGAAGCATAAACCTCAACACACACACGAGCAAAGCTAAGATGTTTCCTAGCTAAGGTAATGTGATCGGCATGCAATGGAATGCCTAAAGCACTAACTACAAAACTCAAGCCCTTAGAAGTCCAATATTAAAAAGGTAGATTATAAAGTTTAACCCATACAGGAATATTACGTAATTCATCTTTACACAAGGATAAACTAGGCTGCCACCTTTTAAGAACAAGCAATTTATTCAATATATGTCAAGACTATCAAACTTGAAAATAAAAAAACCTTGTTCCGAAGATGAGACTTCTTTAAGGCCAAACCTACCCCAAATTTTATGAACTACTGAATTCACTACGGGGAAAGGAATTCGCTTCTCCACAAAGTACCCTATCAAGGAAGTTCTCCAATCTTCACTTCCCTCAATAGCTACCTCAACCGGAGGGCTAACTTTAATTCTTTCATTCTCTTCAGTAGGTTTAAAATATTGTAAGGATTCAAAGGTAGAAGATCGTACCTCACAAGCAATAGGAGAAGAATTTTGGACAGCCTTAGCATAAGATGGTTTCAGCCCTTGATTATGCATGGAAGAAGGTGTTGAAAATGGTCTAACATCATCCACTCTTTGGCCAAAGCTACCAAGACTCGAAATTGAACCCAAAGCACCCGATTTCGGCCCAATTACACTCACATCAGCCCCATTAGCTCCAATTTCGTGCCCAACATTACCAATACCCGAAATTGAACCCAAAGCACTAGATTTTGACTCTATTACACCCATTCCTTGTTGACTAGTTTTATTTAGTGAAGGAAAGTCATCAACAACCACCTTCCTTTGACAATTTTGGCCACTAATGTTAATATTAGCCACCTTATTTTGACAAATTCGCCCATGAGAAGCATCCATCCTTTGAATTATTTGCCCATTGCACATGATTTGTTTTTTTAAAAAATTCAGACCATTTTTCTCTTTATTTCCTTCATTCAACAAGTCTCCAACCACCATTTGAAAAATTTGTCCATTATTATCTCTATGCAATACCTCATTCAACAAGTCTTCACCCTTTTCACTAATGTCAACCACACCTTTCTTCTTGTCCAATCCTGAAATAGTTGAAAAACAACCAGCTAAGACACAGTTTGCACCCAAAACCATATTTCTATCTTCACCCAAAACTAGATTTTCATCTTCCTCATCATGCAGCACCCCATGAAGAACATCACCATGCTTGCCTTAAATCCTATTCTTGCATAATCCACCATTGCATAAGGTCTGGTTTTCAATTTTCAGATCATTCTTCTCTTTGCCTAACAAAAGTGAAGTACTACTATCAACACATGTATCTAGAGATCCACCATCAACAACACTACCAGCAGCTCTCTTCTCTGGTTCACGGATCTCCATTCGTCAAATCTTCATATTCTGACTCATATCGTGAATCTTCTTGCTTTCGTGCAGTTCCGAGGCAATTATAACACCAGATTCGTGAGCCAAAATAGATGGAATACTCTTGAAAGACATGCCATAAAACCATCAAGAAAAGAAAATAAACTTGAACACAGTGGCAAAACGAAATCTAAAACAAGAGAAGAATAATCACAAAGGAAGAAGAGAAAAGTTGAGAAGAACAACCAGCAAACCTAAAATTAAATGAAAAGAAGGGTGCGACCATACCAGCACTAATGCACCGGATCCCATCAGAACTCCGAAGTTAAGTGTGCTTGGGCGAGAGCAGTACTAGGATGGGTGACCTCCTGGGAAGTCCTCGTGTTGCACCCCTTTCTACATTATCCAAAAAAAAAAACTAAATGAAAAGAAACTTGAGCTCGTGATCATCAAAGAAATCAATGATAATCACAAAGAGAGAATAGAATAAATTAGGAAGAAAACTCAAAAATTTTAGAGAGCCAGATTTTGGCTCTATTCCACGAGACCTTATAATAGAAGATATGAGGCAACAAATTCAACAACTACATTTCCAAATGCGTATATATGAAGATTGTAGGCAGTTGAATGATGGACGTGATGTAGAACAAGATGATGCTCACAGCCATGAATCGGAAGATGGCACTCCTCCTCATCCAAGTGATTTAAGAGCTTTGGGGTATAAAGAACGTGACACACTGATGTGAACCCGTAAGGTTATATAACCCCCAAACCCACACTCAATTTGTTTTTACACCCAAGAACTCCCAAAAATCAGATTCTTCACCCTTCTAGACCCGATGAATACTCAATCTACAAACCCGGAAGTATAAACACTCAAGAACGCCACAAAGGAAGCCTTCCTTTGATAAGTTCAGTAGTTCTATCAAGAACAAGTAGGTGAAACGAAATTTCACTCAAGTTTTGTATTAATTGATCAATGGTTGCATAAAATGACTTACAAATGAGTTTAAATAGAAAATGAAATGTCTTGGAACAACCCTCCAAGCATGGGAAACGAAAACAAGTAAAGGAAGGTGTGATTTTGTTGACTAGGAAACTTTGAACTCAATAAAAACGTGCAACACAATTGTTAAAGGAAGATAACACAATTGTCAAAGTAAGACAACAAATTGTCAAAGTAGAAAGCTTCTGGACACTTTGAAATAACCGACCTGATCTTCCTTGTGTGGCCTCCAATGGATCTGATTCCAAATTAAAAGTTGAAGATACGATCATGAGCTTTGAAAAGTCCTACTCATATGCCTCCAGAAATCTAACCGTTCAAACGTTATGAATTTTCAAAATTATCCCTACGAATCAGCAGGTTTCCTCTTCCTTAACTTGAATTACATTCACTAAGGTTGGGCCCTCCTTTTGCAAGTCCATTCCTTCAATGGGCCTCTATGAACATGCCTGAACTCAAATCCCTTGAATTAGCCCACTCAATGCATTTTTGAATTTCTTAGCACGTGCTCTTGTAACCAGCCCAACGGGAACTTGGATTGGATCCGCATTCCATGCCCTTGTGCTAGATAAGTCTTCATCACACACGGTGGGGTTTCAATGCAAAAGTGGAGATTCCGAAGCTTGAATGTAAGTCACAACCAGATGAGTTCGTGGAATGATTGAATACAGTTGATTGTATCTTTGATTATCAAGATGTGTCTGAAAATAAGAAAGTAAGCTTGTTTCCATCAAGTTAAGGAAGCATGCATCATTTTGGTGGGAGAATCTTAAGAGACAGCGAGAAAGAGAAGGGAGAAGTAGGATCGTTACATGGGAAAAGGTGAAGAAAGAGTTAAAGAGGAAATACCTTCCAGATAATTATCGGCATGACATCTTTTTGAAGATCTACAATTTTCAATAAAAAGAGCTTTTGGTGGCGGAGTATACTGCTAAGTTTGACAATCTCATGTTGAAAGAAGACATGACGGAGCCGGAAGAGCAGTCCATAGCGCGTTATCTTAGGGGTTTAAATTATGAGATTTCTAATGTGGTGTAGCTACAACCATATTGGAGTCTTAATGATGTGTGTAAGCTTTCTCTTACGGTGGAAAAGCAACAAAAAGAGATGCGTAACAGGTGTTCTAAGTATGGTTCTAGGGAAGGCATTGCCAGTAAAGGAAGCACTTCGAATTCAAAGCCTACTGTAGCAAACAAATAGAATACAAAAGCTTCAACATCAAAAGGAGAAGTTGTGATGTCTAAGCAACAACAATAGTCTAGTTCTTCAAATACAAATTCTCGTAGGTGTTTCAAGTGCCAAGGATTTGGGCATATTGCTTCCGAGTGTCCAAATCCAAGATTGTTTCATTGGTTGAAGAAGAAAGTGATGAAGATAACATAGCTGCAGATTTGAAAGAAGATGAGTATGAAAATGAAGAAATTACGGAAGATGTAACATGGAGATAATGATGCTTCTCTAGTCGTTTAAAGGAGTTTGAGTGTGGTTAGAAAAGAGGAAGAGGAAGATTGGGTGAGAAAGAATGTTTTTCACACCAAGTGCACTTCTCATGGCAAGGTATGCATTGTGATTTTTCATAGTGGCAGCTTTGAGAATGTAGTGTCTTCTCTTATATGGTTGGCAAATTGGGTCTCAAAACAATACAGCACCCACATCCTTATAAACTATCATGGCTTCAAAAGGACAACGAGATTAAGGTGAATAAACGTTGTCTTGTTTCTTTTTCAATTGGTAAAAATTATAGAGATGAAGTTTGGTATGATGTAACTCCTATGGATGCATGTTATTTACTGCTTGGGAGACCTTGGCATTATGATAGGCGTGTGTTGTATGATTGTTTTAAACACATGTATTTTTTTGTTAAACATGGTTGTAAGATTGTATTAGGTCCTAGTAGGCCAGAAGAGGTTCCTAAATCTTCTAAAGGGGAGGGAAATAATTTGCTTACTCAAGGTGATTGTAGAAGAAAGTTGATGCAAAGTGGTGAAGTGTATGTGCTGGTTGTGGTGGAAGAAAATGAGGGAAACAATGATCCTCCATTGATTATGAAGACTATTATTGAAGAGTTCTTTGATGTTGTTCCGGATGAATTACCACCTGGTTTGCCACCATTGAGAGACATTCAACATTGTATTGATTTTGTTCCAGGTGCAACGCTTCCCAACAAGACAGCTTATCGAATGTGTCCTAAAGAACATGAAGAGTTGCAACACCAAGTGGAAGAATTGTTAGCCAAGGGAATGGTGAGGGAAAGTATGAGTCCATGTGCAGTACCAGCTCTTTTGGTGCCTAAGGAAGATGGTTCGTGGTGCATGTGTGTTGATAGTAGAGCTGTAAACAAGAAAATGGTTGATTATTGCTTTTCGATTCCAAGGCTTGATGATTTGCTTGATCAACGTGAGAGGAACTCGCGAATGCATGGTGTTTCTCCAAGGCCTGAGTCTAAAATTATATATGATATTGTTAGTGAGGTCTGTAATCGTATTAATTCTTTGCATGCTGTTGTGGATTCTGATGTTCATCAGAGGCCCCAATATGATTAGGGTTTTTCTGATACGATTTTTTAGTTTGTTGTGTTGGTTTTGTTTTTTGTGCGAGCTTCAGTAAGAGTTTGTCCCTAATTGTGCTTTGTTTATTGTTTAGGGTCAGAAGGGGTTTGTCTCTTATCCGTACCTAGTGTTGTTGTTTCTTCTGGGGTATGCCCCTGTGCTTTTGTTATGTTCTATTTTGGATTAATATACTTACTTAATCCAAAAAAAAATAAACTTCATGGGGCAGCAATATTTTCGAAAATTGATTTACGAAGTGGTTACCATCAGATTAGAATGAGACAAGGAGATGAGTGGAAAACAACCTTCAAGACTAGAGATGGCCTCTATGAGTGGATGGTGATGCCATTTGGGTTATCTAATGCTCCTAGCACTTTCATGAGATTCATGAACCTTATCATTAAACCTTGCATTGCACACTATAATATTGTTTATTTTGATGACATTCTTGTGTATATAGCATAGATGAAGGAGAGCATTTGAACCATTTGAGACAGCTCTTTGACATTTTGAGGAAACAAAAGCTCTATGCAAATTTGAACAAATGCAAGTTCTTTATGGAGAGCCTAATTTTCTTAGGGTATGTAGTATCTAAAGATGGAATTGAGATGGATCCTAGCAAGGTGGAAGCTATTCTTAGTTGGTCTGAACCAAAGACAATCCATGACATCCGTAGTTTTCATGGACTTGCGTCTTTTCATCGACGTTTTATAAAGGGGTTTAGTTCTATTATGGCTCCTATTACCGAGTGCTTGAAAGGGAATGGTTTAAAGTGGACGGAGAAGGCTAGAAGAAGCTTTGAGCTGATCAAGAAAAAAGTGACCGAAGCTCCAATCCTATCACTTCCAGATTTTTCAAAGGTGTTTGAGGTTGAGTGTGATGCTTCAAATGAGGGTATTGGTGCTACTTTTTTTTGGATAATGTAAGCATATTAACCAAAGAGACAAAACAAAAGCGAAGGGGCATACTCCAGCGAGAAGATCACAAGGTCAGACAAGGGACAGGCCCCCTACCAACCGAAACTCAAAAAACAGCAAAGCAATAAAAGCTAAGCACAAACCTTGTCATAGGGTACAGCCAAAAGAACCCACCAGACCGACAGCAAAAGGGACAAACCCCATAAAAGGAAAAACAAGCGAATTACAAAAAAATAGAATCAGATAAACCCCAAGACTGGTGAAGCCACCTATTAGTAGGAGAAGGCACCACACCAGATAAGGAATTAAGACGCATACAAACATCTTTAACAATGGAACGAACAACCATGGTAACAGGTTTAGGTAACTTGCCATGCATCCTAGCATTCCGTTCACGCCAAATAGCATAGACAGCAGCCGCAAGCATAATACGCACCACCCACCCACGAAGTTGCCGACCGCGGAAATGGCAAGACCAAAGAATAGTAGCCCCCCAGCTCCGAGCACGCAGAGGTAATCTGCACTTCCTTAAAAGAGCAAACCAAACCTCGCAAGAATAAGAACAATCAAAAAAGAGATGAGAGACATCCTCACAACTCCCTCCACAAAACACACAACGAATAGCCGGAATCAAGCCATAAACAAGAAGCTAATCCTGAGTAGAAAGAGCACCCCTAATGGCCAGCCAGAAGATGAAAGCATGTCTAGGAATTGATTTAGAATGCCAAACGGACCTAAACCAATCCACCATTGGCTGCCGGGACCGAAAAACCTCCCAAGCATTACGAATAGAGAAAGCGCCCCGAGAGTCTTCAACCCAACACAAAGTATCAGCTTGAGAGTTATTAGGCCTGAAGGAATCAGGGATACCACTAATAATGTCCATCCAATTCCCGGTCAGGGAATGAGGCCAAGCCCAATCCCTCCCCTGAACAACATCCGCCACCCTAGCATGAAGACCAAAACCAGAATCATAAATAATCCGTCGCCCAAACACCTCCACCAAAGGACCCAACGGATGCCAATAATCAAACCAAAGGGAAATATCCTCCCCATTACCCACCCGAAACTACATCAACTGCCGCACAAGACACCGAAGGCCCAGAATTTTCCTCCAACTCCACGAGAAATCCCAGGGCACCTAACCTCCCACACATTCTTTCCTTTAAGCAGAGTAGATCTAACCTACGAGACCCAGACAGAAGACCTCAAATTGCTACAGACAGCCCACAAATGCTTACTTATGGCAGACTTATTCCAACACTCAACACTCTTAATACCGAGTCCACCCTCTGCCTTCGGTAAACACACCGAAGACCATGCAACCTTTGCCCCACCTTTACCTAAATCTGAACCCTTCCAAATAAAACTACGCAAAGTAGTTTCAACCTTAATCACCACTGACTTAGGCAAGATAAAAATGGAGGACCAATACACCTGGATAGAGAACAATACAGATTGAATGAGCTGAAGCCTCCCTGCAAAAGAAAGAACCCTACTAGTCCAACTCTTAACTCTCGCTACAATCCTGTCGACAAGAACCCTACAATCCACTGCCATAAGCTTAGTAGAAATCAGAGGAACCCCAAGATATCTGACAGGTAATACCCCTTCCTGAAAACCAAGAATCCCAAGCAACTCTTGATTAATGTCAGAAGACACACCAGCCACAAAACGATTGCACTTGCTAGGATTAGGAATCAACCCAGAAAGAGCTTGGAACTGACCAAGGACAACATTAACTGTAGCAACTGACACCCTCTCTACCCTACAGAAAACCATAAGATCATCCGCAAAGCATAAATGCGAAATACCAATCTTCCCACACCGCCAATGGTACGCAAACTGACCATCCTACTCCATAATATGCATCAACCCCGAGAAGACCTCCATAGCCAGTACAAATAAATAAGGGGACATAGGATCCCCCTGCCTCAAACCTCGGCCACTAGCAAAGAAACCATTCAACTCGCCATTGATAGAAATCGAGAAACGGGAGGTGGAAATGCACTCAGAAATCCAAGTTATCATCTGATCTGGGAAGCCTAAAATCTGTAAAATAGCCACTAAGAAATCCCACCGCATAGAATCATAGGCTTTCATTAAATCTACCTTCAGCGCACACCTAGGATGACCCCCATCACGATGATAGTTCCTTAACAATTCCTGCGACAGTAATATATTATCACTAATCCTCCTACCAGCAACGAGGCCGACTGAAAAGGACTAACAACATCAGGTAGCACCATCTGAACACGATTCGCAATAATTTTGGCAATGCATTTATAGATAGTATTACAACACGAAATAGGCCTAAAATCCCCAACCTTAGAAGGATTAGGAACCTTAGGAATAAGATCAACCACAGTAGCATTCACTTGCTTGAGCAATCTCCCGGAGCTAAAAAATGAACGAATAGAACAAAGAAAATCATCACCAACAACAGACCAAGCTTTCTTGAAGAAAGTAGCATTATACCCATCTGGACCAGGAGCTTTATTAGGATTTATGTGATATGCACCTCGTTGATTGTATCAAGATTGATGCCAATATTCGTTCTAACCTCTGGTTCGGATGGAAACCGCGACCCAACACCTATATCGAGATGTGAACCTTGGTATAAAGGAGGACGCCACAATCAAGGATGAAATACTCGATTGATAAGTCAAGGAGGAACGCCACAGAGAATTCTGATAAGTTCCAGTTAGTTCTCAAAGAACAAAGAGAAAACTCTCTCAAATTTCATTCAAAATCAATAATTACCCTTCTTACATCCATCAATATCCTTATATAATGAAACCCTAAAACAAAGGAAAGAAAACAAGATAGCCATTAAGGCCTTACAAATAGAAAACTAGAATGGTCATAATTGCCTTACAAATGGACCCAAACTAAAACAAACAACTATTAAATCAAGCCCAAACCGAAATTATGCCAAGCTTTCTCTTATTCAGCCCACTCAATTGCCTTGATGATGTTAATCAAGCCTTGGTCTTCATGTGGGTTCATCTTGGGCTTTAATAATTCAGAATTAGGCCATTGAGTGCTTCTTTGAATCTCTTAGCCCTTGCCCTTGTTATTGGCCCAATCGGAACATGCAATGGATCCCTTGGTGCAGCTCCCTTATTCTCATCAGGGAGAGCCCGCCTCACTAAATCAAGGTCAATCCTAGGGCATCCAGCAGGCTGTCTCAGAAGTGTCTCAAAGAAGTTCACCACCATTGATTTAACTTCACTAGGCTCCTCCACACGATTACCATGCTCATCGGTAAGAGATAATACCTTACTCCTACTATATCTTTGTCTCATCGATCGAAAAAAGAACTTAGAATTCCTATCTCCCAAATTAATCCATTGAACCCGGGACTTTTGTCTCAAAAAACTCTCTTCATCTTTACTCAAATCACCATAAAGCTTCACCAACCGAGACTCCTCCCCATGTAAAGAAATGTTCGTAGGCTGCCTCAGAATATCCCATTGCACAGACTCTAAATCATGCTTAGCTTGCTGCAACCTAGAAGACAAGTCAGAATAACACTCCCTATTAAGTTTCTTAAGCTCCACTTTCAATCTTTTTAGCTTCTTACATAGCTGAAACATAGGAGACCCATCCACCCTGTCCGCCCAAACTCGATCCACCAAGGATAAAAAATCTGGATGATCCGCCCAGAAATCAAAAAACTTAAAAGGCACCCGTCGCCGAGGGAGATCCACAATCTTAACAATCATAGGAGAGTGATCAGAAACACTGGAAGGAAGAAAATGCGCCTCAGAACCTCGAAATGAAATATCCCACTTCAAATTGACCAAAGCTCGATCTAACTTTCGAAGAATAGGATCAACCGTACGATGATTAGACCATGTATAGAAGCACCCATTAAATCGCAGATCATCCAACCCAGACTCAGCTAAACAATTAGAAAAGTCATCTTTCCAATGTGGCCAAGAATTGTAGCCTCCAACGCTCTCAACCGAAGACTTAACAGCATTAAAGTCACCCATCACAATTCAAGCACTATTCTCCCATTCCACTCCGCACGCCACTAAATCAGCCCACAATGCCTCCCTACGAACATTACAATTATCACCGTACACAATCGAAATCATACACTCCCAAGTAGAATCAACAGAAGAAACTCTACAATTGATAACTTGTTCAGAAGATCCGACAACCAAAACAGTAACATCGAACTGATTCCAACAAACCCAAATCCTCCCCAAAGAGGAAAAATTATAATTGCACTCCACCTTGCAAGACCAGTCAATGGTCTTAAGAATAATATCTTTATTTTTCTCCAGAACTTTCGTTTCCACTAAACCAAACAAAGACAATTTCTCATCTTTAATCAAATTGCGAACATCTCTTCGCTTCAAAGGGTCATTAAGACCCCTAATATTCCAGCACCCAAAAATCATAATAAATATACAAAAAAAGAATAAAACCCCACAAATCTATCTCCACTTACCCCCCTTAGGAGAGGAGTGCTTCTTATTCTGCTTATCCTTACTACTAGAACCTTTCTTCTTGTTTTTCTTTTCCAGAGAATCCTTAACTTCTGAAGCCAAAGCATTACGAGGAGGGCTAGAATCACTACCATCCTCACCATGACCAGCCTCGCCATTATCACAAAGAGCATCCCCATCATCACAACGAGCATCCCTGTCATCAACATAAACATTAGCCCCATCCTTACAAAGAACAGCCCCTGCATCACAAACAGTGTCCAAAATTGCTAAAGGAGTACCCTCTTCCGTTACTTCCAAATTCAGAGTATGGTCATTGCCCTCCATTGACACTAAATTAAGATGATTATCAACATTTTCCACAAGCGGAACACTAGCACTGTTCCCCATAGTAGATAATTCTCCACCCTTGTTATTTTTTTTAACCTCAACCCAAACCGGTCGTTTAGGCCCCAACGAGTCTTCATGCCTCTTCTTCATATCATGAACATCAACCCCTCCATTTCCGGTAACCATATTCACATTGTTACCCAAATCTTGAACGCTTTGTTTACATATACCCGGCGCATGCCCAAACACCTTACAAATATTACACCTAGAAGGAAGCCACTCATAAACAGCATAAATAGTTTTCCACTCCCCATTAGCACATTGAATATCAAACTCATTAATGACATCCTTCGAAGCATCAATCTCAACACACACACGAGCAAAGCTAAGACGTTTCCTAGCTAATGTAATGTGATCGGTATGCAATGGAATGCCCAAAGCACTAACTACAAAACTCAGGCCCATAGAAGTCCAATATTCAAAAGGTAGATTATGAAGTTTAACCCATGTAGGAATATTGCGTAACTCATCTTTAGACAATGATAAACTAGGCTGCCACCTTTTGAAAACAAGCAATTTATTCACTATATACCGTGGACCTTTTTCAAGAACTTCACAAGCATGGTCAAGACTATCAAACTTGAAAATAAAGAACCCTTGTTCCGAAGATAAAACTTCTTTAAGGCCAAACCTACCCCAAATTTTATGAACTACTGAATTCACTACGGGGAAAGAAATTCGCTTATCCACAAAGTACCCTATCAAGGAAGTTCTCCATTGTTCACTTTCCTCAATAGGTACCTCAACCGGAGGGCTAGCTTTAATTCTTCCATTTTCTTCAGTAGGTTTAAAATATTGTAAGGATTCAAAGGTAGAAGATCGTACCTCACAAGAAATAGGAGAAGAATTCTGGATAGCCTTAGCATAAGATGGTTTCAGCCCTTGATCATGCATGGAAGAAGGTGTTGAAAATGGTCCAAGATCAGCCCCTCCTTGTACAAAGCTACCAAGACCCAAAATTGAACCCAAAGCACTCGATTTCGGCCCAATTACGCCCACATCAGACCCAAAATGCAAGTTACCAAGCTTTTCCTTTCTATTATCATCTCTTGAAAGCCCAAATCCACCATAATTCGAAGGAGATTCAACAACATTAATCCTTGGTCCATCTAATTTTGTAGAATCAGCCGCATTAGCTCCAATACCCGAAATTGAGCCCAAAGCACCAGCTTTTGACTCTATTACCCCCATTCCTTGCTCACTAGTATTATTTAGTGAAGGAAAGTCATCAACAACCACCTTTCTTTGACAATTTTAGCTATTAATGTCAATACTAGCCACCTTATTTTTTTTTTATTTTATTTTTTTTTTCTCTCTCTCTCTTAGATCTGGAAAGAAATGCACAAACAAGAATATAACAGAATATACAACTTCGATTTGGATCAATGAAATAAAAAACAAGACTAACGCAGACTTAGATCTGGTTCAACGAAACCAAGAACAAGAATAATACAGATAGATAACTTCTCTCTGGATCAACGAAATCAAGAACACAGATAGATACTTAGATTTGGATCTACGAAATCAAGAACAAGTATAACACAGACAGATACTTAGATTTGGATCTACGAAATCAAGAACAAGAATATCACAGACAGATACTTAGATTTGGATCTACGAAATCAAGAACAAGAATATCACAGACAGATACTTAGATTTGGATCTACGAAATCAAGAACAAGAATATCACAGACAGATACTTAGATTTGGATCTACGAAATCAAGAACAAGAACAAGAATAACACAGATAGATAACTTAGATCTGGACACTAACAAGAAGTTCTGGAAATAAGATATAATTCAATGATCAACGAAATCAAAGAAGAAGAAGATAGAATAACCTGATGTTAGAGCCCTAAGCTCTGATACCAAATGATATGAACCTCGTTGATTGTATCAAGATTGATGCCAATATTCGTTCTAACCTCTGGTTCGGATGGAAACCGCGACCCAACACCTATATCGAGATGTGAACCTTGGTATAAAGGAGGACGCCACAATCAAGGATGAAATACTCGATTGATAAGTCAAGGAGGAACGCCACAGAGAATTCTGATAAGTTCCAGTTAGTTCTCAAAGAACAAAGAGAAAACTCTCTCAAATTTCATTCAAAATCAATAATTACCCTTCTTACATCCATCAATATCCTTATATAATGAAACCCTAAAACAAAGGAAAGAAAACAAGATAGCCATTAAGGCCTTACAAATAGAAAACTAGAATGGTCATAATTGCCTTACAAATGGACCCAAACTAAAACAAACAACTATTAAATCAAGCCCAAACCGAAATTATGCCAAGCTTTCTCTTATTCAGCCCACTCAATTGCCTTGATGATGTTAATCAAGCCTTGGTCTTCATGTGGGTTCATCTTGGGCTTTAATAATTCAGAATCAGCCCATGTATCTTGAATTAGGCCATTGAGTGCTTCTTTGAATCTCTTAGCCCTTGCCCTTGTTATTGGCCCAATCGGAACATGCAATGGATCCCTTGGTGCAGCTCCCTTATTCTCATCACTTTATTAGGATTTATGCCCTAAAGCTTGTAATTGTAAATGGTTAAAGACAATAATAAGAATTATTCAGATTATCATTTAAGTTCATAAAATGTTTTATATTCAGTAATACATTCGTATTGTGCAAGAACATCCTAGATTGCAAGATGTAATCTCATAATGAGTATATGATGGTCATATACAGAGAGGATTCATTTTGAAACGTGCAATCTAGAGAGTCCGTAGAGAGCGAACAAAGCTGGGTACTTTGTTTGTGATTGATCTACTATTGCGGTCCATTCTGTAAAGTACGGTGGTCTTATCCTAGACCGCTCATGTAGTTGACATGAGAATGAAGGCACCTTATATGATGAGATCATATAGGACTGGGCCACGATTTATATGAATTTCTCACCAAGATCCGTTAGTAGATGAGATTCATATATAATCGATAAACGATGGCTATTTATAGGTGATCTTCATCCTGAGTGTCTTATCGACTCCTTCAGGTTAGATCGTGGCTTTTGATTTACCATGAGTGAGGTTGATGAGAATCTTGACCAATACCTCCGTATCTTGGAGCTGCGGTTTGGCTTGTGCCTGGGAAGGTTTGAACACAATAGTTGAATCCACTCCTTGTTGATTGAAGTAAATGAGTAGTTCCCTTAAGGGTTGATTTGGGGCTTGAACGATTATGAGCGCTCTCCTTCTTCCGTGAGGAAGATAGGATTTAATTGTTCATTAGAGAATCAATGGTATTTAAAGGAAAAGATATTTCTAGAGGGGTAAAACGGACTTTATGACCCAGCTCTAGTTATGAACTATTTGTGGAGGATCACACTATATGCAATTAGCTATATCAATGGACATTGAGACTTCAGATTGTATAAACACGTGCACAGTTTTGAGAGTGCAGCCTCGGGTTTTTAGTGGAATAACTCCGAGGTTAATAATCGTGAAATATTAATTAAAGAGTTTTAATTAATATTACTAAGTATTATTGGAGATCAAAATTGTGGGTCCATTAGGTCCCCTTGCTAGCCCTTATGGTTGTTGGTAACGAGGATCACGGTAGATTAATTGGATGGTCCAATTAATAGTGTTACGAAAGTAATGCGATTTAAATAAAAGAGAATAATTAAATAATGTGATTATTTAATTAATTAAATATTTAATAAAATAATAGAAATTAATAATTATGAATTATTAATTCTATTTATTAAATATGAGGTCATGTGATTAATTAATGACTAGGACAAAAGAATTAAAATAATTAGATTATTTTAATAGTCAAAAAGGTCACAGATTCAAGTCTTTAGGGAGACTAAAAATAAATAGGATTTAGAATCTTATTTTGACTTGGTCAAACTAAAACCCTAAAGGACTACTATATAAGTGTTATATAGTTAGGAAAAAACCTAACAAAACACACAAGTGAAAAAGAAAGAGAGTTCGGCCACCAAAGAGAGAAAAGAAAAAAATGTTTTTTCTGACTTTCCCCTCTTTTGCAGGATTCGGCTAGCGTTCTTTTCGCGTGACCTTCATCTCTTGCCGTGACATGCCCACACACACGTTGTCAGACCGCGGGTCATAACTTGGAAGATCTGGTGGTAGATCAAAGAATCAAAAAAAGAAAATCAAGAAAAAGGTATGTAGTTTCTAAAGTCTTTTTCTGAGTATATACAAGAACTCGTTCCTGGTTGAAAAAGATTTTCAATATAAGAAAAAATTTTGAAACCCAATTCCGCATATTATACGATAATCAAAATTTTTTTTTCTAAAATTCCCTTCAAATGGGCCTCCATGAACATGCCTGAACCCAAATCCCTTGAATTAGCCCACTTAACGCATTTTTTAATTTCTCAGCACGTGCTCTTGTAACTGGCCCAGCGGAAACTTGGATTGGATCCGCATTCCATGCCCTTGTGCTAGATAAGTCTTCATCAAAGTGCCCTTCTCATGGCAAGGTATGTATTGTGATTATTGATAGTGGCAGCTTTGAGAATGTAGTGTCTTCTTATATGGTTGACAAGTTGGGCCTCAAAACTCGACAGCACCCACATCCTTACAAACTATCATGGCTTCAAAAGGACAACTAGATTAATGTGAATAAACGTTGTCTTGTTTCTTTTTCAATTGGTAAAAATTATAGAGATGAAGTTTGGTATGATGTAGCACCCACGACCTTTTAGGGGGCATGTCCCTTTTGCTGTTGTTCTGGTGGTTTATTTTTAGCTGTACCCTATGACAGGGTTTGTGCTTAACTTTTTATTGCTTTGTGTTTCGGTTGGTAGGGTCTGATCTTGTGATCTTCTCGCTGGGGTATGCCCCTTTGCTTTTGTTTTGTCTCTTTGGTTAATATACTTACATTATCCAAAAAAAAAAAGGTTCTATGGATGCATGTCATTTACTGCTAGGGAGACCTTGGCATTATGATAGGCGTGTTGTTGTATGATGGGTTTCAACATATGTATTCTTTTGTTAAAGATGATAGTAAAATTGTGTTGGGTCCTAGTAGACCAGAAGAGGTTCCTAAACCTTCTAAAGGGGAGGGAAATCACTTGCTTACTCAAGCTGATTGTAGGAGAGAGTTGATGCAAAGGGGTGAAGTGTATGTGCTGGTTGTGGTAGAAGAAAAGGAGGGGAATTCTTGAAGAATTCTTTGATGTGGTTCCGGATGAATTACCACCTAGTTTGCCACCATTGAGAGACATTCAACATTGTATTGATTTTATTCCGGGTGCAAAACTTCCCAACAAGGCAGCTTATAGAATGAGTACTAAAGAATATGAAGAGCTACAATGTCAAGTGGATGAATTGTTAGCCAAGGGAATGGTGAGGGAAAGCATGAGTCCATGTGTAGTACCAGCTCTTTTGGTGCCTAAGAAAGATGGTTCGTGGTTCATGTGTATTGATAGTAGAGCTATGAACAAGATAACGATTGATTATCGTTTTCCAATTCCAAGGCTTGATGATTTACTTGATCAACTTCATAGGGCAACAATTTTTTCGAAGATTGATTTATGGAGTGGTTACCATCAGATTAGAATGAAACAAGGTGATGAGTGGAAGACAACCTTCAAGACTAAAGATGGCCTCTATGAGTGGATGGTGATGCCATTTGGGTTATCTAATGCTCCTAGCACTTTCATGAGATTCATGAACCATGTCCTTAAACCTTGCATTAGGCACTTTATTGTTATTTATTTTGATGATATTTTTGTGTATAGCAAAGATAAGGGAGAGCATTTGAATCATTTGCGACAGCTCTTTGACATTTTGAGGAGGCAAAAGCTTTATACAAATTTGAAGAAATGCAAGTTCTTTACAGAGAGCCTAATTTTCTTGGGGTATGTAGTATCAAAAGATGGAATTGAGATGGATCCTAGCAAGGTGGAAGCTTTTCTTAACTGGTCCGAGCCAAAAACAATCATGTTCTTTTATCTTTTTTGCGACGTTTTATAAAGGGGTTCAGTTCTATTGTGGCTCATATTACCGAGTGCTTGAAAGGGAATGGTTTCAAGTGGACGGAGGAGGCTAGAAGAAACTTTGAGCTAATCAAGAGAAAAGTGACAGAAGCTCTGACATAGGAGTGATCCATAGCTTAACATCAGCCCAAGACACAAAGAAGTTTGAATTCTCACTATGGTTTATTAAGCATCAGAATCTGTTCACGAGTGTAACAATTAGTTCGTGCAGTGAGTTCGCGAGGGCCATACCTTTTGATTGGGATGGAATCACTATTTGCGCCCTATGTTATTGGAAAGATAAAAGCCTTAACTTCATTTTCGTATTTTGAAGCAAGTCATTTGGAGTATCCAAGAGAGAGTTATGACCGAATTCGTTCTGGTGGTCTGCTGGTGGCCTGATTCAATGCATTTCGGGAAATGAAGAGTTTTTCTTTGTTTTTAAGTTTCTAAGTCAACTTTTGCTTTTATTTCTTCTGTTATCAGATGTAAGCTTTTATGTTTTATATTTCCCATGCTTGGAGGGCTGTTCCAAGTCATGCTTTTCTATTTAAAGACCCATGTAAATCATTTCTGTAACTTTTAATGAACGCTTGTGTGGGCATATCATGGCAAGAGATGGAGGTCACATGAAAAACGAACAGAGAACACCTATCTCCTTGGGCGACCGCACTTGCAAAATAGGGGAGGGTCAAAATTTGTTTTTTTTCTTTTTTCTTTTCTCTCAAGCTATGGCTTAATTTTCTCTGTGTTTTTCACTTGTGGTTAGGTCAATTTTTCTAACAATATAACACTTATATACTAGCTCTTTAGGGTTTAAGTTTGACCAGGTCAAATAGGATTCTAAATCCTATAATTTTAGGCTCCCTAAAGACTTGAACCTCTGACCAGTGGGACTATTAAAATAATCCTATTATTTTAATTCCTTTGTCTCTGTCACAGTTTGCTTCCGTAACCTCATATTTAATAAATAGAATTAATAATTCATAATTATTAATATTCTATTATTTTATTAAATATTTAATTAAATAATCATATTATTTTATTATTCTCTTTTAATTAAATCGCGTTAATTTCGTAATACTATTAATTGGACCATCCAATTAATTTACCGTGACCTTCCTTACCAACAACCATAAGGGCTAGCAAGGGGACCTAATGGACCCACAGTTTTGAGCTCCAATAATATTCAGTAATATTAATTAAACTTTTTAATTAATATTTTATGATTATTAACCTCGGAGTTATTCCACTAAAAACAAGAGGCTGCACTCTCAGAACTGTATATGTGTTTATACAATCTGAATTCTCAGCGTCCAATGATATAACTATTTGAATATAATGTGATCCTCCACAAGTAGTTTATAACTAGAGCTGGGTCATAAAGTCCGTTATACCGCTTTAGATATATCTTTTCCTTTAAACACCATTAATTCTCTAATGAACTATTAAATCTTGTCTTCCTCACGGAAGAAGGAGAGATCTCATAATTGTTCAAGCCTTGAATCAACCCTTAAGGGAACTACTCATCTACTTCAATCAAGAAGGAGTGGATTCCACTATCGTGTTTATACCTTCTCAGCCACAAGCCAAACCAACAACTCCAAGATACGGAGGTATTGGTCGAGATTCACATCGACCTCACTCATGGTAAATCAAATGTCACGATCTAACCTGAAGAAGTTGACAAGACACTCAGGATTAAGATCACCGATAAATAGCCATCGTTTATCGATATATATAAATCTCATCTACTAACGGATCCTGGTGAGAGATTCATATACATCGTGGCCCAGTCCTATATGATCTCATCATATAAGGTGATAAGACCACCGTACTTTACAGAATGGACCGCAGTAGTAGATCAATCACAAACAAAGTACCCATCTTTGTTTGCTCTTTATGGACTCTTGAGATTGCATTTCTCAAAATAAATCCTATTGTATATGATCTTCATATACTTATTCTGAGATTATTTTTTTGGATAATGTAAGCATATTAACCAAAAAGACAAAACAAAAGCAAATGGGCATACCCCAGCGAGAAGATCACAAGGTCAGACAAGGGACATGCTCCCTACCAACCAAAACTCAAAACACAGTAAAGCAATAAAAAGCTAAGCACAAACCTTGTCACAGGGTACAAACAAAAGTAATCCACCAGAACAACAGCAAAATAGACAAGCCCCCTAAAAGGCAAAACAAGCGAATTACAAAAAAATAGAATGAGATAAACCCCAAGACTGGTAGAGCCACCTATTAGCAAGAGAAGGCACCATACTAGATAAGGAATTAAGACGCATACAAACATCTCTAACAATGGAATGAACAACCACGGTAACAGGTTTAGGTAACTCGCCATGCATCATAGCATTCCGCTCACGCCAAATAGCATAGATAGCAGCCGCAAGCATAATACGCATCACCCACCCACGAAGCTTCTGACCACGAAAATGACAAGACCAAAGAATAGTAGCCTCCTAGCTCCGAACAAGCAAAGGTAACCTGCATTTTCGCAAAAGAGCAAACCAAACCTTGTAAGAATAAGAACAATAAAAAAAGAGATGAGTGACATCCTCACAACTCCCTCCACAAAACACACAACGAATAGCCGGAATCAAGCCATAAATAATAAGCTTATCCTGAGTAGAAATAGCACTCCTAATGGCCAGCCAGAAGATGAAAGCATATCTAGGAATTGCTTTAGAATGCTAAACAGACCTAAACCAATCCACCGCTGGCTGCCAGGACCGAAAAGCCTCCCAAGCATTACAAATAGAGAAAGCCTCACGAAAGTCCTCAACCCAACACAAAGTATCAACTTGAGAGTTATTAGCCCTCCAGGAATCAGGGATACTACTAATAATGTCCATCCAATTCTTGGTCAGGGAACGAGGCCAAGCCCAATCCCTCCCCTGAATAACATCCGCCACCCTAGGATGAAGACCAAGACCAGAATCATAAATAATCCGTCTCCCAAACACCTCCACCAAAGGACCCAACGGATGCCAATAATCAAACCAAAGGGAAATATCCTCCCCATTACCCACCCGAAACTGCATCAACTGCCGCACAAGACACCGAAGGCCTAGAATTTTCCTCCAACTCTACGAGCAATCCCCAGGGCACCTGACCTCCCACACATTCTTTCCCTTAAGCAGAGTAGATCTAACCCACGACACCCAGATAGAAGACCTCAAATTGCTACAGACATCACACAAATGCTTACTTATGGCAAATTTATTCCAACACTCAACACTCTTAATAAGCAGTCCACCCTCTTCCTTCGGTAAACACATCGAAGACTAAGCAACCTTTGTCCACCTTTACTTAAATCTGAACCCCTCTAAAGAAAACTACGCAAAATAGCTTCAACTTTAATCAACCCTGACTTAGGCAAGATAAAAATGGAGGATCAATACATATGGATAGAGAACAATATAGATTGAATGAGCTGAAGTCTCCCTACAAAAGAAAGAACCCTACTAGTCCAACTCTTAACTCTCGCTACAATCCTATCGGCAAGAACCCTACAATCCACTGCCATAAGCTTAGTAAAAATCAGAGGAACCCCAAGATATCTGACAGGTAACACCCCTTTCTGAAAACCTAGAATTCCAAACAACTATTGCTTAATCTTAGAAGACACACAAGCCACAAAAAAATTGCTCTTGCTAGGATTAGGAATCAACCCAGAAAGAGCTTGTAACTGACCAAAAGCAACATTAACTGCAGCAACTGACTCCTTCTCTGCCCTACAAAAAATCATAAGATCATCCGCAAAGAATAAATGAGAAATACCAATCTTCTCACACTGCCAATGGTAAGCATACTGACCCTCATACTCTATAATACGCATCAACCCCAAGAAGACCTCCATAACCAGCACAAATAAGTAAGGGGACATAGGATCCCCCTGCCTCAAACCTCGGCCACAAGCAAAGAAACCATTCAACTCGCCATTGATAGAAATAGAGAAACGGGGAGTAAAAATACACTCAGAAATCCAAGCTATCATCTGCTTCGGGAAGCCTAAAATTTGTAAAATAGCCACTAAGAAATCCCACCGCACAGAATCAAAAGCTTTCATTAAATCAACTTTCAGGCACACCTAGGAGACCCCATCACGATGATAGTTTCTAAAAGGACTAACATCAGGCAGTACCATCTGAACACGATTCACAATAATTTTGGCAATTCATTTGTAGATAGTGTTACAACACGAAATAGGTCTAAAATCCCAAACTTAGAAGGATTAGGAACCTTAGGAATAAGCGCAACCACCGTAGGATTCACTTGCTTGAGCAATCTCCCGGAGCTAAAAAATGAATGAATAGCACGAAGAACATCATCACCAACAACAGACCAAGTTTTCTTGAAGAAGGTAGCATTGTACCCATCCGGACCAAGAGCTTTGTTATCTTTTAGAGGGAATAAAACCTCCTTAATTTCATCATCGCTAACCTCTCTACCCAAGGTAGGACACTGATCACCATAAATATGCTTAGTGAGAGCTTGCCTCATTAAGTCATGGTCAAGTCTAGGCCACCCTGCTGGCTATCTAAGAAGCATCTCAAATAAGTTCACCACCATAGACTTAACTTCACTAGGCTCTTCCACACAATTACCATGCTCATCAGAAAGAGATAACACCTTACTTCTACTAAATCTCTGTTTCATCGATCGAAAAAAGAACTTTGAGTTCCTATCTCCCGAATTAATCCAGTGAACTCGGGACTTTTGCCTCAAAAAACTCTCCACATCTCGACTCAAATCACCATAAAGCTTTACCAACCGAGACTCCTTCTCATGTTGAAGAAGGGACATATCCTCAAAAAGATGAACGAGACCTTATCATAGAAGATATGATGTAACAAATTCAACAACTCCATTTGCGAATGCGTATGTATGAAAATTGCGGGCAGGTGAAGGGTGGACATGATGTAGAACAAGATGATGCTCACAGCCATGAATCGGAAGATGGCACTCCTCCTCATCCGCGTGATTTGAGAGCTTTGGGGTATAGACAGCGTGACACACAGCGTGGTTTCAATGCAAAAGTGGAGATTTCAGAGTTTGAAGGCAAGTCACAACCAGATGAGTTCATGGAGTGGTTGAATACGATTGAACGAATCTTTTATTATCAAGATGTGCCTGAAAATAAGAAAGTAAAGGTTATTGCCATCAAGTTAATGAAGCATGCATCATTTTGGTGGGAGAATCTTAAGAGACAGCGAGAAAGAGAACAGAGAAGTAGAATCGTTACATGTGAAAATATGAAGAAAGAGTTGAAGAGAAAGTACCTTCCAGATAATTATCGGAAGGACATTTTCTTGAAAATTCAAAACTTTCGACAAAAAGACGTTTTTGTAGCATAGTATACTGTTGAGTTTGATAATCTCATGTTGAAGGGAGACGTAACGGAACTGAAAGAGCAGTCCATAGCGCGTTATCTTGGCGGTTTAAATTATGAGATTTATAATATGGTGCAGAGTCTTAATGATGTGTGTAAGCTTGCTCTTCAGGTGGAGAAGCAAGAAAAGGAGATGCGTAGTAGGGGTTCTAAGTGTGGTTCAAGGGAGGGCTTTGCTAATAAAGGAAGCACTTCAAGTTCAAAGCCTTCTGCGGCAAACAAATCCAATACAAAAGCTTCGACATCAAAAGGAGAAGGTGTGGTGTCTAAACAACAACAGCAGCCTAGTTCTTCTAATACAAACTCTCGCAAGTGATTCAAGTGCCAAGGATTTGGGCATATTGCTTCTGAGTGTCCAAATCGCAATATCATTTCATTGGTTGAAGTAGATAGTGATGAAGATGACTTAGCAACAGATTTAAAAGAAAATGAGTTTGAGAGTGAAGAGATTTCGGAAGACGTAACCTATGGAGATAATGGTGCTTCTCTGGTCGTTCAAATGAGTTTAAGTGTGGTTAGAGAAGAGGAAGAGGAAGATTGGGTGAGAAAGAATGTAGGATCTTCTTATTATATGGCCTTAAAACTCGACAACACCCACATCCTTACAAACTATCATGGCTTCAAAAGGACAACGAGATTAAGGTGAATAAACGTTGCCTTGTCTCTTTTTCAACTGGTAAAAATTATAGAGATAAAGTTTGGTGTGATGTAGCTCCTATGGATGCATGTCATTTATTGCTAGGGAGACCTTGGGATTATGATAGGCGTGTGTTGTATGATGGTTTTAAACATATGTATTTTTTTGTTAAAGATGGTTGTAAAATTGTGTTGGGTCCTAGTAGGCCAGAAGAGGTCTCTAAACCTTGTAAAGGGGAGGGAAATAATTTGCTTACTCAAACTGATTGTAAAAGAGATTTGATGCAAAAGGATGAAGTATATGTGCTGGTTGTGGTGAAAGAAAATGAGGGAACAATAATCCTCCATTGATTATGAAAACTATTCTTGAAGAATTCTTTGATGTGGTTCCGGATGAATTACCACTTGGTTTGCCACCATTGAGAGACATTCAACATTGGCGTTGTAACGTCAAGTGGAAGAATTGTTAGCCAAGGGAATGGTGAGGGAAAGCATGAGTCCATGTGCAGTACCAGCTCTTTTAGTGCCTAAGAAAGCTGGTTCGTGGTGGATGTGCGTTGGTAGTAGAACAGTGAATAAGATAACGGTTGATTATCGCTTTCCAATTCTAAGGCTTGATGATTTGCTTCATTAACTTCATGAGGCAGCAATATTTTTGAAGATTGATTTACGGAGTGGTTATTATCAGATTAGAATGAGACAAGGAGATGAGTGGAAGACAGCCTTCAAGACTAGAGATTGCTTAAATGAGTGGATGGTGATGCCATTTGGGTTATCTAATACTCCTAACACTTTTATGAGATTCATGAACCAAATCCTTAGACTTTGCATTAGGCACTTTATTGTTATTTATTTTGATGATATTCTCTTTTTTTTTTTTTTTTTGATAATGTACAACAAAGATGAGGGAGAGCATTTGAATCATTTGCAACAGCTCTTTGACATTTTGACAAAGCAAAAGCTCTATGCAAATTTGAAGAATTGCAAATTCTTTACGGAGAGCCTAATTTTCTTGGGGTATGTAGTATCTAAAGATGGAATTGTGATGGATCCTAGCAAAGTGGAAGCTATTTTTAATTGAACCGAGCTAAAGACAATCCATGACATCCGTAGTTTTCATGGACTTGCATCTTTTTATCTACATTTTATCAAGGGGTTCAGTTCTATTGTGGCTTCTATTACCGAGTGCTTAAAAGAGAATGGTTTCAAGTGGATAGAGGAGGCTAGAAGAAGCTTTGAGTTGATCAAGAGAAAGGTGACTGAAGCTCCAATCCTATCACTTCCAGATTTTGCTAAGGTGTTTGAGCTTGAGTGTGATGCTTCAAATGAGGGTATTGGTGCTGTTCTAACTTAAGAAGGGAAGCCGATTGCATTATTTACTGAGAAGCTGAATGATTCTCATAAAAAATACTCGACTTATAACAAGGACTTCTACGCAATATATGGAGCTTTAAGTCATTGGAGTCAATATCTTCTTGCTAAACCATTTGTTGTTTATTCAGATCATGCAGCCTTGAAGTTCATCAATAGCCAACACAACCTCAATCGAAGACATGCAGTATGGGTGGAATTTCTTCAAGCTTACAACTTCAAAATTAAGTACAAAGCGGGTATTCAAAATGTGGTGGTAGATGCTTTGAGTAGGAAGCATTCCTTGCTGTCCACAATGAAAATTAAAGTGGTGGGGTTTGAGATATTAAAATAATTGTATGAAGATGATCCATGCTTTGGTAACATTTGGCAAGAGTGTGAAAATGGATCATTTTAGCAGTTCTTGAAGCATGATGGGTATTTGTTCAAGACCAATCGTTTGTGTGTGCCTCAATGTTCACTTCGACAAATCATTATTATGGAAGCTCATGATACTGAAATAGGCAGTCATTTTGGGAGAGATAAGACATTTTCTCTTGTGGAAGAAAAGTTTTATTGGCCTAAGATGATGAGAGATGTAGCTAGACGTGTGCAGCAATGTAGGGTTTGTCATGTGGCAAAAACTCATTGGCAAAATACGGGGTTGTACTCACCGCTTCGAGTAGCACATGCTCCTTGGGAAGATGTTAGTTTGGATTTGGTGATGGGTTACCAAGAACTTAAAGGAACAAAGACTCTATCATAGTGGTTGTTGATCGATTCTCGAAGATGGCTTATTTTGTTCCTTGCAATAAGAATAATGATGCTTCTTATATTTCAGATTTGTACTTCAAAGAGATTGTGAAGCTTCATGGTGCTCCAAAGTCAATCGTTTCAGATCGCGTTTCAAAGTTTTTAAGTCATTTTTGGTGTACACTTTGGAAGAAGCTTGTTACTAGCCTCAATTTCAGTTCATCTTATCATCCACAATCCGATGGACAAACAGAAGTTGTTAATCGCAGCTTGGGAAATCTTTTGAGGTGTTAAGTGTTAAAGAATATTAGGCAATGGGATTTGATCTTACCTCAAATTGAGTTTGCTTACAATTGCTCAAAAAGCTAAAGTACTAATCATAGCCAGTTTGAGGTGGTGTATGGTAAGAATCCTATTCAGTGGAGATGCTGATGTTAGAGCTGGAGAGATCAAGAAATTACATACTCAAGTTCAAGAAAAGATTGTGAAGCAGAATGAGAAGTACAAGAAAGCTAAAACAAAACACCGCAAGCATGTTGAGTTCAAGGAAGGAGATTTGGTATGGATTCATCTTAGTAAAGAACGTTTCCTAAAAGGAAAATATGGTAAGCTAAAGCCAAGAGCTGATGGTCCATTCAAAGTACTTCAACGCATTGGAGAGAATGCATATATGATCGAGCTACCAGATTCTTATGGTGTGTCACCAACTTTCAATGTGGCTGATTTATCACCTTATCATAGTGATGATAGCATTTCATATTTGAGGTCAAATATTTTTCAACCTGGGGAGATTGACACAAGAGTGATCCATAGCTCAACATCAGCCAAAGACACAAAAGAAGTTCAAATTTTCACTATGGATTATTAAGCATCAAAATCTGTTCGCGGGAGTAACAATCAAATCGTGTAGAGAGTTCGCGAGGGCCATAACTTTTGATTGGGAGGGAATCACTATTCGTGCCTTATGTTTTTTTGGATAATATAAGTATATTAACCAAAGAGATAAAACAAAAGCAAAGGGGCATACCCCAGCGAGAAGATCACAAGGTCAGACAAGGGACAGGCCCCCTACCAACCAAAACTCAAAACATAGCAAACCAATAAAAGCTAAACACAAACCCTATCACAGGATACAGCCAAAAGTAATCCACCAGAACAACAGCAAAAGGGATAAGATTCCTAAAAGGCAAAACAAGCAAACTACAAAAAATAGAATCAGATAAACCCCAAGGCTGGTGGAGCCACATATTAGTAGGAGAAGGCATCATACCAGATAAGGAATTAAGACGCATACAAACATCTCTAGCAATGGAACGAACAACCACGGTAACAGGTTTAGGTAACTCGCCATGCATCCTAGCATTCCGCTAACACCAAATAGCATAGATAGCAGCCGCAAGCATAATACGCACCACCTACCCACGAAGCTGCCGACCGCGGAAATGGCAAGACCAAAGAATAGTAGCCTTCCAGCTCTGAGCACGTAAAGGTAATCCGCACTTCCTTAAAAGAGCAAACCAAACCTTGTAAGAATAGGAACAATTAAAAAAGAGATGAGGGACATCCTCACAATTTCCTCCACAAAACACACAACATATAGCCGTAATCAAGCCATAGATAAGAAGCTTATCCTGAGTAGAAAAAACACCCCTAATAGCCAACCAGAAGATAAAAGCATGTCTAAGAATCGCTTTAGAATGCCAAACAAACCTAAACCAATCCACTACTGGCTGACGGGACCGAAGAGACTCCCAAGCATTACGAATAGAGAAAGCCCCACGAGAGTCCTCAACCCAACACAAAGTATCAGCTTGAGAGTTATTAGGTCTCAAGTAATCAGGGATACTACATTCGCGCCTTATGTTATTGAAAGATAAAAGCTAACTTCATTTCATATTTTGAAGCAAGTCATTTGGAGTATCCAAGAGAGAGTTATGACCGAATTCGTTCTGGTGATCTGCTGATGGCCTGATTCAATGCATTTTGGGAAATGAAGAGTTTTTCTTTGTTTTCAAGTTTCTAAGTGAACTTTTACTTTTATTTCTTTTTGTTATCAGATGAAAGCTTTTAATTTTTATGTTTCCCATGCTTGGAGGGCTGTTCCAAGTCATGTTTTTCTATTTAAAGTCTCATGTAAATCAGATTAGAAACTTTTGATCAATTTTAATAAAAATTAGAACTCTTTAAGTTTTATTTCTCCTAACTCTGTATCTCCTGTGTGGATTTCCTTTGAGTGATGAGTTTTATCCTTGGTTCTGTATCTTTGGCTGGTTGAGATGGTGGTGTTTCTGTATCCCTTTAGATTGGTCTTGGTGGTGAGCCATTTTTACTAGTTTACTAAGGGTGGTGATATTTATATCCCTTGGCAAATTAATTGATCTATCTTCATTTGTTCTTGTGTGAGTAAGGGTGGTTCGTGCACGTTCCTAGTGCTTAGATTACTTGTGAGTGTGTTTGACATCCTTAAATATTGTCTAAGGCTGTTCGGCACCAAGCTCTAATCCTATCACTTCCAGATTTTGCAAAGGTGTCTGTGATATGAACCTCGTCGATTGTAACAAGATTGATGCCAAAGTTCGTTCTAACCTCTGGTTCGGATGGAAACCGCGACCCAACACCTATATCGAGATGTAAACCTTGGTATAAAGGAGGACGCCACAATCAAGGATGAAATACTCGATTGATAAGTCACGAAGGAACGCCACAGAGAATTCTGATAAGTTCCAGTTAGTTCTCAAAGAACAAAGAGAAAACTCTCAATGATATGAACCTCGTCGATTGTAACAAGATTGATGCCAAAGTTCGTTCTAACCTCTGGTTCGGATGGAAACCGCGACCCAACACCTATATCGAGATGTGAACCTTGGTAGAAAGGAGGACGCCACAATCAAGGATGAAATACTCGATTGATAAGTCACGAAGGAACGCCACAGAGAATTCTGATAAGTTCCAGTTAGTTCTCAAAGAACAAAGAGAAAACTCTCTCAATTTTCATTCAAAATCAAAAAGTGCCATTCTTACATCCATCAATATCCTTATATAATGAAACCCTAAAACAAAGGAAAGGAAACAAGATAGCCATTAAGGCCTTACAAATAGAAAACTAGAATGGCCATAATTGCCTTACAAATGGACCAAAACTAAAACAAACAACTATTAAATCAAGCCCAAACCGAAATTATGCTAAGCTTTCTCTTATTCGGCCCACTCAATTGCCTTGATGATGTTAATCAAGCCTTGGTCTTCATGTGGGTTCATCTTGGGCTTTAATAATTCAGAATCAGCCCATGTGTCTTGAATTAGTCCATTGAGTGCTTCTTTGAATCTCTTAGCCCTTGCCCTTGTTATTGGCCCAACCGGAACATGCAATGGATCCCTTGGAGAAGCTCCCTTATTGTCATCATTCCCTCCCTCTTGAAAAGGATTTGTCCTCAAATCGTCACCTACATCAAAAGGAGACAAATCAGAAACATTGAAGCTTGCACTAACATTATACTCACCCGGAAGATCTAACTTGTAGGCATTGTCATTGATCCTTTCAATCACTTGAAATGGGCCATCTCCCCTTGGAAGTAGTTTAGAACGCCTCTGGACTGGAAACCGTTCCTTCCTCATATGCAACCACACCCAATCACCAGGTTCAAACACAACTTTCTTGCGCCCTTTATTAGCTTGGTTGGCATATTGCTCAGTTCTCCTCTTGATGTTTTGCCTAGTCTTTTCATGGATTTGCTTAACAAACTCTGCCTTTTTCTTTCCATCCAAGTTAACATGCTCAGTCACAGGTAAAGGAAGTAAATCCAAAGGAGTCAATGGGTTAAAACCATACACAATTTCAAAAGGCGAAAAATGAGTTGCAGAATGCACACTCCTATTATAAGCAAACTCTACATGCGGCAAACAATCTTCCCATGTTTTCAAGTTCTTTTGTATTATAGCACGCAACAAGGCAGATAAAGTCCTATTAACTACTTCAGTTTGACCATCAGTTTGTGGATAACAAGTAGTAGAAAACAAAAGTTTAGTTCCTAACTTGCCCCATAAAGTTTTCCAAAAGTAGCTTAAGAACTTAGCATCTCTATCCGAAACAATGGTTTTAGGCATGCCGTGCAATCTAACGATTTCTTTGAAAAACAAATCAGCAATATGTGATGCATCATCAGTTTTATGACAAGGAATGAAATGTGCCATTTTAGAAAACCTATCAACAACCACATATATAGAATCCCTACCCCTCTTTGACCTAGGCAAACCCAGCACAAAATCCATAGAAATATCAATCCAAGGTCCACTAGGTATAGGTAAAGGAGTATGCAAACCATGAGGCTTAACTCTAGACTTAGCTTGTCTACACGTAATGCATTTCTCACAAATTCTTTCTACATCACGTTTCATATGAGGCCAAAAGAAGTGTTCATGTAAAACATCTAGGGTCTTGGCTATACCAAAATGCCCCATCAAACCGCCCCCATGAGCTTCCCTCACAAGCAATTCACGCAAAGAACTCTTAGGCACACATAATTTAGTTTCTCTAAACAAAAATCCATCATGCCTATAAAACTTGCCAAATGCAACCTTTTCACATGCATTGAATACATTGCCAAAATCAGCATCTTCCACATACAATTCTTTAATGTAGTCAAAACCAAACAATCTAGCATCCAAAGTAGAAAGTAAAACGTACCTTCTGGACAGAGCATCAGCAACTACGTTTTCCTTACCTTTTTTTGTACTTGATCACGTATGGAAATGTTTCTATGAACTCCACCCACTTGGCATACCGCTTATTTAGCTTGTACTGCCCCTTTAGATGCTTCAAGGACTCATGATCCGTGTGAATTACAAATTCCTTCGGCCAAAGGTAATGTTGCCAAGTTTCCAATGCCCTAACCAAAGCATACATCTCCTTGTCATAGGTAGGATAATTCAAGGCTGCTCCACTTATTTTCTCACTAAAAAATGCAATGGGACGTCCTTCTTGCATTAGAACAGCTCCCATACCTATTCCTGAAGCATCACACTCAATCTCAAAAGCTTTAGCAAAGTTAGGCAAAGCAAGTAAAGGTGCATTAGTTAATTTTTCTTTAATCAAGTTAAATGCCTTTTCTTGTTCATTACCCCACTTAAAACCCACATTCTTTTTGATAACTTCAGTTAAAGGTGCAGCTAGACTACTAAAGTCTTTCACAAACCTCCTATAGAAACTAGCCAACCCATGAAAACTTCTCACTTGTCCCACACTTGTAGGTTTCGGCCACTCCTTAATTGCCTTAACCTTTTCTTCATCAACCCCAATTCCTTTAGCACTAACAACAAAACCCAAAAATACTAACCTATCAGTGCAAAAGGTACACTTTTTAAAATTAGCAAACAACTTTTCGGTTCTTAAAACACCTAAAACAAGTTTTAAATGTTCAACATGCTCATTCAAGTTTTTGCTATAAATCAGAATGTCATCAAAGTAAATAACCACAAATCTTCCAATAAAAGCACGCAAAACATGTTTCATTAATCTCATGAAAGTACTTGGTGCATTAGTTAACCCAAAGGGCATAACTAACCACTCATATAACCCATATTTTGTTTTGAAAGCAGTTTTCCACTCATCACCTTCTTTCATCCTAATTTGATGATATCCACTTTTAAGATCAATTTTAGTGAAAACAATAGAACCATGCAATTCATCAAGCATATCATCTAATCTAGGAATAGGATGTCGATACTTTACAGTGATATTGTTGATGGCACGACAATCAACACACATCCTCCATGTTTCATCCTTCTTAGGCACAAGCAATACGGGAACCGCACAAGGACTTATACTCTCACGAACATACCCCTTCTCCATGAGCTCATCAACCTGCCTTTGAAGTTCCTTTGTCTCCTCGGGATTACTTCGGTATGTGGGTCTATTTGGAATTGGTGCTCCGGGGACAAAGTCAATTTGGTGTTCAATCCCCATTATTGGTGGTAAACCAATAGGCATCTCTTCGGGAAACACTTCATCAAAGTCCTGCAAAAGTGAAACAACAACACTAGGCAAAGAAGAGTTAATTTCATTAGTACTAAAACAAGCCTCTTTGTACAAAAGTACAATCATTGGCTGGTTTGAAAACAAAGCCCTTTTGATCTCATTGTCTCTTGCATAAAAGCTCACTTGTTTTGTCTCTCTTTTTTTCTCATCAACTGTTTTTCTTTTGAACTCTCACTCTCCTTTTTAACATCCCTCTCATCTTTTAACCTCACTTGATCTTTATATACTTGTCTTGGGGTTAAAGGTACAAGGGTGATTGGCCTTTTATGGAGCACAAAGGAGTATCTATTAGTGTATCCATCATGAGTCACATGCCTATCAAACTGCCACGGTCTTCCCAAAAGGATATGACCCGCATTCATTGGTACCACGTCACAAACAACTTCATCTTTGTATTTGCCAATTGAAAATGACACCAACACCTGTTTATTCACCCTAACTTCCCCACTATCATTCAACCATTGTAGCTTATAAGGTTTTGGGTGCTTCAAAGTTTTCAAATTCAATTTTTTTACCAAAGTAGTGCTCGCCACATTAGTACAACTCCCCCCATCAATAATCACACTACATACCTTGTCATTAACATGGCAGCGGGTGTGAAAAATGTTTTCACGTTGTACCTCATCATCTTCCTTTGCTTGAGCACTAAGAGCTCGTCTTGCAACCAAAAGCTCTCCACCCACCGGATATTCAAAGTCACCGGCATCCTCCAATGGTGGCATGGACTCACCATCAGATTCACCCTCTGATTCGATACCACCATCATCCTTCAAAACCATTACTCTCTTGTTTGGGCATTGTGATGCAATATGACCTGCTCCCAAACACTTAAAGCACTTAATGTCACGATTTCTAGTAGGTTGAGAATCTGGTTTACCTTGGTTTATTGTGCCTCCGGCCTTATGATCTTTGGAAGGTTCGGCCTTGGCTTTGAAACTAGGCTGGTCCTCCCTCTTGCTCCAATTCGGTTTCCATGATGATGAAGAACCCGAATTTTGCCCAACCCGTGTGGAACCCTTCCTCTTCAATTGTTGTTCCACTATGGCTATATGTACCATGTCAGTCAATTCAACATAATGCTACAACTCCACTACATTTGCAATGTCTCGGTGTAGTGCATTGAGAAACCTAGCCATTGTCGCCTCTCTGTCTTCCTGTACATCAGCTCGAATCATGGCTATCTCCATCTCTTTGTAGTAGTCTTCAACACACTTAGACCCCTGAGTAAGAGTTTGCAATTTTTGAAACAAACTCTTATAATAGTGACTTGGAATTAATCTCCTCCTCATAACAGTCTTCATCTCCTCCCATGTCTCAATAGGTCTTTCTCCATTCCGTCTCCTACTCACAATCAGTTGATCCCACCAAACAATAGCATAATCGGTGAATTCTATGGCTGCCAATTTCACTTTCTTCAATTCAGAATATTCATGGCAGTCAAACACCAGCTCTATTCTTTTCTCCCACTCCAGATAAGCTTCAGGATCAGTTTTACCTTGGAAGGTTGGAATCTTCACCTTTATACTACCCAAATTAATATCAACCCTCTCTACATACCTATCTCCTCTGTTCCCATACCTATATTCTCTATTCCCATACCTATCTTCTCTATCCCCATACCTAACTCCTCTACCTCCCATTCCACGCCTAAATCTCCCCGCACCCACACTGGACATGCGATCATCCTCCTCTATGTCATTATCATCCTCGTAGTAATCATGAACTTCTTCTCTAACCGGAACCCTCTCTCTCCTACGTGCTTGGGGAACGGGTGGTGGCTGTTCCGCACGCGTATTTTCTACTCGATCTAATCGTTCATTAATCGGTTCCATTTCAGCCCTTAACAATCTCCCCATCTCCCTCGTCAATGCTTCCATTATAAACTTTGTATCTACCTTTCCCAATACCTCATCCGAAGCACTTTCTTTAGACATTTTTTTTTTGATAATGTAAGTATATTAACCAAAGAGACAAAACAAAAGCAAAGGGGCATACCCCAGCGAGAAGATCACAAGGTTAGACAAGGGACAGGCCCCCTACCAACCGAAACTCAAAAATAGCAAAGCAGAAAAAGTTAAGCACAAATCCTGACATAGGGTACAGCCAAAAGAAACTAACAGACCGACAACAAAAGGGACAAACCCCTTAAAAGGCAAAACAAGCGAATTACAAAAAAATAGAATCAGATAAACCCCAAAACTGGTGGAGCCACCTATTAGTAGGAGAAGGCACCACACCAGATAAGGAATTAAGACGCATACAAACATCTTTAATAATGGAACGAACAACCACGGAAACAGGTTTAGGTAACTCGCCATGCATCCTAGCATTCCGCTCGCGCCAAATAGCATAGACAGCAGCCGCAAGCATAATACGCACCACCCACCCACGAAGATGCCGACCGCGGAAATGGCAAGACCAAAGAATAGTAGCCTCCCAGCTCCGAGCACGAAGAGATAATCTGCACTTCCTTAAAAGAGCAAACGAAACCTCGCAAGAATAAGAACAATAAAAAAAGAGATGAGGGACATCCTCACAACTCCCTCTACAAAACACACAACGAATAGCCGGAATCAAGCCATAAACAAGAAGCTTATCCTGAGTAGAAAGAGCAACCCTAATGGCCAGCCAGAAGATGAAAGCATGTCTAGGAATTGCTTTAGAATGCCAAACGGACCTAAACCAATCCACCGCTGGCTGCCGGGACCGAAGAGCCTCCCAAGCATTACGAATAGAGAAAGCCCCCCGAGAGTCCTCAACCCAACACAAAGTATCAGCTTGAGAGTTATTAAGCCTGAGGGAATTAGGGGTACCACTGATAATGTCCATCCAATTCCCGGTCAGGGAACGAGGCCAAGCCCAATCCCTCCCCTGAATAACATCGGCCACCCTAGCATCAAGACCAAAACCAGAATCATAAATAATCCGACGCCCCAAACACCTCCACCAAAGGACCCAGCGGATGCCAATAATCAAACCAAAGGGAAATATCCTCCCCATTACCCACCCGAAACTGCATCAACCGCCGTACAAGACACCGAAGGCCCAGAATTTTTCTCCAACTCCACGAGCAATCCCCAGGGCACCTAACCTCCCACACATTCTTTCCCTTAAGCAGAGTAGATCTAACCCACGACACCGAGACAGAAGACCTCAAATTGCTACAAACAGCCCACAAATGCTTACTTATGGCAGCTATATTCCAACACTCAACGCTCTTAATACCGAGTCCACCCTCTTCTTTCGGTAAACACACCGAAGACCATGCAACCTTTGCCCCACCTTTACCTAAATCTGAACCCTTCCAAAGAAAACTACGCAAAATAGTTTCAACCTTAATCACCACTGACTTAGGCAAGATAAAAATGGAGGACCAATACATCTGGATAGAGAACAATACAGATTGAATGAGCTGAAGCCTCCCTGCAAAAGAAAGAACCCTACTAGTCCAACTCTTAACTCTCGCTACAATCCTATCGACAAGAACCCTACAATCCACTGCTATAAGCTTAGTAGAAATCAGAGGAACCCCGAGATATCTAACAGGTAATACCCCTTCCTGAAAACCTAGAATCCCAAGCAACTCTTGCTTAGTCTCAGAAGACACACCAGCCACAAAAAAATTGCTCTTGCTAGGATTACGAACCAACCCAGAAAGAGCTTGGAACTGACCAAGGACAACATTAACTGCAGCAACTGACTCCCTCTCTGCCCTACAGAAAACCATAAGATCATTCGCAAAGCATAAATGCGAAATACCAATCTTCCCACACCGCCAATGGTACGCAAACTGACTCTCCTGCTCCATAATACGCATCAACCCCGAGAAGACCTCCATAGCCAGCACAAATAAATAAGGGGACATAGGATCCCCCTGCCTCAAACCTTGGCTACTAGTAAAGAAACCATTCAACTCGCCATTGATAGAAATAGAGAAACGGGGAGTAGAAATGCACTCAGAAATCCAAGCTATCATCTGCTCCGGGAAGCCTAAAATCTGTAAAATATCCACTAAGAAATCCCATCGCACAGAATCATAGGCTTTCATTAAATCTACCTTCCGCGCACACCTAGGATGACCCCTATCACGATGATAGTTCCTTAACAATTCCTGAGACAGTAATATATTATCACTAATCCTCCTACCAGCAATGAAGGCCGACTGAAAAGGACTAACAACATCAAGCAGTACCATCTGAACACGATTCGCAATAATTTTAGCAATGCATTTGTAGATAGTGTTACAACACGAAATAGGCCTAAAATCCTCAACCGTAGAAGGATTAGGAACCTTAGGAATAAGAGTAACCACAGTAGCATTCACTTGCTTGAGCAATCTTCCGGAGCTAAAAAACGAACGAATAGCACGAAGAAAATCATCACCAACAACAGACCAAGCTTTCTTGAAGAAAGTAGCATTGTACCCATCCGGACCAGGAGCTTTATTATCTTTTAAAGAGAATAAAACTGCCTTAATTTCATCATCACTAACCTCTCTAAGCAAGGTAGCATACTGATCACTAGAAATCTGCTTCGGCAGAGCCCGCCTCACTAAATCATGGTCAATCCTTGGGCAACCAGCAAACTGTCTCATAAGTGTCTCAAAGAAGTTCACCACCATAGATTTAACTTCACTAGGCTCCTCCACACGATTACCATGCTCATCGGTAAGAGATAATACCTTACTTCTACTACATCTTTGTCTCATCGATCGAAAAAAGAAATTAGAATTCCTATCTCCCAAATTAATCCACTGAACCCGGGACTTTTGTCTCAAAAAACTCTCCTCATCTCTACTCAAATCACCATAAAGCTTCACTAACCGAGACTCCTCCTCATGTAAAGAAACGTTCGTAGGCTGCCTCTGAATATCCCATTGCACAGACTCTAAATCATGTTTAGCTTGCTGCACCCTAGAAGACAAGTCAGAATAACACTCCCTATTAAGTTTCTTAAGCTCTACTTTCAATCTTTTTAGCTTCTTACAATAGCTGAAACATAGGAGACCCATCCACCCTGTCCGCCCAAACCCGATCCACCAAGGATAAAAATTCTGGATGATCCGCCTAGAAATCAAAAAACTTAAAAGGCACCCGTCGCCGAAAGAGATCCACAATCTTAACAATCATAGGAGAGTGATTAGAAATACTAGAAGGAAGAAAATGCGCCTCTGAACCTCGAAAGGAAATATCCCAATTAAAGTTGACCAAAGCTCGATCTAACTTTCGAAGAATAGGATCAACCGTACGATGATTAGACCAAGTATAGAAGCACCCATTAAATCGCAGATCATCCAACCCAGACTCAGCTAAACAATTAGAAAAGTCATCTTTCCAATGTGGCCAAGAATTGGAGCCTCCAACACTCTCAACCGAAGACTTAATAGCATTAAAGTCACCGAAGACTTAATAACAGTTCACTCAGTTCCACTCGTGTTTCACACAATAAATTCGGCTTTTACCCTCAGTATGTCCTCACCTCTCTTACCTTTTTCCACTCGTAATTTTTTTTCTCAAAAGTTCTTTTCAAACTAACCAAACAATAATAAGGATTTCTTAGTCACGTTCACACGAAACGAATCACAACGAAACTGATATATATTTTTTATATTTTTCTCCCTTTTTTTTTTTTTTTTGTAATCACTGGACGAATCAAGAAGAGAAATAACAATAGTTGATATATATTCAACTACACGATCGGTCAAAAAATAAAATATTTTTTTTCTCTCTCTCTCTCTTAGATCTAGACACGCACAAACAAGAATATAACAGAATATATAACTTCGATCTGGATCAACCAAATCAAGAACAAGACTAACACATACTTAGATCTGGTTCAATGAAACCGAGAACAAGAATAACACAGACAGATAACTTCGCTCTGGATCAACGAAATCAAGAACAAGAATAACAGAATATATAACTTCGATCTGAATCAACGAAATCAAGAACAAGAATAACAGAATATATAACTTTAATCTGGATCAACGAAATCAAGAACAAGAATAACATAGACAGATACTTAGATTTGGATCTACGAAATCAAGAACAAGAATAACAAAGATAGATAACTTAGATCTGGACACTAACAAGAAGTTCTGGAAATAAGATATAATTCTGTGATCAACGAAATCAAAGAAGAAGAATAACAAGATAGAATAACCTGATGTTAGAGCCCTAAGCTCTGATACCAAATGATATGAACCTCGTCGATTGTAACAAGATTGATGCCAAAGTTCGTTCTAACCTCTGGTTCGGATGGAAACCGCGACCCAACACCTATATCGAGATGTGAACCTTGGTATAAAGGAGGACGCCACAATCAAGGATGGAATACTCGATTGATAAGTCACGAAGGAACGCCACAGAGAATTCTGATAAGTTCCAGTTAGTTCTCAAAGAACAAAGAGAAAACTCTCTCAATTTTCATTCAAAATCAAAAAGTGCCATTCTTACATCCATCAATATCCTTATATAATGAAACCCTAAAACAAAGGAAAGGAAACAAGATAGCCATTAAGGCCTTACAAATAGAAAACTAGAATGGCCATAATTGCCTTACACATGGACCAAAACTAAAACAAACAACTATTAAATCAAGCCCAAACCGAAATTATGCTAAGCTTTCTCTTATTCGGCCCACTCAATTGCCTTGATGATGTTAATCAAGCTTTGGTCTTCATGTGGGTTCATCTTGGGCTTTAATAATTCAGAATCAGCCCATGTGTCTTGAATTAGTCCATTGAGTGCTTCTTTGAATCTCTTAGCCCTTGCCCTTGTTATTGGCCCAACCGGAACATGCAATGGATCCCTTGGAGAAGCTCCCTTATTCTCATCAGTTTAAGGTTGAGCGTGATGCTTCAAATGAGGGTATTGGTGTTTTTCTAAGCCAAAAAGGGAAGCCTATTGCATTCTTTAGTGAGAAGCTAAATGATTCTCGCAAGAAATATTCCACTTATGATAAGGAGTTCTATGCAATTATAGAGCTTTGAGTCATTGGAGTCAATATCTTTTTGCTAAACCATTTGTTCTTTATTCAGATCATCCAGCTTTGAAGTTCATCAACAGCCAACATAAGCTAAATTGAAGACATGCAGTATGGGTAGAATTTCTTCAAGCTTACAACTTCAAAATTAAGCACAAAGCAAGTGTTCAAAATGTAGTGGTAAATGCTTTGAGTAGGAAGCATTCCTTGTGTTACATCCCTAATTTTGAATAAATATAAAAAGTATGATTGAATTAATCTTGAGTATGTGAATAGGATATTAATCTTGTGTAACATCCCTAATTTCGAATAAATATAAAATGGCCAATCGTTTGTGTGTGCCTCATTATTCACTTCGACAAACCATTATTATTGAAGCTCATGACAGTAGAATTGGTGGTGATTTTGGGAGAGATAAGACTTTTGCTCTTGTGGAAGAAAAGTTTTATTGGCCTAAGATGATGAGAGATGCAACTAGACATGTGCAGTAATGTAGGGTATGTCATGTGGCAAAAACTCATGGGCAAAATACGGGGTTGTACACACCGCTACCAGTAGCTCATGTTCCTTGGAAAGATGCTAGTTTGGATTTTGTAATGGGACTGCCTAGAACTCAAAGGACCAAAGACTCTATCATGGTGGTTGTTGATTGATTTTCAAAGATGGCTCATTTTGTTCCTTGCAACAAGACTAATGATGTTTCTTACATTTCAGATTAGTACTTTTAAAGAGATTGTGAAGCTTCATGGTGTTCCAAAGACAATTGTTTCTGATCGCGATTCAAAGTTTTTAAGTCATTTTTGGCGTACACTTTGGAGGGAGCTTGGTACTAGCCTTAATTTCAGCTCATCGTATCATCCACAATCCAAAGGACAAACGGAAGTTCTTAATTATAGCTTGGGAAATCTTTTAATGTGTTATGTGGGAAAGAATATTAGGCAATAGGATTTGATCTTAGCTTAAATCGAGTTTGCTCACAATTGCTCAAAAAGCCAAAGTACCAATCATAGCTCATTTGAGGTGGTGTATGAGCTGGAGAGATTAAGAAGTTGCATGCTCAAGTTCAAGAGAAGATTGTGAAGCAAAATGAGAAGTACAAGAAAGCCAAAAAGAACAAGCACCGCAAGCATGCTGAGTTCAAGGAAGGCGATTTGGTGTGGATTCATCTTAGGAAAGACCGTTTTCCAAAAGGAAAGTATGGGAAACTAAAGCCTAAAGCTGATCATCCATTCAAAGTACTTCAATGCATTGGAGAGAATGCATACAAGATCGAGCTACCAGATTCTTATGGTGTATCACCAACCTTTAATGTATCTGATTTGTCTCCTTATCATAGTGATGATACCAGATTCTTATGCATACACGGGAGTGTTCCATAACTTGACCTCGGTGCAAGATACAAAAGGAGTTCAAATTCTCACTATGGTTTGTTGAATGTCAGAGTCAGTTCGTGGGGGAGTAGCAGTGAGTTCGCAAGGGCCATAACTTTTGATTGGGATGGAATCACAATTCGTGCCTTATATTGTTGAAAAGATAAAAGCCTTAACTTCATTTTTTTAATTTGAAGCAAGCCATTTGGAGTATCCAACAGAGATTTATGACCGAATTCGTTCTTTTTTTTAGATAATGTAAGTATATTAACCAAAGAGACAAAACAAAAGCAAAGGGGCATACCCCAGTGAAAAGATCACAAGGTTAGACAAGGGACAGGCCCCCTACGAACCGATGCGTAAAACACAGCAAAGCAATAAAAAGCTAAGCATAAACCATGTCATAGGGTACAACCAAAAGTAATCCACCAGAATGACAGCAAAAGGGACAAGCCCCCTAAAAGGCAAAACAATCGAATTACAAAAAAATAGAATCAGATAAACCCCAAGACTGGTGGAGTCACCCATTAGTAGGAGAAGGCACCACACCAGATAAGGAATTAAGATGCATACAAACATCTCTAACAAAGGAGCAAACAACCACGATAACAGATTTAGGTAACTCACCATGCATCCTGGTATTCCGCTCATGCCAAATAGCATAGACAGCAGCCACAAGCATAATACGCACCACCCACCAACGAAGTTGCCGACCGCGGAAATGGCAAGACCAAATAATTGCAGCCTCCCAGCTCCGAGCATGCAGAGGTAATCTACACTTCCTTAAAAGAGCAAACCAAACCTCGCAAGAATAAAAACAATCAAAAAAGAGATGAGGGACATCCTCACAACTCCCTCCATAAAACATACAACGAATAGCCGAAATTAAGCCATAAACAAGAAGCTTATCCTAAGTAGAAAGAGCACCCCTAATGGCCAGCCAGAAGATGAAAGCATGTCTATGAATTGCTTTAGAATGCCAAATGGACCTAAACCAATCCATCGCTGGCTGCCGGGATCAAAGAGCCTCCCATGCAATACAAATAGAGAAAGCCTTACGAGAGTCCTCAACCTAACACAAAGTATCAGCTTGAGAGTTATTAGGCCTGAAGGAATCAGGGATACCACTGATAATGTCCATCCAATTCCCGGTCAGGGAACGAGGCCAAGCCAATCCCTCTCCTGAATAACATCCGCCACCCTAGAATGAAGACCAAGACCAGAATCATAAATAATCCGTCGCCCAAACACCTCCACCAAAGGACCCAACGGATGCCAATAATCAAACCAAAGGGAATTATCCTCTCCATTACCCACCCGAAACTGCATCAACTGCCACACAAGACACCGAAGGCCCATAATTTTCCTCTAACTCCACGAGCAATCCCTAGGGCACCTAACCTCCCACACATTCTTTCTCTTAAGTAAAGTAGATCTAACCTACGACACCCAGACAGAAGACCTCAAATTGCTACAGACAGCCTACAAATGCTTACTTATGGCAGATTTATTCCAACACTCAACACTCAACACTCTCAATACAGAGTCCACCCTCTTCCTTCGGTAAACACACCGAAGACCACGCAACCTTTGCCCTACCTTTACCTAAATCTAAACCCTTCCAAACAAAACTACGCAAAGTAGCTTCAACCTTAATCACCAGTGACTTAGGCAAGATAAAAATGGAGGACCAATACACCTGAATAGTGAACAATACATATTAAATGAGCTGAAGCCTCCCTGCAAAAGAAAGAACCCTACTAGTCCAACTCTTAACTCTCGCTACAATCCTATCGGCAAGAACCCTACAATCCACTGCCATAAGCTTAGTAGAAATCAGAGGAACCCCAAGATATATGACAGGTAACACCCCTTCCTGAAAACCTAGAATTCCAAACAACTATTGCTTAATCTCAGAAGACACACCAGCCACAAAAAAATTGCTCTTGCTAGGATTAGGAATTAACCCAGAAAAAGCTTGGAACTGACCAAGAACAACATTAACTGCATCAACTGACTCCCTCTCTGCCCTACAAAAAACCATAAGATCATCCGCAAAAAATAAATGCGAAATACCAATCTTCCCATACCGCCAATGGTAAGCATACTGACCCTCCTACTCTATAATACGCATCAACCCCAAGAAGACCTCCATAACTAGCACAAATAAGTAAGTGGACATAGGATTCCCCTGCCTCAAACTTCAGCCACAAGCAAAGAAACCATTCAATTCGCCATTGATAGAAATAGAGAAACGGGGAGTAGAAATACACTCAGAAATCCAAGCTATCATCTGCTTCGGGAAGCCTAAAATCTGTAAAATAGCCACTAAGAAATCCCACCGCACAGAATCAAAGGCTTTCAATAAATTTACCTTCAGCGCATACCTAGGATGACCCCCATGACGATGATAGATCCTTAACAATTCCTGCAACAGTAAGATATTATCACTAATCCTCCTACGAGCAACGAAGGTCGACTGAAAAGGACTAACAACATCAGACAACACCATCTGAATACGATTTGCAATAATTTTGGCAATGCATTTGTAGATAGTGTTACAACACGAAATAGGTCTAAAATCCCCAACTTTAGAAGGATTGGGGACTTTAGGAATAAGCACAACCACCAAAGCATTCACTTGCTTGAGCAATCTCCCGGAGCTAAAAAATGAACGAATAGCACGAAGAACATCATTATCAATAACAGACCAAGCTTTCTTAAAGAAAGTAGCATTGTACCTATCCGGACCAGGAGCTTTGTTATCTTTTAGAGAGAACAAAACTTCCTTAATTTCATCATCGTTAACCTCTCTACCCAAGGTAGCACATTGATCACCAGAAATACGCTTAGTGAGAGCTCGCCTCATCAAGTCATGGTTAAGTATAGAGCACCCTGTTGGCTGTGTAAGAAGCGTCTCAAAGAAGTTCACCACCATAGACTTAACTTCACTAGGCTCCTCCACACGATTACCATGCTCATCAGAAAGGGATAACACCTTACTCCTACTAAATCTCTGTCTCATTGACCGAAAAAAGAACTTTGACTTCCTATCTCCCAAATTAATCCACTGAACTCAGGACTTTTGCCTCAAAAAACTCTCCTCATCTCGACTCAAATCACCATAAAGCTTTACCAACCGAGACTCCTCTTCATGTAAATAAGCATTCAAGGGCTGCCTCTGAATATCCCTCTGAATAGACTCTAAACCATGCTCAGCTTGCTGTACCCGAGAAGACAAATAAAAAAAAAACTCCCTATTAAGTTTGTTAGGCTCCACTTTCAATCTTTTGAGCTTCTTACAAAGTTGAAACATAGGAGAACCATCCACCCTGTCCTCCCAAACCCAAGCAACCAAAGATTAGAATTCTGAATGTCAGCCTAGAAGTCAAAAAACTTAAAAGGCACCCGTCTTTGAGGAAGGTCCATAATCTTAACAACCATTGGAGAGTGATCCGAAACACTGGAAGGAAGAAAATGTGCCTCTGAATTTCGGAAAGAAATATCCTACTTCAAATTTACCAAAGCTCGATCTAACTTCCGAAGAATAGGATCAACCGTACGATGATTAAACCATGTATAGAAACACCCATTAAATCGTAGATCATCCAGCCCATAATTAGCTAAACAATTAGAAAAGTTGTCTTTCTATTGCGGCCAAGAAGTGGAGCCTCCAACACTCTCAACCGAAGACTTAATAGCATTAAAGTCACCCATCACAAGCCAAGCACTATTCTCCCATTCCTTCGCACGCGCTACTAAATTTGCCCATAACGCCTCCCTACGCACATTACAATTATCACCGTACACAATCGAAATCACACACTCCCAAGTAGAATCAACAGAAGAAACTTTGCAATGAATAATTTGCTCAGAAGAACCGATAACCAAAACAGAAACATCAAAAGGATTCTAGCAAACCCAAATCCTCCCCCAAAGAAGAAGAATTATAATTGCACTCTACCTTCCAAGACCAGTCAATGGTCCTAACAATAAAATATTTATTTTTCTCCAGAACTTTCGTTTCTACTAAACCACACAAAGACAATTTCTCATCTTTAATCAAATGCCTAACCTCTCGTTGCTTCAGAGGGTCATTAAGACCCCTAATATTCCAGCATCCAAAAATCATCAAAAATACAAAAGATAAGAAGAGCACACCCACAACTACACTATCTCCACTTACCCCCCCCCCCCAAGGGGAGGAATGCTTCTTATTCTTCTTACCCTTTCGACACCATTCTCACCATGACCAATCTCGTCATTATCACAAAGAGCATCCCCATCATCACAAAGAACAACCCCATCATCAACACATGTAGTAGTCCTATCATTGCAATGAATAACTCCTACATTACAACCAGTATCCAAAATTGCCAAAGGAGTACCCACTTCCGCATCTTCCAAATCAAGATCATCCTCACTAATCTTCAAAGGAACTAAATCTAGGTCATCTACTAAACCCGGATAAAAAGCATCCCCATCATCACAATTCACAGGTCTATCGTCCAAACTAGCCAAACCAACATCTTTATCTTTGATCTTCCTTTCCACCTCAACCCAAGTAGACTTCTTAGGTAAAGAAATCCCTACATATTTTTCCTTCATACCATGATCAACACCCTTATCCGCTTTCAAGACCACATTCTCTTTGTTACTAATTTCCAAACCTTCATCACCCCCCAAATCTTGAGCATTTTGCATACAATTTCCTGACCCATGGCCAAACACCTTACAAGCATGACACCTAGCTGGAAGCCATTCATAAATTGCATGGATGGTTTTCCACTCCCCATTCCCACATTGAATATCAAACTCATTAATAATATCCTTCGAAGCGTCAACCTCAACACACACACGAGCAAAGCTAAGACGTTTCCTAGCCAAAGTAATATGATCGGCATGCAAAGGAATTCCCAAAGCATTAGCAACAAAACTCAACCCCTTAGTAGTCCAAAATTCAAAAGGTAAATTATGAAGTTTGACCCATAAAGGAATATTACGTAACTCTTCTTTAGACAAGGATAAACTCGGCTGCCACCTTTTAAGAACAAGCAACTTATTCATTATATGCCATGGACCTTTTTCAAGAACTTCACATGCATGGTCAATATTATCAAACTTGAAAACAAAGAACCCCTTTTCCAAAGATAAAACTTCTCTAAGGCCAAACTTACCCCAAATTTTATGAACCATCGAACTTACTACAGGGAAAGGAAGTCGCTTCTCCACAAAATACCCTATCAAAGAAGTTCTTCATTCCTTACTCCCCTCATCCGCAACTTCAGACGGAGGGCTAACTTTCACTCTGCCATTTTCTACTATAGGCTTAAAATATTGTAAAGATTCAAAATTAATAAATTGTACCTTGTCACAAGCCATAGGAGACGAATTTTGGACAGTCTTAGCATAAGACGGTTTTAGCCCATAATTATGCATGGAAGAAGGCATTGAAAATGGTCCAATTTCGTGCCTAAAATTACCAATACCCGAAATTGAACCCAAAGCACCAGATTTTGGCTCTATTACACCCATTCCTTGCTGATTACTTTTATTTAGTGAAGGAAAGTCATCAACAACCACTTTCCCTTGACAATTTTGGCTATAAATGTTAATACTAGCCACCTTATTTTGAAAAACTTGTCCATAAGAATCATTCATCCTTTGAAATATTTGCCCATTACACATGATCTCATTCAACAAGTCTTCACTCTTTTCACCAATGTCAACCACACCTTTCTTCTTGTTCAATCCCGAAATAGTTGAAAGACAATCAGCCTTCACATAATTTTCACCCAAAACCAGATTTTCATCTTCCTCATCATGCAACACCCCATGAAGAACATCATCATGCTTGGCTTCAATCCCATTTGCACAACCAATAGCTCCATGCCTATCATGTGTTTTTTATTAGCTTGCAATTCCGAAACAGTAGCAAGACAACCATCCTTTGAACAATTCTCACCCAAATTCGGACTTCTTCCTTCTGCAGCACCAATACCATGAGGCAAATTCAAAGGAACAAGTTTTGAAGACACGCAACACCCGGAAACATCCTTAATATCACCATCTATCAGCCCCAAAATAGAAGGAGTTGTTGAAGACAAGTTGGATCCTGAATTTGCCTCCATATGTTGAATCTCCATATTCTAATCCAAACTGTGATCCTTCTTGTTTTCAAGCAGTCCCGAGGCATATATAACACCAGAATCGTGCACCAAAACAGATGGAAGACTCTTATAAGACATGCCACAATCATCATCATCCCTACTTCCAGCTCACGTTCTCTCTCAAGCTCACATTTTCTCTCAAATACATTTTTAAAAACACCATGCCTATTTTGTCTACCCAAGTTATGTACATGATTAGCCTATCCCCTTTGTATACGAGCCATAGCCTCATCTTGTCGATCCATCATATGTCTAATATCCCCAAAACCCACGTTCATGTGCTCGAATTGTTGTTGCATGGCCTTCAACATAAAGGACATGTTCTCCTTTCTAGGTGCTGAATCACTTTGGTTTGACATTATAGAAAGCTGCAAATGAAAGAGTTAAAGAAAAAAAATCCTCACAATCCTCACGTGTTTCACTCTAATAGTCTTTTCTCAATGATGTACTCACACTCTCTAGAAGGGTTTTAGAGAGAGAAAATGCTCTGCCTTCTCTCTAGAATTTTTTGAGTGTTCTTCTTGATTTTTTTTTTTATTCTCTCTTTGGGATCATTATTGATTTCTTTTGATGATTACAAGCTCAATTTTCGTTCTTCTTTAGCTTTAGGTTTGCTGGTCATTTTCTGGGCAGTTTTTTAGCTTGTTTTGTGCCATGGTATGCTTGTGATTTTGGGTTGGGTTTATGATCTTCATCTTCCTCTTGGTGATCACGAGCTCATCTCCCTCTCTTTTAGTGTTATTTTGCTGGTCCATTTTCCCTTATTTTCTGGGCAGTTCTGGATTGCTTGTTTGCCATGGTGGATGATTCTACTTTGGCCAATCTTGTGACTGATTTTGCTTGTGATTTTGAGCTGCGTTTTGTCTTTATTGTTGGGTGGTGATCATCATCTTCTTCTTGTTATATTGGTTGGAGCCATGGTTGGTGGTTCTTTAGCTGCTGGTGATGTAAAGAAGGGTGGTATGAAGAGTGGAGACATTGTTTCCGGGTGTTGCGTGTCTACAAAACTTGTTCCTTCGAATTTGCCTCATGGTATTGGTGCTGTAGAAGGAAGAAGTCCGAATTTGGGTGAGAATTGCTCAAAGGATGGTTGTTTTGCTACTGTTTCGGGATTGCAATCAAATAAAACAACACATGATAGGCATGGAGCTGTTGGTTGTGTAAATGGGATTGAATCCAAGCATGATGATGTTCTTCATGGGGTGTTGCATGATGAGGAAGATGAAAATCTGGATTTGGGTGAAGGTAGAAATATGGTTTTGGGTGAAAACCATGTGAAGGCTGGTTGTCTCTCAACAATTTCGGGATTGGACAAGAAGAAAGCTATGGTTGACAATGATGAAAAGAGTGAAGACTTGTTGCATGAGATCATGTGCAATGGGCAATTAATTCAAATGATGAATGATTCTCATGGACAAGTTTTTCAAAATAAGGTGGCTAGTATTGACCTTAATAGCCAAAATTGTCAAAGGAAGGTGGTTGGTGAGGACTTTCCTTCACTAAATAATACTAGTCAGCAAGGAATGGGGGTAATAGAGTCAAATTTTGGTGCTTTGGGCTCAATTTCGGGTATTGGAGCTAATGGGACTGATTCCACAAAATTAGATGGGCCAAGGATTAATGTTATTGAATCACCTTCGAATTATGGTGGATTTGGGCTTGCAAGAGATGATCATAGAAAGGAAAAGCTTGGTAACTTGCATTTTGGGTCTGATGTGGGCGTAATTGGGCCGAAATCGAGTGATTTGGGTTCAATTTCGGGTCTTGGTAGCTTTGGACAAGGAGGGGCTGATCTTCGACCATTTTCAACACCTTCTTCCATGCATGATCAAGGGCTGAAACCATCTTATGCTAAGGCTGTCCAGAATTCTTCTCCTATTGCTTGTGAGGTACGATCTTCTACCTTTGAATCCTTACAATATTTTAAACCAACTGAAGAAAATGGAAGAATTAAAGTTAGCCCTCCGGTTGAGGTAGCTATTGAGGGAAGTGAAGAATGGAGAACTTCCTTGATAGGGTACTTTGTGGATAAGAGAATTCCTTTCCCCGTAGTGAATTCAGTAGTTCATAAAATTTGGGGTAGGTTTGGCCTTAAAGAAGTTTTATCTTCGGAACAAGGGTTCTTTATTTTCAAGTTTGATAGTCTTGACCATGCTTGTGAAGTTCTTGAAAAAGGTCCATGGCATATAGTGAATAAATTGCTTGTTCTTAAACGGTGGCAGCCTAGTTTATCCTTGTCTAAAGATGAGTTACGCAATATTCCTGTATGGGTTAAACTTTACAATCTTCCGTTTGAATATTGGACTTCAAAGGGCCTGAGTTTTGTAGTTAGTGCTTTGGGCATTCCATTGCATGCTGATCACATTACTTTAGCTAGGAAACGTCTTAGCTTTGCTCGTGTGTGTGTTGAGATTGATGCTTCGAAGGATGTCATTAATGAGTTTGATATTCAATGTGCTAATGGGGAGTGGAAAACTATTTATGCTGTTTATGAGTGGCTTCCTTCTAGGTGTAATATTTGTAAGGTGTTTGGGCATGCGCCGGGTATATGTAAACAAAGCGTTCAAGATTTGGGTGACAATGTGAATATGGTTACCGGAAATGGAGGGGTTGATGTTCATGATATGAAGAAGAGGCACGAAGACTCGTTGGGGCCTAAACGACCGGTTTGGGTTGAGGTTAAAAAAAAGAACAAGGGTGGAGAATTATCTACAATGGGGAATAGTGCTAGTGTTCCGCTTGTGGAAAATGTTGATAATCATCTTAATTTAGTACCAATGGAGGGCAATGACCATACTCCGAATTTGGAAGTAATGGAAGAGGGTACTCCTTTAGCAATTTTGGACACTGTTTGTGATGTAGGGGCTGCGCTTTGTAAGGATAGGGCTAATGGTTATGTTGATGACAGGGATGCTCTTTGTGATGATGGGGGTGCTATTTGTGGTAATGATGAGGCTGGTCATGGTGAGGATGGTAGTGATTCTAGCCCTCCTCGTAATGCTTTGGCTTCAAAAGTTAAGGATTCTCTGGAAAAGAAAAAGAAGAAGAAAGGTTCCAGTAGTAAGGGTAAGAAGAATAAGAAGCACTCCTCCCCTAAGGGGGGTAAGTGGAGATAGATTTGTGGGGGTTTCTTCTTATCTTTGTATATTTATTATGATTTTTGGGTGCTGGAATATTAGGGGTCTTAATGACCCTTTGAAGCAAAGAGAGGTTCGCAATTTGATTAAAGATGAGAAATTGTCTTTGTGTGGTTTAGTGGAAACGAAAGTTCTGGAGAAAAATAAAGATGTTATTCTTAAGACCATTGACCGGTCTTGGAAGGTGGAGTGCAATTATAATTTTTCCTCTTTGGGGAGGATTTGGGTTTGTTGAAATCCGTTCGATGTTACTGTTTTGGTTGTCGGAGCTTCTGAACAAGTTATCCATTGTAGCGTTTCTTCTGTTGATTCTACTTGGGAGTGTATGATTTCGATTGTGTACGGTGATAATTGTAATGTTCGTAGGGAGGCGTTGTGGGCTGATTTAGTGGCGCGCGGAGTGGAATGGGAGAATAGTGCTTGGATTGTGATGGGTGACTTTAATGCTATTAAGTCTTCGGTTGAGAGTGTTGGAGGCTCCAATTCTTGGCCTCATTGGAAAGATGACTTTTCTAATTGTTTAGCTGAGTCTGGGTTGGATGATCTGCGATTTAATGGGTGCTTCTATACTTGGTCTAATCATCGTACGATTGATCCTATTCTTCGAAAGTTAGATAGAGCTTTGGTCAACTTGAATTGGGATATTTCCTTTCGAGGTTCAGAGGCGCATTTTCTTCCTTCTAGTGTTTCTGATCACTCTCCTATGATTGTTAAGATTGTGGATCTCCCTCGGCGACGGGTGCCTTTTAAGTTTTTTGATTTCTGGGCGGATCATCCAGAATTTTTATCCTTGGTGGATCGGGTTTGGGCGGACAGGGTGGATGGGTCTCCTATGTTTCAGCTATGTAAGAAGCTAAAAAGATTGAAAGTAGAGCTTAAGAAACTTAATAGGGAGTGTTATTCTGACTTGTCTTCTAGGGTGCAGCAAGCTAAACATGATTTAGAGTCTGTGCAATGGGATATTCAGAGGCAGCCTACGAACGCTTCTTTACATGAGGAGGAGTCTCGGTTGGTGAAGCTTTATGGTGACTTGAGTAGAGATGAGGAGAGTTTTTTGAGACAAAAGTCCCGGGTTCAGTGGATTAATTTGGGAGATAGGAATTCTAAGTTCTTTTTTCGATCGATGAGACAAAGATGTAGTAGGAGTAAGGTATTATCTCTTACCGATGAGCATGGTAATCGTGTGGAGGAGCCTAGTGAAGTTAAATCAACGGTGGTGAACTTCTTTGAGACACTTCTGAGACAGCCTGCTGGATGCCCTAGGATTAACCTTGATTTAGTGAGGTGGGCTCTCCCGAAACGTATTTCTGGTGATCAGTGTGCTACCTTGGGTAGAGAGGTTAGTGATGTTGAAATTAAGGCAGTTTTGTTCTCTTTAAAAGATAATAAAGCTCCTGGTCCGGATGGGTATAATGCTACTTTCTTCAAGAAAGCTTGGTCTGTTGTTGGTGATGATTTTCTTCGTGCTATTCGTTCGTTTTTTAGCTCCGGGAGATTGCTCAAGCAAGTGAATGCTACTGTGGTTGCTCTTATTCCTAAGGTTCCTAATCCTTCTACGGTTGGGGATTTTAGGCCTATTTCGTGTTGTAACACTATCTACAAATGCATTGCCAAAATTATTGCGAATCGTGTTCAGATGGTACTGCCTGATGTTGTTAGTCCTTTTCAGTCGGCCTTCGTTGCTGGTAGGAGGATTAGTGATAATATATTACTGTCGCAGGAATTGTTAAGGAACTATCATCGTGATGGGGGTCATCCTAGGTGTGCGCTGAAGGTAGATTTAATGAAAGCCTATGATTCTGTGCGGTGGGATTTCGTAGTGGCTATTTTACAGATTTTAGGCTTCCCGGAGCAGATGATAGCTTGGATTTCTGAGTGCATTTCTACTCCCCGTTTTTCTATTTCTATCAATGGCGAGTTGAATGGTTTCTTTAATAGTAGCCGAGGTTTGAGGCAGGGGGATCCTATGTCCCCTTATTTATTTGTGCTGGCTATGGAGGTCTTCTCGGGGTTGATGCGTATTATGGAGCAGGAGAGTCAGTTTGCGTACCATTGGCGGTGTGGGAAGATTGGTATTTCGCATTTATGCTTTGCGGATGATCTTATGGTTTTCTGTAGGGCAGAGAGGGAGTCAGTTGCTGTAGTTAATGTTGTCCTTGGTCAGTTCCAAGCTCTTTCTGGGTTGATTCCTAATCCTAACAAGAGCAATCTTTTTGTGGCTGGTGTGTCTTCTGAGACTAAGCAAGAGTTACTTGGGATTCTTGGTTTTCAGGAAGGGGTATTACCTGTCAGATATCTTGGGGTTCCTTTGATTTCTACTAAGCTTACGGCAGTGGATTGTAGGGTTCTTGTTGACAGGATTGTAGCGAGAGTTAAGAGTTGGACTAGTAGGGTTCTTTCTTTCGCAGGGAGGCTTCAGCTCATTCAATCTGTATTGTTCTCTATTCAGGTGTATTGGTCCTCCATTTTTATCTTGCCTAAGTCAGTGGTGATTAAGGTTGAAACTACTTTGCGTAGTTTTCTTTGGAAGGGTTCAGATTTAGGTAAAGGTGGGGCCAAGGTTCCATGGTCTTCGGTGTGTTTACCAAAGGAAGAGGGTGGTCTCGGTATTAAGAGCGTTGAGTGTTGGAATAAAGCTGCCATAAGTAAGCATTTGTGGGCTGTCTGTAGCAATTTGAGGTCTTCTGTCTGGGTCTCGTGGGTTAGATCTACTCTACTTAAGGGAAAGAATGTGTGGGAGGTTAGGTGCCCTGGGGATTGCTCGTGGAGTTGGAGGAAAATTCTAGGCCTTCGGTGTCTTGTGCGGCGGTTGATGCAGTTTCGGGTGGGTAATGGGGAGGATATTTCTCTTTGGTTTGATTATTGGCATCCGTTGGGTCCTTTGGTGGAGGTGTTTGGGCGACGGATTATTTATGATTCTGGTCTTGGTCTTCATGCTAGGGTGGCGGATGTTGTTCAGGGAAGGGATTGGGCTTGGCCTCGTTCCCTGACCGGGAATTGGATGGACATTATCAATGGTATCCCTGCTTCCTTCAGGCCTAATAACTCTCAAGCTGATACTTTGTGTTGGGTTGAGGACTCTCAGGGGGCTTTCTCTATTCGTAATGCTTGGGAGGCTCTTCGATCCCGGCAGGCAGCGGTGGATTGGTTTAGGTCCGTTTGGCATTCTAAATCAATTCCTAGACATGCTTTCATCTTCTGGTTGGCCATTAGGGGTGCTCTTTCTACTCAGGATAAGCTTCTTATTTATGGCTTGATTCCGACTATTCGTTGTGTGTTTTGTGGAGGGAGTTGTGAGGATGTCCCTCATCTCTTTTTTGATTGTTCTTATTCTTGCGAGGTTTGGTTTGCTCTTTTAAGGAAGTGCAGATTACCTCTGCGTGCTCGGAGCTGGGAGGATACTATTCTTTGGTCTTGCCATTTCCGCGGTCGGCAACTTCGTGGGTGGGTGGTGCGTATTATGCTTGCGGCTGCTGTCTATGCTATTTGGCGTGAGCGGAATGCTAGGATGCATGGCGAGTTACCTAAACCTGTTACCATGGTTGTTCGTTCCATTGTCAGAGATGTTTGTATGCGTCTTAATTCCTTATCTGGTGTGATGCCTTCTCCTACTAATAGGTGGCTCCACCAGTCTTGGGGTTTATCTGATTCTATTTTTTTGTAATTCGCTTGTTTTGCCTTTTATGGGGTCTGGTGGATTCTTTTGGTTGTACCTATGACAGGGTTTGTGCTTAGCTTTTATTGGTTTGCTGTTTTTTGAGTTTCGGTTGGTAGGGGGCCTGTCCCTTGTCTGACCTTGTGATCTTCTCGCTGGGGTATGCCACTTTGCTTTTGTTTTGTCTCTTTGGTTAATATACTTACATTATCCAAAAAAAAAAAAAAGACATGCCACAATCTGAATCTTTCATAAAATCACCAAGAAAAGAAAATTAAACTTGAAAACAGTAGCAAAACGAGCCCTAACTAAACAGAAATCAAAGAACTCGTGATCACCAAGAAAAGAGAAGAATAAACACGAAGGAAGAAGAGAAAAATGAGAAGAACACTCAAAAAAATTCTAGAGAGAAGGCAGAGCATTTTCTCTCTCTAGAGAGAAGTTGAAGCCATGATAATTAATTAACTCTTTACTGGAAGTGTTCGACCGAATTCGTTATGGTGGTCTACTAGTGGCCTGATTCAATGCATTTCGGGAAATGAAGAGTTTTTCTTTGTTTTCAAGTTTCTAAGTCAACTTTTGCTTTTATTTCTTCTTGTTATCAGATGTAAGCTTTTATATTTTATGTTTCCCATGTTTGGAGGGCTATTCCAAGTCATGTTTTTCTATGTAAAGACTCATGTAAGTCATTTTTGTAACTTTTGATTAATTTTAATGAAAATTAGAACTCTTTGAGTTTTATTTCTCCTAACTCTGTATCTCTTGGGTGGATTTTCTTTAAGTGGTTAGTTTTCTCCTTGGTTCTGTATCCTTGACTGGTTGAGAGGCTGGTGTTTCTATATCCCTTTAGATTAGTCTTGGTGGTGAGCCGTTTTGCTAGTTTACCAAGGGTAGTGACATCTGTAACCCTTGGTAAATTAGTTGATCTATCTTTATTTGTTCTTGTGTGAGTAAGGCTGGTTTGTGCATTCCTCTAGTGCTCAAAATGTGCGTGAGAGTGTTTGATTTATTCAAGGGCTGTTTTGGCACCATAGTTTTGAAAACCAAATCTTTGTTCTTTTCAAGAACCTTATTCTCCACTAAACCACATAAAGATAACCTCTCATCTTTAATCCAACTACGAACCTTCCTTTGCTTCATAGGATCATTAAGACCCCTAATATTCCAGCACCCAAAAATCATAAAAATACACAAGATAAGAAGAACACACCCACAACTCAATTTTTTATATTCTCTCTTCGTGATCATCCTTGATTTCTTTTGATGATGACGAGTACACTTTTCTTTTCTCTTTTGATCTTATGTTAATTCTGGACTGTTCGTTTTAGTTTTTTTAGTGTGTTTTTTTGGCAGTTCTGGTTTTTGTGATTTTGATGCTATGAATGAGTTTACTTTGGCTAATCTCGATGGCTTTAAGGTAGATACTCGTTGATGTATGTTTGCAAAGCTTGGCTCTTCTGTTTTGTCTTGTGGTTACGACGGAGAAGATGGAACTCTAGTTTTGGGTGAGAGCTATGTTAAGGCTGGTTGTCTTACAATAATTTCGGGGCTGCATGAATTAGGTTCCGATAATGGTCTGGTTATGGTGAAGGATAGCGGTCTGAATATCCAAAATAAACTTGCAGAGGTGCCGTTGGAATGGACATTCCCTTGTGCGGATTCTCGGGAGAAAATCATGGAAGATTTTAATAGGAGCAATCTTTTAAATGAGGCGACTGTTTTACATGGTAACTGGAAAGGAAATAATGCAAAGAATAATGAGGGGACATTATCTCATGATTTAAATTTCTTCCCAAATCTGCATGACCAACGTAGGATTAATGCTGATTATTCTTTGCTTGGGTCTAAGACGAATCTGGGTAGGCAGAAGGTTAGTGCAAGTGGATCTTCTTCAAGTGGACCTGGTAAGTCTAATGAAATGCATGAGCTATCTTCTTGTGGAATTGTTAATGGGCTGGATTCGTGTGGAATTATTAGAGGGCTAGATGTTAAAAATTCTGGAGGTGTTGAATCGCCTAACAACGGTCTAAAGCCTTTTGGGTCTGATGTGGGTGTAATTGGGCCGAAATCGGGTGCTTTGGGTTCAATTTCGGGTCTCGGTGGTTTTGGACAAGAAGGGGCTAATGTTGGACCATTTTCAATGCCTTCCTCTATGCATGGTCAAGGGCTGAAACTATCTTATGCTAAGGCTGTCCAAAATTCTTCTCCTACTGCTTGTGAGATATGATCTACTAACTTTGACTCTTTACAATATTTTAATCCCATTGTAGATAATGGTAGAGTGAAAGTTGGCCCTCCATCTGAAATTGCGGATGAGGGGAGTAAGGAATGTGGAACTTCTTTGATAGGGTACTTTGTGGAGAAGCGAATTCCTTTCCCTGTAGTGAATTCGGTGGTTCATAAAATTTGGGGTAGGTTTGGCCTTAAAGAAGTCTTATCTTTGGAGTAAGGGTTCTTTATTTTCAAGTTTGATAGTGTTGACCATGCGTGCGAAGTTCTTGAAAAAGGTCCGTGGCATATAGTGAATAAATTACTTGTTCTTAAAAGGTGGCAGCCTAGTTTATCCTTGTTTAAAGAGAAGTTACGTAATATTCCTCTTGGGGGGGGGGGGGGGTAAGTGAAGATAGTGTTGAATTGAGTTGTTTGTTTCTCATCTTTGTTTTTATTATTTTTGGCTGCTGGAATATAAGAGTTCTGAATGACCCTCTGAAGCAACAAGAGGTTAGGCGTTTGATTAACTGTGAGAAATTGTCTATGTGTGGTGTAATGGAAATAAAAGTTCTGGAGAAAAAAAAAAGATTTTATTGTTAAGACCATAGACCGGTCTTGGAAGGTAGAGTGCAATTATAATTCTTTTTCTTTGGGGAGGATTTGGGTTTGTTGGAATCCATTTGATGTTAATGTTTTGGTTGTCAGTTCTTCTGAGCAAGTTATTCATTGCAAAGATTCTTCTGTTTATTCTACTTGGGAGTGTGTGATTTCGATTGTATACGGTGATAATTGTAATGTGCGTAAGGAGGCGTTGTGGGTTGATTTAGTGGCGCGTGGAGAGAAATGGGAGAATGTTGCTTGGCTTGTGATGGGTGACTTTAATGCTATTAAGTCTTCAATTGAGAGTGTTGGAGGCTCCAATTCTTGGCCGCATTACAAAGATGACTTTTCTAATTGTTTAGCTGAGTTTGGGTTGGATGATCTGGATTTTAATATAGGTTTCTATACGTCGTCTAATCATCGTACGGTTGATCCTATTCTTTGGAATTTAGATTGAGCTTTGGTCAATTTGAATTGGGATTCTAGGTTTTCAGGAAGGGGTGTTACCTGTCAGATATCTTGTGGTTCCTCTGATTTCTACTGAGCTTATAGTAGTGGCTTGTAAGGTTCTTATCGATAGGATTGTAGCGAGAGTTAAGAGTTGGACCAGTAGGGTTCTTTCTTTTGCAGGGAAGCTTCAACTTATTCAATATGTATTGTCCTCTATCCATGTGTATTGGTCCTCCATTTTTATCTTGCCTAAGTGAGTAGTGATTAAAGTTGAAGCTACTTTGCGTAGTTTTCTTTGGAGGGGTTCAGATTTAAGTAAAGGTGGGGCAAAGGTTGCATGGTCTTCGGTGTGTTCACCGAAGGAAAAGGGTGGACTGGGTATTAAGAGTGTTGAGTGTTGGAATAAATCTGCCATAATTAAGAATTTGTGGGATGTCTGTAGCAATTTGAGGTCTTCTGTCTAGGTGTCGTGGGTTAGATCTACTGTGCTTAAGGGAAAGAATGTGTGGGAGGTTAGGTGCCCTGGGATTGCTCGTGGAGTTGGAGGAAAATTCTGGGCCTTCGGTGTCTTGTGCGGCGGTTGGTGCAGTTTCGGGTGGATAATAGGGAGGATATTTCCCTTTGGTTTGATTATTGGCATCCGTTGGGTCCTTTGGTGGAGGTGTTTGGGCGACGGATTATTTATGATTCTGGTCTTGGCCTTCATGCCAGGGTGGCGGATGTTATTCAGGGGAGGGATTGAGCTCGTCCTCGTTCCCTGACCGGGAATTAGATGGACATTATTAGTGGTTTTCCTGATTCCTTGAGGCCTAATAACTCTCAAGCTGATACTTTGTGTTGGGTTGAGGACTCTCGTGGGGCTTTCTCTATTCGTAATGCTTAGGAGGCTCTTCAGTCCCGGGAGTCAGCGGTGGATTGGTTTAGGTCCATTTGGCATTCTAAAGCAATTTCTAGACATGCTTTCATCTTCTGGCTAGCCATTAGGGCTGCTTTTTCTACTCAGGATAAGCTTATTATTTATGGCTTGATTCCGGCTATTCGTAGTGTATTTTGTGGAGGGAGTTATGAGGATGTCCTTCATCTCTTTTTTATTGTTCTTATTCTTGCGAGGTTTGGTTTTCTCTTTTGCAGAAATGCAGGTTACCTTTGCGTGTTCGGAGCTGGGAGGCTACTTTTATTTGGTCCTGTCATTTTCGTGGTCGGAAGATTCGTGGGTGGGTAGTGCGTATTATGCTTGCGGCTGCTATCTATGCTATTTGGCGTGAGCGGAATGCTAGGATGCATGGCGAGTTATCTAAACCTGTTACCGTGATTGTTCGTTCCATTGTTAGAGATGTTTGTATGCGTCTTAATTCCTTATCTAGTGTGGTGTCTTCTCATGCTAATAGGTGGCTCCACCAGTCTTGGGGTTTATCTGATTTTATTTTTTTGTAATTCGCTTGTTTTGCCTTTTAGGGGGCTTGTCCCTTTTGCTGTTGTTCTGGTGGATTACGTTTGGCCATACCCTGTGATAAGGTTTGTGCTTAGTTTTTTATTGTTTTGCTGTGTTTTGAGTTTCGGTTGGTAGGGGGCCTGTCCCTTGTCTGACCTTGTGATCTTCTCGCTGGGATATGCCCCTTTGCTTTTGTTTTGTCTCTTTGGTTAATATACTTACATTATCCAAAAAAAAAAAAACTGTGGATCTTCCTTGAAGACGGGTGCCTTTTAAGTTTTTTTATTTCTGGGCTGATTATCCGGAGTTTTTATCTTTAGTGGCTCGAGTTTGAGAGGACATGGTGGATGGTTCTACTATGTTTCAGCTTTGTAAGAAGCTCAAAAAATTGAAAATGGAGCTTAAGAAACTTAATAGGGAGTGTTTTTCTGATTTGTCTTCTTGGGTGGAGCAAGCTAAGCATGATAATAAAACTGATAAACACTTGTTGAATGGGGTGATGCATAGGGACAATAATGAGCAAAATTTTCAAAAGGTGGTTGGAGACTTGTTGAATGATGTGTTGCAAAGAGACAATAATAAGCTGATTTTTCAAAAGATGAATTGCGAAATATTCCTTTATGGGTTAAACTTTATAATCTTCATTTTGAGTTTTAGACATCTAAGGGGTTGAGTTTTATTGCTAGTGCTTTAGGGGTTCCTTTGCATACTAATCATATTACCTTGGCTAGGAAAAGACTTAGTTTTGCAAGGGTATGTGTGGAGGTGGATGCCACGAAGGATGTTGTTCATGAGTTTGATATTCAGTGCTCGAATGGGGAATGAAAAACTATACATGTTCCTTCTAGGTGTAATATTTGTAAGGTGTTTGGTCATGCGTCGGTTATGTGTAAGCAAAGTGTTCAAGATTCGGGTTATGAGGTGAATCCGATTATAGGAAATGGAGAGGCTGTTGTTCATGATGTGAAGAAGAGACAATAAGACTCTTTGGTGCCTAAAAGACCGGTTTGGGTAGAGGTTAAAAAAAAGAACAAAGGTGAAGCCTTATCAACTACAGAGAATATTGCTAGTTCATCGCTTGTGGAAAGTGATGATAATCATCTTGCTTTAGTACCAATGGGTGGTAACGAGCATGTTCTTGATTTGGAAGAAGGTGAAATGGGTAATCCTTTGGCGATTTTAGATGCTGGTTGTAATGTAGGGGTTGTACTTTGTGATGGTGGAGCTACTCATTATGTTGATGATGGGGTTGTTCTTTGTGATGATGGGGATGCTCTTTGTGATAATAACGAGACAGATCATGGTGAGGATGATGTTGATTCTAGTCCTCCTCGCAATGCTTTAGCTTCTAAAGCTAAGGATTCATTGGAAAAGAAGAAGAAAAAGAAGGGTTCTAGTGGTAAAGGTAAGAAGAATAAGAAGCATTCCTCCCCTAGGGGGGGTAAGTGGAGATAGTGTGTTTGTGGGTGTGTTTCTTCTTATATTGTATATATTTTTATGATTTTTAGGTGCTGGAATATTAGGGGTCTTAATGATCCTTTGAAGCAAAGGGAGATTCGTAATTGGATTAAAGATGAGAGGTTATCTTTATATGGTTTAGTGGAGAATAAGGTCCTTGAAAAGAACAAAGATCTGGTTTTGAGGATTATTAATCGGTCTTGGAAGGTCTTGTGTAACTATCAGTTCTCTTCTTTGGGAAGGATTTGGATTTGTTGGAATCCTAATGATGTTCATGTTGTGGAAATTGCCTCTTCTGTAGAGGTTATGCATTGTAGAGTTTCGTCTTTTGATTTGACTTGGGAGTGTGTAGTTTCCATAGTATAAGGTGATAATTGTCATGTTCGTAGAAAGGAGTTATGGCCTAATCTTAGGGCCCGGGGTGAGGAGTTTGAGAATCGTGCTTGGTTAGTTTTGGGAGATTTTAATGCAATTCGTGACTCTTCGAAATATGAGGGGGTTCTAGAGTTTGGCCTCCTTGAAAGGATGACTTTTCTGAATGCTTATCCGATGCGGGGTTGGAAGATTTACGGTTTAATGGTTGTTTTCTTACATGGACTAATCGATGCTCAGACGATCTTATTCTTCGAAAATCGGATCATTCTTCGGTGCTAGTCAAGCTTGCGGATCTTCCTTCTCGGCGGGTTCCTTTTAAATTTTTTGACTTTTGGGGTAGAGCGAGTTTGGGCAGTCAGAATTGATGGATCTCCGATGTATCAACTATGTATGAAGCTTAAAAGGTTGAAGATTGAACTTCGAAAGTTTAATATGGAGAAATTTTCTCGTTTGCCTTCTCGGGTACATCAAGTTAAAAATGATTTGGAGATTGTACAGCAGCGTATTCAAAGGGATCCTTTAAATGTTTCTTTACATGAGGAAGAATCTAGATTACTCATTAGTTATAGTGCTTTGAGTAGAGCTGAGGAGAGTTTATTAAGGCAGAAATCTAGAGTTCAGTGAATCAATCTCAGTGATCAAAACTCTAAATTTTTCTTTCGAGCCATGCGTAATCAGATTAGTTGTAGTAAGATTGTGTCCATTTCTGATGAGTAAGAGGTTCAGGTGGATGATGCGGCTGGGGTAAAGACTACTGTAGTGGTTAGTTTTTTCGAGAGGCTTCTTACTCAACCGCTAGGTGGTCCGTGTCTTGATCATGATCTGTTATGAAGTGCACTCCCTAAACGTATCTCTAATGTGCAATGCGATGCTTTGGGTTGTGATGTTACTCATGAAGAGATCAAGTCGGTGTTGTTTTCTCTAAAGGATAATAAGGCTCCAGGTCCTGACGATTATAATGCTCTTTTTTTCAAGAAAGCTTGGGAAGTTGTTGGTGAGGATGTTATTTAGGCTATTAGCTCTTTTTTTACCTCTGGGAAGTTGCTGAAACAGGTGAATGTCACTGTGGTCGCTCTCATTCCTAAGGTTCCTAATCCTTCTAAGGTTACTGAGTTTCGACCTATTTCTTGTTGTAATACTATCTATAAGTGTATTGCGAAGATCATTGCGAATAGGGTGAAAAGAATTCTTCCTGATGTTGTTAGTCCTTCCCAATCGGCTTTTGTGGAGGGGAGAAATATTAGTGATAATATTTGACTTTCTCAGGAGCTTTTGCACAATTATCAACTGGCTGGCAGTGTTCCTCGGTGTGCTCTTAAGGTTGATTTGATGAAGGCCTATGATTCTGTGAGGTGAGATTATGTTCTTGAGGTGTTGAGGACTATTGGGTTTCCGCAGCGTATGGTGGATTGGATATTTGAATGTATGACGACTCCGCGTTTCTCTATTTCAATTAATGGTGAATTGAATGGTTTTTTTCCGATTAGTAGGGGTATGCGTTCGGGGGATCCGATGTCCCCTTACCTTTTTGTGCTGGCTATGGAGGTTTTGTCGGGGCTTATGAGGATTATGGCAAATAGTAATCAGTTCTGTTTCCATAGGAGGTGCAAGAGAGAGTCTCTATTACTCATTTATGCTTTGCTGATGATTTGATAGTCTTTTGTCAGGCTGATAGGGGTCCGGTTACCTTGGTTGATTCTTGTCTCAAGTAATTTCAAGGTCTTTCGGGACTGGTTCTGAATCCAAGTAAGAGTCACATATTTGTTGCTGGGGTTTCTACTCATTATAAGACTAGATTGTTTAATATTCTTGGTTTTAATGAGGGGATTTTGCCAGTAAGGTACTTGGGGGTTCCTCTTATTTCTACTAAGCTTTCGGCAGATGATTGTAGAGTTCTTGTTGATCGTATTGTTCCAAGGGCTAAAAATTAGACATCCAGGGTTCTTTCTTTTGCGAGTTGTCTTCAACTAACAAAATCGGTTTTGTTCTCTATCCAGGTGTATTGGTCTTCGATGTTTATTCTACCTAAGGCCATGATCCATAAAGTTGAGGCTACTCTTCGTAGTTTTTTATGGTGTGGCTCGGATTTGGGCAGAGGTGGGGCGAAGGTTGCTTGGAAGTTTGTGTGTTTACCTAAAAAAGAGGGTGGTCTTGGTATTAAATGTATGGAAACTTGGAATAAAGACAGGGTTTGTGCTTAGCTTTTATTGCTTTGCTGTTTTTTGAGTTTCGGTTGGTAGGGGGCCTGTCCCTTGTCTGACCTTGTGATCTTCTCGCTGGGGTATGCCCCTTTGCTTTTGTTTTGTCTCTTTGGTTAATATACTTACATTATCCAAAAAAAGTAGTAGATCAATCACAAACAAAGTACCCAGCTTTGTTCGCTCTCTACGGACTCTTTAGATTGCACGTCTCAAAATGAATCCTCTCTGTATATGACCATCATATACTCATTATGAGATTACATCTTGCAATCTAGGATGTTTTTGCACAATACGAATGTATTACTGAATATAAAACATTTTATGAATTTGAATGATAATCTGAATAATTCTTATTATTATCTTTAACCATTTACAATTACAAGCTTTAGGGCATAAATCCCAATATGAGGCTGGTCATGGTGAGGATGGTATTGATTCTAGTCCTCCTTATAATGCTTTGGCTTCAAAAGTTAAGGATTCTCTGGAAAAGAAAAAGAAGAAGAAAGGTTCTAGTAATAAGGGTAAGAAGAATAAGAAGCACTCCTCCCCTAAGGGGGGTAAGTGAAAGTATTCTTAACTTTGTGTATTTATTATGATTTTTGGGTGCTGGAATATTAGGGGTCGTAATAACCTTTTAAAGCAAAAAGGAGGTTCGCAATTTGATTAAAGATGATAAATTATCTTTGTGTGGTTTAGTGCAAACGAAAGTGCTGGAGAAAAATAAAGATGTTATTCTTAAGGCCATTGACCGGTCTTGGAAGGTGGAGTGCAATTATAATTTTTCCTCTTTCGGGAGGATTTGGGTTTGTTGGAATCCATTTAATGTTACTGTTTTGGCGGTCGGATCTTCTAAACAAGTTATTCATTGTAGAGTTTCTTCTGTTAATTCTACTTGAGACTGTATGATTTCGATTGTGTACGGTGATAATTGTAATGTTCGTAGGGAGGTGTTGTGGGCTGATTTAGTGGCGCGCGGAGTTGAATGGGAGAATAATGCTTGGATTGTGATGGGTGACTTTAATGCTATTAAGTCTTCGGTTGAGAGTGTTGGAGGATCCAATTCTTGGCCGCATTGGAAAGACGACTTTTCTAATTGTTTAGCTGAGTCTAGGTTGGATGATCTGTGATTTAATGGGTGTTTCTATACATGGTCTAATCATTGTACGGTTGATCCTATTCTTCGGAAGTTAGATCGAGCTTTGGTAATTTGAAGGGGGATATTTCTTTCCGAGATTCAGAGGCACATTTTCTTCCTTCCAGTCTTTCTGATCACTCTCCTATGATTGTTAAAGATTGTGGATCTCCCTCGTTGACAGGTGCCTTTTAAGTTTTTTGATTTCTGGGCAGATCATCCAGAATAACGATTGAAAGTGAAGCTTAAGAAACTTAATAGGGAGTGTTATTCTGACTTGTCTTCTAGGGTGCAGCAAGCTAAGCATGATTTGGAATCTGTGCAGTGGGATATTCAGGGGCAGTCTATGAATGCTTCATTACAAGAGGTGCAGTCTCGGTTGGTGAAGCTTTATGGTGATTTGTGCAGAGATGAGGAGAGTTTTTTGGGACAAAAGTCACGGGTTCAGTGAACAAATTTGGGAGATAAGAATTGCAGGTTCTTTCTTCGGTCCATTAGATAAAGATTTAGTAGGAGTAAGGTTTACTCTCTTATTGATGAGCATGGTAATCGTGTGGAGGAAGCCTAGTGAAGTTAAGTCTATGGTGGTGAACTTCTTTGAGACACTTATTAGTCAGTTTGCTGGATGCCCTAGGATTGACCTTAATTTAGTGAGGCGGGCTCTCCCTAAGCGTATTTCTGGTGATCAGTGTGCTACCTTGGGTACAGAGGTTAGTGATGATGAAATTAAGGCGGTTTTGTTCTCTCTGAAAGATAACAAATGCTACTTTCTTCAAGAAAGCTTGGTCTGTTGTTGGTGATGATTTTCTTCGTGCTATTCGTTCGTTTTTTAGCTCCGGGAGATTGCTCAAGCAAGTGAATGCTACTGTGGTTGCTCTTATTCCTAAGGTTCCCAATCCTTCTAAGGTTGGGGATTTTAGGCCTATTTCGTGTTATAACACTATTTACAAATGCATTGCCAAAATTATTGCAAATCGAGTTCAGAAGGTGGTGCCTGATGTTGTTAGTCCTTCTCAATCGGCCTTTGTTGATGGTAGACGGATTAGTGACAATATTTTACTGTCGCGGGAATTATTGAAGAACTATCATCGTGATAGGGGTCATCTTAGGTGCACGCTGAAGGTAGATTTAATGAAAGCCTATAATTTTGTACGATGGGATTCCTTAGTAGCTGTCTTACATATAATAGAGTTCCCAGAGCATATGATAGCTTGGATTTCTGAATGTATTTCTACTCCCCGTTTCTCAATTTCTATCAATGGCGAACTGAATAGTTTCTTTAATAGTGGCCGAGGTTTGAGGCAGGGGGATCTTATGTCACCTTATTTATTTGTGCTGGCTATGGAGGTCTTTTCGAGGCTGATGCGAATTATGGAATAAAAAGGTCAATTTGCTTACCATTGGCGGTATGGAAAGATTGGTATTTCTCACTTATGCTTCGCGGATGATCTTATGGTTTTCTGTAGGGCAAAGAAGGAGTCAGTTACTGCGGTTAATGGTGTTCTTGGTCAATTCCAACCTCTTTCTGGATTGGTCCCTAATCCTAGTAAGAGTAATCTTTTTGTGACTGGTGTATCCTCTGAGATTAAGAAAGAATTGCTTGGGATCCTGGGTTTCCAAGAAGGGGTGTTACCCGTCAGATACCTTGGGGTCCCTCTGATTTCTACTAAGCTTATGGCAGTGGATTGTAGGGTTCTTGGTGATAGAATTGTGGCGAGGATTAAGAGTTGGACCAGTATGGTTCTTTCTTTTGCAGGAAGGCTTCAACTCATTCAATCTGTGTTGTTCTCTATCCAGGTGTATTGGTCCTCCATTTTTATCCTGCCTAAGTCGGTGGTAATAAAGGTTAAAGCTACTTTACGTAGTTTTCTCTGGAGGGGTTCAGATTTAAGTAGAGGTGGGGCTAAGGTTGCTTGGTCCTCGGTGTGTTTACCAAAGGAAGAGGGTGGGTTAGGTATTAAGAGTGTTGAGGTGTGGAATAAAGCTGCCATAATTAAGCATTTGTGGGCTGTTTGTAGCAATTTGAGATCTTCTATTTGGGTGTCGTGGGTTAGGTCTACTCTGCTTAGGGGAAGGAATGTGCGGGAGGTGAAGTGCCCTGGAGATTGCTCGTGGAGTTGGAGGAAAATTCTTGGCCTTCGGAGTCATGTGCGAAGGTTAATACAGTTTTGGGTGGGTAATGGGGAGGATGTTTCCCTTTGGTTTGATTATTGGTGGAGGTGTTTGGGCGGCAAATTATTTATGATTCCGGTCTTGGTCCTCATGCTAGGGTGGCAAATGTTATTCAGGGAAGAGATTGGGCTTGGCCTCTTTCCCTGACTGGGAATTGGATGGACATTATTAGTGGTATCCCTAATTGCTTGAGGCCTAATAACTCTTAAGCTGATACATTGTGTTGGGTTGAGGAATTTCGTGGGGCCAGCAGTGGATTAGTTTAGGTCTGTTTGGCATTCTAAAGCATTCCTAGACATACTTTCATCTTCTGACTGGCCATTATGGGTGCCCTTTCTAGTCAGGATAAGCTTCTTGTTTATGGCTTGATTCCGGTTATTCGTTGTGTGTTTTGTGGAAGGAATTGTGAAGATGTCCCTCATCTCTTTTTTAATTGTTCCTATTCTTACGAGGTTTGGTTTGCTCTTTTAAGGAAGTGCAGATTACCTCTGTGTGCTCGGAGCTGGGAAGCTACTATTCTTTGGTCTTGCCATTTCCGTGGTCGGCAGCTTCGTGGGTAGGTGGTGCGTATTATGCTTGCGGCTGCTGTCTATGCTATTTGGCGTGAGCGAAATGCTAGGATGCATGGCGAGTTACCCAAACCTGTTATCATGGTTGTTCGTTCCATTGTTAGAGATGTTTGTATGCATCTTAATTCCTTATCTGGTGTGGTGCCTTCTCCTATTAATAGGTGGCTCCACTAGTCTTGGGGTTTATCTGATTGTATTTTTTTGTAATTCGCTTGTTTTGCCTTTTAGGGGGCTTGTCCCTTTTGCTGTTGTTCTGGTATATTACTTTTGGCTGTACCCTATGACTGGGTTTGTTTTTTTAGCTTTTATTGTTTTGCTGAGTTTTGAGTTTCGGTTGATAGGGGGTCTGTCCCTTATCTGACTTTGTGATCTTCTTGTTGGGGTATGCCCCTTTACTTTTGTTTTATCTCTTTGGTTAATATACTTACATTATCAAAAAAAAAAAGGTCTCGTAGATCTTCTTGATGATTTGTCTCTTCTTCAATAGTAGGCAAACGACCATGATCAGCCATTATAGCAACTTAAAACACAAGAACCAAGTGAAGAAGTGAGGAACCACGCCAACCAAACAAAACTTGTTTGGAACAATGCTCTGGTACCAAATCTGGTGCCGAACAGCCCTTGAATAAATCAAACACACTCAAGCCTTTTTTTTTTTTTTTTTTACAAGAGAATTGCACAAACCAGCCTTACTCATACAAGAACAAATAAAGATAGATAAACTAATTCATCAAGGGATACAGATATCACCACCTTTAGTAAACTAGCAAAACAGCTCACCACCAAGACTAATCTAAAGAGATACAGAAACACCACCCTCTCAACCAGCCAAGGATACAGAACCAAGGATAAAACTCATCAGTCAAAGAAATCCACCCAAGAGATACAGAGTTAATAGAAATAAAACTCAAAGAGTTCTAATTTTCATTAATATTCATCAATTGTTTTCGAAATGACTTACATAAGTCTTTAAATAGAAAAACATGACTTGGAACAGCCCCCCAAGCAGGGAAACGAAAATAAGAAAAGGGAGGTGTGAATTAATGACTTTGTTAACAAAAGACAACCCTCCAAACTGAAAGCTTTTGAATTTAACAAAAGATAACTCAATTGTCAAAGTAAGACAACAAAATTGTCAAAGAAGGATGAATCTAGACACTATAAAAAGTCTGACTATATCTTTCTCGTGTGATCTCCAATTAATTTGATTCCAAGTTTGCATTTGAAGATAACATCATGATCCTTCAAAAGTCTTACTCACACACCTCCAGAAACCTAACCAAGCAAAAGTTTTGACGTCCCAAAATTACCCCTACGAATCAGGACCGAGGTTAAGCTATGGAACACTCCCGTGTCACACATCTTGATAATCAAAGATTTGATCAACCGTATAAAACCACTCCACGAACTCATCTGGTTGTGACCTGCCTTCAAACTCTAGAATCTCCACTTTTGCATTAAAACTCTGCTATGTGTCACGTTCTCTATAACCCAGACCTCTCAAATCACGCGGATGAGGAGTGCCATCTTCCGATTCATGACTGTGAGTATCATCTTGTTCTACATCACATCCACCATTCACCTGCCCGCGATTTTCGTGCGTATTCCGGAGTGTTCTGATAAGCCAAATTAGGCGTATGCTGCAGGCTTAGAGCATACTAGCTTAGAGTATGAATAATCAGAGTATAAGAACGCTTGAGAAAAGAAAATTAAAACAAATAAAAGAAGTGTAGGAATTTATACAAAATAATAAAGAGAAGAAATATCTTACATTCAAAGAGAAGATTTTGCAAGAGAGAAAGCACACTAGATGATATGAACCTCGTTGATTGTATCAAGATTGATGCCAATATTCGTTCTAACCTCTGATTCGGATGGAAACCGCGACCCAACACCTATATCGAGATGTGAACCTTGGTATAAAGGAGGACGCCACAATCAAGGATGAAATACTCGATTGATAAGTCAAGGAGGAACGCCACAGAGAATTCTGATAAGTTCCAGTTAGTTCTCAAAGAACAAAGAGAAAACTCTCTCAAATTTCATTCAAAAATCAATAATTACCCTTCTTACATCCATCAATATCCTTATATAATGAAACCCTAAAACAAAGGAAAGAAAACAAGATAGCCATTAAGGCCTTACAAATAGAAAACTAGAATGGTCATAATTGCCTTACAAATGGACCCAAACTAAAACAAACAACTATTAAATCAAGCCCAAACCGAAATTATGCCAAGCTTTCTCTTATTCAGCCCACTCAATTGCCTTGATGATGTTAATCAAGCCTTGGTCTTCATGTGGGTTCATCTTGGGCTTTAATAATTCAGAATCAGCCCATGTATCTTGAATTAGGCCATTGAGTGCTTCTTTGAATCTCTTAGCCCTTGCCCTTGTTATTGGCCCAATCGGAACATGCAATGGATCCCTTGGTGCAGCTCCCTTATTCTCATCATTCCCTCCCTCTTGAAAAGGATTTGTCCTCAAATCGTCACCTACATCAAAAGGAGACAAATCAGAAACATTGAAGCTTGCACTAACATTATACTCACCTGGAAGATCTAACTTGTAGGCATTGTCATTGATCCTTTCAATCACTTGAAATGGGCCATCTCCCCGTGGAAGTAGTTTAGAACGCCTCTGGACTGGAAACCGTTCCTTCCTCATATGCAACCACACCCAATCACCGGGTTCAAACACAACTTTCTTGCGCCCTTTATTAGCTTGGTTGGCATATTGCTCAGTTCTCCTCTCGATGTTTTGCCTAGTCTTTTCATGGATTTGCTTAACAAACTCTGCCTTTTTCTTTCCATCCAAGTTAACATGCTCAGTCACAGGTAAAGGAAGTAAATCCAAAGGAGTCAATGGGTTAAAACCATACACAATTTCAAAAGGCGAAAAATGAGTTGCAGAATGCACACTCCTATTATAAGCAAACTCTACATGCGGCAAACAATCTTCCCATGTTTTCAAGTTCTTTTGTATTATAGCACGCAACAAGGCAGATAAAGTCCTATTAACTACTTCAGTTTGACCATCAGTTTGTGGATGACAAGTAGTAGAAAACAAAAGTTTAGTTCTTAACTTGCCCCATAAAGTTTTCCAAAAGTAGCTTAAGAACTTGGCATCTCTATCCGAAACAATGGTTTTAGGCATGCCATGCAATCTAACAATTTCTTTGAAAAACAAATCAGCAATATGTGATGCATCATCAGTTTTATGACAAGGAATGAAATGTGCCATTTTAGAAAACCTATCAACAACCACATATATAGAATCCCTACCCCTCTTTGACCTAGGCAAACCCAGCACAAAATCCATAGAAATATCAATCCAAGGTCCACTAGGTATAGGTAAAGGAGTATACAAACCATGAGGCTTAATCCTAGACTTAGCTTGTCTACACGTAATGCATTTCTCACAAATTCTTTCTACATCACGTTTCATATGAGGCCAAAAGAAGTGTTCATGCAAAACATCTAGGGTCTTGGCTATACCAAAATGCCCCATCAAACCACCCCCATGAGCTTCCCTCACAAGCAATTCACGCAGAGAACTCTTAGACACGCATAATTTAGTCTCTCTAAACAAAAATCCATCATGCCTATAAAACTTGCCAAATGCAACCTTTTCACATGCATTGAATACATTGCCAAAATCAGCATCTTCCACATACAATTCTTTAATGTAGTCAAAACCAAACAATCTCGCATCCAAAGTAGAAAGTAAAACATACCTTCTGGACAGAGCATCAGCGACTACGTTTTCCTTACCTTTTTTGTACTTGATCACGTATGGAAATGTTTCTATGAACTCCACCCACTTGGCATGCCGCTTATTTAACTTGTGCTGCCCCTTTAGATGCTTCAAGGACTCATGATCCGTGTGAATCACAAATTCTTTCGGCCAAAGGTAATGTTGCCAAGTTTCCAATGCCCTAACCAAAGCATACATCTCCTTGTCATAGGTAGGATAATTCAAGGCTGCTCCACTTATTTTCTCACTAAAAAATGCAATGGGACGTCCTTCTTGCATTAGAACAGCTCCCATACCTATTCCTGAAGCATCACACTCAATCTCAAAAGCTTTAGCAAAGTTAGGCAAAGCAAGCAAAGGTGCATTAGTTAATTTTTCCTTAATCAAGTTAAATGCCTTTTCTTGTTCATTACCCCACTTAAAACCCACATTCTTTTTGATAACTTCAGTTAAAGGTGCAGCTAGACTACTAAAGTCTTTCACAAACCTCCTATAGAAACTAGCCAACCCATGAAAACTTCTCACTTGTCCCACAGTTGTAGGTTTCGGCCACTCCTTAATTGCCTTAACCTTTTCTTCATCAACCCCAATTCCTTTAGCACTAACAATAAAACCCAAAAATACCAACCTATCCGTGCAAAAGGTACACTTTTTAAAATTAGCAAACAACTTTTCGGTTCTTAAAACACCTAAAACAAGTTTTAAATGTTCAACATGCTCATCCAAGTTTTTGCTATAAATCAGAATGTCATCAAAGTAAACAACCACAAATCTTCCAATAAAAGCACGCAAAACATGGTTCATTAATCTCATGAAAGTACTTGGTGCATTAGTTAACCCAAAGGGCATAACTAACCACTCATATAACCCATATTTTGTTTTGAAAGCAGTTTTCCACTCATCACCTTCTTTCATCCTAATTTGATGATATCCACTTTTAAGATCAATTTTAGTGAAAACAATAGAACCATGCAATTCATCAAGCATATCATCTAATCTAGGAATAGGATGTCGATACTTTACAGTGATATTGTTGATGGCACGACAATCAACACACATCCTCCATGTTCCATCCTTCTTAGGCACAAGCAATACGGGAACCGCACAGGGACTCATACTCTCACGAACATACCCCTTCTCCATGAGCTCATCAACCTGCCTTTGAAGTTCCTTTGTCTCCTCGGGATTACTACGGTATGCTGGTCTATTTGGAATTGGTGCTCCGGGGACAAAGTCAATTTGGTGTTCAATCCCCCTTATTGGTGGTAAACCAATAGGCATCTCTTCGGGAAACACTTCATCAAAGTCCTGCAAAAGTGAAACAACAACACTAGGCAAAGAAGAGTTAATTTCATTAGTACTAAAACAAGCCTCTTTGTACAAAAGTACAATCATTGGCTGGTTTGAAAACAAAGCCCTTTTGATCTCACTGTCTCTTGCATAAAAGCTCACTTGTTTTGTCTCTCTTTTTTTCTCTTCAACCTCTTTTTCTTTTGAACTCTCACTCTCATTTTTAACATCCCTCTCATCTTTTAACCTCACTTGATCTTCATATACTTGTCTTGGGGTTAAAGGTACAAGGGTGATTGGCCTTTTATGGAGCACAAAGGAGTATCTATTAGTGTATCCATCATGAGTCACATGCCTATCAAACTGCCACGGTCTTCCTAAAAGGATATGACCCGCATTCATTGGTACCACATCACAAACAACTTCATCTTTGTATTTGCCAATTGAAAATGACACCAACACCTGTTTATTCACCCTAACTTCCCCACTATCATTCAACCATTGTAGCTTATAAGGTTTTGGGTGCTTCAAAGTTTTCAAATTCAATTTTTTTACCAAAGTAGTGTTCGCCACATTAGTACAACTCCCCCCATCAATAATCACACTACATACCTTGTCATTAACATGGCAGCGGGTGTGAAAAATGTTTTCACGTTGTACCTCATCATCTTCCTTTGCTTGAGCACTAAGAGCTCGTCTTGCAACCAAAAGCTCTCCACCCACCGGATACTCAAAGTCACCGGCATCCTCCAATGGTGGCATGGACTCACCATCAGATTCACCCTCTGATTCGATACCACCATCATCCTTCAAAACCATTACTCTCTTGTTTGGGCATTGTGATGCAATATGACCTGCTCCCAAACACTTAAAGCACTTAATGTCACGATTTCTAGTAGGTTGAGAATCTGGTTTACCTTGGTTTATTGTGCCTCCGGCCTTATGATCTCTGGAAGGTTCGGCCTTGGCCTTGAAACTAGGCTGGTCCTCCCTCTTGCTCCAATTCGGTTTCCATGTTGATGAAGAACCCGAATTTTGCCCAACCCGTGTGGAACCCTTCCTCTTCAATTGTTGTTCCACTTTAATGGCCATGTGCACCATGTCAGTCAATTCAACATAATGCTGCAACTCCACTACATTTGCAATGTCTCGGTGTAGTCCATTGAGAAACCTAGCCATAGTCGCCTCTCTGTCCTCCTGTACATCAGCTCGAATCATGGCTATTTCCATCTCTTTGTAGTAGTCTTCAACACACTTGGACCCCTGAGTAAGAGTTTGCAATTTTTGAAACAAACCCCTATAATAATGACTTGGAATGAATCTCCTCCTCATAACAGTCTTCATCTCCTCCCATGTCTCAATAGGTTTTTCTCCATTCCGTCTCCTACTCACAATCAGTTGATCCCACCAAACAATAGCATAATCGGTGAATTTTATGGCTGTCAATTTCACCTTCTTCATTTCGGAATATTCATGGCAGTCAAACACCAGCTCTATTCTTTTCTCCCACTCCAAATAAGCTTCAGGATCAGTTTTACCTTGGAAGGTTGGAATCTTCACCTTTATACTACCCAAATTATTATCAACCCTCTCTACATTCCTATCTCCTCTGTTCCCATACCTATCTTCTCTATTCCCATACCTATCTTCTCTATCCCCATACCTAACTCCTCTACCTCCCATTCCACGCCTAAATCTCCCCGCACCCACACTAGACATGCGATCATCCTCCTCTATGTCATTATCATCCCCGTAGTAATCATGAACTTCTTCTCTAACCGGAACCCTCTCTCTCCTACGTGCTTGGGGAACGGGTGGTGGCTGTTCCGCACGTGTATTTTCTACCCGATCTAATCGTTCATGAATCGGTTCCATTTCAGCCCTTAACAATCTCCCCATCTCCCTCATCAATGCTTCCATTATAAACTTTGTATCTACCTTTCCCAACACCTCATCCGAAGCACTTTCTTTAGACATATTCGCTGCAAAGAAAACGTTAGTAAAAAAAAATAAAAAATAAATAAATAAAAGAAGCTCCTCACTTCACTCCCTCACGTGTTTCCCTCAAACAATAGTTCACTCAGTTCCACTCCTGTTTCACACAATATATTCGGCTTTTACCCTCAGTATGTCCTCACCTCTCTTGCCTTTTTCCACTCGTAATTTTTTTCTCAAAAGTTCTTTTCAAACTAACCAAACAATAATCAGGATTTTTTTAGCCACGTTCACATGAAACAAAAAGTTCTTAGGTTCACAGGAAATGAATCACAACGAAACTGATATATATATATATATATATATATATATATATATATATATATATATATATATATATTTTATAATCACTGCACGAATCAAGAAGAGAAATAACAATAGTTGATATATATATATATTTTTTTTTTCTCTCTCAGATCTGGAAAGAAATGCACAAACAAGAAGATAACAGAATATACAACTTCGATCTGGATCAATGAAATCAAAAACAAGACTAACGCAGACTTAGATCTGGTTCAACGAAACCAAGAACAAGAATAATACAGACAGATAACTTCTCTCTGGATCAACGAAATCAAGAACACAGATAGATACTTAGATTTGGATCTACGAAATCAAGAACAAGTATAACACAGACAGATACTTAGATTTGGATCTACGAAATCAAGAACAAGAATATCACAGACAGATACTTAGATTTGGATCTACGAAATCAAGAACAAGAATATCACGGACAGATACTTAGATTTGGATCTACGAAATCAAGAACAAGAACAAGAATAACACAGATAGATAACTTAGATCTGGACACTAACAAGAAGTTCTGGAAATAAGATATAATTCAATGATCAACGAAATCAAAGAAGAAGAAGATAGAATAACCTGATGTTAGAGCCCTAAGCTCTGATACCAAATGATATGAACCTCGTTGATTGTATCAAGATTGATGCCAATATTCGTTCTAACCTCTGGTTCGGATGGAAACCGCGACCCAACACCTATATCGAGATGTGAACCTTGGTATAAAGGAGGACGCCACAATCAAGGATGAAATACTCGATTGATAAGTCAAGGAGGAACGCCACAGAGAATTCTGATAAGTTCCAGTTAGTTCTCAAAGAACAAAGAGAAAACTCTCTCAAATTTCATTCAAAAATCAATAATTACCCTTCTTACATCCATCAATATCCTTATATAATGAAACCCTAAAACAAAGGAAAGAAAACAAGATAGCCATTAAGGCCTTACAAATAGAAAACTAGAATGGTCATAATTGCCTTACAAATGGACCCAAACTAAAACAAACAACTATTAAATCAAGCCCAAACCGAAATTATGCCAAGCTTTCTCTTATTCAGCCCACTCAATTGCCTTGATGATGTTAATCAAGCCTTGGTCTTCATGTGGGTTCATCTTGGGCTTTAATAATTCAGAATCAGCCCATGTATCTTGAATTAGGCCATTGAGTGCTTCTTTGAATCTCTTAGCCCTTGCCCTTGTTATTGGCCCAATCGGAACATGCAATGGATCCCTTGGTGCAGCTCCCTTATTCTCATCACTAGATACAATGATTTTTGGACAAAATTTACGATGCTTAAAATGAGAGGTGTCATACCCTTTTATACGGAGATCATGCTCTCAAGATAAGGCCCTAGGAAATCTCTAGGCAACTTCCCGATAGCTACAAGCTGAAACCTAAGAAATGTCTAGGAAACAACATAATTACAACAAGCCAAATGACTTTTGTAAAGCAAATTACATAATGACAACAAACTTTAAAAAAGCAAAACAAAACAAACAACTTTATGGAATAATAGCTAATGATGACGAGGTAGGAAGATTCCTACTAAGGCCACGTGTCCTTGTCACATTGACATAAAGGTGGTGAAGTCGATCAGGACCTTATCCATAAGGAATCTGGACTCTAAAGGCTAAGCAATAGCCGACATAGGACAATAAGTGGAAAAGGATAAGATTCCTCTCCTACTAGCCAGATAATGCTTCATATTATTATAGTGGAGGGATCCACTATACCATTATTCATTCCATTAGCTTTTCTCAGTGAATTATTACTGAGTAGTGATTGAAAGGGAATCAATCATGGCTGGACTTTTGGCATGGGCCAGTTCTTCACGTGCTTCAAAGTAGTTGGCAATAGACGACACATAGTTGGAGCACTCAATGTTGGGTCCACGGGGTACCCATGTTATTGTGTCACCAGTGGTGTGTGAGTCATCACCATAAACACGAAGACCATCTTCTTCAGCAAATAGAGGAAAATTTCTGAACTTACCATAGTGTTCGAAAAGAACAAATGCTTTATATCTCTCAAGATCAGTGTGAGAGAATTTGTATCTTCTTCCCAAGGCTTCTCAGAACTTGTCAGCCGTGACAGAATAGATGAAGAAAGGATAAACTTCTTTAGGTTGATGCAGGAGGAATTGATGAACACTCTTCAGATTGATCTTTGAATGGTATCCATTTGCATCTTCAGTCCACTCGGGTTGTCAGCCGTGACAGAATAGATGAAGAAAGGATAAACTTCTTTAGGTTGATGCAGGAGGAATTGATGAACACTCTTCAGATTGATCTTTGAATGGTATCCATTTGCATCTTCAATCCACTCGGGTGGAGTAGAAACATAGGATAGTCTGATATTGTTTTCTTCAAGAGAAATATTATTCTCAAGAATAACATCTTTAATAATAAGAGGTAGATCATTAGGAATTTTATTTCCTTTGATAAGGATTCTGTTGACCACTCCCAAATCAAGAAGATCCTTGAGAGTAACAGTATTCTTCATAACTGACATAGCTTGAAAATCAGGATAGACTCTATCAGTAAGTGGAAAGCAGAAGGGAAAATTACCTGCTTGACTTGTCATATGAACTTGTATCCCGGGAATAGACCGTAGATGTTCAACAAAGAAGTCTAGAATAAATAAACTCCTAAAATGGCTTTCAAAACTCATCCGACGAATCTGAGCTTTAATTTCTTCTGGTAGAGACAGAAGATCTGTTAGGACTTCAACTCCTTTTTGGGCTTGCTCTAGGAGAGAAGTTTGATATTGAAGTCTTTCAATTTGAAATTCCAGTTTTTGAATTTCTAATTGATGTTTCTTCTGAAGCTCTGCAGTTTGGACTATCAAAGCTTGGTTCTTAGCTTCCAACGTCTGGTTGTTGGTGGCTTGGTTCCTCATATCAATGGAGATCTGATATGAGTGAAGAGCTAGCTTGGCTTCTTCTTCTGAATAGAAACCTTTCCACATAGGTTTCTCAACACCTGTGATGCTGGAGACAACGTCTATCCATTTGGAGAAGACGCCTATTTGTCTACCGTTGAAAACAGCATAAAAGTCAAAGTTTGAATGGGCTTTGACTTCTTTCTTCTTTTAAGGCTTGAAGGCTTCAATCTGTGCTACTTGAGGCAGGGGCTTATTTCTGGCCGCACTCCAGAAATACTTATTGAGGCAGAGAAGCACATGCAAATATTTGGGCTTCCTAACCTTGTCATATGGAGTGAGTTTCCATAAGTGATCCATCATGGTCTGCTGTTCTTGATTAAGGACAGTACTAGTAATGGGCCTATAGACCTTATCTTGAGAGCATGCTCTCCCTATAAAAGGGTATGACACCTCTCATTTTAAGCATCGCAAATTTTATCCAAAAATCATTGTATCTAGTGTGCTTTCTCTCTTGTAAAATCTTCTCTTAGAATGTAAGATATTTCTTCTCTTTATTATTTTGTATAAATTCCTGCACTTCTTTTATTTGTTTTAATTTTCTTACATCAAAAAAAAAATGTAAGATATTTCTTCTCTTTATTATTTTGTATAAATTCCTACACTTCTTTTATTTGTTTTAGTTTTCTTTTCTAAAGCGTTCTTATACTCTGATTATTCATACTCCAAGTTAGTATGCTCTAAGCCTGCAGCATATGCCTGATCTGGCTTATCAGAATGCTTCGGGAATGGTATCAGAGCGTTCTTCCTTTTAGGGGGTGATAGTAGTATGCATTAATGCATTAACTTATATCTGCTAATATTTTGTATATCTGTTAATATTTTGCATGATTTGTTAGCTACTTTAAATTATGAGTGAGTAGTCATCCTTTAGTTAGAGGCAAGACCAAAGAGTCTTGAGCTCCTTATTATAAGAGTAACAAGATAATTAGTTACTCTAAGCTGATTATTCTTGATGTATTTTCCCATCAAGACTGAGGCGATAATCTATTCAGAGAACAGAAGTTCAAAGATCCAAGAGTCAAACCTAACTCTTATCATTTCTTTGACTATGTTCAATCCTGGAACGAGATTCTGAATTACCAGAATCATAATTATGGTCATAGCTGGTTCATCAAACTATCCATTACCACTAAGGATTTTAGCAAGGTTCCTATCCCATGTTGGTTTCAGCAGTGGTTATTAAATTTTGGCATAGTTGGAGATGCACTTCCAGAATGCGTCTTGGAAGCTTCAAACAAATTCTACCAGCATAACCAGAAAAAGGTTACTTTGGAACTCTCCTTTCTTTATTTTCTGGCTCTTTATCAAGTTCTGTGGATTTTAAGATGAGAGTATCAGTTTAATGAAGATCCTTTTAGTTTGGAAGCAGAAAAGGGTATAACTCCAGCTTTTCTTTGGGTCTTCTACACTCGCTGGTGGCAAAAGTATCCAGTTGATGAATTTTATGCTAGAAACTTCAGTTTGGTTACTCTGTTCCCATCTAAATGATTACCAGAGCGCCTTAATGATAAAGGAAAAGAAAAAGAGGTTATTTCTACCTCTTCTAAGTCATCCAAAGAAGAAAAAGAAGTTTTGTCTCTTGCCAAGACACTGCTTAAGGAAGGAACTTCACCAGCAACAATCAAAAGCAAGTTGGCAAGCTGCAAACCTCAACCAGTAACCAAGGAAGAAGACGACAAAGACTCTGAAGGAATGTCCTTTAGCGAATATCACCCATGTGAGGCTGGATACAGTCAGGATCCTATAGATGACGTGTATGATGATGAGCACAATCCAGATCCCTATAAAGTTTAGATTCCTTATGGATAAGGTCCTGATCGACTCCACCACCTTTATGTCAAGGTGACAAGGACACGTGGTAGGACTTAGTAGGAATCTTCCTACCTCGTCATCATTAGCTGTTATTTTACTTTTCCATAAAGTTGTTTGTTTTGTTTTGCTTTTTTAAAGTATTTTTGTCATGTTGTAATCTACTTTACAAAAGTCATTTGGCTTGTTGTAATTATGTTGTTTCCTAGATATTTCCTAGGGTTGGCTTGTAGTGATCAGGAAGTTGCATAGAAATTTCCTTGGACCTTATCTTTTTTTGGATAATGAAATTTTTTTTTTTGGATAATGCCTTAAACCTTATCTTGAGAGCATGCTCTCCCTATAAAAGGGTATGACACCTCTCATTTTAAGCATCGCAAATTTTATCCAGAAATCATTGTATCTAGTGTGCTTTCTCTCTTGTAAAATCTTCTCTTTGAATGTAAAATATTTCTTCTCTTTATTATTTTGTATAAATTCCTGCACTTCTTTTATTTGTTTTAATTTTCTTTTCTAAAGCGTTCTTATACTTTGATTATTCATACTCCAAGCTAGTATGCTCTGACTACGAAGACCAAAGATCTTTCGCCAACTCCAAGAATAATCACCAGGAATTAATAGTGTTTTAGAGAGAGAAAATGCTCTGCCTTCTCTCTATAATTTTTTGAGTGTTCTTCTTGATTTTTTTCTATTCTCTCTTTGGGATCATTATTGATTTCTTTTGATGATTACAAGCTCAATTTTCGTTCTTCTTTAGCTTTAGGTTTGCTGGTCATTTTCTGGGCAGTTTTTTAGCTTGTTTTGTGCCATGGTATGCTTGTGATTTTGAGCTGAATTTTTTCCTTATTGTTGGGGTGTGATCTTCATCTTCTTCTTGGTGTTCTATTTGGAGCCATGGTTAGTGGTTCACCAACTGCTGGTGATGTAAAAAATGGTGGAATAAAGGGCTATCATGATGGTTTTATGAAAGATTCAGATTTGGGTCTTAATATGAAGATTCAACGTATGAAGGTTCGAGAACTAGAGAAGAGAGCTGCTGGTGATGATGCATTTGACATAGCTATTGGAGGTAGGATCTCTTGTGCTGCTTCTTCAAAATTGTTGTTAAGCAAGCAACATGTTTTGCATAGTTTTAAGAATCAGACTAGTAATGGTAAAATGGGCAACAAGGCATGTGCAAATGGGATTGAAGGCAAGCATGGTGATGTTCTTCATAGGGTGGTGCATGATGAGGAAGATGGCAAGCATGTTAATGTTCTTCATAGGGTGGTGCATGATGAGGAAGATGGTAATCTGGTTTTGGGTGAGAGATGTGTCAAGAATGGGCCAAAATCTAGTGCTTTTGTTTCAATTTCGGGTATTGGTAATGTTGGGCACAAAATTGAAGCTAATAGGGATGATATTGAAGCCAAGCATGCTGATGTTCTTCATGGGGTGTTGCATGATGAGGAAGATGAAAATCTGGTTTTGGGTGAAGGTAGAAATCTGGTTTTGGGTGAAAACCATGTGAAGGATGGTTGTCTCTCAACAATTTCGGGATTGGACAAGAAGAAAGCTATGGTTGACATTGATGAAAAGAGTGAAGACTTGTTGAATGAGATCATGTGCAATGGGCAAATAATTCAAATGATGAATGATTCTCATGGACAAGTTTTTCAAAATAAGGTGGCTAGTATTGACCTTAATAGCCAAAATTGTCAAAAGAAGGTGGTTGTTGATGACTTTCCTTCACTAAATAATACTAGTAAGCAAGGAATGGGGGTAATAGAGTCAAACTTTGGTGCTTTGGGCTCAATTTCGGGTATTGGAGCTAATGGGACTGATTCCACAAAATTAGATGGGCCAAGGATTAATGTTATTGAATCACCTTCGAATTATGGTGGATTTGGGCTTGCAAGAGATGATCATAGAAAGGAAAAGCTTGGTAACTTGCATTTTGGGTCTGATGTGGGCGTAATTGGGCCGAAATCGAGTGCTTTGGGTTCAATTTCGGGTCTTGGTAGCTTTGGACAAGGAGGGGCTGATCTTGGACCATTTTCAACACCTTCTTCCATGCATGATCAAGGGCTGAAACCATCTTATGCTAAGGCTGTCCAGAATTCTTCTCCTATTGCTTGTGAGGTACGATCTTCTACCTTTGAATCCTTACAATATTTTAAACCAACTGAAGAAAATGGAAGAATTAAAGTTAGAGCTTAAGAAACTTAATAGGGAGTGTTATTCTGACTTGTCTTCTAGGGTACAGCAAGCTAAACATGATTTAGAGTCTGTGCAATGGGATATTCAGAGGCAGCCTACGAACGTTTCTTTACATGAGGAAGAGTCTCGGTTGGTGAAGCTTTATGGTGATTTGAGTAGAGATGAGGAGAGTTTTTTGAGACAAAAGTCCCGGGTTCAGTGGATTAATTTGGGAGATAGGAATTCTAAGTTCTTTTTTCGATCGATGAAACAAAGATGTAGTAGAAGTAAGGTATTATCTCTTACCGATGAGCATGGTAATCGTGTGGAGGAGCCTAGTGAAGTTAAATCTATGGTGGTGAACTTCTTTGAGACACTTCTGAGATAGCCTGCTGGTTGCCCAAGGATTGACCTTGATTTAGTGAGGCGGGCTCTGCCAAAGAAAATTTCTAGTGATCAATGTGCTACCTTGGGTAGAGAGGTTAGTGATGATGAAATTAAGGCAGTTTTGTTCTCTTTAAAAGATAATAAAGCTCCTGGTCCGGATGGGTAGAATGCTACTTTCTTCAAGAAAGCTTGGTCTGTTGTTGGTGATGATTTTCTTCGTGCTATTCGTTCGTTTTTTAGCTCCGGGAGATTGCTGAAGCAAGTGAATGCTACTATGGTTGCTCTTATTCCTAAGGTTCCTAATCCTTCTACGGTTGGGGATTTTAGGCCTATTTCGTGTTGTAACACTATCTACAAATGCATTGCCAAAATTATTGCGAATCGTGTTCAGATGGTACTACCTGATGTTGTTAGTCCTTTTCAGTCGGCCTTCGTTGCTGGTAGGAGGATTAGTGATAATATATTACTGTCGCAGGAATTGTTAAGGAACTATCATCGTGATGGGGGTCATCCTAGGTGTGCGCTGAAGGTAGATTTAATGAAAGCCTATGATTCTATGCGGTGGGATTTCTTAGTGGATATTTTACAGATTTTAGGCTTCCCGGAGCAGATGATAGCTTGGATTTCTGAGTGTATTTCTACTCTCCGTTTCTCTATTTCTATCAATGGCGAGTTGAATGGTTTCTTTACTAGTAGCCGAGGTTTGAGGCAGGGGGATCCTATGTCCCCTTATTTCTTTGTGCTGGCTATGGAGGTCTTCTCGGGGTTGATGCGTATTATGGAGCAGGAGAGTCAGTTTGCGTACTATTGGTGGTGTGGGAAGATTGGTATTTCGCATTTATGCTTTGCGGATGATCTTATGGTTTTTTGTAGGGCAGAGAGGGAGTCAGTTGCTGCGGTTAATGTTATCCTTGGTCAGTTCCAAGCTCTTTCTAGGTTGGTTCCTAATCCTAGCAAGAGCAATTTTTTTGTGGCTAGTGTGTCTTCTGAGACTAAGCAAGAGTTGCTTGAGATTCTAGGTTTTCAGGAAGGGGTATTACCTGTTAGATATTTCGGGGTTCCTCTGATTTCTACTAAGCTTATGGCAGTGGATTGTAGGGTTCTTGTCGATAGGATTGTAGCGAGAGTTAAGAGTTGGACTAGTAGGGTTCTTTCTTTTGCAGGGAGGCTTCAGCTCATTCAATCTATATTGTTCTCTATCCAGGTGTATTGGTCCTCCATTTTTATCTTGCCTAAGTTAGTGGTGATTAAGGTTGAAACTATTTTGCGTAGTTTTCTTTGGAAGGGTTCAGATTTAGGTAAAGGTAGGGCAAAGGTTGCATGGTCTTCGGTGTGTTTACCGAAGGAAGAAGGTGGACTCGGTATTAAGAGCGTTGAGTGTTGGAATAAAGCTGCCATAAGTAAGCATTTGTGGGCTGTCTGTAGTAATTTGAGGTCTTCTGTCTGGGTGTCGTGGGTTAGATCTACTCTGCTTAAGGGAAAGAATGTGTGGGAGGTTAGGTGCCCTGGGGATTGCTCGTGGAGTTGGAGGAAAATTCTGGGCCTTCGGTGTCTTGTGCGGCGGTTGATGCAGTTTCGGGTGGGTAATGGGGAGGATATTTCCCTTTTGCTTAATTATTGGCATCCGCTGGGTCCTTTGGTGGAGGTGTTTGGGCGTCGGATTATTTATGATTCTGGTTTTGGTCTTCATGCTAGGGTGGCGGATGTTATTCAGGGGAGGGATTGGGCTTGGCCTCGTTCCCTGACCGGGAATTGGATGGACATTATCAGTAGTACCCCTGATTCTTTCAGGCCTAATAACTCTCAAGCTGATACTTTGTGTTGGGTTGAGGACTCTAGGGGGCTTTCTCTATTCGTAATGCTTGGGAGGCTCTTCGGTCCCGGCAGCCAGTGGTGGATTGGTTTAGGTCCGTTTGGCATTCTAAATCAATTCCTAGACATGCTTTCATCTTTTGGCTGGCCATTAGGGGTGCTCTTTCTACTCAGGATAAGCTTCTTGTTTATAGCTTGATTCCGGCTATTCGTTGTGTGTTTTGTGGCGGGAGTTGTGAGGATGTCCCTCATCTCTTTTTTTATTGTTCTTATTCTTGCGAGGTTTGGTTTGTTCTTTTAAGGAAGGGCAGATTATCTCTTCGTGCTCGGAGCTGGGAGGCTACTATTCTTTGGTCTTGCCATTTCCGCGGTCGGCGTCTTCGTGGGTGGGTGGTGCGTATTATGTTTGCGGCTGCTGTCTATGCTATTCGGCGCGAGCGGAATGCTAGGATGCATGGCGAGTTACCTAAACCTGTTTCCGTGGTTGTTCGTTCCATTGTTAAAGATGTTTGTATGCGTCTTAATTCCTTATCTGGTGTGGTGCCTTCTCCTACTAATAGGTGGCTCCACCAGTCTTGGGGTTTATCTGATTCTATTTTTTTGTAATTCGCTTGTTTTACCTTTTAGGGGGTTTGTCCCTTTTGTTGTCGGTCTGTTGGTTTCTTTTGGCTGCACCCTATGCCAGGGTTTGTGCTTAGCTTTTTCTGCTTTGCTGTTTTTTGAGTTTCGGTTGGTAGGGGGCCTGTCCTTTGTCTGACCTTGTGATCTTCTCGCTGGGGTATGCCCCTTTGCTTTTGTTTTGTCTCTTTTGTTAATATACTTACATTATCTAAAAAAAAAAAGTCCTACCTCTTAACAACGTGGACCGAACCCACGAGGCCCATAAAGAACTCCCCTTATCACTACAAAGATTCCAAATATGCTTAATCATAGCAGCTTTATTCCAAGTTTCCATACATTTAATACCAAGACCGCCCGCTTTCTTAGGTAAACACGCAAACGTCTAAGCAACTTTCACCCCACCTCTACCCAAATCTGAGCCACGCCATAAAAAACTACGAAGAGTAGCCTCAACTTTATGAATCACAGCCTTAGGCAGAATAAACATCGAAGACCAATACACCTGGATATAAAACAACACCGATTTGATAAGTGAAGACGACCTGCAAAAGAAAGAACCCTGGACGTCCAACTTTAAGCCCTCGCAACAATACAATCAATAAGAACTCTACAATCATCTATCGAAAGCTCAGTAGAAATAAGAGGAACATCCAAGCACCTCACTCGTAACATTCCCTCATTAAAACCAAGAATATTCAATAATCTAGTCTTACAATGAATAGAAACACCAACAACAAATAAGTGACTCTTACCTGGATTCAGAATCAGCCCAGAAAGACCCTGAAATTGCTTGAGACAATAATCAACCAAGATAACCGAACCCTTATCAGCCGACAAAAGACCAGCAAATCATCAGCAAAGCACAAATGAGAAAGAGACTCCCTCTCGCATCTCCAATAGAAACGAAAATGATCACTCTTCGCCATAATCCACATAAGCCCTAACAAAACCTCCATAGCCAGCACAAACAGGTAAGGGGACATAGGATCCCCTGACGTAAGCCCCTACTACTCGGAAAAAAAACCATTCAATTCACCATTAATTGAAATAGAGAAACGTAGAGTTGTCATACATTTAGAGATCTAATCCACCATACGTTGCGGAAACCCGATAGTCCTCAACACCTAAAGAACTTAATCCCACCTCACCAAATCATAGGCCTTCAGATGAGAATTATAGTGGTTCGAATAACAAAGATTTCTTGCACGTTCCAGATGGGCCAACAACAAGATCAAGGTCACAACAAATCAAGGAAGCAATGCAAGGGCTGGTGCAATCAATATGGAGTTGGAAAAGGAGGGCCCAACCTTAGTGAATATAATTCAAGCTAAGGAGGAGGCAACCTGATTCGTAGGGGTAATTGTGGGACATCATAACTTTTGATTGGTTAGGTTTCTAGAGACGTGTGAGTAGGACTTTTTAAAGATGATATTATCTTCAAATTCAAACTTGGAATCAGATTAATTAGAGGTCGCACTAAAAAAATATGGTCAGACTTTTCATAGTGTTAAGATTTATCCTACTTTGACAATTTTGTTGTCTTACTTTAACAGTTGAGTTATCTTTTGTTAAATTCAAAAACTTCCAGCTTGGAGGGTTGTCTTTTGTCAACAAAGTCATTAACTCACACCTCCCTTTTCTTACTTTCGTGAATTTTCGTTCTCACCTACTTGTTCTTGATAGAACTACTGAACTTATTAAAGGAAGGCTTCCTTTGTGGCGTTCTTGAGTGTTTTTACTTTTGAGTTCATGGATTGAGCATTCATTGGGTCTGGAAGGGTGAAGAATCTGATTTTGGGGTGTTGTTGGGTGTGAAAACAAGTTGAGTGTGGATTTGGGGGTTGTATAACCTTACAGGTTCACATCATTTGGTATCAGAGCCAAGTTCCAAAATTAGGTTTGATTTATCTTTGAAATTTATCCTTTTAATTCATAGTGTCTGCCTTTTATTGTTTGCTCTTGTTCTTGCTTGTTCTTCTTGAAGGTTTTGTGTATTGGCTATATTAAAAGTTTAAAAAAAGAAAAAAAAAGAAAAAAGAAAGAAAAGAAATCAAAGCAAGAGTTCTACACAAATTCAAGAGCTTGTATCTTAAGATTTCTTTATTGGCTATTCTGGTTGTATTATGGGTTGTGTTCATTATCCAAAAAATATATATATATATATATATATATATATATATATTCTGGTTGTGTTGCTATTTCGTGGAGTTTTGTTGGTTCGAATATACATTGGTTGTTTCTTCTTTATTAAGTTCAATTAGTTCTTATAGGACTTGAGCATGAAAACAAAGAGTGGGAAAATGCAAGAGAGTGTGAGTACATCATTGAGAAAAGACTATTAGAGTGAAACACGTGAGGATTGTGAGGATTTTTTTCTTTAACTCTTTCATTTGCAGCTTTCTATAATGTCAAACCAAAGTGATTCAGCACCTAGAAAGGAGAACATGTCCTTCAACAACAATTCGAGCACATGAACGTGGGTTTTGGGGATATTAGACATATGATGGATCGACAAGATGAGGCTATGGCTCGTATACAAAGGGGATAGGCTAATCATGTACATAACTTGGGTAGACAAAATAGGCATGGTGTTTTTAAAAATGTATTTGAGAGAAAATGTGAGCTCGAGAGAGAACGTGAGCTGGAAGTAGGGATGATGATGATTTCGAATCTAAAGTTGAAATGGGTAGAAATAAGCCTAGAGGAGGTAGGCATGGAGGAGGACCGAGAAGAGGCTTTCAGGGTCGAGATGTGGTAGATAGGAACCTTGGAAATATTAAAATGAAAGTACCCACTTTCCAGGGTAGAACTGATCCGAAGGCTTACCTAGAATGGAAAAAGAAAATTTAGTTAATTTTTTATTGTCACAACTATTCTGAGGAGAAGAATGTAAAACAGGCGTGCTATTACATAAATTTTTCATTATCCAAAAAAAAGGAGAAGAATGTAAAGCTAGCAGTTATCGAATTTACTGATTATGCTATTATTTGGTGGGAGCAGTTAGTGACCAACAGGAGGAGGAATTGTAAGGGATCCGTAGAGTCATGGGGTGAGTTGAAGTCTCTCATGAGAAAGAGATTCATTCCCAGCCATTATTATTGGGACCTTTATCAGAAACTTCAAAGTCTTACACACAAACCAAGGAGTGTAGAGGACTACCACAAGGAAATAGAGATTGCTATGATTATGGCCAATGTTGAAGAGGATAGGGAGGCCATAATGGCTAGGTTTTTTAATGGGTTAAATAGAGACATAGCCAATGTAGTTGAGTTACAGCATTATGTGTAGTTGGAGGACATGGTGTGTTAAATAGAGGAAAGGAACAGCAAGATATTCTTCGAGTTCTACTTCTCCGTGGAAATGGAAGTGGGGGTAGTAATGATAGAAATTATAGGGCTGTTTCGAAGGATAAAACCGAATCATCTAAGGGGAAAGAAGAAGTCACTAGCAAAGGCAAATCCAAGGTTGATTTCCAACCTTCTAGAAATAGGGATATCAAATGTTTCAAGTGTTTGGGTTATGGACACATTGCTTCCCAATGTCCAAACAAACGAGTGATGGTTTTGCGTGGCCATGGGGAAGTGAAAACCGAGAGTGAAGAAAGTGATAATGATGAGAAACTGGAACTTGATAATGCTAGTGATGATGAAGCAAGATGTGCTCTTAGTACTCAAATTAAGGTAGATGATATGGAGCAGCAAAGAGAGAACATAGTCCACACTAGATGCTATGTTGACAACAAGGTGTGTAGTATGATCATAGATGGGGGAAGTTGCACTAATGTAGCTGGTACAACCCTAGTTGTAAAATTAGGCTTGCAAATGCAGAAACATCCTAGACTTTATAAATTGCAGTGGTTGAATGAGTATGGAGAGGTCAAGGTTAAATAAGTAAGTCTCAGTGTCTTTTACAATTGGGAGATATAGTGATGAGGTGCTTTGTGATGTAGTTCCTATATATGCTGGCCATATTTTGTTGGGAAGACCATGACAGTATAGCAAGAAGGTGATACATGATGGGTTTTGGAATAGGTACAACTTTGTTAAAGATGGAATGTCGATTACACTTGTTCCTTTAACTCCAAAACAAGTTCGTGAGGACTAAATGAAGTTAAAAAGTGAGCTTGAGCAGAAAATAAAGAGTGAGGTCGAAACACATTAGAAGAAGAAAAATGAGCTGAAAAATGAGAGTGAGACTGAGACTTCAAAGAAAAAAATGAGTGAAAAAATTCTGCAAAGAGAAGGGGAAAAACAAAAATGAATTTTTTAGCAAAAGAGAGTGAGGTGAAGAGGGCCTTCAAAGTAAACAAGCTTATGGTTTTGCTTGTATACAAGCTTTTAAATGCTCTGACTTCTCTCTAGAATTTCTTTGAGTGTTCTTCTCATTTTTTCTCTTCATCCTTCGTGATTATCTTTTCTTCTTGGATGATCATGAGCTAAATTTCTCTTTCTTTGTTTTAGTTTGCTGGTTCGTTTCTTTTACCTTAATTTTCTGGGCAGTTTTAGTTTGTTTTGTGCCATGATAGATGATATTACTTTGGCCAATCTTGTGAGTGTTGTTGTATGTGATTTTGAGCTGCATTTTTTTTTCTTATTGTGGGGTTGTGATCTTCATCTTCTTCTTGGTGTTTTGGTTGGAACCATGGTTAGTGATTCACCAACTGCTGGTGGTGTAAAAGATGGTGGAATGAAGGGTTGCCATGAAGGCATGATAAAAGACTATCATGATATATCCTCTAGTAAGGTTGTTAAGGCTAATTTAAGCAATGGTGGTGCAAGGAAGAATGTCTATTTTGATGTTAGTAGCATGTCTCTTGGAATGGATGGTAGAGCTATCCCCAAAGGTAGAGATGGAGCTGCTGTTAGTGGTGTCAAGAAACGTGACGACCTTGCTCATTCTTTGATGATTAATGGGATAAAGAGCTGTCATGAAGGGCTAATGAAGGGCTGCCATGATATACCCTCTATTGTTGATGGTGGTATGAAAGATGGTAACCATGTTTCTTCTTTGAACTTCAATGGTATGAAGGGTTGTCATGATATAGTTTCAGCTGGAGTTGTTAAAGCTGAATTTGGTGATGGTGGTGAAATGAAAAATGTCTCTTTTGGTGTAAGTAGTAGGTCTCTTGAAATGGATGATGATTGTGATGGAAGAGAGCTGGTTGTCTTTCAACTATTTCGGGATTGGACAAGAAGATAGGTGTGGTTGACATTGGTGAAAAGAGTGAAGACTTGTTGAATGAGGGAAATAAAAAGAAGAATGGTCTGAATTTTCAAAATCAGATAATGTGCAATGGGCAAATAATCCAAAGGATGGATGATTCTCATGGGCTGGTTTTTCAAAATAAGGTGGCTAGTATTGACATTAATGGCTAAAATTGTCAAGGGAAGGTGGTTGTTGATTCATCAAAGGTTGCATAAAATGACTTACAAATGAATTTAAATAGAAAATAAAATGTCTTGGAACAACCCTCCAAGCATGGGAAACGAAAATAAGTAAAGGAAGATGTCATTTAATAACTTTGTTAACAAAATACAACCCTCCAAGCTGGATGTTTTTTAATTTAACAAAAGATAACTCAATTGTCAAAATAAGACAACAAATTGTCAAAGTAAGATGAATCTGGACACTTTGGAATATCCAACCATATCTTCCTCGTGCAGCCTCCAATGGATCTGATTCCAAATTGGAAGTTGAAGATAAGATCATGATCTTTGAAAAGTCATACTCACACACCTCCAAAAACCTAACCGTTTAAACGTTATAAATTTCCAAAATTATCCCTACGAATCAGCAGGTTGCCTCTTCCTTAACTTGAATTACATTCACTAAGGTTGGGCCCTCTTTTTTCAAGTCCATTTCTTCAATAGGCCTCCATAAACATGCCTGAACCCAGATCCCTTGAATTAGCCCACTCAACACATTTTTGAATTTCCTAGCACGTGCTCTTGTAACCGGCCCAACGGGAGCTTGGATTGGATCTGCATTCCATGCCCTTGTGCTAGATAAGTCTTCATAAGCTTTTATAGGAGCTTTGTTCAAGATTTTAGCACTATAGTCACACCACTTACCTCATTGGGGCATTGATCAAGAAAATGCATTTGCTTATATTAAAGAAAGGTTATGTTCTGCACCCGTGCTAGCACTAACTAACTTTAATAAAAAATTTGAGATTGATTGTGATGCTTCTAGCTTAAGAATTGGAGCCGTTTTCATTGGGGCATTGATGTAGAATCGGTGACCTATAGCTTTTTCCAGTGAGAAGTTAAATGGGGTAGCCTTGAATTACCCCATATACGATAAATAGCTTTATTCTGTCAGGGCATTGTAGACATGGCAATGCTATCTATGAAACATCTCAAGGGCCAAGGTAAGTTGAACCGCAGGGATGCTAGATGGATGAAGTATACTGAGACCTTTCTTTATGTCATCCGGTATAAGCAAGGTAAGGAGAACATAGTTGCTGATGCTTTATCTAGGAGTTATGTACTTCTTACTTCTTTGAGTGCTAAAATGCTTGCCTTTGAATATGTGAAAGACATGTATGATAATGATACTGATTTTGCGGATGTGTATAAGGCTTGTGATAGGGCAACATTTGGTAAATTTTATAAGCATGATGGGTATCTGTTTAAGGAAAGCAAGTTATGTGTGCCTAATTGTTCAATGTGTGAGTTACTGGAGCGAGAGGCACATGGTGGGGGATTAATGAGGCATTTTGGTCTTAAGAAAACCTTAGAAATTTTACATGAGCATTTCTATTAGCCCAGGATGAGAAGGGATGTCTTACACATTTGTAGTCGATGCATCTTTTGCAAAAAAGCCAAGTTTAAGGTTTTGCCACAAGGGTTGTATACACCCTTACCTGTTCCTAGTGAACCCTAGGTAGACATTTCTATGGACTAAAAAGAGTAGAGACTCTATCTTCGTGGTGGTGGATAGGTTTAGTTAAGATGACACATTTCATTCCATACCATAAAACTGATGATGCCACGAATATTACTGACTTATTTTTCAAGGAAATTGTGCGACTCCATGGAGTCCCTAGGAGTATTGTGTCAAATAGGGATGCTAAATTCCTTAGCTACTTTTGGAAAGTCTTGTGGGGAAAGCTAGGCACTAAGCTTTTATTTTCCACTACTTGTCACCCACAAACTGATAGACAAACTGAGGTGGTTAATAGGACTTTAACTCGACTTTTGCGCACTATTATTAATAAAAATTTGAAAACTTGGGAGGAATGTTTTCCATTAATTGAATTTACATACAATAGGACCATGCATACTACTACTTCTCATTCTCCTTTTGAAATAGTTTATGATTTTAATCCTCTTACTCCTTTGGATTTGATGCCTTTACCTATTGATGAAAGGGGTAGTTTGGATGGGAAGAAGAAAGCAGAGCTGGTGAAGTCAATACATGAAAGGGTACGGCTTCAGATTGCAAAGAAAAATGAACAATATGCTTCCCATGCAAACAAAGGACGGAAGCATGTGATCTTTAAACTAGGAGATTGGGTTTGGGTACACATACAAAAAGAAAGATTTCCAACCCAAAGAATATCCAAATTACAAGCGAGAGAAGATGGACCATTCCAAATCCTTGAGAAAATTAATGACAATGCATATAAAGTGGATCTTCCAGGTGAGTACAATGTGTCTGCTACTTTTAATGTTGCTGATCTTTCTCCTTTTAATGTAGGTGACGATTCGAGGTCGAATCCTTTTGAGGAGAGACGGAATGATGAGAACTATAGTGGTTCGGATAATAAAGATTCCTTGCACGTTCCAGATGGGCCAATAACAAGATCAAGATCACAATAAATCAAGGAAGCAATGCAAGGGCTGGTGCAATCAACATGGACTTTGGAAAAGAAGGGCCCAACCTTACTGAATATAATTCATGCTGAGGAGGCAACCTGATTTGTAGGGGTAATTTTGGGACATCATAACTTTTGATTGGTTAGGTTTCTAAAGGCATATGAGTAGGACTTTTGAAAGATCATGATCTATCTTCAAATTCAAACTCGGAATTAGATTAATTGGAGGTCGCACGAGAAAAATATGGTCAGACTTTTCATAGTGTCCAAATTCATCCTACTTTAACAATTTTGTTGTCTACATTGACAATTGAGTTATCTTTTGTTAAATTCAAAAACTTCCAGCTTTGAGGGTTGTCTTTTGTCAAGAAAGTCATTAACTCACACCTCCCTTTTCTTATTCTCATTTCCCATGCTTGGAGGGTTGTTCTAAGTCATTTTATTTTCTATTTAAACTCTTTTGTTAGTCATTTTATGTACCTTTTTATTTTGGATAATGTAAGTATATTAACCAAAGAGACAAAACAAAAGTAAAGGGGCATATCCTAGCAAGAAGATCACAAGGTCAGACAAGGGACAGGCCCCTTACCAACCGAAACTCAAAACAAAGAAAAGCAATAAAACACTAAGCACAAACCCTGTCATAGGGTACAGCCAAGAGTAATCCACCAGAATAAAAGCAAAAGTGACAAGCACCCTAAAAGGCAAAACAAGTAAATTACAAAAAAATAGAATCAGATAAACCCCAAGATTGGTGGAGCCACCTATTAGTAGAAGAAGGCACCACAACAGATAAGGAATTAAAACGCATACAAACATCTCTAACAATGGAACGAACAACCACGGTAACAGGTTTACGTAACTCGCCATGCATCCTAGCATTTCGCTCACTCCAAATAGCATAGACAGCAGCAAGCATAATACGCACCACCCACCCACGAAGTTGCCGACCGCGGAAATGGCAAGACCAAAGAATAGTAGCCTCCCAGCTCCGAGCACACAGAGGTAATCTGTATTTCCTTAAAAGAGCAAACCAAACCTCGCAAGAATAAGAACAATAAAAAAAAAATAGATGAGGGATATCCTCACAACTCCCTCCACAAAATACACAACGAATAGCTGAAATCAAGCCATAAATAAGAAGCTTATCCTGAATAGAAAGAGCACCTCTAATGGCTAGCCATAAGATGAAAGCAGGTCTATGAATTGCTTTAGAATGCCAAACGAACCTAAACCAATCCATCGCTGGCTGTTGGGACCGAAGAGCCTCCCAAGCATTACAAATAGAGAAAGCCCCACGAGAGTCATCAACCCAACACAAAGTATTAGCTTGAGAGTTATTAGGCTTGAAGGAATCAGGGATACTATTGATAATGTCCATCCAATTCCCGATCAGGGAACGAGGCCAAGCCCAATCCCTCCCTTGAATAACATCCGTAACCCTAGCATAAAGACCAAGACCAAAATCATATATAATCCGTCGCCCAAACACCTCCACCAAAGGACCTAACGGATGCCAATAATCAAACAAAAGGGAAATATCCTCCCCATTACCCACTTGAAACTGCATCAACCGCCGCACAAGACAACGAAGGCCTAGAATTTTCTTCTAGCTCCACGAGCAATCCCCAGGGCACCTATCCTCCTACACATTATTTCCCTTAAGCAGAGTAGATCTATCCCACGATACCCAGACAGAGGACACCAAATTGCTACAAACAGCCCACAAATGCTTACTTATGGCAGATTTATTCCAACACTCAACACTCTTAATACCCAGTCCACCCTCTTCCTTCGGTAAACACACCGAAGACCAGGCAACCTTTGCCCCACCTTTATTTAAATTTGAACCCCTCCAAAGAAAACTACACAAAGTAATTGTTTAGCTGAGTCTGGGTTGGATATAAACAAGACTAGAAGCTTAAGGGTTTTAGAGAGAGAAAATGCTCTGCCTTCTCTCTAGAATTTTTTGAGTGTTCTTCTTGATTTTTTTTTCTATTCTCTCTTTGGGATCATTATTGATTTCTTTTGATGATTACAAGCTCAATTTTCGTTCTTCTTTAGCTTTAGGTTTGTTGGTCATTTTCTGGGCAGTTTTTTAGCTTGTTTTGTGCTATGGTATGCTTGTGATTTTGGGTTGGGTTTATGATCTTTATCTTCCTCTTGGTGATCACGAGCTCATCTCCCTCTCTTTTAGTGTTATTTTGCTGGTCCATTTTCCCTTATTTTCTGGGCAGTTCTGGATTGCTTGTTTGCCATGGTGGATGATTCTACTTTGGCCAATCTTGTGACTGATTTTGCTTGTGATTTTGAGCTGCGTTTTGTCTTTATTGTTGGGTGGTGATCATCATCTTCTTCTTGTTATATTGGTTGGAGCCATGGTTGGTGGTTCTTTAGCTGCTGGTGATGTAAAGAAGGGTGGTATGAAGAGTGGAGACATTGTTTCCGGGTGTTGCGTGTCTACAAAACTTGTTCCTTCGAATTTGCCTCATGGTATTGGTGCTGTAGAAGGAAGAAATCCGAATTTGGGTGAGAATTGCTCAAAGGATGGTTGTTTTGCTACTATTTCGGGATTGCAATCAAATAAAACAACACATGATAGGCATGGAGCTGTTGGTTGTGTAAATGGGATTGAATCCAAGCATGATGATGTTCTTCATGGGGTGTTGCATGATGAGGAAGATGAAAATCTGGATTTGGGTGAAGGTAGAAATATGGTTTTGGGTGAAAACCATGTGAAGGCTGGTTGTCTCTCAACAATTTCGGGATTGGACAAGAAGAAAGCTATGGTTGACAATGATGAAAAGAGTGAAGACTTGTTGCATGAGATCATGTGCAATGGGCAATTAATTCAAATGATGAATGATTCTCATGGACAAGTTTTTCAAAATAAGGTGGCTAGTATTGACCTTAATAGCCAAAATTGTCAAAGGAAGGTGGTTGGTGATGACTTTCCTTCACTAAATAATACTAGTCAGCAAGGAATGGGGGTAATAGAGTCAAATTTTGGTGCTTTGGGCTCAATTTCGGGTATTGGAGCTAATGGGACTGATTCCACAAAATTAGATGGGCCAAGGATTAATGTTATTAAATCACCTTCGAATTATGGTGGATTTGGGCTTGCAAGAGATGATCATAGAAAGGAAAAGCTTGGTAACTTGCATTTTGGGTCTGATGTGGGCGTAATTGGGCCGAAATCGAGTGCTTTGGGTTCAATTTCGGGTCTTGGTAGCTTTGGACAAGGAGGGGCTGATCTTGGACCATTTTCAACACCTTCTTCCATGCATGATCAAGGGCTGAAACCATCTTATGCTAAGGCTGTCCAGAATTCTTCTCCTATTGCTTGTGAGGTACGATCTTCTACCTTTGAATCCTTACAATATTTTAAACCAACTGAAGAAAATGGAAGAATTAAAGTTAGCCCTCCGGTTGAGGTAGCTATTGAGGAAAGTGAAGAATGGAGAACTTCCTTGATAGGGTACTTTGTGGATAAGAGAATTCCTTTCCCCGTAGTGAATTCAGTAGTTCATAAAATTTGGGGTAGGTTTGGCCTTAAAGAAGTTTTATCTTCGGAACAAGGGTTCTTTATTTTCAAGTTTGATAGTCTTGACCATGCTTGTGAAGTTCTTGAAAAAGGTCCATGGCATATAGTGAATAAATTGCTTGTTCTTAAACGGTGGCAGCCTAGTTTATCCTTGTCTAAAGATGAGTTACGCAATATTCCTGTATGGGTTAAACTTTACAATCTTCCATTTGAATATTGGACTTCAAAGGGCCTGAGTTTTGTAGTTAGTGCTTTGGGCATTCCATTGCATGCTGATCACATTACATTAGCTAGGAAACGTCTTAGCTTTGCTCGTGTGTGTGTTGAGATTGATGCTTCGAAGGATGTCATTAATGAGTTTGATATTAAATGTGCTAATGGGGAGTGGAAAACTATTTATGCTGTTTATGAGTGGCTTCCTTCTAGGTGTAATATTTGTAAGGTGTTTGGGCATGCGCCGGGTATATGTAAACAAAGCGTTCAAGATTTGGGTGACAATGTGAATATGGTTACCGGAAATGGAGGGGTTGATGTTCATGATATGAAGAAGAGGCACGAAGACTCGTTGGGGCCTAAACGACCGGTTTGGGTTGAGGTTAAAAAAAAGAACAAGGGTGGAGAATTATCTACTATGGGGAATAGTGCTAGTGTTCCACTTGTGGAAAATGTTGATAATCATCTTAATTTAGTACCAATGGAGGGCAATGACCATACTCCGAATTTGGAAGTAATGGAAGAGGGTACTCCTTTAGCAATTTTGGACACTGTTTGTGATGCAGGGGCTGCGCTTTGTAAGGATGGGGCTAATGGTTATGTTGATGACAGGGATGCTCTTTGTGATGATGGGGGTGCTATTTGTGGTAATGATGAGGCTGGTCATGGTGAGGATGGTTGTGATTCTAGCCCTCCTCGTAATGCTTTGGCTTCAAAAGTTAAGGATTCTCTGGAAAAGAAAAAGAAGAAGAAAGGTTCCAGTAGTAAGGGTAAGAAGAATAAGAAGCACTCCTCCCCTAAGGGGGGTAAGTGGAGATAGATTTGTGGGGGTTTCTTCTTATCTTTGTATATTTATTATGATTTTTGGGGGCTGGAATATTAGGGGTCTTAATGACCCTTTGAAGCAAAGAGAGGTTCGCAATTTGATTAAAGATGAGAAATTGTCTTTGTGTGGTTTAGTGGAAACGAAAGTTCTGGAGAAAAATAAAGATGTTATTCTTAAGACCATTGACCGGTCTTGGAAGGTGGAGTGCAATTATAATTTTTCCTCTTTGGGGAGGATTTGGGTTTGTTGGAATCCGTTCGATGTTACTGTTTTGGTTGTCGGATCTTCTGAACAAGTTATCCATTGTAGCGTTTCTTCTGTTGATTCTACTTGGGAGTGTATGATTTCGATTGTGCACGATGATAATTGTAATGTTCGTAGGGAGGCGTTGTGGGCTGATTTAGTGGCGCGCGGAGTGGAATGGGAGAATAGTGCTTGGATTGTGATGGGTGACTTTAATGCTATTAAGTCTTCGGTTGAGAGTGTTGGAGGCTCCAATTCTTGGCCTCATTGGAAAGATGACTTTTCTAATTGTTTAGCTGAGTCTGGGTTGGATGATCTGCGATTTAATGGGTGCTTCTATACTTGGTCTAATCATCGTACGATTGATCCTATTCTTCGAAAGTTAGATAGAGCTTTGGTCAACTTGAATTGGGATATTTCCTTTCGAGGTTCAGAGGCGCATTTTCTTCCTTCTAGTGTTTCTGATCACTCTCCTATGATTGTTAAGATTGTGGATCTCCCTCGGCGACGGGTGCCTTTTAAGTTTTTTGATTTCTGGGCGGATCATCCAGAATTTTTATCCTTGGTGGATCGGGTTTGGGCAGACAGGGTGGATGGGTCTCCTATGTTTCAGCTATGTAAGAAGCTACAAAGATTGAAAGTAGAGCTTAAGAAACTTAATAGGGAGTGTTATTCTGACTTGTCTTCTAGGGTGCAGCAAGCTAAACATGATTTAGAGTCTGTGCAATGGGATATTCAGAGGCAACCTACGAACGCTTCTTTACATGAGGAGGAGTCTCGGTTGGTGAAGCTTTATGGTGACTTGAGTAGAGATGAGGAGAGTTTTTTGAGACAAAAGTCCCGGGTTCAGTGGATTAATTTGGGAGATAGGAATTCTAAGTTCTTTTTTCGATCGATGAGACAAAGATGTAGTAGGAGTAAGGTACTATCTCTTACCGATGAGCATGGTAATCGTGTGGAGGAGCCTAGTGAAGTTAAATCAATGGTGGTGAACTTTTTTGAGACACTTCTGAGACAGCCTGCTGGATGCCCTAGGATTGACCTTGATTTAGTGAGGCGGGCTCTCCCGAAACGTATTTCTGGTGATCAGTGTGCTACCTTGGGTAGAGAGGTTAGTGATGTTGAAATTAAGGCAGTTTTGTTCTCTTTAAAAGATAATAAAGCTCCTGGTCCAGATGGGTATAATGCTACTTTCTTCAAGAAAGCTTGGTCTGTTGTTGGTGATGATTTTCTTCGTGCTATTCGTTCGTTTTTTAGCTCCGGGAGATTGCTCAAGCAAGTGAATGCTACTGTGGTTGCTCTTATTCCTAAGGTTCCTAATCCTTCTACGGTTGGGGAATTTAGGCCTATTTCGTGTTGTAACACTATCTACAAATGCATTGCCAAAATTATTGCGAATCGTGTTCAAATGGTACTGCCTGATGTTGTTAGTCCTTTTCAGTCGGCCTTCGTTGCTGGTAGGAGGATTAGTGATAATATATTACTGTCGCAGGAATTGTTAAGGAACTATCATCGTGATGGGGGTCATCCTAGGTGTGCGCTGAAGGTAGATTTAATGAAAGCCTATGATTCTGTGCGGTGGGATTTCTTAGTGGCTATTTTACAGATTTTAGGCTTCCCGGAGCAGATGATAGCTTGGATTTCTGAGTGCATTTCTACTCCCCGTTTCTCTATTTCTATCAATGGCGAGTTAAATGGTTTCTTTAATAGTAGCCGAGGTTTGAGGCAGAGGGATCCTATGTCCCCTTATTTATTTGTGCTGGCTATGGAGGTCTTCTCGGGGTTGATGCGTATTATGGAGCAGGAGAGTCAGTTTGCGTACCATTGGCGGTGTGGGAAGATTGGTATTTCGCATTTATGTTTTGCGGATGATCTTATGGTTTTCTGTAGGGCAGAGAGGGAGTCAGTTGCTGCAGTTAATGTTGTCCTTGGTCAGTTCCAAGCTCTTTCTGGGTTGATTCCTAATCCTAACAAGAGCAATATTTTTGTGGCTGGTGTGTCTTCTGAGACTAAGCAAGAGTTACTTGGGATTCTTGGTTTTCAGGAAGGGGTATTACCTGTCAGATATCTTGGGGTTCCTCTGATTTCTACTAAGCTTACGGCAGTGGATTGTAGGGTTCTTGTTGACAGGATTGTAGCGAGAGTTAAGAGTTGGACTAGTAGGGTTCTTTCTTTCGCAGGGAGGCTTCAGCTCATTCAATATGTATTGTTCTCTATTCAGGTGTATTGGTCCTCCATTTTTATCTTGCCTAAGTCAGTGGTGATTAAGGTTGAAACTACTTTGCGTAGTTTTCTTTGGAAGGGTTCAGATTTAGGTAAAGGTGGGGCCAAGGTTGCATGGTCTTTGGTGTGTTTACCAAAGGAAGAGGGTGGTCTCGGTATTAAGAGCGTTGAGTGTTGGAATAAAGCTGCCATAAGTAAGCATTTGTGGGCTGTCTGTAGCAATTTGAGGTCTTCTGTCTGGGTCTCGTGGGTTAGATCTACTCTGCTTAAGGGAAATAATGTGTGGGAGGTTAGGTGCCCTGGGGATTGCTCGTGGAGTTGGAGGAAAATTCTAGGCCTTCGGTGTCTTGTGCGGCGGTTGATGCAGTTTCGGGTGGGTAATGGGGAGGATATTTCTCTTTGGTTTGATTATTGGCATCCGTTGGGTCCTTTGGTGGAGGTCTTTGGGCGACGGATTATTTATGATTCTGGTCTTAGTCTTCATGCTAGGGTGGCGGATGTTGTTCAGGGAAGGGATTGGGCTTGGCCTCGTTCCCTGACCGGGAATTGGATGGACATTATCAGTGGTATCCCTGCTTCCTTCAGGCCTAATAACTCTCAAGCTGATACTTTGTGTTGGGTTGAGGACTCTCGGGGGGCTCTTCGGTCCCGGCAGCCAGCGGTGGATTGGTTTAGGTCCGTTTGGCATTCTAAATCAATTCCTAGACATGCTTTCATCTTCTGGTTGGCCATTAGGGGTGCTCTTTCTACTCAGGATAAGCTTCTTATTTATGGCTTGATTCCGGCTATTCGTTGTGTGTTTTGTGGAGGGAGTTGTGAGGATGTCCCTCATCTCTTTTTTGATTGTTCTTATTCTTGCGAGGTTTGGTTTGCTCTTTTAAGGAAGTGCAGATTACCTCTGCGTGCTCGGAACTGGGAGGATACTATTCTTTGGTGTTGCCATTTCCGCGGTCGGCAACTTCGTGGGTGGGTGGTGCGTATTATGCTTGCGGCTGCTGTCTATGCTATTTGGCGTGAGCGGAATGCTAGGATGCATGGCGAGTTACCTAAACCTGTTACCATGGTTGTTCGTTCCATTGTCAGAGATGTTTGTATGCGTCTTAATTCCTTATCTGGTGTGATGCCTTCTCCTACTAATAGGCAGCTCCACCAGTCTTGGGGTTTATCTGATTCTATTTTTTTGTAATTCGCTTGTTTTGCCTTTTATGGGGTCTGGTGGATTCTTTTGGTTGTACCTATGACAGGGTTTGTGCTTAGCTTTTATTGCTTTGCTGTTTTTTGAGTTTCGGTTGGTAGGGGGCCTGTCCCTTGTTTGACCTTGTGATCTTCTCGCTGGGGTATGCCCCTTTGCTTTTGTTTTGTCTCTTTGGTTAATATACTTACATTATCCAAAAAAAGAAAACTACACAAAGTAGCTTCAACTTTAATAATCACCACTAATTTAGGCAAGATAAAAATGGATGACTAATACACCTGGATAGAGAACAATACAGATTGAATAAGCTGAAGCCTTCCTACAAAAGAAAAAACCCTACTAGTCTAACTCTTAACTCTCGCTACAATCCTATTGACAAGAACCCTAAAATCCACTGCCATAAGCTTAGTAGAAATCAGAGGAACCCCAAGATATCTGACAGGTAATACCCCTTGCTAAAAACCTAGAATCCCAAGCAACTCTTGCTTAACCTCAGAAGACACACCAGCCACAAAATGATTGCTCTTGCTAGGATTAGGAATCAACCCAGAAAGAGCTTGGAGCTGACCAAGAACAACATTAACCGCAGCAACTGACTCCCTCTCTACCCTACAGAAAACCATAAGATCATCCGCAAAGCATAAATGCGAAATACCAATCTTCCCACACCGCCAATGCTAAGCAAACTGGCTCTCCTACTCCATAATACGCATCAACCACGAGAAAACCTCCATTGCCTACACAAATAAATAAGGGGACATAGGATCCCCCTGCGTCAAAACTCAACCACTAGCAAAGTTCAACTCGCCATTAATAGAAATAGATAAACAGGGAGTAGAAATACACTCAGAAATTCAAGCTATCATCTGCTCCGATAAGCCTAGAATCTGTAAAATAGCCACTAAGAAATCTCACCGTCCAGAATTATAGGCTTTCATTAAATCTACCTTCAGCACACACCTAGGATGACCCCTATCACGATGATAGTTCCTTAACAATTCCTGCGACAGTAAGATTTTATCACTAATCCTCCTACCAGCAACAAAGGCCGACTGAAAGGACTAACAACATCAGGCAGCACCATCTGAACACGATTCGCAAAAATTTTGGCAATGCATTTGTAGATAGTGTTACAACACGAAATAGGTCTAAAATCCCCAACTTTAGAAGGATTAGGAACCTTAGGAATAAGCGCAACCATTGTAGCATTCACTTGCTTGAGCAATCTCCCGGAGCTAAAAAACGAATGAATAGCACGAAGAGCATCATCACCAACAACAGACCAAGCTTTCTTGAAGAAAGTAGCATTATAGCCATTCGGACCAAGAGCTTTGTTATCTTTCAGAGAGAACAAAACCTCCTTAATTTCATCATCGCTAACCTCACTACCTAAGGTAGCACACTGATCGTCAGAAATACGCTTAGTAAGAGCTCGCTTCATCAAGTAATGGTCAAGTATAGGGCACCCTGTTGGCTGTCTAAGAAGAATAAAAAAAGAGATGAGGGATATCCTCACAACTCTCTCTACAAAACACACAACGAATAGCCGAAATCAAGCCATAAACAAGAAGCTTATCCTGAGTAGAAAGAGCAACCCTAATGGCCAGCCAGAAGATGAAAGCATGTCTAGGAATTGCTTTAGAATGCCAAACGGACCTAAAACAATCCACCGCTGGCTGCCAGGACCGAAGAGCCTCCCAAGCATTACGAATGGAGAAAACCCCACGAGAGTTCTCAACCCAATACAAAGTATCAGCTTGAGAGTTATTAGGCCTGAAGGAATCAGGGATACCACTGATAATGTCCATCCAATTCCCGGTCAGGGAATGAGGCCAAGCCCAATCCCTCCCCTGAATAACATCCACCACCCTAGCATGAAGACCAAGACCAGAATCATAAATAATCCGTCGCCCAAACACCTCCACTAAAGGACCCAACGGATGCCAATAATCAAACCAAAGGGAAATATCCTCCCCATTACCCACCCGAAACTGCATCAACCGCTACACAAGACACCGAAGGCTCAGAATTTTCCTCTAACTCCACGAGCAATCCCCAGGGCACCTAACCTCCCACACATTCTTTCCTTTAAGCAAGGCAGATCTAACCCACGACACCCAAACAGAAGACCTCAAATTGCTACAGACAGCCCACAAATGCTTACTTATGGCAGATTTATTCCAACACTCAACACTCTTAATACCCAGTCCACCCTCTTCCTTCGGTAAACACACCGAAGACCATGCAACATTTGCCCCACCTTTACCTAAATCTGAACCCCTCCAAAGAAAACTACGCAAAGTAGCTTCAACCTTAATCACCACTGACTTAGGCAAGATAAAAATGGAGGACTAATACACCTGGATAAAATATCAAACTCATTAATAATATCCTTCGAAACATCAACCTCAACACACACATGAGCAAAGCTAAGACGTTTCCTGGCCAAAGTAATATGACCGGCATGCAAAGGAATTCCCAAAGCACTAGCAACAAAACTCAACCCCTTAGTAGTCCAAAATTCAAAGGTAAATTATGAAGTTTGACCCATAAAGGAATATTACGTAACTCTTCTTTAGATAAGGATAAACCAGGCTGCCACCTTTTAATAACAAGCAACTTATTTACTATATGCCATGGACCTTTTTCAAGAACTTCACAATCAAACTTGAAAATAAAGAACCCCTTTTCCGAAGATAAGACTTCTCTAAGGCCAAACTTCTCCCAAATTTTATGAACCACCTAATTCACTACAGGGAAAGGAATTCGCTTCTCCACAAAATACCCTATCAAAGAAGTTCTCCATTCCTTAATCCCCTCCTCCACAACTTCAGACAGAGGGCTAACTTTCACTCTACCATTTTCTACTATAGGCTTAAAATATTATAAAGATTCAAAATTAATAGATTATACCTCACAAGCCATAGGAGACGAATTTTGGACAGTCTTAGCATAAGACGGTTTCAACCTATAATTATGCATGGAAGAAGGCGATGAAAATGGTCAAATTTCATACCCAAAATTACCAATACTCGAAATTGAATCCAAAGCACCAGATTTTGGCTCTATTACACCCATTCCTTTGATCAATTAATACAAAGTTACAGTGAATTTTCGTTCTCACCTACTTGTTCTTGATAGAACTACTGAACTTATCAAAGAAAGGCTTCCTTTGTGGCGTTCTTGAGTGTTTATACTTCCGGGTTCATGGATTGAGCATTCATCGGGTCTGGAAGGGTGACGAATATGATTTTGGGGTGTTCTTGGGAGTGAAAACAAGTTGAGTGTGGGTTTGGGGATTGTACAACCTTACGGGTTAACATCACTTCATCAGATCAACCATAAGAGCACACCGAGGAAAACCGCTAGCTAGATGATAATTGCACAATAGCTCTTGAGAAAGTAAAATATTATTACTAATATTCCTCTCCTCTACAAAAAGTGACTGGGAAGGACTAACAATAGTAGGAAGAACTCTTTTCATCCTGTTCGCAATGATCTTCGCAATACACTTGTAAATAGTATTACAACAAAAAATAGGCCGAAACTCAAAAACCTTGGAAGGATTAGGAACCTTAGGAATGAGAGCCACCACAAAAGCATTCACCTGCTTCAGCAACTTCCTAAAGACAAAAACTGAGCTAATAGCCCGAATAACATCCTCACCAACCACTACCCAAACTTTCTTGAAAAAAAGAGCATTATAACCATCAGGACCTGAAGCCTTATTATCCTTTAGAGAGAACAACACCTGATGTGAACCCGTAAGGTTATACAACCTCCAAAACCACACTTAATTTGTTTTCACGCCCAAGGAAAGAAATGATAAGAGTTAGGTTTAACTCTTGGATCTTTGAACTTCTGTTCTCTGAAAAGATTATCACCCCAATCTTGATGGGAGAATACATCAAGAATAATCAGCGTAGAGTAACTGATAGTCTTGTTACTCTTGTAATAATGAGTGATACGGGCACATTCCGTTTCGATCAAAATAGTCTCGAACCATCTTCTTGTCTTTTGAGAATCGATGGTAGGAGATTGATAATCTCTCAGATAGATTTGAGCAACAAATTCTAGGTTTGATCCCCAGTTCTCAACTTCAATAAAAGATGCAAGCATTCTGGTTGTTCGCTTGTATCCATTGTCCATCCTCTGTAGATTAGAGGATGTTGAATCTGCAGTGAACCTTTTAGTACTGCTTGGGGAAGTAGCTTCCTAGGATCTCTTGGGAGCCCCCAGAAGTAAATCAGACAATGAAGGTTTTCCCTTCTAGATCTTGCTTTAGGATACCCCCATAGCCGTATTCAGATGCATCTGTTTCAACGATTTTGAAAGCATCTGAATGAGGGATGGCTAGGCATGGCAATTCCTTAGCCTTCCTTTTGATCCTTTGGACTGCCTTTGTACAGGCCTCTGTCCAGGGTCCTAGATTCTTCTTAAGCCTTGCGAATAAAAGGCTTAGCATCCTTAGCCAGGTCTTTGTAAAAGTCTGCTAGATAATTCAGACTTCTCAAGAATCTTTGCAGTTGTTGTTTATCTTTGATCTTATCAGGAAACTTCTCTGCAAAGACTATAGCCCTGTCTATTGGAGTAATTGAGCCATGATAAATATTATGACGTAAAAATCTCATGTTGTCTTGGAACAACTTGATTTTCTTGGCAGATACTACCAAACTGGCCCTAAGAACAACATTATGGAATGCTTTCAAATGCTTCCAATGTTGATCTATGGACTTGGAGAAAACCAAGACATCATCAATATAAACGATAATAAAATCCATATAAGGATTAAATATATCGTTCATGATATTTTGAAATTCTGAAGGAGCATTCTTCAGACCAAATGGCATTACGTTCCATTCATAATGCCCAAAGGGTACTTACTGTAAAGGTAGTTTTATACTTATCCTTTTCTGCAATTTGGATCTGTCAATACCCACTTTTCATGTCGAACTTGGAGAAGATGCATGCTTCATAAAGCCTGTTGAGAAGGTCTCTTTTACTCGGAATAGGATACTGAATCTATTGCAGTGCTTCATTCAATGGCTTGAAATTAATGACAAGCCTTGGAACTCCTCGTTCAAGCTCTGCTGCATTTTCTACATAAAATGCTGGACAAGACCATAGAGAATGACTCTTGCGAATTAATTCTTTTTACAAAAGTTCTTCAATTTCGTTTTTGCAGATTTCCAAATGTCTACTATTCATTTGGATTGGTCTTGCTTTTATAGAGACTTTTCTTTCATCAAACCTAACTACATACGGAAGTTCTACCGTATACTTCTTCCTTAACTAGAAAGCATTAGGAACATCTGAGCATACAGATTCCTCTAATTGCTTCTGGAACTGTTGTACCTTTTCTTGAATAGCTGGTTTATTCAGCTGTTCAGAAATAGATCGATACTTCACCTCTTCTTCTTTGAGATTTTCTCTCTGAGGTTATGTATCTCCTTATATTTTGGTTGTTGAGCAAAAGGAAACTTGATTTGCCTTCCATCTATATTGGACTCAATCCCTTCTGCTGTAACTGTAAAAGGATAAATCATACTGAGGAAAGGAGTCCCAGAATAACTGATTCTGATAATCCTTTTACTAATATGAATGGAGTTTCAAAACATACTCCATCATTGCAAACTGCTGCTTCTGAGAGTTTATACTCTATCATCATTCGTCCAACATTTGCTATATTTAGCACTTGAGTGGTCTTTGATAAATATTGTGAAGGAATAATGCCTTCACTTATGCAGTTTAAGTCTGCACCTGAATCTATCAAAGCTTCTCCTTCAAAGATAAAAGCTTTAAATACAACAATGGTTACTTTCGAATACCATTTTTGCACTATAACTTTATCTATACTATTAATTGCTGGAGAATCTTCTTCTTTATTCAGCTGCGAATTCAGCTGTGAAGTTGAAGGCTCATTAACCTTTATAGCTTCAAACATATTAGCAAAAGATTCGTCATCATCTTTTACTGAATCATGTTTACCGAATGCTTCTAAATGATATATAACTCATAAGCTTGCATTCGCTTCTCATGATTCTGCTGCTGTTTCTTCAGCTCTTTTAATTCCTCTTTGTAGGAATTCATTTCTGCTCTGAGTTCAGCTATAGTAGGTTGTCTACTAGCTTCTTTCTCTTTCTGAACTCTCTGCATGATTGCTCGAAACGAATAATGCTGCTGAGGAATTTCAATTTGCTTCTTGTCAGTGTCTGATGGCTTCTTCTTTTGAGCCATGGCAATATATTTTTTCAAAGCAGATCCTTTCTTCTCTGGATCATTAATTGTATCAATACAATCTAAAATAAGACTGTCTTCTTTCTTTAGAACATTAATGCTAAGTCCATTGAGTTTCAGAAAGGACTTATAATGATCGCAGTCACACTTTTCTTCTTCTTCTTCAGAGGAGGAGGATTCTGTGGATTCAGAATCTGAATCAGTGTCTGGAATATCGTCAATATAATTGACTCCATCTTCCTCATCTGTATCAGACAAAAGAACTTGCTTCATGTAGCATTACATTTTATCTTTACAATCCAGAGCATTAATTTTTTCTTTTGTTGTGCAACTACTGCTGTAATGCCCCACTTTTCCACACCTATAACAAATAGGTGTTTTCTTCTTTCCTTTACCAGAATTTAGGTAACGCTTCTTCTTGCGACGATGGTCCCTTTTGTCATCTTTATGAGATCGTTTTTTGAAGAACCTCTCCTTCTTGTACGATCTATACTTCTTACTTTTAAGCTTGGACCTGTCTTTGGGAGGTTTGGAGAAAGACTCATTATAGCCATATTGCTCACAAAAATCTCCCATCGTCTTCTTCGTGGATCCTTTATCCATTTGATCCATGCTTGTATGATCAAACGTAGAAGCTGATCTTATGGCTGCCTTTTGTTCTTCAGTGAGATGAAGGTCCCACCATCCAGCCAGTTCTCTAGTAAATCCTAAAGTTATGAGGAGTAGTATTTGCGGCTTATCATTTCCTTTTAAGAGAGCTGCTTGAGCATACATCATCATATGTTTGAGGGTCTTAATAATCTGATATTCAGACTGCCCATCAATATTTCATTCCACAATAGATATGCCATAGAAAGAATGTCCATCGAAGACACTATTATTTTCATCTAGCAAATCTGCGGGAGTGGTTTAATGATAATAAGGCCTGGTTTTAAACGTTTGTCTTGGCTTGCCAAACATAAGCTTGTTTAACTGGCCTGTATCTATTGGCTGGGAAGATTTAGTCAATTTACCTCTTAATTAGGATTCAAATTCTCCCAATTCTTCAACATCAGCGCCAAACAAAACGTCAATATCTTTTAAAACATCAATATTTTTACTAGAGGAGGATCTTTCATCGATCTTGAGTTTGGCTATCCTCTTGTGGATCTCATGGAGCAACTTGTCATTGTTAAAGCCCAACTTGCATCCTTGAATATCTGGCGGAGGCTTGAAAGGAGCTGGTTGCACTGAACTAGTGGCTTTAGAGATTAAGCCACTAGGAACTTTATGAAGGATATTTTCTATCCTGGTAGCTTGTTTCCTCATAGATTGTAAAACAAATTAGTATAATTAACTTGTTCTACAATACTAGATAGTGCGCCCAGGTAGCAGGTTGACTATTCTACTGTGTACAATCCTTGTATGGAACTACTCAAACTCTTTCTTTTATTATGATGGGTTGTTCGGTAGGATGAACTGTCGTAACAGTGGTGTTAAGGCCAGTTTTGAAAGTTTTAAATGAACTTTCCATCATATTGACTGAGGAGTCTTGGTGTAATTCAGCAATCTTCATATTGTGCACTTCAAAGTATCTTCTAAGAAACTCAAAGAAGTCCATCTGCAACTTATATTTATTCAAGAAGGAGTTATACTTCTTGTACAGGAAAGATTTCTGTTTCTCAGAAAGAGTAGCTAGGAACCATTTCCTTAGCTCGTTGATTCTTTGGTGCATTAAACATCTCCTTCAACTCAGCTTTGTCTATTTCAAAGGATACTGAAATAACATTGATATTGTTGGGGTTTTTGCCCTAAAGATGTAATTTGTAAATGGTTTTTTTATAAATAAATAAAAGAAGAGTTCAATTCATTCTTATCGTGTCATTTATATTATATAAACTTGTACATTATAACATCCTAGATTGCCGAATGTAATATCATACTGTGTATATGATTGTCATATACAGATGGATATAGTAAGAGATGTGCAATCTAAAGAGTCCATAGATAGCAAATAAAGTTGGATACTTTATTTGTAGTTAATCTATAGCTGCGGTCCATTCTGTATTGTACGATGATTCTATCCTGAATCATTCATATGAAGATATGGGAATGGAGGCACCTTGTATGATGTGATTATATAGGACTGGGCCATGATCTATATGAATCTCTTACCAAGATCCGTTTACCGATGAGATTCATATACATCAACTTATGATGGCTATATGTGGGTGATCTCAATCCTGAGTTTCTTATCGACTCCTTTAGGTTAGATCGTGATCTTTGATATACCATGGGTGAGGTCGGATGATTATTCCCGATCAATATTCTCCGTATGTTGGGATTGCGATTTGGCTTGTGGCTATGAAGGTTTGCACACAATAGTGGAATCCACTCATTCTTGTGAGAAGTAGAAAGTAGTTCCCTTAAGGGTTGATTCGGGGCTTGAACAATATGAGCGCTCTACTGATTCCATGAGGAAACAGGATTTATTATTCATTAGAGAATCAATGGTGCTTAAAGGATATATATAATTAGAGAGGTAAAACGGACATTATGACCTAGCTCTAATTATGAACTACTGTGGAGGGTTACACCATATGTAATAGCTATATCGATGGACACCGAGTGATATCGGTCTGTGTAAAAGCGTCCGCAGTTGAGAGAATGCAGCTTCGGATTTTTAGTGAAATAATATCGGAGTTGATAATCAAGAAATATTAATTAAAGAGTTCAATTAATGATTCTGAGGATTATCGGAGCTCAAAATACTATGGGTCCATTAGGTCCCCTTGCTAGCCCGATCCATTTAGGTAACAAGGGTCACATATAATTAATTGGATGGTTCAATTAATAGTGTTGCGAAAGTGACACGTGTCAGGAGTTAATTGAGTGATGTTATTATTCAATTAATTAAATAATGACAATTATAACAATTAAATAATAAGATTATTTAATTATATAATTAGTCATAAAAAGAGGGTGATAGTTGATATTTTATTTTGAATAGTGAGATAATTGGATTATCTCATTTATTAAATTAACTAAAATAAATTTGAATTTAAAAAGTTTCAAAAGTCTGATAATAGTTTATTTTTATTTTTTGAATATAGAGATAATATGATTATCTCATTTATTAAATAAAATAAAATAAATTTGAATTTAAAAAGTTTAAATTAAAAAGTCTGATAATAGTTTATTTTTATTTTTATTTTGAATAAAGAGATAATAGGATATCTCATTTATTAAATAAAAAAAATAAAATTGAATTTAAAATGTTTAAATTCAAAAGTTACTGATAAATTAATAAAAAAGTTTTTATTAATTTTGTAACTTAAATAGATATATTAAAAAGAGTTTTTAATTTAACAAACAACTGAACCAAAGAGTTTTACGTTCAAAGTTTTTTTATGTAAGAGATACAGAAAAAATAAAAGTGACCGGAGATATACAGTATCTCTCCAACTCTTTTTTCCATTCAACCTCTTCACTGATCCTGATAACGTGACGCGCCCATACGCAAGTTACCGGTGCCGGGATATAGCAAGGAAGACGTAGTGGTACAGACTAGGAGCTGTAAAAAAAATAAATAAATAAAAAATATGAAGGAGCCTCCAACGGTGGTATGTTCCTTAATTTTTTTTTTCTTTCATTGATTACGATTTTCTGTATATAAAATAAATATATATGTGATATATATTATTTTTATTATCCTGAAAATATAGTTACAAAGTTTTACTAGTCACAGATTGTTTTTGCAATCTGTATAAAAATTTTAAAATCTTATTTCCGCTGCATGACCAGTAAAACGAAAAAACGGTTCCTACAGATATAAGGCACTTCTGCATCTTGAAAACCTGAAAGTGTAGGACTTGGAGGACTAGCAGGTTCAGAGGCCCTAGAAGAGGCTGGGACCTCGACTTTGTAGGAAGGCCTACTGTGCCATATGCTTTAGTGATTCCTTCGAAAATTAAGGAACTTGGATTCTGAGTTGGTATACTAGAAGTTGATTTTCTCATGGATACAGAAGAAATATTGTCGCTGTTTAGTTTAACCCTTCGAGTGGAGTCAAACTTCAATTCGACAGATCCATCATCGAATTCGATGATACTTTCAATCTCATCATTTTGCACAGGCTTTGGAGGTACGGAGGATTCCAGTACCCAATCATTTGGAAGTTGGATCTCATCCTATGTTATTGTCTTTGAGACCACCAATTTGGAGGATGCTAGATTCACCCTAAATAAGGTTGTGTGACCCTTCTTGTCGTGTACTATCTCTTTAACTCTGAGATCTGAAGTGATAGAATTCATCACCTTGCAATAAACTCTGTACACGATTGCCAGACAACTAGTACCTTCAGGGATTCTGAAGCCACTAGTCTTTAGATCAAGGACAAGAGAGTCTGAAACATTCTCATTCCTTGCATCTACTGAGATATCTGGGCAGCAGGAGGATTCCAGTACCCAATCATTTGGAAGTTGGATCTCATCCTATGTTATTGTCTTTGAGACCACCAATTTGGAGGATGCTAGATTCACCCTAAATAAGGTTGTGTGACCCTTCTTGTCGTGTACTATCTCTTTAACTCTGAGATCTGAAGTGATAGAATTCATCACCTTGCAATAAACTCTGTACACGATTGCCAGACAACTAGTACCTTCAGGGATTCTGAAGCCACTAGTCTTTAGATCAAGGACAAGAGAGTCTGAAACATTCTCATTCCTTGCATCTACTGAGATATCTGGGCAGCAATCAAAGTAGACTGGACCTGCATGTAGACTGGTCTCAATACATCTAAAGAGCGAGTCTTTGAACCCTTCATGTCTCTTGTGACGTGCACAAATTAGAGCTGCTGTATTCAACCCTTCTCGAACTAGTGGTTTTAAAGCCACTTGTACTAACCCAAGATGCACATATTTGAACTCTTTTTTGTGCTCATCAAAGAATTTTTTGGGTAAAATGTTTATTTGTGTGCTGTCTCTGGATACAGAGATGGTTTCCTCTATAGTTTTAATAAAATATTTACTTTTAAAATTGAAATAACTAACTTTGTACACCTTATCTACAGAGACTTTAGGAATGCTCCAATTGTGGAGACTTTACTCTACATCGGCTATTTCTATCATCTCTTTGTTTTTGCTAAGGGAAAGAGGAGCAAATGAAGATGAAGATGAGGTGGAAGATCAGTAAAAAAATTGCATTTTACAAAGGATTTAGAGAGAGAAAATGCTCTGCCTTCTCTCTAGAATTTTTTGAGTGTTCTTCTTGATTTTTTTTCTATTCTCTCTTTGGGATCATTATTGATTTCTTTTGATGATTCCAAGCTCAATTTTCGTTCTTCTTTAGCTTTAGGTTTGCTGGTCATTTTCTGGGCAGTTTTTTAGCTTGTTTTGTGCCATGGTATGCTTGTGATTTTGAGCTGAATTTTTTCCTTATTGTTGGGGTGTGATCTTCATCTTCTTCTTAGTGTTCTAGTTGGAGCCATGGTTGGTGGTTCACCAACTGCTGGTGATGTAAAAAATAGTGGAATAAAGGGCTATCATGATAGTTTTATGAAAGATTCAGATTTGGGTATTAATATGAAGATTCAACGTATGAAGGCTCGAGAACTAGAGAAGAGAACTGCTGGTGATGATGCATTTGACATAGCTATTGGAGGTAGGATCTCTTGTGATGCTTCTTCAAAATTGTTGTTAAGCAAGCAACATGTTTTGCATAGTTTTAAGAATCAGACTAGTAATGGTAAAATGGGCAACAAGGCATGTGCAAATGGGATTGAAGGCAAGCATGGTGATGTTCTTCATAGGGTGATGCATGATGAGGAAGATGGCAAGCATGTTAATGTTCTTCATAGGGTGGTGCATGATGAGGAAGATGGTAATCTGGTTTTGGGTGAGAGATGTGTCAAGAATGGGCCAAAATCTGGTGCTTTTGTTTCAATTTCGGGTATTGGTAATGTTAGGCACGAAATTGAAGCTAATGGGGCTGATATTGAAGCCAAGCATGCTGATGTTCTTCATGGGGTGTTGCATGATGAGGAAGATGAAAATCTGGTTTTGGGTGAAGGTAGAAATCTGGTTTTGGGTGAAAACCATGTGAAGGATGGTTGTCTCTCAACAATTTCGGGATTGGACAAGAAGAAAGCTATGGTTGACATTGATGAAAAGAGTGAAGACTCGTTGAATGAGATCATGTGCAATGGGCAAATAATTGAAATGATGAATGATTTTCATGGACAAGTTTTTCAAAATAAGGTGGCTAGTATTGACCTTAATAACCAAAATTGTCAAAGGAAGGTGGTTGTTGATGACTTTCCTTCACTAAATAATACTAGTCAGCAAGGAATGGGGGAATAGAGTCAAACTTTGGTGCTTTGGGCTCAATTTCGGGTATTGGAGCTAATGGGACTGATTCCACAAACTTAGATGGGCCAAGGATTAATGTTATTGAATCACCTTCGAATTATGGTGGATTTGGGCTTGCAAGAGATGATCATAGAAAGGAAAAGCTTGGTAACTTGCATTTTGGGTCTGATGTGGGCGTAATTGGGCCGAAATCGAGTGCTTTGGGTTCAATTTCGGGTCTTGGTAGCTTTGGACAAGGAGGGGCTGATCTTGGACCATTTTCAACACCTTCTTCCATGCATGATCAAGGGCTGAAACCATCTTATGCTAAGGCTGTCCAGAATTCTTCTCCTATTGCTTGTGAGGTACGATCTTCTACCTTTGAATCCTTACAATATTTTAAACCAACTGAAGAAAATGGAAGAATTAAAGTTAGCCCTCCGGTTGAGGTAGCTATTGAGGGAAGTGAAGAATGGAGAACTTCCTTGATAGGGTACTTTGTGGATAAGAGAATTCCTTTTCCCGTAGTGAATTCAGTAGTTCATAAAATTTGGGGTAGGTTTGGCCTTAAAGAAGTTTTATCTTCGGAACAAGGGTTCTTTATTTTCAAGTTTGATAGTCTTGACCATGCTTGTAAAGTTCTTGAAAAAGGTCCATGGCATATAGTGAATAAATTGCTTGTTCTTAAACGGTGGCAGCCTAGTTTATCCTTGTCTAAAGATGAGTTACGCAATATTCCTGTATGGGTTAAACTTTACAATCTTCCGTTTGAATATTGGACTTCTAAGGGCCTGAGTGTTGTAGTTAGTGCTTTGGGCATTCCATTGCATGCCGATCACATTACATTAGCTAGGAAACGTCTTAGCTTTGCTCGTGTGTGTGTTGAGATTGATGCTTCGAAGGATGTCATTAATGAGTTTGATATTCAATGTGCTAATGGGGAGTGGAAAACTATTTATGCTGTTTATGAGTGGCTTCCTTCTAGGTGTAATATTTGTAAGGTGTTTGGGCATGCGCCGGGTATATGTAAACAAAGCGTTCAAGATTTGGGTGACAATGTGAATATGGTTACCGGAAATGGAGGGGTTGATGTTTATGATATGAAGAAGAGGCACGAAGACTCGTTGGGGCCTAAACGACCGGTTTGGGTTGAGGTTAAAAAAAAGAACAAGGGTGGAGAATTATCTACTATAGGGAACAGTGCTAGTGTTCCGCTTGTGGAAAATGTTGATAATCATCTTAATTTAGTACCAATGGAGGGCAATGACCATACTCTGAATTTGTAAGTAACGGAAGAGGGTACTCCTTTAGCAATTTTGGACACTGTTTGTGATGTAGGGGCTGTTCTTTGTAAGGATGGGGCTAATGATTATATTGATGACAGGGATGCTCTTTGTGATGATGGGGGTGCTCTTTGTGATAATGATGAGGCTGATCATGGTGAGGATGGTAGTGATTCTAGTCCTCCTCATAATGCTTTGGCTTCAAAAGTTAAGGATTCTCTGGAAAAGAAAAAGAAGAAGAAAGGTTCTAGTAGTAAGGGTAAGAAGAATAAGAAGCACTCCTCCCCTAAGGGGGGTAAGTGGAGATAGATTTGTGGGGGTTTCTTCTTATCTTTGTATATTTATTATGATTTTTGGGTGATGGAATATTAGGGGTCTTAATGACCCTTTGAAGCAAAGAGAGGATCGCAATTTGATTAAAGATGAGAAATTGTCTTTGTGTGGTTTAGTGGAAACAAAAGTTCTGGAAAAAATAAAGATGTTATTCTTAAGACCCTTGACAGGTCTTGGAAGGTGGAGTGCAATTATAATTTTTCCTCTTTGGGGAGGATTTGGGTTTGTTGGAATCCCTTCGATGTTACTGTTTTGGTTGTCGGATCTTCTGAACAAGTTATCCATAGTAGAGTTTCTCCTGTTGATTCTACTTGGGAGTGTATGTTTTCGATTGTGTACGGTGATAATTGTAATGTTCGTAGGGAGGCGTTGTGGGCTGATTTAGTGGCGCGCGGAGTGGAATGAGAGAATAGTGCTTGGATTGTGATGGGTGACTTTAATGCTATTAAGTCTTCGGTTGAGAGTGTTGGAGGCTCCAATTCTTGGCCACATTGGAAAGATGACTTTTCTAATTGTTTAGCTGAGTCTGGGTTGGATGATCTGCGATTTAATGGGTGCTTCTATACTTCGTCTAATCATCGTACGGTTGATCCTATTCTTCGAAAGTTAGATCGAGCTTTGGTCAACTTGAATTGGGATATTTCCTTTCGAGGTTCAGAGGCGCATTTTTCTTCCTTCTAGTGTTTCTGATCACTCTCCTATTATTGTTAAGATTGTGGATCTCCCTCGGCGACGGGTGCCTTTTAAGTTTTTTGATTTCTAGGCGGATCATCCAGAATTTTTATCCTTGGTGGATCGGGTTTGGGCGGACAGGGTGGATGGGTCTCCTATGTTTCAGCTATGTAAGAAGCTAAAAAGATTGAAAGTAGAGCTTAAGAAACTTAATAGGGAGTGTTATTCTGACTTGTCTTCTAGGGTGCAGCAAGCTAGACATGATTTAGAGTCTGTGCAATGGGATATTCAGAGGCAGCCTACGAACGTTTCTTTACATGAGGAGGAGTCTCGGTTGGTGAAGCTTTATGGTGATTTGAGTAGAGATGAGGAGCGTTTTTTGAGACAAAAGTCCCGGGTTCAGTGGATTAATTTGGGAGATAAGAATTCTAAGTTCTTTTTTCGATCGATGAGACAAAGATGTAGTAGAAGTAAGGTATTATCTCTTACCGATGAGCATGGTAATCGTGTGGAGGAGCCTAGTGAAGTTAAATCTATGGTGGTGAACTTCTTTGAGACACTTCTGAGACAGCCTGCTGGTTGCCCAAGGATTGACCTTGATTTAGTGAGGCGGGCTCTGCCGAAGCAGATTTCTAGTGATCAGTGTGCTACCATGGGTAGAGAGGTTAGTGATGATGAAATTAAGGCAGTTTTGTTCTCTTTAAAAGATAATAAAGCTCCTGGTCCGGATGGGTATAATGCTACTTTCTTCAGGAAAGCTTGGTCTGTTGTTGGTGATGATTTTCTTCGTGCTATTCGTTCGTTTTTTAGCTCCGGGAGATTGCTCAAGCAAGTGAATGCTACTGTGGTTGCTCTTATTCCTAAGGTTCCTAATCCTTCTACGGTTGGGGATTTTAGGCCTATTTCGTGTTGTAACACTATCTACAAATACATTGCTAAAATTATTGCGAATCGTGTTCAGATGGTACTGCCTGATGTTGTTAGTCCTTTTCAGTCGACCTTCGTTGCTGGTAGGAGGATTAGTGATAATATATTACTGTCGCAGGAATTGTTAAGGAACTATCATCGTGATAGGGGTCATCCTAGGTGTGCGCTGAAGGTAGATTTAATGAAAGCCTATGATTCTGTGCGGTGGGATTTCTTAGTAGATATTTTATAGATTTTAGGCTTCCCGGAGCAGATGATAGCTAGGATTTCTGAGTGCATTTCTACTCCCCGTTTCTCTATTTCTATCAATGGCGAGTTAAATGGTTTCTTTACTAGTAGCCGAGGTTTGAGGCAGGGGGATCCTATGTCCCCTTATTTATTTGTGCTGGCTATGGAGGTCTTCTCGGGGTTGATGCATATTATGGAGTAAGAGAGTCAGTTTGCGTACCATTGGCGGTGTGGGAAGATTGGTATTTCGCATTTATGCTTTGCGGATGATCTTATGGTTTTCTGTAGGGCAGAGAGGGAGTCAGTTGCTGCGGTTAATGTTGTCCTTGGTCAGTTCCAAGCTCTTTCTGGGTTAGTTCCTAATCCTAGCAAGAACAATTTTTTTGTGGCTGGTGTGTCTTCTGAGACTAAGCAAGAGTTGCTTGGGATTCTAGGTTTTCAGGAAGGGGTATTACCTGTTAGATATCTCGGGGTTCCTCTGATTTCTACTAAGCTTATGGTAGTGGATTGTAGGGTTCTTGTTGATAGGATTGTAGCGAGAGTTAAGAGTTGGACTAGTAGGGTTCTTTCTTTTGCAGGGAGGCTTCAGCTCATTCAATCTGTATTGTTCTCTATCCAGGTGTATTGGTCCTCTATTTTTATCTTGCCTAAGTCAGTGGTGATTAAGGTTAAAACTATTTTGCGTAGTTTTCTTTGGACGGGTTCAGATTTAGATAAAGGTGGGGCAAAGGTTGCATGGTCTTCGGTGTGTTTACCGAAGGAAGAGGGTGGACTCGGTATTAAGAGCGTTGAGTGTTGGAATAAAGCTGCCATAAGTAAGCATTTGTGGGCTCTCTGTAGCAATTTGAGGTCTTCTGTCTGGGTGTTGTGGGTTAGATCTACTCTGCTTAAGGGAAAGAATGTGTGGGAGGTTAGGTGCCCTGGGGATTGCTCGTGGAGTTGGAGGAAAATTCTGGGCCTTCGGTGTCTTGTGCGGCGGTTGATGCAGTTTCGGGTAGGTAATGGGAAGGATATTTCCTTTTGGTTTGATTATTGGCATCCGCTGGGTCCTTTGGTGGAGGTGTTTGGGCGTCGGATTATTTATGATTCTGGTTTTGGTCTTCATACTAGGGTGGCGGATGTTATTCAGGGGAGGGATTGGGCTTGGCCTCGTTCCCTGACCGGGAATTGGATGGACATTATCAGTGGTACCCCAGATTCCTTCAGGCCTAATAACTCTCAAGCTGATACTTTGTGTTGGGTTGAGGACTCTCGGGGGGCTTTCTCTATTCGTAATGCTTGGGAGGCTCTTCGGTCCCGGCAGCCAGCGGTGGAGTGGTTTAGGTCCGTTTGGCATTCTAAATCAATTCGTAGACATGCTTTCATCTTTTGGTTGGCCATTAGGGGTGCTCTTTCTACTCAGGATAAGCTTCTTATTTATGGCTTGATTCCGGCTATTCGTTGTGTGTTTTGTGAAGGGAGTTGTGAGGATGTCCCTCATCTCTTTTTTTATTGTTCTTATTCTTGCGAGGTTTGGTTTGCTCTTTTAAGGAAGTGCAGATTATCTCTTCGTGCTCGGAGCTGAGAGGCTACTATTCTTTAGTCTTGCCATTTCCGCGGTCGGCATCTTCGTGGGTGGGTGGTGCGTATTATGCTTGCGGCTGCTGTCTATGCTATTTGGCGCGAGCGGAATGCTAGGATGCATGGCGAGTTACCTAAACCTGTTTTCGTGGTTGTTCGTTCCATTGTTAAAGATGTTTGTATGCGTCTTAATTCCTTATCTGGTGTGGTGCCTTCTCCTACTAATAGGTGGCTCCACCAGTCTTGGGGTTTATCTGATTCTATTTTTTTGTAATTCGCTTGTTTTGCCTTTTAGGGGGTTTGTCCCTCTTGTTGTCGGTCTGTTGGTTTCTTTTGGCTGCACCCTATGCCAGGGTTTGTGCTTAGCTTTTTCTGCTTTGCTGTTTTTTGAGTTTCGGTTGGTAGGGGGCCTGTCCCTTGTCTGACCTTGTGATCTTCTCGTTGTGGTATGCCCCTTTGCTTTTGTTTTGTCTCTTTGGTTAATATACTTACATTATCCAAAAAAAGATGAGGTGGAAGAAGAAGTAGTTGTCATCCTAGATGATAAAGACCTAATCAAACTAGACATCTCAATTGATCCGTGGATCAATTTCACAGGGATCAAACAAAGTTTTACAGCAACAAACGCCCTACGCTCTCCTGGCTATGGGCAAAAAGCCTACTCGTCGAAGTCCCTTACGTGAGAAACTACCGTATGTTTTTTCACCAAGGTCTGAGACTACCGTATGTCTTTAGACACAGTGTCTAGGAAGAAAGATCTAAAACAGCTTGAAGACAACTTCAAATTCTTGACACCCTAGCTTCGATCTGATTTTGAACTCTATACTTAGCAGATTCAAAGGATTCTAGAATATTAAACCAAGTAAGCTCGTTTAACACATTAGTGGCATTTTCCCAGAAAAATCGAGCAAGTCTGCAGTCGGTTTCTAAGGATCTAAGGCGAAGTTTAAGAAGAGTGAGTGAATTAATCATACTATATCACCCCCTAAAAAGAAAGACAAGGCTCTGATAAGCGATATCTAGCACATGCTGGTTTCCCTTTATTGCAACCATAAAAGGGATCTATCTAATAGATGCCCCTCCGGGTTATTCTTCGACCCTTGATCATCTTAGCTTCTTTAAAAGAGGCAACACTCTTTTATAAGGGGAAAGGGACTGTATCCACAATAATTTTACTGTTAAGTCAGTTGGTAATTAAACCAACATTGGGTTTAAAGTTTATCTTTAAACTCCAGGAGTCTCTTCTAATCTCAATATTGACTGATCATGCCTAGCATTGATTAAGTCATGTGATGAAATGCGAACAAAACTTGTGTCGCATTAAACTAAGGTTTTCGGTTTTAACCATAGAAACCTTTAGTAGACCTTATCAGGGTCTAACACTCTTGGAAACATTTCCTTCTAGAATATCTTATGATAAACTAGAATTAATTGGAAATCTTCCGTCAGAAAAACCTGAAGGAATCTTTGATCTCACTTTTAAGATTAGGCATCTCCCGGAATATTCTATATCATTGCAGAATGCTGCTTAAGAGAATTACTCTTTATGTCTATCAATTGTTGCATTCAGCACTTGCGTGGTCTTTGAGAAATGCTGGGAATTATGCCTTCACCTATGCAATTCTCTATGACAATTAGAGTTAAGATCAATCATAAACATAGTTCCCTATTGTGATTGGATCTTCCAAACTCTAGATGATATATCTTGAAATAAATCTTCTTTTTAAGGTTTTCATTTTAAGATCATATCACATTTTTTTTTTGGATAATGTAAGTATATTAACCAAAGAGACAAAACAAAAGCAAAGGGGCATACCCTAGCGAGAAGATCACAAGGTCAGACAAGGGACAGGCCCCCTACCAACCGAAACTCAAAAAACAGCAAAGCAATAAAAGCTAAGCACAAAACATGTCATAGGGTACAGCCAAAAGAACCCACCAAACCCCATAAAAGGCAAAACAAGCGAATTACAAAAAAATAGAATCAGATAAACCCCAAGACTGGTGGAGCCACCTATTAGTAGGAGAAGGCATCACACCAGATAAGGAATTAAGCCGCATACAAACATCTCTGACAATGGAACGAACAACCATGGTAACAGGTTTAGGTAACTCGCCATGCATCCTAGCATTCCGCTCACGCCAAATAGCATAGACAGCAGCCGCAAGCATAATACGCACCACCCACCCACGAAGTTGCCGACCGCGGAAATGGCAAGACCAAAGAATAGTATCCTCCCAGCTCCGAGCACCCAGAGGTAATCTGCACTTCCTTAAAAGAGCAAACCAAACCTCGCAAGAATAAGAACAATCAAAAAAGAGATGAGGGACATCCTCACAACTCCCTCCACAAAACACACAACGAATAGCCGGAATCAAGCCATAAACAAGAAGCTTATCCTGAGTAGAAAGAGCACCCCTAATGGCCAACCAGAAGATGAAAGCATGTCTAGGAATTGATTTAGAATGCCAAACGGATCTAAACCAATCCACCGCTAGCTGCCGGGACCGAAGAGCCTCCCAAGCATTACGAATAGAGAAAGCCCCCCGAGAGTCCTCAACCCAACACAAAGTATCAGCTTGAGAGTTATTAGGCCTGAAGGAAGCAGGGATACCACTGATAATGTCCATCCAATTCCCGGTCAGGGAACGAGGCCAAGCCCAATCCCTCCCCTGAACAACATCCGCCACCCTAGCATGAAGACCAAAACCAGAATCATAAATAATCCGTCGCCCAAACACCTCCAACAAAGAACCCAACGGATGCCAATAATCAAACCAAAGAGAAATATCCTCCCCATTACCCACACGAAACTGCATCAACCGCCGCACAAGACACCGAAGGCCTAGAATTTTCCTCCAACTCCACGAGCATTCCCCAGGGCACCTAACCTCCCACACATTCTTTCCCTTAAGCAGAGTAGATCTAACCCACGACACCCAGACAGAAGACCTCAAATTGCTACAGATAGCCCACAAATGCTTACATATGGCAGCTTTATTCCAACACTCAACGCTCTTAATACCGAGACCACCCTCTTCCTTTGGTAAACACACCGAAGACCATGCAACCTTTGCCCCACCTTTACCTAAATCTGAACCCTTCCAAAGAAAACTACGCAAAGTAGTTTCAACCTTAATCACCACTGACTTAGGCAAGATAAAAATGGAGGACCAATACACCTGAATAGAGAACAATATAGATTGAATGAGCTGAAGCCTCCCTGCAAAAGAAAGAACCCTACTAGTCCAACTCTTAACTCTCGCTACAATTCTGTCGACAAGAACCCTACAATCCACTGCCGTAAGCTTAGTAGAAATCAGAGGAACCCCAAGATATCTGACAGGTAATACCCCTTCCTGAAAACCCAGAATCCCAAGTAACTCTTGCTTAGTCTCAGAAGACACACCAGCCACAAAAAGATTGCTCTTGCCAGGATTAGGAATCAACCCAGAAAGAGCTTGGAACTGACCAAGGACAACATTAACTGCAGCAACTGATTCCCTCTCTGCCCTACAGAAAACCATAAGATCATCCGCAAAGCATAAATGCGAAATACCAATCTTCCCACACCGCCAATGGTATGCAAACTGACCCTCCTGCTCCATAATATGCATCAACCCCGAGAAGACCTCCATAGCCAGTACAAATAAATAAGGGGACATAGGATCCCCCTGCCTCAAACCTCGGCCACTAGCAAAGAAACCATTCAACTCGCCATTGATAGAAATCGAGAAACGGGGAGTGGAAATGCACTCAGAAATCCAAGTTATCATCTGATCTGGGAAGCCTAAAATCTGTAAAATAGCCACTAAGAAATCCCACCGCACAGAATCATAAGCTTTCATTAAATCTACCTTCAACGCACACCTAGGATGACCCCCATCACGATGATAGTTCCTTAACAATTCCTGCGACAGTAATATATTATCACTAATCCTCCTACCAGCAACGAAGGCCGACTGAAAAGGACTAACAACATCAGGCAGCACCATCTGAACTCGATTCGCAATAATTTTGGCAATGCATTTGTAGATAGTGTTACAACACGAAATAGGCCTAAAATCCCTAACCTTAGAAGGATTAGGAACCTTAGGAATAAGAGCAACCACAGTAGCATTCACTTGCTTGAGCAATCTCCCGGAGCTAAAAAACGAATGAATAGCACGAAGAAAATCATCACCAACAACAGACCAAGCTTTCTTGAAGAAAGTAGCATTATACCCATCCGGACCAGGAGCTTTATTATCTTTTAAAGAGAACAAAACTGCCTTAATTTCAACATCACTAACCTCTCTACCCAAGGTAGCACACTGATCACCAGAAATACGCTTCGGGAGAGCCCGCCTCACTAAATCAAGGTCAATCCTAGGGCATCCAGCAGGCTGTCTCAGAAGTGTCTCAAAGAAGTTCACCACCGTTGATTTAACTTCAATAGGCTCCTCCACACGATTACCATGCTCATCGGTAAGAGATAATACCTTACTCCTACTACATCTTTGTCTCATCGATCGAAAAAAGAACTTAGAATTCCTATCTCCCAAATTAATCCACTGAACCCGGGACTTTTGTCTCAAAAAACTCTCTTCATCTCTACTCAAATCACCATAAAGCTTCACCAACCGAGACTCCTCCCCATGTAAAGAAATGTTCGTAGGCTGCCTCTGAATATCCCATTGCACAGACTCTAAATCATGCTTAGCTTGCTGCACCCTAGAAGACAAGTCAGAATAACACTCCCTATTAAGTTTCTTAAGCTCCACTTTCAATCTTTTTAGCTTCTTACATAGCTGAAACATAGGAGACCCATCTACCCTTTCTGCCCAAACTCGATCCACCAAGGATAAAAATTCTGGATGATCCGCCCAGAAATCAACAAACTTAAAAGGCACCCGTCGCCGAGGGAGATCCACAATCTTAACAATCATAGGAGAGTGATCAGAAACACTGGAAGGAAGAAAATGCGCCTCAGAACCTCGAAATGAAATATCCCACTTCAAATTGACCAAAGCTCGATCTAACTTTCGAAGAATAGGATCAACCGTACGATGATTAGACCATGTATAGAAGCACCCATTAAATCGCAGATCATCCAACCCAGACTCAGCTAAACAATTAGAAAAGTCGTCTTTCCAATGTGGCCAAGAATTGGATCCTCCAACACTCTCAACCGAAGACTTGATAGCATTAAAGTCACCCATCACAATCCAACCACTATTCTCCCATTCCACTCCGCGCGCCACTAAATCAGCCCACAACGCCTCCCTACGAACATTACAATTATCACCGTACACTATCGATATCATACACTCCCAAGTAGAATCAACAGAAGAAACTCTACAATGGATAACTTGATCAGAAGATCCGACAACCAAAACAGTAACATCGAACGGATTCCAACAAACCCAAATCCTCCCCAAAGAGGAAAAATTATAATTGCACTCCACCTTCCAAGACCGGCCAATGGTCTTAAGAATAACATCTTTATTTTTCTCCAGAACTTTCGTTTCCACTAAACCACACAAAGACAATTTCTCATCTTTAATCAAATTGCGAACCTCTCTTTGCTTCAAAGGGTCATTAAGACCCCTAATATTCCAGCACCCAAAAATCATAATAAATATACAAAGATAAGAAGAAACCCCCACAAATTTATCTCCACTTACCCCCCCTAGGGGAGGAGTGCTTCTTATTCTTCTTACCCTTACTACTAGAACCTTTCTTCTTCTTTTTCTTTTCCAGCGAATCCTTAATTTTTGAAGCCAAAGCATTACGAGGAGGACTAGAATCACTACCATCCTCACCATGACCAGCCTCATCCTTATCACAAAGAGCATCTCCATCATCACAAAGAGCATCCCTGTCATCAACATAACCATTAGCCCCATCCTTACAAAGAACAGCCCCTGCATCACAAACAGTGTCCAGAATTGCTAAAGGAGTACCCTCTTCCGTTACTTCCAAATTCAGAGTATGGTCATTGCCCTCCATTGGCACTAAATTAAGATGATTATCAATATTTTCCACAAGCGGAACACTAGCACTGTTCCCCATAGTAGATAATTCTCCACCCTTGTTCTTTTTTTTAACCTCAACCCAAACCGGTCGTTTAGGCCCCAACGAGTCTTCTTGCCTCTTCTTCATATCATGAACATCAACCCCTCTATTTCCTGTAACCAGATTCATATTGTCACCCAAATCTTGAACACTTGGTTTACATATACCCGACGCATGCCCAAACACCTTACAAATATTACACCTAGAAGGAAGCCACTCATAAACAGCATAAATAGTTTTCCACTCCCCATTAGCACATTGAATATCAAACTCATTAATGACATCCTTCGAAGCATCAACCTCAACACACACACGAGCAAAGCTAAGACGTTTCCTAGCTAATGTAATGTGATCGGCATGTAATGGAATGCCCAAAGCACTAACTGCAAAACTCAGGCCCTTAGAAGTCCAATATTCAAAAGGTAGATTATAAAGTTTAACCCATACAGGAATATTGCGTAACTCATCTTTAGACAAGGATAAACTAGGCTGCCACCTTTTAAGAACAAGCAATTTATTCACTATATGCCATGGACCTTTTTCAAGAACTTCACAAGCATGGTCAAGACTATCAAACTTGAAAATAAAGAACCCTTGTTCCGAAGATAAGACTTCTTTAAGGCCAAACCTACCCCAAATTTTATGAACTATTGAATTCACTACGGGGAATGGAATTCGCTTATCCACAAAGTACCCTATCAAGGAAGTTCTCCATTCTTCACTTCCCTCAATAGCTACCTCAACCGGAGGGCTAACTTTAATTCTTCCATTTTCTTCAGTAGGTTTAAAATATTGTAAGGATTCAAAGGTAGAAGATCGTACCTCACAAGCAATAGGAGAAGAATTCTGGACAGCCTTAGCATAAGATGGTTTCAGCCCTTGATCATGCATGGAAGAAGGTGTTGAAAATGGTCCAAGATCAGCCCCTCCTTGTCCAAAGCTACCAAGACCCGAAATTGAGCCCAAAGCACTCGATTTCGGCCCAATTACACCCACATCAGACCCAAAATGCAAGTTACCAAGCTTTTCCTTTCTATTATCATCTCTTGCAAGCCCAACTCCACCATAATTCGAAGGTGATTCAATAACATTAATCCTTGGCCCATCTAATTTTGTAGAATCAGCCCCATTAGCTCCAATTTCGTGCCCAACATTACCAATACCCGAAATTGAACCCAAAGCACCACATTTTGACTCTATTACCCCCATTCCTTGCTGAATACTTTTATTTAGTGGAGGAAGGTCATCAACAACCACCTTCCTTTGACAATTTTGGCCATTAATGTCAATATTAGCATCCTTATGTTGAAAAATCCGCCCATGAGAATCATCCATCCTTTGAATTATTTGCCCCTTGCACATGTCTCCAACCACCACTTGAAAATTGTGTCCATTATTATCTCTATGCAACACCTCATTCAACAAGTCTTCACCCTTGTCACCAATGTCAACCACACCTATCTTCTTGTCCAATCCCGAAATAGTTGAAAGACAACCAATTCTTCCTTTGGAGACAGCTCATACTCCATCACAATTATCATCCATTTCAAGAGACCTACTACTTACACCAAAAGAGACATTTTTCATTGCACCACCATTACCAAATTCAGTTTTAACAACTCCAGCTGAAGCTTTATCAAGACAGCCCTTCATACCATTGAATTTCAAAGAAGAAACATGGTTGCCATCCTTCATACCACCATCAACAATAGAGGGCATATCATGGCAGCCCTTCATTACCCCTTCATGACAGCTCTTTATCCCATTGATCATCAAAGAAGAAGAAGAAACATGGTCTCCATCCTTCTTGACACCACCATCTATAGATGATATATCATGACAGCCCATGACTAGCCCTTCATGATAACCATTCACTCCATTGGAACTCAAAGAAGAAACACGATCTCCACCCTTCTTCACACCACCATCAGCTATATGATAGCCCTTCATTCCATTTGAGATCAAAGAAGAAACATGGTCTCCATCCTTCTTCACACCACCAGCAGTAGGATTTTGGGTTTGATCTACCAAAACCCTACATCCCTTCATTCCATTGGTTGAAGACAAGTTGCAGCTCGAATTAGCCTTCATTCCATTGGTTGAAGACAAGTTGCAGCTCGAATTAGCCTTAAAACCACCAAGATTGGCCACATTAAAATCATCCATAGCAGAAAAGCAAACTAAAACTTCTAATAAATTAAAGAAAACGGACCAGCAAACCTAAAACTAAAGAAGAACGAAAATTGAGCTTGTAATCATCAAAAGAAATCAATAATGATCCCAAAGAGAGAATAGAAAAAAATTAAGAAGAACACTCAAAAATTTCTAGAGAGAAGGCAGAGCATTTTCTCTCTCTAAAACCCTCATTGTGTCTCGAGGCAAGAAGACTCTCTTTGGTGCCTAAACGACCGATTTGGGTTCAAGATCATATCACATGCTTTGGCCCTTAAGCTAATCTGAGTTTTGAGGGTTATTTTATACCAACTAGAGATATTAGTCTCTGTGATTGCTAGAGTAAATCACTTTGGTAATCTTGTCTATAGAACTGATAGTTCTTATAGATCAGATCAGACAATGTGTCTGTATCATGGACTATGTTTTGTAGTTCTTAGTAATTATTCAAATAGTGTAAACACTTTTCGAATTGATAAATGCTCAACATTTATCCAATCATACTTCTACAATAAAAATAGAATATAAAACATTTAAACCTTGTTGTTTAAATTTAGGACTATCAATATAGTCTTAATAGAAATTGCTTTTGATTTAATAAAGAAAATCAAGTTGCTAGAAAGTATTAGTAATTCATTTGCTAATACCTCTGATAGTTTCAATACTGTCAGAATACTAGATGGCTTCCTAGATAATCTCATTTATGCTTGGACCATTAGTAAAGCTTAGGTGCTACGGTTAGTACCTTGCATGCTATGACATCTTTTAAAGGTAACTTCACCTTTAGCACATTAAAGATGTCTAGACAGGAGATAAAGAATTTGCTTTCTCTCTACTATAGTCAAATGATGGCAATACCATTAAATTTGGCAGACAAGGATCTGTCTTACTAAGCTAGTAAGACTATAGTCCTGCTCTAAAACTGACTGATAGATTTTGGGGTTAAGTCCCTTAGAATATGATACTATTAAAGTCTAGTTTTTAAGCTCATTGCTGTTATGAATACTTTGCATAAATTTCACATTTATTGCTAACCAATCTTATGTTTTAAGAACAGGTTGACAAGCGATGGTGAAATTATACAGCAGTATGAGAAATAGTTTAGCTCCATATTTTGGACTTACCTTTGCTAGTGTTGCAAGAAGTGGCTACAGGGCCTTTTTAGCCTTTTTATAACACATTAAAAGGATCAAGCAATTCTTCTGCTAATATCCTTTTAGATTTATTCTTAATGAAGGTTGCCACCAAAGGAAGAATTGGTTGTCTTTCAACTATTTCGGGATTGGACAAGAAGAAAGGTGTGGTTGACATTGGTGACAAGGGTGAAGACTTGTTGAATGAGGTGTTGCATAGAGATAATAATGGACAAAATTTTCAAATGATGGTTGGAGACATGTGCAATGGGCAAATAATTCAAAGGATGGATGATTCTCATGGGCGGATTTTTCAACATAAGGATGCTAATATTGACATTAATGGCCAAAATTGTCAAAGGAAGGTGGTTGTTGATGACCTTCCTCCACTAAATAAAAGTATTCAGCAAGGAATGGGGGTAATAGAGTCAAAATGTGGTGCTTTGGGTTCAATTTCGGGTATTGGTAATGTTGGGCACGAAATTGGAGCTAATGGGGCTGATTCTACAAAATTAGATGGGCCAAGGATTAATGTTATTGAATCACCTTCGAATTATGGTGGAGTTGGGCTTGCAAGAGATGATAATAGAAAGGAAAAGCTTGGTAACTTGCATCTTGGGTCTGATGTGGGTGTAATTGGGCCAAAATCGAGTGCTTTGGGCTCAATTTCGGGTCTTGGTAGCTTTGGACAAGGAGGGGCTGATCTTGGACCATTTTCAACACCTTCTTCCATGCATGATCAAGGGCTGAAACCATCTTATGCTAAGGTTGTCCAGAATTCTTCTCCTATTGCTTGTGAGGTACGATCTTCTACCTTTGAATCCTTACAATATTTTAAACCTACTGAAGAAAATGGAAGAATTAAAGTTAGCCCTCCGGTTGAGGTAGCTATTGAGGGAAGTGAAGAATGGAGAACTTCCTTGATAGGGTACTTTGTGGATAAGCGAATTCCTTTCCCTATAGTGATTCATTAGTTCATAAACTACCTTTGGCCGAAAGAATTTGTGATTTACACGGATCATGAGTCCTTTAGGCATTTAAAGGGGTAGCACAAGCTAAATAAGCGGCATGCCAAGTGGGTAGAGTTCATAGAAACATTTCCATATGTGATCAAGTTCAAAAAAGGTAAGGAAAATGTAGTCGCTGATGCTCTGTCTAGAAGGTACGTTTTACTTTCTACTTTGGATGCTAGATTGTTTGGTTTTGACTACATTAAAGAATTGTATGTGGAAGATGCTGATTTTGGCAATGTATTCAATGCATGTGAAAAGATTGCATTTGGCAAGTTTTATAGGCATGATGGATTTTTGTTTAGAGAAACTAAATTATGCGTGCCTAAGAGTTCTTTGCGTGAATTGCTTGTTAGGGAAGCTCATGGGGGTGGTTTGATGGGGCATTTTGGTATAGCCAAAACACTAGATGTTTTGCATGAACACTTCTTTTGGCCTCATATGAAACGTGATATAGAAAGAATTTGTGAGAAATGCATTACGTGTAGACAAGCTAAGTCTAGGGTTAAGCCTTATGGTTTGTATACTTCTTTACCTATACCTAATGGACCTTGGATTGATATTTCTATGGATATTGTGCTGGGTTTCCCTAGGTCAAAGAGGGGTAGGGATTCTATATATGTGGTTGTTGATAGGTTTTTTAAAATGGCACATTTCATTCCTTGTCATAAAACTGATGATGCATCACATATTGCTGATTTGTTTTTCAAAGAAATTGTTAGATTGCATGGTATGCCTAAAACCATTGTTTCGGATAGAGATGCTAAGTTCTTAAGCTACTTTTGGAAAACTTTATGGGGCAAGTTAGGAACTAAACTTTTATTTTCTACTACTTGTCATCCACAAACTGATGGTCAAACTGAAGTAGTTAATAGGACTTTATCTGCCTTGTTGCGTGCTATAATACAAAAGAACTTAAAAACATGGGAAGATTGTTTGCCGCATGTAGAGTTTGCTTATAATAGGAGTGTGCATTCTGCAACTCATTTTTCGCCTTTTGAAATTATGTATGGTTTTAAACCATTGACTCCTTTGGATTTACTTCCTTTACCTGTGAATGAGCATGTTAACTTGGATGGAAAGAAAAAGGCAGAGTTTGTTAAGCAAATCCATGAAACAACTAGGCAAAACATCGAGAGGAGAACTGAGCAATATGCCAACCAAGCTAATAAAGGGCGCAAGAAAGTTCTGTTTGAACTCGGTGATTGGGTGTGGTTGCATATGAGGAAGGAACGGTTTCCAGTCCAGTGGCGTTCTAAACTACTTCCAAGGGGAGATGGCCCATTTCAAGTGATTAAAAGGATCAATGACAATGCCTACAAGTTTGATCTTCCAGGTGAGTATAATGTTAGTGCAAGCTTCAATGTTTCTGATTTGTCTCCTTTTGATGTAGGTAACGATTTGAGGACAAATCCTTTTCAAGAGGGAGGGAATGATGAGAATAAGGGAGCTGCACCAAGGGATCCATTGCATGTTCCAGTTGGGCCAATAACAAGGGCAAGGGCTAAGAGATTCAAAGAAGTACTCAATGGCCTAATTCAAGACACATAGGCTGATTCTGAATTATTAAAGCCTAAGATGAACCCACATGAAGACCAAGGCTTGATTAACATCATCAAGGCAACTGAGTGGGCCGAATAAGAGAAGGCTTGGGCGTGTGGCACAATTTCGGCTTGGGCTTGATTCAATAGTTGCTTGTTCTAGTTTTCTGTTTGTAAGGCCTTAATGGCCGAATATCTTGTTTCCTTTCCTTTCTTTTAGGGTTTCAGTATATAAGGATATTGATGGATGTAAGAGGGCAGACTTGACTTTGAATGAAAATAGAGAGAATTTTCTCTTTTGTTCTTTGAGAACTAACTAGAACTTATCAGAATTCTCTGTAGCATTCCTCCTTAACTTATCAATTGAGTATTTCATTCTTGATTGTGGCGTCCTTCTTTATACCAAGGTTCACATCTAGATATAGGTGTTGGATCGCAGTTTCCATTCGAACCAGAGGTTAGAACGATCTTCGGCATCAATCTTGATACAATCGACGGGGTTCGTATCACTTTTATGATTTTGCTTTTCTTACAGACTTAAAAATGGCAGAATCTAGCAAATCCAACATTGTGGAACCCAAACCACAAGTCAAATACGATCCAAGTAATGACAGGTTCAACCTTGAATTACTTGAGCTAGTTTACAGGCCTATTACTGGTACTGTCCTTAATCTAGAACAGCAAACCATGATGGATCACTTATGGAAACTCACTCCATATGACAAGGTTAGGAAGCCCAAGTATCTACATGTGCTTCTCTGCCTCAATAAGTATTTTTGGAATGCAGCCAGAAATAAGCCCTTGCCACAAGCAACATAGATTGAAGCCTTCAGGCCTCAAAAGAAGAAAGAAGTCAAAGCCCATTCAAACTTTGACTTTTATCCTGTTTTCAGTGGCAGACAAACAAACATTGTCTCCAGCATCACAGGTGTTGAGAAACCTATGTGGAAAAGTTTCTATTCAGAAGAAGAAGCCAAGCTAGCTCTTCACTCATGTGAGATCTCCATTGATGTGAGGAACTAAGCCACCAACAACCAGATGTTGGAAGCCAAGAATCAAGCTTTGATAGTCCAAACTACAGAGCTTAAGAAGAAACACCAATCAGAAATTCAAGAACTTGAGTTTCAGATTGAGCGACTTCAGTATCACACTGCTCTCCTTGAACAAGCCCAGAAAGGAGTTGAAGTCCCACCAAATCTTCTGAATCTACCAGAAGAAATCAAAGCTTAGATCCGTCTAATGAGTTTTGAAAGTCATTTCAGAAGAAGTTTATTCATCCTAGACTTTCTGAACATCTACGGTCTATTCCCAGGATACAAGTTCATATGGCAAGTCAAGGAGGTAATTTTCCCTTCTGCTTTCCACTTGCTGATATAGTCTATCCTGATTTTCAAGCTATGTCAATAATGAAGAATACTGTTACTCTCAAAGATCTTCTTGAATTGGGAGTGGTTAACATAATCCTTATTAAAGGAAACAAACTTCTTGATGATCTACCTCAGATTATTAAGGATGTTATTCTTGAGAATAATATTTCTCTTGAAGAAGACAATATCAGACTATCCTGTGCTTCTACTCCACCCGAAGAGTGGGACATAATCTGAAGAGTGTTCATCAATTCCTCCTGCATCAACTTAAGGAAGCTGATCCTTTCTTCCTCCCTTCTGTTACGGCTGACAAGTTTTCAAAAGCCTTGGAAAGAAGATACAAATTATCTCACATTGATCTTGAGAGATATAAAGCATTTGTTCTGTTCGAACAATATGGCAAGTTTAGAAATTTTCCTCTGCTTGTTGAAGAAGATGGTATCCGTGTTTATGGTGATGACTCACACACCACTTGTGACATAATAACATGGGTACCCTGTGGACCCAACATTGAGTGCTCCAACTATGTGTCGTCTATTGCTGACTATTTTGAAGCACGTGAAGAACTGGCCCATGCCAAAAGTCCAGCCACGATTGATTCCCTTTCAATCACTACTCAGTAATACTTCACTGAGAAAAGCTATGGAATCAATAATGGTATAGTGGACCCCCCCACTATAATATTGTCAAGCATTATCTAGCTAGTGGGAGAGGAATCTTATCCTTTCCACCTATTGTCTTGTGTCGGACAATTTCTTAGCCTTTCGAGTCTAAATTCTTTTTGGATAAGGTCCTGATCAACTCCACCACCTTTATGTCAAGGTGACTAGGACACGTGGTCTTTATAGGAATCTTCCTACTTTACTTTTCTTAAAGTTGTTTGTTTTGTTGTGCTTTACTGAAGTAGTCTGTCCTGTTGTAATCTACTTTACTAAAGTTGTTTGGCTTGTTGTTATCATGTTGTCTCCTAGATTTTTCTTAGGGACTTATCTTGAGAGCATGCTCTCCCTATATAAGGGTATCTGCTTTTTTATCAAAAATATTGTATCTAGTGTGCTTTCTCTTGTATAATCTTCCTCTCTCTGAATGTAAGATATTTCTTCTTCTCTTTATTATCTTTTATTTGTTTTTATTTTGTTATAGCGTTCCATACTCTGATTATTTATACTCCAAATTAGTATGCTCTAAGCTTACAGCATAGCTTGATCTTGCTTATCAGAATGCTCGGGAATGGTATCAGAGCCTATCTTTCTTTTTAGGGGGTTATAGTAGTATGCATTAACTTAAATCTGTTAATTGTATGCATTAATCTATTAATTGTCAGCTACTTTAAATTATGAGTGAGTAGTCATCTTTAGTTAGAGGCAAGACATAAGAGTCTTAACCTTCTTATTTGAAATGTCAATATAGTTTTCTTTGACAAAGCATGATTATAATAACATAAGAAATATGATACTTATATATATATTTTAAGATGATTGACCTTTCACTACCTTCTGAAAACTTTAAAGCCAGAAGTACAAATCATGTATGAAGATAGAGTAATAAGAGTCTGAAGTTGTCATTTAGATGATCTAGATCTTTTGATCTTAGGCACGGTGTCGTGAGACTTGTTTCTCTAGGTACTAGGACGAGGTCTTTGGCCGGTAGTCCATAAGCTAGGAAGAGCGTCGGGCGTTTGTGGCCGTTTTGACAGTTCCAGGTGCTAGCTTTGATCTTCGGATCTTAAGAGGTCTAGGGTTGTTAGATCTGGTTCAACTATGATGACAACTGCTCTCTCTTCTACTTCATCTTCATCTTTATTTGTTCCTTTTAGTAATCAAATTTCTTGGTACTATTATCTGCATGCTTTAATAAGTAAAACTATATGATCATTTCTTTGAAAGTCAAAGTATACTCTTATTATTATGGTCTTACCCTCTAACTAAGCCTCTTTTTACTCTTTTTAGGATTATTTATGAGTTTTGTTGACATGTTTATGGATTACGACGGTATAGATCGTATTCATTCTTACAGTGGGTTTTATTCCCCACAGGTGCATAACAGCACATATCTCAGCGATGAGAAGTAGCTTAGCTACTTATAAGTTAGCTCTTATAGAGCTTCAAAACATTATTAGGAGTAGACACAACTCTCCTAAGATACATTATGCTCAAGAAATCGGCATAAAATACAAAACAAGTTATTTTACCTAAGACAACTGTCTTGCGAGACAAGTAACTTATTACGAAGATCGAATTAATCACTTTAATTCTATTAAACAATTTAGAAAGAATTTTCTTTCTAAAAGAAGATGAGTCGAGATCTAGTCAATAGCGTTATTAACAAGTTATCTCAACTTGACTTTGCAGATCTTTCGATCTTTAAAGAAGAGTTAGGAAGACAAATCGATTTTCTTTCCCAGGAAAATAGATTACACGGTGAAGATAAGAATGATAAGTTTAGCTCTGCTTTATTTATCATGCTTCAAAAGTTTTGTGAACATTATTGTATTCAGAATTTAGATTCACACAGATATAATCTTTTATGTCTTTTACAAGCTCGCTGTTATGGCGATAGTTTGCCTCCTAGCCCTAAACATAGGAGACTTTTGTTAGGATAGTGTCTGCTTTGCATCCTTATCCTAAAGGTAGAATTCAACTCCGCCTTAGAACTCCATTTGGTATCTCTTAAATGAGAATATCATCCCTTTTCAACACTACATGTGTATCCAGAGATCTAAACACTTCGGATCTCCATTTTCATAGCTATCAAGGCATGAAAATAATTAATGAGACAAGAATTTTTCTGTCTTATTAACCTTAGTGTTAGATCCTAGCACTTTTCATAAGTCTGTCTTTAGCTCTAATAATAGAATTTTTGATAGATTAGATTCCTAGAATCTAATAACAGGCTTAAAAGCCAATCTGAGAAAATAAACCTTTATGTTTTCAGAAATTCACCTGATAAATCTCATTTATCAGAAGTCATAGAAAGGCTAGTTTATAACTACCTTCGCATTACCATTTGAGCATGGTTCATAATGCTATCTGGTTTGAAGATTGTTTCTTCAGAACTTTGTCTTAATAGACAATATAGTCAGGTACTTCAAAGGCTTTTACAAGCAATTGAATATCTATCTAATGTATCCACAATTAATTCAATTGTTGGATAGCTATCATTTTCGGGCGAAATGATTGCTATTAATAAAAGCTTATTTAATTTAATAAGCTTGGACACGATCTATACTCTAGACCCTGTTAGTATAACCAATAGAACTTATAGTTCTACTATTGGTAGAAATCTTTATTAAAAGGTTTCCAGTAATCACATCAAGAATGCAAAAACTGCATCTCAGGTCATGAGGATTAAGCTTCTAGCTCACCGTAGCCCTTAGCTTAGGATCTCAAAGATAAAAAATCTTGGTGACTTCATCAGATTAAAAATCTGGTTAGAATAATTTCTACTAGAGTTAATCAAATTATTAATAATCTTATTAGGATAACTCCTGCTAGATTCAATAAGATTAAAAATCTTATTAGAACAATTTCTATAAACTATTCTAAATTAGAAGGTTTGATAGAAATGCTTAGCAAAACCGTTTCTCCTTCTAGCACTTTGCCTCTAAAACGTCAATATCCTCTCGGGATTAACGTAGGCAAAAGTTTTGAAGAAGATTCTTCTACCTCTTCTAAGGATGTAGAAATTGCTCAACAATGAATAGGATCCCATTGTTTGGACCTATAGAACTAAGGTTGATAAACCTAGTCCTAGAAATTGAACTGGTTACATCACTGGTTAAGAAAACATAGTCTCTTCGCTGAGACAGTTTTCTAATAAACTTTATTGATAAGCATCGAGAGTTTGACAACTCACAATTCTCTTCAACTTCGCCTTATCATTAAATTGATGTCTTTAAACAATAGTTTGCTCTGCACCTTGTTTAAGGATATTACATCTTGTGTTGGATTGAACAACTTTGTTAATCTTCATCTTACCCAAGAAGTAAAATAGAATAAGCTTATATATATTGTAAGCTTATGCCTGTTAGGTTAATCACAATTTTCAAAATTGGATGAACAAGGCATGAAACTAGGAGCCAAAGTTTGTGTCTACTACAAACATTGGAAACTTCCTTAAGACTCTAATTTATACATTAGAGTTAGACAAGAATGATAATCATTCGATTGATTACATTCACCTTGACACACAGTGTCATAATAGCAAATTCTAAAATTTGGTTAGAATTTCGTGGTATTCCCGAGCGTTCTGATAAGCAAGATCAGGCTATGCTGCAAGTTTAGAGCATACTAACTTGGAGTATAAATAATCAGAGTATAGAACGCTATAACAAAATAAAAACAAATAAAAGATGATAAAGAGAAGAAGAAGTATCTTACATTGAAGAGAGGAAGATTTTACAGAGGAAACACACTAGATACAATGATATCTAAGATAAAATTTTGCATACTTAAAATGAGAGGTGTTATACCCTTATATAGGGAGAGCATGCTCTCAAGATAAGATCAAAGAAATTTCTAGGAAATTGCATGATTACAACACACCAAACAACTTTAGTAAAGTAGGTTACATCATGACAAAAGTTGTTTGAGATTTGCAACTTGTCAATCTAAACTTTATAGGGATCTGGATGGTGCTCATCATCATACACGTCATCCATAGGATCCTGGCTGTATCCAGCCTCACATGGGTGATATTCTCCAAAGGACATTCCTTCAGAGTCTTCATCGTCTTCTTCCTTAGTTTGAGATTTGCAACTTGCCAACTTGCTTTTGATTGTTGCTGGAGAAGTTCCTTCCTTAAGCAATGCCTTGGCAAGGGACAAAACTTATTTTTCTTCTTTAGATGAAGAAGAGGTAGAAATAACCTCTTTTTTTTTTTATAATGTAAGTATATTAACCAAAGAGACAAAACAAAAGCAAAGGGGCATACCCCAGCGAGAAGATCACAAGGTCAGACAAGGGATAGGCCCCCTACCAACCGAAACTCAAAAAACAGTAAAGCAGAAAAATCTAAGCACAAACCCTGGCATAAGGTGCAGCCAAAAGAAACCAACAGACCGACAACAAAAGGGATCATTATCCAAAAAAAAACAAAAGGGACAAACCCCCTAAAAGGCAAAACAAGCGAATTACAAAAAAATAGAAATAACCTCTTTTCCTTTGCCTTTCCCATTAAGGCGCTCTAGTAACCGCTTTGGTGGAAATAGAGTAATCAAGTTGAAGGTTCTAGCATAAAATTCATCAATTGGATATTTCTGCCACCAACAAGTGTAGAAGACCCTAAGAAAAGCTGGAGTAATACCCTTTTCTGCTTCCAAACTGAAAGGATCTTCATTAAATTGATACTCCCATCTTAAACTCCATAGAACTTGATAAAGAGCCAGGAAATAAACAAAGGAGAGTTCCAAGATAACCTTCTTCTGGTTATGCTGGTAGAACTTGTTTGAAGCTTCCAGGACGCATTCTGGAAGAGCATCTCCAACTATATCATAATTTAATAACCACTGTTGAAACCAACAAGGGATAGGAACGTTACTAAAGTCCTTAGTGGTAATGGATAGTTTGATGAACCAGCGGTGACCATAATTACGATTCTGGTAATTTAGAATCTCGTTTCAGGCTTGAACATAGTCAAAGAAATGATAAGAGTTAGGTTTGACTCCTGGATCTTTGAACTTCTGTTCTCTGAAAAGATTATCACCCCAGTTTTAATGGGAGGATACATCAAGAATAATCAGCGTAGAGTAACTAATTGACTTGTTACTATTATAATAATGGGTGATACGGACACATCCCGTTTCCATCAAAATTGTCTCAAACCATCTTCTTGTTTTCAAAGAATCAATAGAAGGAGATTGATGATCCCTTAGATAGATTTGAACAACAAATTCTAGGTCTGATCCCCTGTGCTTAGCTTCAATAAAAGATGCAAGCGTTCTGGTTGTTCGCTTGTATCCATCATCCATCCTCTGGAGATTAGAGGATGTTGAATCTGCAGTGAACCTTTTAGTGCTGCTTGGAGAAGCAGCTTCCTGGGTACTCTTGGGAGCCCTGCAAGAATTCACGCACTAGAAAATCTGGCAAGGAGTTATTCTCGCCTTTGATGAAATCAATATCAAAGTCAAAAATAGAAAGAATAGCTTGCCACCTAGCAAAAATCTGTTTTAAGGCTAGGTTTTTCACATCTTTTTTCAAAATCTCTTTGGCAGATTTACAATCTACCGTTATCAAAATTTTTTGATTTAATAAATCACTTTAAAAATTTGAAACTGATAATAAAATAGCAAGGATCTCCTTTTTTATTGTAGAGTAATTTTGCTGGGCTGGTTTCCACACCCTAGATATAAATCTAACTAGGGAGGTTTTCCCTTTTAGTTCTTGCTTCAAGATACCCACATAGCCGTATTCAGATCCATCTGTTTCAACTATTTTGAAAGCATTTGGATGAGGGATGACTAGGCATGGTAATTCCTTAGCCTTCATTTTTATCCTCTGGACTGCCTTTGTACAGGCCTCTGTCCAGGGTCCTGGATTCTTCGTAAGCATTGCAAATAAAAGCTTAGCATCCTTAGCCAGGTCTTTGTAAAAGTCTGCTAGATAATTCAGACTTCCCAAGAATCTTTGCAGTTGCTGTTTATCTTTGATCTCATCAGGAAACTTCTCTGCAAAGACTATAGCCCTGGCTATTGGAGTAATTGAGCCATGATAAATATTATAACCCAAAAATCTAACGTTGTCTTGAAACAACTTGATTTTCTTGGCAGATACTACCAATCCGGCCCTAAGAACAACATTATGGAATATTTTCAAACGCTTCCAATGTTGATCTATGGACTTGGAGAATACCAAGACATCATCAATATAAATGATAATAAAATCCATATAAGGATTAAATATATCGTTCATGATATTTTGAAATTCTGAAGGAGCATTCTTCAGACCAAATGGCATTACCTTCCATTCATAATGCCCAAAGGGTACTTACTGTAAAGGCAGTTTTATACTTATCCTTTTCTGCAATTTAGATCTGCCAATACCCGCTTTTCATGTCGAACTTGCAGAAGATGCAGGCTTCATAAAGCCTGTTGAGAAGGTCTCTTTTATTCAGAATAGGATACCGAATCCATTGCAATGCTTCATTTAATGGCTTGTAATTAATGACAAGCCTTGGAACTCCTCGTTCAAGCTCTGCTGCATTTTCTACATAAAATGCTGGACAAGACCATAGAGAATGACTCTTGCGAATTAATCCTTTTCGCAAAAATGACTCTTGTGAATTAATCCTTTTCGCAAAAGTTCTTCAATTTCTTTTTAGCAGATTTCCAAATGTCTACTATGCGTTTGGATTGATCTCGCTTTTGTAGAGACTTTTCTTTCATCAAACCCAACTACATACGGAAGTTCTACCGTATGCTTCTTCCTTGACCAGAAAGCATTAGGAACATCTCGCATACAGATTCCTCTAATTGCTTCTGGAACTGTTATAGCTTTTCTTGAATAGCTGGTTTATTCAGCTGTTCAGAAATAGATCGATACTTCACCTCTTCTTTAAGAGATAATAGGAATTTCTCCTTCTTTGAGATTTTCTCTCTGAGGTTATGTATCTCCTTATATTTTTGGTTGTTGAGCAAAGGGAAACTTGATTTGCTTTCCATCTATATTGGACTCAATCCCTTCTGCTGTAACCATAAAAGGATAAATTATACTGAGGAAAGGAGTCCCCAGAATAACTGATTCTGATAATCCTTTTACTAATATGAATGGAGTTTCAAAACATACTCTATCATTGCAGACTGCTGCTTCTGAGAGTTTATACTCTATCATCATACGTCCACCATTTGCTGTATTCAGCACTTGAGTGGTCTTTGAGAAATACTGTGAAGGAATAATGCCTTCACTTATGTAGTTTAAGTCTGCACCTGAATCTATCAAAACTTCTCCTTCAAAGATAAAAGCTTTAGATATAACAATGGTAACTTTCGAATACCATTTATGCACTATAACTTTATCTATACTGTTAATTGCTGGAGAATCTTCTTCTTGATTCATCTGTGAATTCATTAATCTTCATGGCTTCAGACAAATTAGCAAAAGATTCTTCATCATCTTTTACTGAATCATGTTTGCCAAATGCCTCCAAATGATATAACTCATAAGCTTGCATTCGCTTCTCATGATCCTGCTGCTGTTTCTTCAGCTCTTTTAATTCTTCTTTGTAGGAATTCATTTCTGCTCTGAGTTCAGCTATTGTAGGTTGTCTACTAGCTTCTTTCTCTTACTAAAATCTCTATATGATTTCTCAAAACGAATAATGCTGCTTGGGAATTTCAAGTGGCTTCTTGCCAGTGTCTGATGGCTTCTGCTCTTGAGCCATGGCAATATATTTTTCCAAAGCAGATCGTTTCTTCTCTTGATCATCAATTGCATCAATACAATCTAAAATAAGATTGTCTTCTTTCTTTAGAACATTGATGCTGAGTCCATTGAGTTTCAGAATGGACTTGTAATGATCGCAGTCACACTGTTCTTCTTCTTCAGAGGAGGATGAGGATTCTGTAGATTCAGAATCTAAATCAGTGTCTGGAATATCGTCAATATAATTGACTTCATCTTCCTCATATGTATCAGACAAAAGAACTTGCTTCATGTAGCGCTTCATTTTATCGCTACAATCCAGAGCATTAATTTTTTCTCTTGTTGTACAGCTACTGCTGATGAAGATTTATCTAGCACAAGGGCATGGAATGCGGATCCAATCCAAGTTCCCGTTAGGCCGGTTACAAGAGCACGTGCTAAGAAATTCAAAAATGCGTTGAGTGGGCTAATTCAAGGGATTTGGGTTCAAGCATGTTCATGGAGGCCCATTGAAGGAATGGACTTGCAAAAGGAAGATATGGTCGGTTATTTCAAAGTGTTCAGAAGCTTTCTACTTTGACAATTTGTTGTCTTACTTTGACAATTGTATTATCTTCCTTTGACAATTGTGTTGCACGTTTTTATTGAGTTCAAAGCTTCCTAGTTAACAAAATCACACCTTTCTTTACTTGTTTTCGTTTCCCATACTTGGAGGGTTGTTCCAAGACATTTTATTTTCTATTTAAACTCATTTGTAAGTCATTTTATGAAACGATTGATCAATTAATACAAAATTTGAGTGAAATTTCGTTTCACCTACTTGTTCTTGATAGAACTACTGAACTTATTAAAGGAAGGCTTCCTTTGTGGCATTCTTGAGTGTTTATACTTCCGGGTTCGTGGACTGAGTATTCATTGGGTTTGGAAGGGTGAAGAATCTGATTTTTGGGAGTTCTTGGGCGTAAAAACAAATTGAGTGTGGGTTTGGGGGGTATATAACCTTACGGGTTTACATCAACTGCTATCAGAGCCACAGTTCCAAAATTAGGTTTGATTTATCTTTGAATTTTCGTCCTTTTAATTCATAGCTTCTGCATTTTATTGTTTGCTCTTGTTCTTGCTTGTTCTTCTTGAAGATTTTGTTTATTGATTATATTAAAATTAAAAAAAAAAAATTAGAACAAGACTTCTACACAAATTCTGCTTGTATTCTAAGAATTCTTTGAGTTCTACACAAATTCTTGCTTGTATCCTAAGATTTCTTTGAGTTCTACACAAATTCGTGCTTGTATCCTAAGTTTTTTCTTGGTTGACTATTCTAGGTTGTGTTGTGAGTTGTGTTCATTATCCAAAAAAAAAAAAAATTATTATCCAAACAATATATATATATATATTCTGGTTGTGTTGTTATTTCGTGGGGTTTTTGTTAGTTGGAATATTCATACATTGGTTGTTTCTTCTTTGTTAAGTTCAATTAATTCTTATAGGACTTGAGGGTGAAAATAGTGGAAAAAGACAAAAAAGTGTAAGCATAACATCGAGAAAAGCCTATTAGAGTGAAACACGAGTGGAGTGGTATCTTGAGTGCAAACACGTGAGGATTGTGAGGATTTTCTTTCTAACTCTTTCATTGCAACTTTCTATAATGTCTAACCAAAGTGATTCAGCACCTAGAGAGGAGAACTTGTCCATTGTTCTGACGGCCATGCAGCAGCAATTCGAGCGAATGAACGTGGTTTTTGGGGGTATTAGAGATAGGATGGATCAACAAGATGAGGTTATAGCTCGTATATAAAGGGGATAGCCTTTGAACTTGGGTAGACAAAATAGGCGTGGTGTTTTCAGAGATGTGTCTGAGAGAGAACGTAAGCTTAGAAGTGGGGATGATGATGATTTCAAATCTGAAGTTGAAATGGGGAGAAATAGGCCTAGAGGAGGTAGGCATGAAGGAGTACCGAGAAGAGAATTTCGGGGTCAAAATGAGGTAGTTAGGAATCGTGAAGATAATAACTTGGGTAGTCTCAAAATGAAGATTCCGTCCTTTCAAGGGAAAAATGATCCGGAGGTTTATCTCGAATGGGAAAAGAAGGTGGAGCTAGTGTTCGATTGCCACAATTATTCCGAGAATAAGAAGGTAAAACTTGCGGTCATTGAATTTTCTGAATATGCTATTTTTTGGTGGGATCAATTGGTGATGAACAGGAGGAGAAATAAGGAGCGTCCAATAGAGACATGGGAGGAAATGAAAGCAGTGATGAGGAAGCGATTCGTCCCGAGCTACTACTACCGAGAGCTATACAACAAGTTGCAAAGTCTTCGACAAGGCAACCGAAGTGTGGAGGAATATTATAAGGAGATGGAGGTCGCTATGATTCGAGCAAATGTAGAAGAGGATCGGGAAGCTACAATGTCTAGGTTCTTGAATCGTGAAATTACCAATGTGATGGAATTGCAACATTATGATGAAGACTTATCTAGCACAAAGGCGAGGCAACCTGCTGATTCGAAGGGATAAATTTGGAAATTCATAACGTGTGAACGGCTAGGTTTCTGGAGGCGTGTGAGTAGGTCTTTTCAAAATTCATGATCTTATCTTCAACTTTGGTGTTGGAATCAGATTCATTGGAGGCCACACGAGGAAGATATGGTTGGTTATTTCAAAGTATCCAGAAGCTGTCTTACTTTGACAATTGTGTTATCTTCCTTTGACATTTGTATTGCACGTTTTTATTGAGTTCAAACCTTTCTAGTCAACAAAATCACACCTTGCTTTACTTATTTTCGTTTCCCATGCTTGGAGGGTTGTTCCAAGACATTTCATTTTCTATTTAAACTCATTTGTAAGTCATTTAAAAATCAGAGATGAATTTCAATATAGAAATGTGAGTTTAAGTCTCTCTTGGGTTCTTTGAAGAACCTACGAACTTATCAGATTACTCTGTGGCGTTCGTACCTTGACTTATCAATCAAGTTTGCCATCCTTGATTGTGGCGTCCTCCTAATACCAAGGTTCGCACCTTCTCTATAGGTGTTGGGTCGCGGTTTCCATCCTAAACCTGAAAGTAAAACGGTCCTAGGCAGTAACATTGTTACGGGTTTCGTCACAAGTTGGTGGGGTTCGCATCATTTGGTATCAGAGCTGGTTACGGGTTTCCTCACAAGTTGACGGGATTCGTATCATTTGCTATCAGAGATGGTTACGGGTTTCGTCACAAGTTGGCGGGGTTCGTATCATTTGGTATCAGAGATGGTTACGGGTTTCGTCACAAGTTGACGGGGTTCGTATCATTTGGTATCAGAGCCAAGGCTCTAGTCTCGGGTTTATTCTATCCTTATGTTTTTGTTTTCTATTCAAATCCATCGTATATTATTGTTCGTTTGTAGTTCGTATCATTCGTTACCATTTCATGTGTAATTCGTATTGTTTCACATCAATAAGTGAAGACCTTGATTTGAGGACAAATCCTTTTCAAGAGGAGGGGAATGATGAAGACTTATCTAGCACAAAGGCGAGGCAACCTGCTGATTCGAAGGGATAACTTTGGAAATTCATAACGTGTGAACGGCTAGGTTTTTGGAGGCGTGTGAGTAGGTCTTTTCAAAGTTCATGATCTTATCTTCAACTTTGGTGTTGGAATCAGATCCATTGGAGGCCACACGAGGAAGATATAGTTGGTTATTTCAAAGTATCCAGAAGTTGTCTTACTTTGACAATTGTGTTATCTTCCTTTGACATTTGTATTGCACGTTTTTATTGAGTTCAAACCTTTCTAGTCAACAAAATCACACCTTGCTTTACTTATTTTCGTTTCCCATGCTTGGAGGGTTGTTCCAAGACATTTCATTTTCTATTTAAACTCATTTGTAAGTCATTTAAAAATCAGAGATGAATTTCAATATAGAAATGTGAGTTTAAGTCTCTCTTGGGTTCTTTGAAGAACCTACGAACTTATCAGATTACTCTGTGGCGTTCGTACCTTGACTTATCAATCAAGTTTGCCATCCTTGATTGTGGCGTCCTCCTAATACCAAGGTTCGCACCTTCTCTATAGGTGTTGGGTCGCGGTTTCCATCCTAAACCTAAAAGTAGAACGGTCCTAGGCAGTAACATTGTTACGGGTTTCGTCACAAGTTGGCGGGGTTCGCATCATTTGGTATCAGAGCTGGTTACGGGTTTCGTCACAAGTTGGCGGGGTTCGCATTATTTGTTATCAGAGCTGGTTACGGGTTTCCTCACAAGTTGACGGGATTCGTATCATTTGCTATCAGAGATGGTTACGGGTTTCGTCACAAGTTGGCGGGGCTCGTATCATTTGGTATCAGAGATGCTTACGGGTTTCGTCACAAGTTGACGGGGTTCGTATCATTTGGTATCAGAGCCAAGGCTCTAGTCTCGGGTTTATTCTATCCTTATGTTTTTGTTTTCTATTCAAATCCATCGTATATTGTTGTTCGTTTGTAGTTCGTATCATTCGTTACCATTTCATGTGTAATTCGTATTGTTTCACATCAATAAGTGATGACCTTGATTTGAGGACAAATCCTTTTCAAGAGGAGGGGAATGATGAAGACTTATCTAGCACAAAGGCGAGGCAACCTGCTGATTCGAAGGGATAACTTTGGAAATTCATAACGTGTGAACGGATAGGTTTCTAGAGGCGTGTGAGTAGGTCTTTTCAAAGTTCATGATCTTATCTTCAACTTTGGTGTTGGAATCAGATCCATTGGAGGCCACACGAGGAAGATATGGTTGGTTATTTCAAAGTATCCAGAAGCTGTCTTACTTTGACAATTGTGTTATCTTCCTTTGACATTTGTATTGCACGTTTTTATTGAGTTCAAACCTTTCTAGTCAACAAAATCACACCTTGCTTTACTTATTTTCGTTTCCCATGCTTGGAGGGTTGTTCCAAGACATTTCATTTTCTATTTAAACTCATTTGTAAGTCATTTAAAAATCAGAGATGAATTTCAATATAGAAATGTGAGTTTAAGTCTCTCTTGGGTTCTTTAAAGAACCTACGAACTTATCAGATTACTCTGTGGCGTTCGTACCTTGACTTATCAATCAAGTTTGCCATCCTTGATTGTGGCGTCCTCTTAATACCAAGGTTCACACGTTCTCTATAGGTGTTGGGTCACGGTTTCCATCCTAAACCTGAAAGTAGAACGGTCCTAGGCAGTAACATTGTTACGGGTTTCGTCACAAGTTGGCGGGGTTCGCATCATTAATGATACGAACCCCGCCAACTTGTGACGAAACCCGTAACCAGCTCTGATACCAAATGATACAAACCCCGACAACTTGTGACGAAACCTGTAACCAGCTTTGAAACCAAATGATAGATATCCCTTCACACGTTCACACGTTATGAATTTCCAAAGTTATCCCTTCGAATCAGCAGGTTGCCTCGCCTTTGTGCTAGATAAGTCTTCATCACATTATGTGGAGTTGGAGAACATGGTTCGCATGGCAATAAAAATAGAAAACCAGCTCAAAAGAAGGGGTAATACACGTCCAAGCCAAAATTCTAGTTCATCAGCTTGGAGACCAAATCATTGGAAGAAAGATGAGAAGCAGCTAATGATGAAGCCTAAGGTCGAGCAAAAGCCAGAAGCAACAAACAATGGAAGTCAAGGTAAATCCGATTCTTCCACTTCTAGGAATCGTGATATTACGTGTTTTAAGTGTCAAGGCAGGGGGCATAGCTAGCCAATGTCCGAACAAAAGAGTTATGGTGATACGAGATAATGGAGAGCTCGAATCCGAAGATGACAAAGAAGACACTGACTCTATGCCACCATTGAAGGATGCTGATAATGAGAAATATGCTATCCAAGGAGAGATGTTGGTGGCAAGGCGAGCGCTAAGTGTCCTAGTCAAAAAAGAAGAAGAAGTACAACGAGAAAATATTTTTCATACTAGGTGTCATGTTAACAACAAGGTATGTAGTATGCTAATAGATGATGATAGTTGTACTAATATTGCTAGCACTCTTATGGTGGAAAGGTTAGGCTTGCCAATAATTAAACACCCCCGACCTTACAAGTTGCAAACAAGTTATGAAGACAAAATGTTATGCGACGTAGTTCCGATGCAAGCAGGGCACTTGTTACTAGGACGACCATGGCAGTTTGACCGATGTGTTAGCCACGATGGCTTCACCAACAAGTACTCATTTGTGCATAACCAAAGGACAATCACTCTAGTTCCTTTGACACCACAACAAGTTTATGAGGATCAATTGAGGTTGCAACAAGAGAGTGAGAAAAAGAAAATGAGGCCAAGACAAAAAAGAAAGAGAAAAAAGAGAGAGAAACGGCCATTGAAAGAAAAGAAAAGAGAAAAAAAAAAATTTATGCAAGAGCGGGTGATGTTAAAAGAGCGATGTTGTCCAACAAACCCATACTTATACTTATGTATAAGGAAGAATGTTTAAATGTTAACCAACTTGAGGCAATGTTAACCAACTTGAGGCTTCTTTGCCTAGCTCTGTTATGTCTCTCTTGCAGGAATTTGATGATGTTTTTCCCAAGGAAATTCCATATGGTTTGCCACCTATTCGAGGGATTGAGCGTCAAATTGATTTTGTACCCGGCGCAACCATTCCAAACCGACCAGCCTATCACAGTAACCATGAGGAGACAAAGGAGCTTCAAAGGCAGGTTGATGAATTAATGAAAAAAGGGTATGTTCAGGAAAGCATGAGTCCTTGTGCTGTTCCAGTTATTTTGGTTCCTAAGAAGGACGGCTCATGGAGAATGTGTGTTGCTTGCCGAGCTGTTAACAACATAACGGTAAAGTATCGACATCCTATTCCTCACTTAGATGATATGCTAGATGAATTTGATGGTTCTTGTATATTTTGTAAGGTTGATTTGAAAAGTGGATACCATCAAATTAGAATGAAAGAAGGTGATAAGTGGAAAACTGCGTTTAAAATAAAATATGGTTTGTATGAATGGTTAGTAAAGCCTTTTGGGTTAACTAATGCTTCTAGTACTTTCATGAGATTCATGAGCCATATTTTGTGTGCTTTCATTGGACAATTCGTAGTTGTTTATTTTGAAAATATTCTCATATATAGCAAAACCTTGGATGAACATGTAGTACATTTAAAATCTGTCTTAGATGTACTCAAGAAAGAAAAGTTGTTTACTAATATGAAAAAGTGTACCTTTTGCACCAATAAACTTGTATTTCTAGGATTTGTTGTGAGTGAACAGGGTATACAGGTTGATGAGGAGAAGTTATGTGCAATTCAAGAGTGGCCGAGTCCCACAACTGTAGGTAATGTAAGAAGTTTTCATGGACTTGCTAGTTCCTATCGATGGTTTATGAAAGACTTTAGCTCATTGGCCGCACCGCGTACCGAAGTAATAAAAAAGAACGTTGGATTCAAGTGGGGAGAAGAACAAGAGAAGGCGTTTCAATTGATTAAGCAAAAGCTGACCAACGCCCCTTTATTATCTTTACCTAACTTTAATAAAACATTTGAAATTGAATGTGATGCTTCAGGTATTGGTATAGGTGCAGTATTAATGCAGGAGGGACGACCAATTGCTTACTTCAGTGAGAAACTAAGTGGGGCAGCCTTAAACTACAAGACTTATGATAAAGAGCTGTATGCATTGGTTCGGGCTTTGCAGACGTGGCAACATTACTTGTGGCCTGAAGAATTCGTGATTCACACCGATCATGAGTCCTTAAAACACCTTTTTTTTTGGATAATGTAAGTATATTAACCAAAAGACAAAACAAAAGCAAAGGGGCATACCCCAGCGAGAAGATCACAAGGTCAGACAAGGGACAGGCCCCCTACCAACCGAAACTCAAAAAACAGCAAAGCAATAAAAGCTAAGCACAAACCCTGTCATAGGGTACAGCCAAAAGAACCCACCAAACCCCATAAAAAGCAAAACAAGCGAATTACAAAAAAATAAAATCAGATAAACCCCAAGACTGGTGGAGCCACCTATTAGTAGGAGAAGGCATCACACCAGATAAGGAATTAAGACGCATACAAACATCTCCGACAATGGACCGAACAACCATGGTAACAGGTTTAGGTAACTCGCCATGCATCCTAGCATTCCGCTCACGCCAAATAGCATAGACAGCAGCCGCAAGCATAATACGCACCACCCACCCACGAAGTTGCCGACCGCGGAAATGGCAAGACCAAAGAATAGTATCCTCCCAGCTCCGAGCACGCAGAGGTAATCTGCACCTCCTTAAAAGAGCAAACCAAACCTCGCAAGAATAAGAACAATCAAAAAAGAGATGAGGGACATCCTCACAACTCCCTCCACAAAACACACAACGAATAGCCGGAATCAAGCCATAAACAAGAAGCTTATCCTGAGTAGAAAGAGCACCCCTAATGGCCAACCAGAAGATAAAAACATGTCTAGGGATTGATTTAGAATGCCAAACGGACCTAAACCAATCCACCGCTGGCTGCCGGGACCGAAGAGCCTCCCAAGCATTACGAATAGAGAAAGCTCCCCGAGAGTCCTCAACCCAACACAAAGTATCAGCTTGAGAGTTATTAGGCCTAAAGGAAGCAGGGATACCACTGATAATGTCCATCCAATTCCCGGTCAGGGAACGAGGCCAAGCCCAATCCCTCCCCTGAACAACATCCGCCACCCTAGCATGAAGACCAAAACCAGAATCATAAATAATCCGTCGCCCAAACACCTCCACCAAAGGACCCAACGGATGCCAATAATCAAACCAAAGAGAAATATCCTCCCCATTACCCACTCGAAACTGCATCAACCGCCGCACAAGACACCGAAGGCCTAAAATTTTCCTCCAACTCCACGAGCAATCCCCAGGGCACCTAACCTCCCACACATTCTTTCCCTTAAGCAGAGTAGATCTAACCCACGAGACCCAGACAGAAGACCTCAAATTGCTACAGACAGCCCACAAATGCTTACTT